>JARQOD010000003.1:25050104-25203348 GCA_033576555.1 Oophaga sylvatica | reverse complement strand
TTTTATGGGAAATAATACAAATCAGTTCAATTATTAGAATATTAAGATACATAATGAAATATTATCTACTCAACATATATTTCTTTAGTAATTATTTTTTTTAGTTAATAGTAGATAAGTGTAATCACACATCAAAATGGTTTATCAAGAAAATCTACATTTAGATATTTTTTTTTTCCTTTTTCCCAAAAGATAATTTTATGATATTCAATGTTATTTTTATTTTTAATGGTTACATAGATGGTACACATCTTCAGACAAATATATGGTATAAAGCTAAAACAGAAGTTACATAAATAATTTATAAAACAATTATTTTTTTTTTCTTTCATTTTGGTTTTGATAAATCAATTATTTCACAAAATAATATTTTTTTGGTATTAAGGGGGAAATGTATTTTTGATCTTGAATACATCATCACATTTCATCAATACCTCTTCTTCACACATTTTAAAGAATATAAAAAGGTACAATGGTATAACTACTAGAGATAATAACATTAAGTATTATAAAAAGTCATTTCTTTACACTAAGAAGGGATTACATGCAAAGTTGCATAATATGAATATTTTGGTAACACAAGGTCATGACAAATATGAAATCATCCAGATAATGGAAATATTTAAGGGTATGTGTTACTGAGAACATAACTACTCAGCATTTGTCATAAACATATAAAGGCCTTATTTTTATTTTTTATTCTTATTTTTGTTTTTATTCTTATTTTTCATTTTTTAATTTTTATTCTTCCTTTATCTTTATTTTTGATTCTTAATTTTTATTTTTATCTCAAACAATCAAGAAACATCAATATTTAATAAAGTAATGTCTAGTACAAGAATATTGCTTCATTAAATATAGTGAAGATATCGGTTCATTAGAAGAAAATGTTCTAATTCTGAGTAAATACAATAATTCTTTCATTCTTTCATTCATTCACTCATATTCACATTTTGGTTCATGGCTATACATTCTTATCTATTATTGGTCTAATAAATATATTCCATTAATAAAGTTTTAATAATAAAGATGGAAACACTTGTTACATAAAAAAAACACACTGACACCTATGGGTTGAAAAGGTAATTACACCTATGACATAAAAATGTTCTATCTCATGAAGAATATGGTTAATAATGCATTATCATTTATGATTGTTTTATTACACAAACATGAATTCCATATTACTATCTGATAATAATTCTATGGATATTACTGATTGCTATGGTACGCTGTGATATTATAGGTTAGGAAAATTACCAGATTTGGTATAGAATAGGGAATGAAGACTTCAAGCAAGATATTGGAATTACGTTAATAAAGACTTTTCATATTTCTAAATTCAAGTAAATTTAAAAAGTTGCAAGAAGAAAAAGCCGAAGTTCCAGAAGGTAAAAAGGCTCTATGATGTCTGAGTAATAATAGACTGTGTCAATTACAATTCATTTCATCACTGACAACAACTGCAGTATTCACCACTGACAGACACAATGGCAGAGGACAATGATCCTATGATGCTAATATGAACTGTGTTATCACGCTTTTATCACGTTCCAGTGGTTTCCTATCACCTATGAAGCTTCAATGAAAGCTGGTGAACAATAAGTTGTCAGAAAGCTACAACCCTGACATGAGTCCTGTGCATTAGGACTAAGGACTGGTTATGGTGCTATCTTTAGCAAGGAAGAGTCATTTTAACCCTTGCTTTGCTGACCAAAGATGTCACACCTGTTCCAAGACCAGTGCGGATGGCATGGAGGATTCCAGAAATATCCAAGGCGAGCCAATGTAAGTCCAGGTCTTTAAAGGTGACACTGCTCAGATATTAAAGCTTCATTTCATCAATGGACTTTGTTTTCTTATCAACATTTGAATTTATGGACTTTGATGGACACATGACACACGGTCTCTACAATATCTACATGTTATTTCAAAGGAATTATCGTATAAAGACTGTGTTTTAAAAGAATCAAGAACAAGACGTCAAGATGAAGACCAGATGACATCAGATGATGATGACTGGACCCGAGATGCTTCGATTTAGGTTTAGGAAAGTATAAGACATATATTTTATATGAATATTGGTCACGGCTTACCATAACATGAATTCACATAATTATGTTATTGAGTGCATATAACAATAATCTGATATTATTATGATTATTATTATTATTATGGAAATTAAATTATTTTTGCCAAAGAAGAAGAAAAAGAAGAAAGAAGATCTGATTATCCTAAAGATGAACTTCTCTACTTTGAGGGTTCCAATTAATGTCTATCACCCTCAAAAGGGGGAATTGTTAAATATTAATTATTGGTTAAGGATTTATTCTTTACACTCAATTCTGTACCAAGCACATTAACGTTCGCTGACATCACAGATGCTATTTCTGTATGGTAAAGTGTCATCTCCATATACAGAGACCACGTGATATAAGGGACATATATTAATGGCTACATGAAGGGGGGGCTTTCTCTACAGACACTTTACTCTGACAAGGACTATGATGAATGAACAGCCAGCTGCCATGTAACCACGTGTTGCTTCCTTAAGACGCTGCGGAGAAACAATGTCATTCTTACCATTCAGGACACCAAGGAAAGATGTGTACAAGCTTTGCTATGGACAAATGGACAATATCTACGTAACTATTTCACTCATTTTATGTTTCCTGTAATGATGTTTTTTTGGTAAACAGTCCAATAAACCACTACATTTTTTTTTATAAGAAACGTGACGTTTTCTTTAAAGTATCGCATCTGGTAACAAGTCCTTGAAAAATATACTTAAAATAAGCATTTTTAACATTATCTAATTCAGATTTTTTTTCAGACAGAATAAAATGACACCAGCAAATCACCTATTGTTTTTATTATTTTTTTGCACGGTTCACCAAGAGGTAAAAATGATAAGACTACGGTAATTTATTCTTTGGATCAGTAAGATTACAGTAATACCAGATTTATATCGTTTTTTATGCTTTGATACTTTTACAGACTAAAAATATTTTACAAAAATTAATTTGTTTTTAAATCGTCATATTCTGAGAGCTATAACTATTTTTTTTTTTTTTTGCTGAAAGAGCTATATTAGAGCTTATTTTTTGCGACGCTGACATTTTCACTTATACCATTTAATTTTACATATGACGTTTTGATCACTTTTTACTAACTTTTTTTGTGTGTCAATAGGATGAAAAACCGACATTTTTGGCATGTTTTTCATTATTATTTTTCTTCGGTGTTCGCTGTACCGAATAAATAACACAATAGTTTTATAGTTCACATCAGTCCGGACACTTCAATACCAATTATGTGTATTTTTTTTATTTTTGTTCTAATTAGTGGTGAAATGGCTTTTTTATTTTTGTGCATTTTTTTGTCTTTTTTACACAGTTTGTCACTTTTTCACTTAGTCCTACTGTGAGACATGAACTGTATATTTTTAATTTTGATTGCTGTCCTCATGCACTGCAGTATTCTTGTACTGCAGTGCATGAAACCTATCAGTTTTGCATGGTTTATAGCTGGATCTAACGGGCTATTAGATGACCTCTGGGTGCGATGTCAACTATCGGCACTGGCTATCGTTGGGGGTGATAGTGTTAAAAGGTGGAGCCCTCTCCCCTTTTCAGCCACTTAGATGTCACTGTCAGGGTTCCAAAACCGATCGATGCCGCAGGGTGTCAGCTGTCATCTACAGCTGACACCTGTGGGATTTTCTACCTCTGCAGGGTGCTACACTCTTATTCCTCAGCACCGTGAAAAGGCATATTGGCAATCGTTAAGGGATTAATGTTTGTGCTATGAAGCTATATGTAAATAGAATACATGATGCAGCAGAGAAACACTTACAATACATTATATAAATCTGTAAATTTTGATGTGCATTTGCATTCAGCTCCTCTGAGTCAGTATTTTTTAAGACTACCTTTTGCAGCAATTACTGCTACTAATCATTTTGGGTTTCAATCTCTACCAGCTTTGCAGATCTAGAGATGACATTTTTGCCCCTTCGTCTTTGCACCCAGGCTGTCGCACAGTGAGTGTTGTGAACGTATTGGAGACGACTTCGGAGCTGAGGCTCCCTCTGGTGGTTTCTGAGGGTATTGAACCTATGTGGAACACCAAGAGTCCTACACCTGCAGCTGACGAGTGGTTGTCAGGTGATACTGACTGGCCTGATATAAGTGAGCTGACCTCCCATGATCCTCGCCGGTGATCAATTGTTCTTCCTGGTCTAGGTTGGAATTCATCTTGTTTTCTGCTGTCTCCTGCTTGCATTCAGATAAGTCTCTTTCAGTTTTTTTTACTGTGGTTTGAATCCTTGCTTTTTGCTGCATTGCTGTTTGTCTTCAGCCGGGTCCCCTTTGATGGGCTTTGGCTGGTCTCTGTTCGTTTTTTGTATTTGTTCATTTGCTCAGTTCTTGTGATATTTTATTGCTGGGTAGCTACGTGTCCACACCAGAAATCTGATATGGGTGGTCGAGACCGTGTGGTCTCTGTGTTTTTGGATTCAGAAGTGTTGGAGTTTTTCCTAGGGTTTTTCTGGTTTGCAGACAGTATTCTCTCCTGTGCTGTCCTATCTAGACAGTTTTGGGCCCCAGTGTTTGCTCAATCTATTTTCTGTCTGTGTTCGTATTTTCATCTTGTCTAACCGCCATTATATGTTTGGGGGCTTCCTACTCTTTTGGGGTCTACTCCGGGGCAGTTAGCTTTCCTCTTTCCATCTTCAGGGATAGCTATCTCTCCGGCTGTGACGAGGCGTCTAGGGCACCGTAGGAACGTCCCACGGCTGCTTCTAGTTGTGCGGTTAGTTTAGAGGTCTGCAACCTATTAGTTTCCAACCTCTCTGGTGTTAGGCTGCCTATGCGTTTTTTTGCTCCTGCCTCCTCAGCTACCAAAACATAACAGTGAGATTGGATGGAGGCGTCTGTGAACAACATTTTTCAAGTCTTGTCACAGATTCTCAATGGGATTTAGGTTCTGGACTGTGACTGGGACGTTCACATGAATGTTTGATCTAAACCAGGGTTCCCCAATTCCAGTATTCAAGGCCCACCAACAGGTCATGTTTTCAGGATTTCCTTTGTACAGTATTGCACAGGTGATGCAATTATCACCTGGGCAATACTAAGGAAATCCTGAAAACATGACCTGTTGGTGGGCCTTGAGTACTGGAATTGGGGAACCCTGATCTAAACCATCTGTTGTAGCTCTGGCAGTATGGTTAGGGTCGTTGTCCTGCTGGACGGTGAATCTACGCCCCAGTCTTAAGTCAGATGGCTCACCGAAGCCTCTGGGGAATGAAGCTCCTATTCCTGCTATGCCTCATATAGCATCGCTCCCATAGACTACATGACGGGAGTGACATTAGCAGTGTGATTACATGACTCTGAAAGACGCGAGTGCAACTGATTGCTGGGAGCAGGAACGATGCAACTTCTCTGTGTCGGCTGTCCGTTTGACAGCTGACTCAGAACGGCCCTACTCCCAGAACAGGTCATATGCTGGAACGACGACGTGTGCCGACAGACAGCTCCGAGTGCCACCTCTAGCACGCTTGCCATAGGTTTACCATCACTAGCCAAGGCCATCTTTTTGTAGGGCAGCAATTCTATTTTTTTCAGATCCTCAAAGAGTTCTTTGCCATGAAGTGTCATGTTGAACTTCGAGTGACCAATATGAGAGAGTGTAAAAGCGATAACACCAAATTTATCACCCCTGTTCCCCATTCCCATCGGAGACCTTGTAACTAGTGTTGAGCATTCCGATACTGCAAATATCGGGTATCGGCCGATATTAGCTGTATCGGAATTCCGATTCCGAGTTCCGATATTTTCGTCTTATCGGATACCGGAATCGGGATTGTCACTGTCACTGTCAGTGTCCGTCGGTCGGGTCTGTCAGGAGTCAGCGGCACTTACCTGGCAGAAGATCTCCGGCGGTCACGTCCTGCACTGCTTCATGGCCGCCATCTTCTTTCCCCGGCGGTCACATGCAGTTTCTCGCGATAACTGCAGTGACTGCTGGGTAATCGCGGCCGTAAAGCAGTCAGTCCGATGACGTCACCGCCGGGGAAGCAGGTAATCAGCTGTGCTGCGTTGCAATGACAGGCTCTGCCTGTCATTGCGATGTAGCAGAGTTGGATCGTCGTGGGACAATCGTTACTATGGACTGCGTCGGACAGGTGGTATACTGTTGGTTTGTTTTTTTTTTTTTTTACAGGAGATCGATGGCGTCGCAGGAATGAGAGAGTAATAAAAGTAATGAAAACTGTGTTGTCTCTTTTATTTCATTAAAAGACTTTTTTCTTGCTTTGTCTTTTTTTTATACATTTAATAACTTTGGGATTAATAATGGATCGGTGTCTTATTGACGCCTCTCCATTATTAACCGGGCTTATTGTCACCGTGCAATCAACGGTGACATTAACCCCTTATTACCCCGCTTGCCACCGCTACAGGGCAAGTGGGAA
Source organism: Oophaga sylvatica (assembly GCA_033576555.1). NCBI lineage: Eukaryota > Metazoa > Chordata > Amphibia > Anura > Dendrobatidae > Oophaga > Oophaga sylvatica. The sequence continues at coordinate 25,196,870 of JARQOD010000003.1, read as the reverse complement.
GAGCCGGGTAAAGTGCCACAATTGGCACATCTTTTGATGCGCCAAATGTGGGGCTGCTGTAGCCTGGTATTATCAGGCTGTTGAGGGCCAAAATCCATGGGCCTTGACAGTCTTTTAATACCAGGCCGCAGCAGTCTGCATTTTACTTGGCTGGTTAACAAAAATAGGGGGGATCCCCACGCCGTTTTTTTTTCGAGGGGATCCCCTATTTTTGTTAACCAGCCAAGCTAAGCAGACTGCTGTGGCCTGGTATTATCAGGCTTGCAAGGTCCATGGATATTGGATCCTTAACAGCCTGAAAAACCAGGCCTCAGCGGTCTGCTTCATCTGGCTGGTTAACAAAAATAGGGGGGACCCCACGCCAATTTTTTTCGAGGGGATCCCCTATTTTTGTTAATCAGCCAAGATATGCAGACTGCTGTGGCCTGGTATTATCAGGCTGGCAAGGTCCATGGATCTTGGCTCCTTAACAGCCTGAAAATCCAGGCCTCAGCGGTCTGCTTCATCTGGCTGGTTAACAAAAATAGGGGGGACCCCACGCCAATTTTTTTCGAGGGGATCCCCTATTTTTGTTAATCAGCCAAGATATGCAGACTGCTGTGGCCTGGTATTATCAGGCTGGCAAGGTCCATGGATCTTGGCTCCTTAACAGCCTGAAAATCCAGGCCTCAGCGGTCTGCTTCATCTGGCTGGTTAACAAAAATAGGGGGGACCCCACGCCAATTTTTTTCGAGGGGATCCCCTATTTTTGTTAATCAGCCAAGATATGCAGACTGCTGTGGCCTGGTATTATCAGGCTGGCAAGGTCCATGGATCTTGGCTCCTTAACAGCCTGAAAATCCAGGCCTCAGCGGTCTGCTTCATCTGGCTGGTTAACAAAAATAGGGGGACCCCACGCCATTTTTTTTTCGAAGGGAACCCCTATTTTTGTTAATCAGTTCCTTGACGTCACTGATTGTGTCCCTGGCTGACCTGAAGTGAAAGTGGAAAGCAATCAATTAAGCTTTCCACTTAAGGGCCCGTCTCACATAGCGATATCGCTACCGAGATCGCTGCTGAGTCACTAGTTTTGTGACGCAGCAGCGAGCTCACCAGCGATATCGCTGTGTGTGACATTCAGCGACGATCAGCCCCCCTGCCGGGTATCGCTGATCGTCGCTGAAATGTCAGGACCTTTGATCGCTGGTTTCCCGCTGACAGGCACACATCGCTGCGTGTGACAGGCGGGAGACCAGCGATCCGCTGGTAACCAAGGTACACAGCGGGTTTCCAGGCGCGGGGCTTTGCCTAGAAACCCGCTGTGTACCTTGGATACCAGCGCCCTGATGCAGGGAGCTGGTATCCAAGGTACATAGCGGGTTTCCAAGCGCTGCGCGGTGCCTGGAAACCCGCTGTGTACCTTGGTTACCAGCGGATCGCTGGTCTCCCGCCTGTCACACGCAGCGATGCGTGCCTGTCAGAGGGAAACCAGCGATCAAAAAAAGGTCCTGACATTTCTGCGACGATCAGCGATACCCGGCAGGGGGCTGATCGTCGCTGAATGTCACACACAGCGATATCGCTGGTGAGCTCGCTGCTGCGTCACAAAACTAGTGACTCAGCAGCGATCTCGGTAGCGATATCGCTATGTGAGACGGGCCCTTAAGCGATGTTACCCGCAGTGTCGCTGTCCCAGATCGCTGCCTGAGCTGCCTGTTTGGCAGCTCAGCAGCGATCATGTAGCGATACACCAGCGATCCTGACAAGTGCATATCGTTGTCGGGATCGCTGGTGTATCGTTATGTGACACCCAGCCTTTACTCTCCTGTCAGGCAGGAGAGGAACTCATCATTTGGGGTTTACTGTGAGGCTGCAGCAATAGCTGCGGTCCCTGCAGTAAACATTAACCCTTTCTGAAGGATTACACCGTGGGACCTGACTGTGCATGGGATAGGTAAGAATAATTTTGCTTTTTTATTTTATTTTTATTACAGGAAATGGTTTTTGCAGTAAAATAAAAGATGGTCAAAAACATGTGTCTTTATTTCATTAAAATGATTTTTAATTAAAGTGTGTGTGTTTTATTTTTATTTCATGCAATAGGATTAATAATTGATAGTTGTCTAATTGACAGCTCTCAATTATTAACCTGGCTTAAGGTCACCTTTCAATAGCAAGGTGGCTTTAACCCCATATTAACCCATTCGCCACCGCTACAGGGCAATGGGAATAGACGGGCAAAGTGCCAGAAAGGGCGAATCTAATTATAGATTTGTCTTTCCTGGGGTGTCTGGGGGCAGATGTTAGTAGCCGGGGGGGCAAAAATAATGGTCCCTCTCTGGGCTATTATTATCTGCCCCCACTCACTGGCTTTGTCTGTCTGGTTGCGAAATAGGGCGGGAGCCCACGCATTTTTTTTCAGCAATTTTACACCTCATATATATATATACATGTCATTGAATTTGTGACACATATATATATATATTTATATTTGTAGTTCATACACTTCTACATAGTATAATAGCCGCTAATTCAATTGCCGGCTTTTGTGAAAATGCAGAACCCGACATGAAATGACACTTGGTGTACATAGGGTTAACCATGTCTTTTCATGTCCTTTGCTATCTAATTTGCACAAACAATTAAATCAGACTATGTGTGCAAAATTTCACACCTGTAGGGGTTAATTAAAGGTGTAAATTCGTAGCAAAAAAGTCCGTTTTTTTTACAACGAATTTACACCTTTAATTAACCCCTACAGGTGTGAAATTTTGCACACATAGTCTGATTTAATTGTTTGTGCAAATTAGATAGCAAAGGACATGAAAAGACATGGTTAACCCTATGTACACCAAGTGTCATTTCATGTCGGGTGACCCGACATGAAATGACACTTGGTGTACATAGGGTTAACCATGTCTTTTCATGTCCTTTGCTATCTAAGGCCGGAGTCACACTGGCGACAAAATCGGACGACTGCAATGCGATGAAATATCGCATTGCAGTCGGACCTATGTTAATCTATGGAGCAGCTCCCAGTATCAGATTTTTTGTGGTCCGTTTTAAACGTCCGTGTACAATCGCAGCATGCTGCGATTGTCACCGATTGTCGGTCGACAATCGCCAATGCAAGTCTATGGGAGCGATGAAAAATCTGATTACAAACGGACCACACTGTGTGACTTGCGATGAAATCGCATCGGTGTCCTTTAGAAAAGCCGGCAATTCATCCCCGGCTATACTGTAAAATCACACTGACAGCTTTAATAAAGACTAGAAAGAATAGATATATACACATAGAACACATACATATATATATACATGTCATTGTGACATGTATATATACATATATTTATAGTTCCTAGACTTCTACATACTGTAATAGCCGCTAATTCAATTGCCGGGTTTTGTGAAATCACAGAAGCCGACATGAAATGATACATTGTTTCCACACATTTAACCATGTAATTTCATGTATTTTTATATATGTTTGAAACATACAATTACATGAGTGTATTTGTGCAAAATTTCAGACATGTAGGGGTTAATTAAAGGTGTAATTTCGTTGAAAAAAAATGCGTGGGCTCCCGCTGTATTTTCTCCACCAGACAGACAAAGCAAAGCGAGTGGGGGCAGATAATAATAGCCCAGGGAAGGTGCATTTTTTTGTGCCCCCCCTGGCTACTAACATCTGCCCCCAGACACCCCAGAAAGGGCAAATCTATAATTAGATTCGCCCTTTCTGGCACTTTGCCCGTCTATTCCCATTGCCCTGTAGCGGTGGCGAATGGGTTAATCTCACCTTACTGTCACCTTGCAATTGAAAGGTGACCTTAAGGCAGGTTAATGATTGATAGCTGTCAATTAGACAACTATCAATTATTAACCCTATTGAAGTAAATAAAAAAACACACACACTTTAAGAATAAATAATTTTAATGAAATAAAAACACATTTTTTTGACCATATTTTATTTTACACTAAATCCGTGCGAAGCCATTGATCTCCTAAAATAAAGAAAAAGAAATAAAACAACATTATTCTTACCTATTCCGCCGATCTGTCACGTCCCACGCTGTAATCCTTCACAAAGGGTTAACTAGCTTTGAGCCAAGCAGTGCAAGTAATCCTGCATGCTCAGCTCAAAGCTCATGAATGAATAAGTTCCTCTCCTGGCGACAGGAGAGGATGTGTTTCATGAATGAAGCTTAATTGATTGTGTCCACTTTCCCTTTAGGTCAGGTCACTACAGTTAAATTGGCAATAAATCAATTAAGCTCCATTCATGAATCTATTCCTCTACTTTCGCTGGGAGAGGAACTTATTCATTCAGGGGAATACAGGTCTGAGACAGCATTATTAGCTCTCTGCGACCTGTAACCTGTTAACCCTTTCTGATGGATTACACCGTGGGACCTGACTGTACATCGGATTGGTAAGTATAATTTTGCTTTTTTATTTTATTTTTATTACAGGAAATGGTTTTAGCAGGAAAATAAAATATGGTCAAAAACTGTGTGATTATTTAATTAAACTTATTTTTTATTAAAGTGTGTGTGTTTGATTTTTCTTTCATACAATAGGATTAATAATTGATAGTTGCCTAATTGACAGCTATCAATTATTAACCTGGCTTAAAGTGACCTTTCAATTGCAAGGTCATTTTAACCCCTTATTAACCCATTCGCCACCGCTACAGGGCAATGGGAATAGACGGGCAAAGTGCCAGAAAGGGCGAATCTAATTATAGATTTGCCCTTTCTGGGGTGTCTGGGGGCAGATGTTAGTAGCCAGGGGGGGCACAAAAAAAATGTACCCTCCCTAGGCTATTATTATCTGCCCCCACTCGCTTGCTTTGTCTGTCTGGTGGAGAAAATACAGCGGGAGCCCACGCATTTTTTTTTAACGAATTTACACCTTTAATTAACCCCTACATGTCTGAAATTTAGCACACATATACTCATGTAATTGTATGTTTCAAACATATATAAAAATACATGAAATTACATGGTTAAATGTGTGGAAACAATGTATCATTTCATGTCGGCTTCTGTGATTTCACTGAAGCCGGCAATTGAATTAGCGGCTATAACAGTATGTAGAAGTGTAAGAACTATAAATATATGTATATATATATATGTCACAATGACATATATAAATATATATATATATATATATTATATGTGCTCTATGTGTATATATCTATTCTTTCTTTTGGCATTTAAATACTATTCTTTTGGATCCATTATATGTCAGTTTTGCAAGCCTGCGAGAAAATCTCGCAAGTCGGATGAAAATCGGATGTTACAAGGTACACACACATGCGATTAAATCGCATCTTTGAAGGAAAATCGGATGCCAGAAGGATGTGTGATGTTTTTATTTTGATCCGATTGTCGACCGTCTAAAACGGACCGATTTTTTGTGGTTGTGTGTGACTCCAGCCTAATTTGCACAAACAATTAAATCAGACTATGTGTGCAAAATTTCACACCTGTAGGGGTTAATTAAAGGTGTAAATTCGTAGCAAAAAAAGTCGTTTTTTTTACAACGAATTTACACCTTTAATTAACCCCTACAGGTGTGAAATTTTGCACACATAGTCTGATTTAATTGTTTGTGCAAATCAGATAGCAAACGACATGAAAAGACATGGTTAACCCTATGTACACCAAGTGTCATTTCATGTCGGGTGCTTCTGTCTTTTCACTGAAGCCGGCTTTACCCGGCAATTGAATGAGAGGATATTTTACTATGTAGAAGTGTATAAACTATACATATATGTATATATATATGTCACAATGACATGTATATATATATATATGTATTCTATGTGTGTATATTTAGTGTTTACAAGGAAAGAATGGGTTTTTTTTAGTTGCGATATTTTGTTCCCATAGACTTACATGGGACTTCCGGTATCGGTATCGGGTATCGCCGATATTTTAGTGATATCGGCGATACCATTCCGATTCCGATACTTTAGGATATCGGAAAGTATCGCTCAACTCTACTTGTAACACTAATGAGTCACATAAAGCTGGGGAGGGAAAAAGGCTAATTGGGCATAAACTAGCTATTTTCACTTAGGGGTGTACTCACTTTTGTTGCCAGGGATTTAGACATTAATGGTTGTGTGTTGAGTTATTTAGAGGGCAAACCAAATTTACACTGTTATTCAAGCTGCACACTGATTACATAGTATCAGAGTGTCAGATTTTCAGTGTTGTCCCACGTAAAGATATATTAAAACATTTACAAAAATGTGAGGGGTGTCCTGACTTTTGTGAGATACTGTATAACCAAAGATGAATAAATATAGGCTTTTAATAATAATGTCTTTCTGTTTGAATCCATATTTCTTTATTGTTTTGATGTTAAGATATTGCCTTACAACTTACAGAGATTAGGGAGAGCTGGTAGGCATTTTGTGTAGAAATAGTGAAATTAGAAATAATGCTATGGATGCCAGATTTGTTAATGATTAACACTTCTGACATGCCTGACAAGCCAAGGTAAGGAGACTTCTATGTCATGCAATGTTCATCTGGGAAATTAAATATGCAAATTGTCTCTTCAGAGAGGAAGAGGGCTTCAACTCTAGCACCAATATTGGAAGTAGCAGTCAATCAAAGTCAATATCAACTTTTTAATGAGTCTTGCCACATGACTTAAGATAAAAGCCGAATCTGAATCTCAATTTGCAGACATGTGTTTCGGGGTATTGCCCCTCCTCAGTGCAAAGCTAGAGATCTGATAGACCACTGACTGCATTTTTTTTTTTAAGACTTGTTCATGTTTTTATCCTTTTATATGCCATATTTGTGTTAATATACACCACTGAGCCAGGCTAGGACGTCTCCTATCCATCCATCCATGCTTGAAAAAATGTTTTATACAGCAATTTACAGGGTGGTCCAAAAGTCGGTGGACAGAAAATAATAACATTTATTTTGATTTATATATAAAATTATGTTTTCTAACACAAGCATAACATTGACAATAAATTTTATTCTGAACAATAATACAAAAGCCCTTAAATTTTATCAACACAGGTGCTCAAACTGTTTTCCATCACAATTTTCACAGCTTTGAAATCTGCCTCTTACGTTTCGACAAACATTTTTGCACAAGTCTCTTTGGGTATTAATTTCTTGAAATGCATCTCTTATGTAATTTTTCAAATCACTGACACTTTGGTTTTCGACTATAAACTTTGTCCTTGAGTACTCCCCAAAACAAAAAGTCCATTGGGGTCAAGTCTGGTGAACGTGCCGGCCAATCAAGTGGGCCTCATCGGTCAATCCATTTATTAGGAAATGTTTCATCAAGATACTCGCGGACGACTCTTGAATAATGTGGAGGGGCCCCATCTTGTTGGAAATAAAGGTCATTTGAATTAGGCTGTTGCTGTAACTGGGAAACAACTTGATTCATTAGAATTTCGAGACACTTATCTCCTGTGACTGTTCCATCAAAAAATGCTCCAAAAACAAAACTTGAATTACCACCCCAAACATTGAGACCAGGCTCATTTAGTTGTTGCTCTAATGTAAATGCATGTTCTCATTTTACCAGTAAATGCAATTATGTCTGTTAATATGGCCAGATAATGTGAAAGAAGCTTCATCACTCCACATAATGTTATCTACAATTACTGGATTTTCTTCAGTTTCGTTAAGCATAATCTCACTAAATTGCAGCCGCCTGTCTGGATCATCCTCCAATAAACCATGAATTAGATGTGGACGATAATCTCTCCACCCAATAGATTTCAGGATTCGCATGATGGAAGCTCGTGAAATTCCCAATTTTAAAGAGACTTCTGGTGGACTTTTTTGGACTCTGAACAAATGTTTCAGCAACAAGTTGTTTATTATTTGCTGTACAGGCTGTTTTGGGTCGACCAGTTTTTGGAGCATTAAGGATTGAACCAGTGGCAATGAATTTGTCACGAATGCGGTAAATGGTTTGTCTCTTTGGCGCTTGAGTACCAAATGTTTCAACCCAATTTGCTCTAACTGTTTCAGCATTTTGAGATTTCCAATATCTTTTAAAATCCATTTTCTTTGATCTGTATTTAAATTATTTGCCATTTTGGGGGACATTTATCTGTGAAAATTGGATCTGTGAAACTGACTCAGTTGCCCTTAGCAACCAATCAGATTCCACCTTTCATTTTCCAAAGAGTCTGTGAAGAATGAAAAGTGGAATCTGATTGGTTGCTAAGTGCAACTGAGTCAGTTTCACTTTGCACCATGTTTGATAAATCTCCCCTTCATAACCCTATTACACATACTGTCCACCTACTTTTGGACCACCCTGTATAATAAATAATAATCTATATTTTTATATAACGCTAACATTCCGCAGCGCTTTACAGTTTTGCACACATTATCACTGTCCCCATCGGGGCTCACAATCTAAATTTTCTATCAGTATGTCTTTGGAGTGTGGGAGGAAACCGGTGTACCCGGAGGAAATCCACACAAACATGGGGAGAACATACAAACTCCTTGCAGATGTTGTCCTTGGTGGGCTTTGAACCCAGGACTCCAGCGCTGTAGTGCTAACCACTGAGCCACTGTGCTGCCATATGGATCTGACATAGTTCTTCTTGGTGGTGAGTGGTGGCTAACAGGCGTATGCCAGGAGTAACTGTTACTGGAGGTCGGACCACTTTAGAAAGGTCCAAAATTTCAGGCTAAAAGGTGCAAATACTGGAACAAGAATATTCTAGATGTGTAGAATCAGCATCCTTCTCCTAGCGTCTATGACCTTGTGATGACATTAGTGATGAGCTAACATGTTTAGATAAGACGTTATCCAAAGATGCTTGAGTGCTAGCCGAGTGTCTTCAGTGTGCTCGAAAAATATGTTTGAGACGCCGCAACTGCATGTCTTGCGCCTCTTCAACATCCGCAACACATGCAGGGATTACCTAACAAACAGGCAATACCTGCATGTGTTCCTGCTGTCTAACAGCCAAGAAATATGTAGGCGTGGGAACTCGAACATATTTTCGAGCCTGCCAAAGACAACTGGTTAGCACCTGAGCATGCTCGGATAACACCTTATCCGAGCACTTTAGCTCATCACTAATGTCATCACTCTTTCTAAAAATCACTGATGTATAATTTAGTAGTCTTATTATTGAGTGCAGGGGAATCAAAGGTAATGTATCACAATCTTTTAAATTGGACGTAGTGTAAATTTTTATTATATTAATAAGTTGTTAACTGAGCCACTGGGGATTGCCATTGTATTTGCTGGTAATTGTCAGAGCACGACACTTAACCGCAAATGTGGCAGCTCCAAGTCATAGGAGACTGCGGTGTCCAACCATATCATCTGTAGTATGGCCGCATCAGCTGTGAGCTAAGCATGCCTCCTGGGCTGTCCAGATTACAGCTGTAGGAGGAATTCTGTTAGGCCTCTTTCACACTTCAGTCGTTTGGTGTCAGTCAGAATCCGACATTGTGGCGAAAATAGTGAATAACGGAGTGAACGGATCCGCTATTTTGGCGGATCCATTAACGGTTCCGCCAAAATAATGGATCAGTTCACTCCGTTACATCCGTTTTTTTTCATCCGCTTCATCCGTTTTTTGACAGATCCGTTATTCACATGGGAGGATCTCCAACATGATTGGCTACTGGAAACTATGCTGTACTGTGATTGGCTACTGGAAACTATGTGGAAATTATAAATAGGGTGTTTTTACCCTATATTATTTGAAAGGTTGTAGAGCAAGTGGCAGAGATGGAGGTGATTTTTGAGAATATGGCGAAAATATGTGTGGATTTTTCATTGGAGGCTAATCGGTTGGCAAGCATTGTTCGGGAGAAGGAGGAAGCCAGACAGCGGATCCTGCGTTGGCGGCAGAGACGTATGTGGATACATCCCATAAATGCTAGGCGGTTGACCCGTGGGGTGTATTCCACATTATACATGGAATTGAGGCAGAACCCCAGCAAATTCTTCAACTACGTGAGAATGAGAGCTGGCAATTTTGAGTGTTTGGTGGAACGTATTGAAGATCGAATTAGGAGACAAGACACTTTCCTTCGTTTTGCAATATCACCAGCAGAGCGTCTGATGGTGACAATTCGGTAAGCATTCTTTTTTTTAAATAAATTCTTCCTCATTTTGCAAACTTATAACTGTATGTTGTTGCTGGTGTTTTTAATTAATTATTGTCTTTTCATTTTTTGCAGATTTCTTGCAACTGGGGAATCCTTTTCCTCTCTGCATTTTCAATACTGGCCTGGCATTTCCACAATATCCGGGATTGTGAAAGAGACCTGCCGGCATTGTGGGATTCTTTGCAGGAGGAATTCATCCCAGAGCCAACACAGGAGAGATGGCTGGAAATTGCTGCAAATTTCATGGAAATATGCCAGTTCCCAAACTGTGTTGGTGCCGTGGATGGCAAGCACATTAGAATTGTGAAACCAGCTGGATCCGGATCGGAATTCTTTAATTATAAGAAATATTTCTCAATTGTACTGATGGCCATTGCTGACGCCAAATGTAAGCTTACCGCAGTGGATATCGGTGCCTATGGGCGTTCAAATGACTCACAGGTCTTCAAGATGTCGCTGATGGGACGTCGGTTATATGGAGATACTTTTGAGTTTCCACCTCCAAGACCACTCCCTGGAACCTCTGGCCTTGCATTGCCATTTGTGTGTGTGGGAGATGAGGCCTTCCAGCTTTCACCGCATTTTTGAAACCCTATGGAAGTCATGGCTTGACACAAAAGAAAAAAATATTCAACTATCATTTGACAAGGGCCCGAAGAGTCGTTGAATGTGCGTTTGGTATTTTAACTGCAAAGTGGAGAGTGCTGCTGACCGCAATTAACTGCAGACTGAGACTGTTGACGATGTCGTGAAGGCTTGTGTGGTCCTCCACAATTTTGTCATATCCAAAGAACATGTTTCCATGGATGAAAATATGTCCGAGACCACATTGCAGGATTACAACAACATCAGTTTTAGGAGTACAGGCTCAGTTTCCAGAATGCGGGACAAGTTTGCGGACTACTTTATGTCACCGGAAGGAAGAGTTGACTGGCAGTATGACATGGTTTAATTTTTTTTTTTTTTCTACTATACCCTGCTTTTTGTTTTTTACCACAAATCTGTAGTGTTTGGTATCTGTACCACAATTTTTTTTACCTTTTGTACCTTTATGTATTATCTGTACCCTAATCTTGGTACCTTTACACCAAGTTGTGTGTGTTTTTACCCTTTAATGTTTTTACACTTAAAAAAAAAAGACATTAAATGTTTTCAACCAAAATTAATTTTATTATTCAAAAAACTTGTATCGCTTTTTTGGATCATAGACGTTTTCAAAAAGTTATATATACATACATTCACAGCACTATATACAATATATATATATACATTCACAGCACTATATACAATATATACATAACAGCAGTATATACATATTTACAGATTGGTGTAGTGTTGGGTGGAGAATGAGATACTAGTGGAGGGGCTGACAGGGCGGACCATGTCGATAGTGGGGGACAGAACAGCAGGTTGGATAGGATCAGAAGTGGAGGTAAAAACGAGGTTGGGCAGGGAGTTGAGGGGCAGATGAGGTTTGTGGGAGGTACGGTGAAGGTGTTGGTGGGATGGGGTACGGTGAAGGTAAGGGTGAAAGCTGAAAGGGTGAACTAAAATAATGGGAATAATTTAATGGGGAAGGAGTGATAGGAGGGTAGGCGGCAGCTGGATGGCCGGCTCTGGATGGACGGCAGCTGGATGGCCGGCAGCTAGATGGGTGGCAGGTTGAAGTGGGGAAGGTGTTGGAATTTGGTGGGTAGGTGGATGGGATTGGGACATTGCCTGCGCTAGAGAAGTGTGGCAGCCTTGCATCACATGCATCTGCAGGTCAGGAGTTAGATTTTCCATGTGCCTGAGTACTGACTGAAAAAAGCAGTGTCTCGGTGACAAGTTTACATCTGACTCCATCCTATCAATTTTACTGCTGAGTTCAAGTATGTTTTTGCTCAACAGACTGAACCCAGCAGTAACTTGATCATTTAAAAGCCTGATCGTGTTTTGATAGGATGCATTCAGATGCAAAAAATCAGATGCATAGCTCCTTTCCTGACCTCTGTGGCGCTGTCGTCCAGACCACAAAGGTGCTCTAGGTGTGGCAGCAGTGTCAGCAGGGTAGGGTAAAGGGAACTCCAACACGTCACCTGCAGCTTCAAGTGACGAAGTCTGCCCTGCTACTCCAGCGCTGGTGGATGGGGCGGAGGTACCTGACAAGAGGGAAGGTGCAGAGGGGTCGGGTCTATCGACGTGGTCCCCGCTGGCGGACTCCTGAGGGACCGCTCCTGAGGGAACCAACTCAGAAGCAGGCTCCCGAGTGCTGCAGACAGTGCTGTCAAAGAAACAAAAAAAATATTAATATTTTGATATTACATTGCCCTTGCTGAAATAATAAAATAAGGTTAGACACGTTAAACATTTTTGATACATAAATGGGGTGTGAAATATTTACCTTCTGCTGACCATCGTTGACCGCAGGAACGACAGGGCTCTGGCGTATTTGTACCTGTTCCTGCGTCCTGATGATCCACTAGCAGCCTGCATCTCCTTGTTGAATTCCCTCTTGAAGCGATCCCTGAGTGACCGCCACCGTGTGATAACCCGGTCACCTGGAAAGGGTCCTCTTGGACCTGACTGGGTCCTCGGGCCTGACTGGGTCCTTACAATAATCTGCAAGTATAAAGACAATTAAGCTACTATACAAAAGATAGAAAAGCTTTCTTGCCAATATACTTACATCAGAACAAAACTGTTGGGCCTGACTGGGTCCTCTTGGGCCTGACTGGGTCCTTAAAATAATCTGCAAGTATAAAGACAATTCAACTATACTAAAGATAGAAAAGCTTTCTTGCCAATATACTTACTTCAGAACAAATCTCTTGGGCCTGACTGGGTCCTCCAAGTAATCTGCAAGTACAAAGACACTTGGTTAGCTACTATACAAAGGATGTAACAAGCTTTCTGGCCAATATACTTACATAACTCTAAACTTGGGCCTGACTGGGTCCTCAAAGTAATCTGCAAGTATAAAGACACTTAAACCTATGATACCCAAAAATAATAAAAAAATTACTTGCGTGGTTTTCCAACGCCGTATTTTACATCCTCTTGATACGCAATGCACAAGCTACAGAACCCTCCACCTCCTGTTTCACCCCCACCCAAAAAAATAAAACATTTCTAAACACCAACCCTCCAACTTTAGATACCTACCCCCATAACCTTTGTATACACCCCATAACCTTTGTATACACCCCATAACCTTTGTATACACTTTTGTATACACCCCATAACCTTAATATACACTTTTATATACACCCCATAACCTTTGTATACACCCCATAACCTTTGTATACACTTTTGTATACACCCCATAACCTTTGTATACACCCAATGACCTTTATATACACTTTTGTATACACCCCATAACCTTTGTATACACTTTTGTATACACCTCATAACCTTTGTATACACCCCTTAACCTTTGTATACACTTTTGTATACACCCCATAACCTTTGTATACACTTGTATACACCCCATAACCTTTGTATACACCCCATAACCTTTGTATACACTTTTGTATACACCCCATAACCTTTGAATACACTTTTGTATACACCTTTGTATACACCCCATAACCTTTGAATACACTTTTGTATACACCTTTGTATACACCCCATAACCTTTGTATACACTCCATAACCTTTGTATACACTTTTGTATACACCCCATAACCTTAATATACACTTTTATATACACCCCATAACCTTTGTATACACTTTTGTATACACCCCATAACCTTTGTATACACCCAATAACCTTTATATACACTTTTGTATACACCCCATAACCTTTGTATACACCCCATAACCTTTGTATACACTTTTGTATACACCCCATAACCTTTGTATACACCCCATAACCTTTGTATACACCCAATAACCTTTATATACACTTTTGTATACACCCCATAACCTTTGTACACACTTTTGTATACACCTCATAACCTTTGAATACACCCCATAACCTTTGTATACACTTTTGTATACACCCCATAACCTTAATATACACTTTTGTATACACCCCATAACCTTTGTATACACCCCATAACCTTTGTATACACTTTTGTATACACCCCATAACCTTTGTATACACTTGTATACACCCCATAACCTTTGTATACACCCCATAACCTTTGTATACACTTTTGTATACACCCCATAACCTCTGTATACACTTTTGTATACACCCCATAACCTTTGAATACACTTTTGTATACACCTTTGTATACACCCCATAACCTTTGTATACACTTTTGTATACACCCCATAACCTTTGAATACACTTTTGTAGACACCTTTGTATACACCCCATAACCTTTGTATACACCACACCCCATAACCTTTGTATACACTTTTGTATATGTGTGGCCCAGCTGCGCTTGGTACACATGTTCCAGGAGTATGTACTGAAAGGTAATTGCAAAACCTGATATTCATTCACATCTCACACTTCCCTAGATTGCCACCAGAGGGAGCCCCTTTAGAGTATTTAAGGGGGTGTGAGAGACGTAGCAGTGGAGTGGAGTTGGTCGGAGCCAGTGTGTGCTAGTGAGTCATACTAGCCAGAGAGAGACGGAGATTTCCTGTCAGACGAGACAGAAGACAGAGGAGGAAAGATTGCAAGCTGATATCTCAGATCATCTAGTCTGTTAGCTCCTAAGGAATGTGGAAAGTGACTCTCGGAGCGTGCATGAAATCAGTCTGACGGAAGGTCCTGATAGCCGCTCTGGACAGGGTCTTTGAAGGAACTGAAGGAAGGGGCCTACAGTCATCAGAACATTGAGTTAACTGAGAATCGGTCAGTGAGCTTTGGAAGGAAGAAGCTGGTGACTACACCTACTGCTACCCCGTGCTTATGTTAAGGGTGAGAGTAGGGCGACGGGCAAGTGGTGACCCAAGGAAGGAGTGACTTCGGTGACAGAGCACCTTCACTCAACTTAACCGGACACCGGGTCCGAAGTATTGCTAGTTCCTTCACGGCTAGTGAGAGAAAATCCGGAATCCCTGCTGGACTTCAAGTCGCAGAGGGTAGCCCTAAGTGCCGATACGTAACTGGGGTCAGGGAGAACAGGAGTCGGGCGTGCGCAGCCAGATAGACTTAGTTCTTTCCAGAAGAAGATTTCCACCACAATGTTGGCCGGGCGAAGCTGTCTTGCTTAGAGTTAAACTTGACTTCACGCAAGTTAGGACTCATACACTTTAAAGGGAAAGGAGGCTTTAAACCTACTTGGCGATTACCTGGATGTACATACTCCACCCTGAGCAGCTTCCCGGGACATACCTGCAACCTTCATCAGTAAAGGTATGGAAAGAGACTGGCTTGTGTGTGACTGACTTATTACCTGCACCCTGCATCACCATAGACTTTGAGGGAACCGTCTCACCTGTGGGAGACGTAACATCTTGCTGCCCTGTAACATCCCCTCAGAAGATCCATTTGCAGCGCTGGTCAATGCGATCAGAAACCACAGGTGGCGTGACGAACTATTACTACAATCCCCTGTAAATATCCCCCTTTGTATGAGCGCCCAGGGCAACGGACCGAGCTGTGCTACCCGTGACATCCCCCATAGACATCAACGGGCTCGGTGCCGAGTACCCCATAACCCTGGTGTTGTGCGACTCATCTAACTTGGCGTCACGAACAGGATACGAAGCTTACTGGATGTGAGTCCTGTGTGCCTAGATTGGACTGTTTTTGTGAAAAAGACTGTGTGCAGTTTTTGTAATTTTTGGCGCCATTTTCCACCATTTTGCCGCCATATTCGCGCCCTGAGGCGCTGGTGAAGAAGGTGGGCGTGCCTTCGTGGGCGTGCCCCCCTGTGGCGTGAAAGCTATGGGCGCCCTGTCTAAGTGCTATTACAATGTGAGAGCCTGCCCCACTGCAAGGGAGATTCGCCTCCTCTTCATCCTCTATGCCAAGAAGAGAAAGCGAAAGTCCCGCTTGCACGGAAGAGACCAGACTGTTCCTGATGGAAAACACAGTCTGGCCTGGAGTGAGATGGCGGAAGGACAGGAGACGCTGTGTGGAGGAATGGCGGTGCGCAGACCCCGTTCCCCTGAAGAGCTGTTACCTGTACCCGAACCGTCCTCAGGTCGGGAGACCGACCCAACAATGCAGAAAGTGGAAGAGGTGAATGCGGCGCTAAGGGACATGGCCCGACACCGCACTGAAATGGAAGCGATGGAGAAAAGCTGGCGTGCCCTGAAACAGCGGCTGCTGTGGGACGCGACGCTCTCCCCCCTGGATGCACCACCGTTACCTGCGCCACCACTGCCAGCGGCTGATGAAAAACCGGAGGCCGGCTCCAAAAGTGCTGATCCTGACTCCGCCGGGACGCGGCGGGAGGGAAGGAGGCTGAGGAGGCCCTGCCTACACCGGAGTGCCAGCCCGGCCTGGAGGCCGCAGCGGAATGCAGTCCCCCGGTAGGGACGACGGAGGAGACCCAGCCATCAGTGATGGAGATCGACTGGGAAGAGATGGAGCAGCGACAGCAGCAGGTTAGTGCGTCCCCAATTGAGCCACTGCGCACACCTGCATCGTGCCCTGCATCGTATACTGCATCCTACTCTGCATCGCAAAAGCCTTGTGCGTTACTAACTGAGCCACTGCGCGCACCTGCTTCCTGTCCAGCATCTTATTCTACACCGCAACAGGCTAGTGCGACCTCCATGGATCCAAATCTATATTCAGAAGAGGCACCTGTAAGGCCTCCTGCAAGTCGCAAAACCAATCGCAAAAGTGAAACAAGGACTGTGGCTACCCAGATACAGGTAGCAGGACATGATCTATTTGTGATGCGTTCCAGAACGCACCGCGTACTTCCAGCCCCAGGTATGGAAGAAGTCATCGCTATTTGCAAAGAAGAACAGTAGGACCCAGACAGGGTTTACTGCATCTGTAAAAAGTTAAAAGAAGAATTGCACTTTATTGTGAATTTTGAAAATGTAATGATGATGTTTGCATAATTTGAAGTATACCCCAGTTGGGTAATGAGTAACAAAGTATTAATGTGATATGATAGAAATGTGATTTTTCTAGGAATGTTCTTATGTGAAGGACTGCGTGGCTGAGGACTTTGCCAGCCCAAAAACTTTAATTGTAAATAGTTCGCACTTCGGTGCCCCATCTTGGTTTTATGTGAAAGCCATATCTATCTCTGAAGAAAAACCCGTATGGTGTGGCCTTGAGTGAGGTCTGCAGCAATGAAGTCCTGTAGCCCACCCAGGACCCACGTGGGAGGTTTTTGGTGCGGGTCCTCCACAAGAATCTTGTCTTGTATTTATTTAATGTGAAAAGTATTTTGATATTTTTCCTATTGCACTTGTACACACTGTAACGTTAAAGTGTCCTCACCTCCCGCAAGGGATGAGTTATGTTGATGTTATTATAAAAATAATTTTCTATTTCAGCCCGGGAGTCCTGACGATAACTAGGGGGGATGTGTGGCCCAGCTGCGCTTGGTACACATGTTCCAGGAGTATGTACTGAAAGGTAATTGCAAAACCTGATATTCATTCACATCTCACACTTCCCTAGATTGCCACCAGAGGGAGCCCCTTTAGAGTATTTAAGGGGGTGTGAGAGACGTAGCAGTGGAGTGGAGTTGGTCGGAGCCAGTGTGTGCTAGTGAGTCATACTAGCCAGAGAGAGACGGAGATTTCCTGTCAGACGAGACAGAAGACAGAGGAGGAAAGATTGCAAGCTGATATCTCAGATCATCTAGACTGTTAGGCTACTTTCACATTTGCGTTTTTTAGAGCTGCGTATCGAGCGCACATAAAACGCATAAAAAAACACGTGCAAACGCGTGTAATCGCAGCGATATTTTGCAGGCGAAGAGTGCGCATTGCTTTAAAAAAATGCAGCGATTGTAAGCGATTGTATGCTATTTAAAGCGTTTTTGTATGCGTTTTTTCTGTGCAAAACACATGATCAAAATCCTTGAAAAATTCTTGCAACAGAACCCACCAATGGGACACCAGTGGGCGTGTCTTATTGAAACTATTTATATAGAGCCTGTTCACAGCCCTTTTTTACATTTGCTTGCATTTGCCTTGGTGAACATGGATCTGCTTATGAAGACTTTCAACTTTAAACTGGATGTGGACATGGCTATGGCTCGGGCTTATGCCGTCGCTTGCCATGAAGAAAGGGAGAGACAGAGACATCGGAGACGGCAGCGGCGACGTTTGTGGGTACATCCCATTGTTGAACTCCGGAGAGCAGTGGAGCGTATCACACCCTCTACAGTGAGCTGCAGTCAAACCCGGAGAAATTTAACGACTACACCCGGATGTCACAACAAACCTTCATGGATTTACTTGCTCGGGTCCAACAATTAATCAGGAGACAGGACACACAGCTCCGTCGGGCGATTCCTCCAGAGGAAAGACTCCTGGTGACATTACGGTACGTAATATTGAGAAACCAATGCCTGCATCATTGTATTACTTATGCCATGTACTATTCCAAAGATGACAAAATTATTGTCATCTAGTAAACAAATACCTGCTGAATTTTTTTTTTATTAATGTTTTACAAAAACATATACAATAATATTTTTTTTTTCTTTCTCTAGATTCCTTGCTACTGGAGAGAGCCTCTCTTCACCACACTTCTAGTACCGGATTGGTATCTCCACGTTGTCAGGAATTGTTGTTGACACCTGCCGGGCATTGTGGACTGTTCTGTGTCCGGAATTTATGCCCCTGCCCACCACCGAAAAGTGGCTAGAAATAGCCGACAAATTCTGGACAACCTGCAATTTCCCCAACTGTTTGGGAGCAGTTGATGGGAAACACATCCGCATCATCAAACCTAAAAGAACAGGCTCAGAGTACTACAACTACAAGAAGCCGTGGGAATGACTCACAGGCGTTTAAGAACTCGGACATGGGACGGAGGTTGTATGGAAACCAGTTTAATTTCCCCATGCCACGGCCTCTTCCCCACACCGAAGGTCCACCCATGCCATTTGTAATGGTTGGGGATGAGGCATTCCAGATGAGCCAACACCTGCTTAAACCCTACTCCAGCCGGGACTTGGACCACAACAAAAAAATTTTTAATTACAGGCTGACCAGGGCAAGAAGAACTGTAGAGTTTGCCTTCGGTATACTGGTTTCCAGATAGCGCATTCTGGGCACAGCTATTCATCTTAAAGTACAAACAGTGGATGAAGTTGTGAAGGCCTGTGTGGTGCTACATAACTTTGTCATGGCTAAAGAGCACCCAAACTTTGAACTTGATGATGCAGCTCCTAACCCATTGCCTGAGTTCACTCAGCACCCTCTCAGGTCTTCTGTTGAAGTAGGCCAAATGAGAGACCAATTTGCGGCTTACTTCATCTCAGATGTAGGACGGCTGGATTGGCAAGAACAAATGGTGTAAAATAATGTTATTGTCTGTATGTTAATAAACTTTTTTTTTTTGGGGATGTTAATAAAATCCCTCTGTTTATACCTGTACCACGTGTAGTCTCTGTTTTTAAATTAAAAAACAATTATGAAATGGCCAGGTTTACCAGTGAATTCATGATGCATATTTTTGGGTGCATCATGAATTTATTTGTAATCCTGACTAGGTAATTAACTATACATGTACACAAGTTGTATGACCTTTATTATCTCTCCACTTTTGCTTCCATTTTCAGTGACGGTGGACATAACACAACAATTAGTTGTGTCACCTGGCCTGCTGTTTACAAAAATTGATTTGGGGATGCACAAGCATCTGTAAATTTTTAGTCCTGATCATGTGACTATAAATATAATTTGTATTTTAATCACTGTGACTTGATTTGGAACGCAGAGATAATAAAGATTATACATCTTGTTCAATACCAAGGGCTGGTGGCATGTTGAAGTGGTGATGCCCCAAATAACGCATCGTCACTTCAGAATGTATCAGGACTGGGCAGGTGAGTACACGAGTTCTAAACAGCAGCATCGCTACAGTATGCTTCAAATAAATGCAGACTGAAGCAACGCTGCTGGTTAAAACTCATGTCTATTCACCTGGCCAGGTGTGATAGTAATGATACAAGGTCAGGGTATTGTACATATAAAGTGTATTTTCACCATCATCACCTCACTTTCTTCAACACACACTGAATAGAGGATGTGCTAAATTACAAGCTATATCTATAATACATGGCCTTGTATCATAAAGTGAAATAATGTCAAAAACACTCCACACTCATTTCACTTTTTAGTATTTCTGGATAGGTTAAATAGATATGCCTTGCACTCAACACCATCCTCTATTCAGTCTGTGCAATATTAGCAGACAGACAGACTGTGGTGAAACAAAAAAGGAATATATTTGTGTTTTGGAGTAAACATATCTCCATGAAGTACACAAACATGTGTCATTCCTGTAGTTATGTGTAGTCAAAAACGCTAAGTGTACGGCACAGTGTGTGTACGCCGCAGTGTGTAGGCGGAAAAATAAACACAAAGCAAACCAAAATTACTAAAAGAAGATTGGCAAATTTATTTTTTACAAGAGGAAAAAAAAATTTTAATTTGCAAAGTTTTTTTTTTAAGACATTTGTATCGATCACATTAGTAGGTTTTTGGAGTACAAAAATAATATATGTATATTCACACAAAGGTTTTGGATAGATCAGATTAGCCAAAATGTGTCAAAGATGCCATTATAGTCACTGCCCCAGAATTGTTGAAAAATCAGATTAGTACAATATGTGTACAACATTAACATTTAATGTCACTGCCCAGAAGTTGTTGAAAAATCAGATTAGTACAATATGTGTCCAAGATGCCATTATAGTCACTGCCCCAGAAGTTGTAGAAATATCAGATTAGTACAATATGTGTACAACATTAACAGTTTAATTGTCACTGCCCCAGAAGTTGTTGAAAAATCAGATTAGTACAATATGTGTACAAGATGCCATTTATAGTCACTGCCACTGTAGTTGTACATAAATGTGATTTGTCCAGATAATATTACAAATTTTTATTGCGACGGACGTTTTGGTGGTGATTTCGATACTCTGGGGGTGTGCAGAGATGAAGAGCGGCTGGAAACCGATGAAGGGGTTCGAGGGGAAGGGGCAACAAAAGTAGTGGGTGAAGGAAGATCAGACATCAAATGAGAGGCAGTTTGAGACACATTAGGAGGAGAGGGTGGATGGACCAACAAAGATTTTCTTTGCTTCTTCTTGGGGACAGGAGTACCATGCATGAACCGACTTCTCTGTGTCCGCCTTGAGCTGGTTGACCGTGGCCTTGACCCAAAAAAGAGTGAATGTGGGTCACCGCTCTCATGCTCGGTGGTGGCAGTGGCGGTGGAAGTGTTGGCAGTGCTCTGAGTACCACAAGGGTTGGCGGTGTTCCAAGGAGGAGAAGTGGGTGGCCTTGAAATTGATTGTTGCTGACTGGTGGCGGTACTCATAGGATCATTGGGTGCTGTGGCCGGAAATTGTTGACGACTGGTGGCGGTACTCATACTCATAGGATCAGTGGGTGCTGTGGCCGGAAATTGTTGACGACTGGTGGCGGTACTCATACTCATAGGATCAGTGGGTGCTGTGGCCGGAAATTGTTGACGACTGGTGGAGGTACTCATAGGATCAGTGGGTGCTGTGGCCGGAAATTGTTGACGACTGGTGGCGGTACTCCTAGAAGGAGAAGTGTGTGCGGTAACAATAAATGGTTGCTGAGTGATGGCAGAACTCCTAGAAGGAGAAGTGGGTGCAGTGACAAATGGTTGCTGACTGCTGGTGTGTGGCCCAGCTATGTCAGGCACACATAATCCAGGAAAATGCACAGGAAGGTAACCGCAACGCTTGATATCCATTCACGTCACTCACACTTTCAGACACACCCACCAGGGGTATAAGAGGTAGTGACACGTAGCAGTCAGCCATTCAAGCCTTAGAGTGAGAGGCGATCAGTCAGTGTTCAGGCTGTTTCCTGTCTTCGGACAGTGCAGTTCAGTTTCAGTCCAGTCTGGACTTGGAGGATACTGAGAGCTGCTCAGTGAGCTCTGGAGAAAGCTGACATTTCCATCAAAAGCTACAAGTGCTTATGTTAAGAGCGGGAAGCAGGGCGAAGGGCGCAGTGGAGAAGGACAGAGAAGTGCTTCAGGTACGAGATTACGTGCACTAATTCACCGGACACCGGGGTCCGAAGCGTTGCTAGAGTTTCAAGCCTAGTAACAAGATAACCGGAGGCTATCTGGACTACAGGTCGCAGAGAGCAGCCCTAAGCGCCAATACGTAAACGGAGTCAGGGGGAACAAGGACTTTTAGCTAGGCCAAGCATAGAAGGACTTAGTTCTCTCAACATCTGGTATTCAGAGACATAGAAGGCTCCACCACAATGTTGGCCGGGCGTTACAGCTATTGAGAAAAGCTGGAGATTGCAGAGTTAACTTCGCTTCATGCAAGTTTGGACTCAGATATATATGAAGTAAAGGAGGCCTCTAACCTGCTCAGCGGTTATCCCGAATGTGCATTCTCCACCCCGACCAGCTCCCCGGGACCTGCTTGAAACACCTACAAGTAAAGGTATGGAAAGAAGCTGCATTGTGTGTGACTGAATTCTTAACTACACCCTGCACCATCACCATAGACTTCCAGGGATCCGTCTCACCTGTGGGAGACTTACCACCCAGCTGCCCCCCACAACATCCCCTGTGAAGATCCTTATAGCAGCGCTGGTCCAATTGATCAGACACCACAGGTGGCGTCACGAACTACCTATCCTAATAATCCCCTGTAAATATCCCCCATTGCATGACCGCCAGGGCCACGGACCGAGTCCCGCTGCCAGTGACATCTCCCATAGAAATCAATGGGCTCGGCTCCGAGTACCCCATAGCCCTGGTATCCACCATAGTGTGGTGCGCGTCATCTAAAACTTGGCGTCACGAACAGGATGCGAAGCTTGCAATTGTGAGTCCTGTGTGCCTATCGAACTGTTTGGTAAAAAAGACTGTTTGCTGTGTTTGGCGCCAAATACCGCCATTTTGCCGCCATATTGGCGCCCTGAAGCGCTGGTGAAGAAGGTGGGCGTGCATTCGTGGGCGTGTACCCCCCCTGTGGCGCTAAAGTTATGGCCGCCCTCTCAAAATGCTACTATAATGTACGATCCTGCCCCACTGCTAAGGAAATCCGCCTCCTCTTCATCTTCTATGCCAAGAGGAGGAGACGCAAATCCCGCCTCCACGGAAGGGACCAGACAGTTCCTGATGGAAACTACAGTCTGGCCTGGGACGAGATGGCGGAAGGACAGGAGAATCTGTGTAAAGGAGCGGAGGCGTACAAACCCGGCTCACCGGAGGATTTACTGCCTGTGCCGGAGCTGTCCCCAGATCGGGACACTGACCCCGCTATGCTGGAGCTGCAGAAAGAGAATGCGGTGCTCAGAAGATTAATCCAGCGTCATGCAGACATGCAGGAGACAGAGAGACGCTGGCGTGCCCAGACACAGCGGCTGCTGTGGGACGCAGTGTTCTCTCCCACCGACATCACCCCATCACTTGATTTTCCAAAGTCCCTGCTAAAGAAGGCTGAAGGACAACCGGAGGCTGCCCCCAAAAGTGCTGTACCTGATCCCACCGATGCGGAGGTGGAGGGGAAGGAGGCTGAGGAGGTCCTGCCCGGTCCGGAGTGCCAGCCAGGCCAGGAGGCCGCAGCAGACTACGATTCCCCTGTAGGAACACACGGAGGGGTCCCAGCCATCACTGCCGAAAATCGACTGGGACGAGATGGAGCGTCTGGATGATGTGACTTACGACCTCCAAACCGGAAATGCCTGGCAACACTGCGAGAAAGAGAGACAACGGCAGGAGGAAGAGAGAAAGATACAGCGAGACCGACAGGAATGGCATGAGAAGTTCTTCGCTGACAAAGAAACCGTCGCCGAGATAAAGGTACCCGACGGGAACCGCGGCGTCAGGGGTGCGTCACCGAATTTCAACTCCGCAAGGGCTGGGGCTTTATTCGTGAGCCGGGCCTCTATCAGGGGGTCTTTGTGAGCCGCCGGGACGTAGAGTCCCACTTGCCCATCGGCCATCCTGGGAGGGATCTGATAAATGGGGACATAGTAAGCTACACGCGACACTGGGGTTTAAAGGGATGGTATGCCCTAAACGTCTCTGTTGTCAGTGACCCCGTCCCCGACGCCGGTACCGTACACAATACTGAAGCGTCCCAGTCCCGAGCTCCCACAGCATCAGACCGTGCACTGGAGTCGCCCCCTGCATACTCATCTCGACCTACGTCGCCCCCTGCATCGCAATCTGTGACCCATCCTGCATCGCAATCTGTGACCCATCCTGCATCGCAATCTAGATCTTATTCTGTGGCACCTACTACAGCGCAACCTGCGTTATATTCCGGAGAGGTCCCAGTGAGGTCCCTACCAGCACAAACAAGAGATGTTGCGACCCAGACTTATATTGCAGGACATGATATCCTAGTAATGGAAACAAAAGGACATTGTGTTATTCTGTCCCCAGGGATGGAAAAGGTCAATGTCGCCACTAATAAGTAAAGAAGAAAAACCAGTAGGACCCAGACAGGGGTTTACTGCACCTGAAGAATGTAAAAAGTTTAAAGAAGAAGTTTTGCCAATTTGCACTTTATTAATGTTTTTATAATATGTATGATGATGTTTACATATTTAAATAGAATACCCGGCTGGGTAAAGAGTTTAAAAAGCTAAAGGAGTAAATGCAATGATGATGGCATAGTTTGCATAAAATACCCCGGTTGGGTAAAGCGAGTTAAAGTGAAATTGAAGAATTAATGAATACTTGAAATTTATATATATCTATGTGTCTTTTTCCCATGCAAAAGACTGCGTGGCTGTGGACTGTGCCAGTCCAAAAACTTTCAATGTAAATAGTTTGCACTACGGTGCCTTATATTGGTTTTACACAAAACCATTATTACCTCTGAAAGAAAACCCGTATGGTGAGGCCTAGAGTGAGGTCTGCAGTCAGAAGTCCTGCAGCCCACCCAGGACCCACGTGGGAGGTTTGGTGCGGGTCCTCCACAAGAATTTGTCTTGTATAATGAGAATGTTTTGATACTTTTGATACTTTTGTATTTTTCTAATGTACAAATTGTAACGTTCAAGAAGTCTTACCTCCCGGATGGGATGAGTTAAAATGTTGTTGTTATATGCAAAACAAAAATGTTTTTCTTTTTCTCTTTTACAGCCCGGGAGTGCTGTGTTTAACCAAGGGGGGATGTGTGGCCCAGCTATGTCAGGCACACATAATCCAGGAAAATGCACAGGAAGGTAACCGCAACGCTTGATATCCATTCACGTCACTCACACTTTCAGACACACCCACCAGGGGTATAAGAGGTAGTGACACGTAGCAGTCAGCCATTCAAGCCTTAGAGTGAGAGGAGATCAGTCAGTGTTCAGGCTGTTTCCTGTCTTCGGACAGTGCAGTTCAGTTTCAGTCCAGTCTGGACTTGGAGGATACTGAGAGCTGCTCAGTGAGCTCTGGAGAAAGCTGACATTTCCATCAAAAGCTACAAGTGCTTATGTTAAGAGCGGGAAGCAGGGCGAAGGGCGCAGTGGAGAAGGACAGAGAAGTGCTTCAGGTACGAGATTACCTGCACTAATTCACCGGACACCGGGGTCCGAAGCGTTGCTAGAGTTTCAAGCCTAGTAACAAGATAACCTGAGGCTATCTGGACTACAGGTCGCAGAGAACAGCCCTAAGCGCCAATACGTAAACGGAGTCAGGGGGAACAAGGACTTTTAGCTAGGCCAAGCATAGAAGGACTTAGTTCTCTCAACATCTGGTATTCAGAGACATAGAAGGCTCCACCACAATGTTGGCCGGGCGTTACAGCTATTGAGAAAAGCTGGAGATTGCAGAGTTAACTTCGCTTCATGCAAGTTTGGACTCAGATATATATGAAGTAAAGGAGGCCTCTAACCTGCTCAGCGGTTATCCCGAATGTGCATTCTCCACCCCGACCAGCTCCCCGGGACCTGCTTGAAACACCTACAAGTAAAGGTATGGAAAGAAGCTGCATTGTGTGTGACTGAATTCTTAACTACATCCTGCACCATCACCATAGACTTCCAGGGATCCGTCTCACCTGTGGGAGACTTACCACCCAGCTGCCCCCCACAACATCCCCTGTGAAGATCCTTATAGCAGCGCTGGTCCAATTGATCAGACACCACAGGTGGCGTCTCGAACTATCTATCCTAATAATCCCCTGTAAATATCCCCCATTGCATGACCGCCAGGGCCACGGACCGAGTCCCGCTGCCAGTGACATCTCCCATAGAAATCAATGGGCTCGGCTCCGAGTACCCCATAGCCCTGGTATCCACCATAGTGTGGTGCGCGTCACTGGCAGTACTCCTAGAAGGAGAAGTGGGTGCGGTGGCCCAAGCAGGTACTGCGGTGGCTTGAGTCCATGACTGTGGACCTGTGTCTGTGGGGGTGTTGCTCCACACAGGAGCAGTGCTTGCCATGGTGGTGGCGACGGTGGAGTGTCCAACAGTACTCGGACTTGTGGTGGTGTAGTGGTGACTCGGAATGCTGGTGGCCGTGCAGTGGTATGCAGCAGAAGTCGGTAGGGATGTGTGTCGAGTCAGTGGTGGCACTGTTGGATATGTGACTCGCTCCACAATTGTGGATACCAGGGCTATGGGGTACTCGGAGCCGAGCCCATAGATTTCTATGGGAGATGTCACTGGCAGAGGGACTCGGTCCGTGGCCCTGGCAGTCAAGCGATGGGGGATATTTACAGGGGATTATTAGGATAGGTAGTTTGTGACGCCACCTGTGGTATCTGATCAATTGGACCAGCGCTGCTATGAGGATCTTCACAGGGGATGTTATGGGGCAGCTGGGTGGTAAGTCTCCCACAGGTGAGACTGGTCCCTGGAAGTCTATGGTGATGATGCAGGGTGTAGTTAAGAATTCAGTCACACACAATGCAGCTTCTTTTCATACCTTTACTGGTAGATGGTTCAGGCAGGTCCCGGGGAGCTGGTCGGGGTGGAGAATGCACATTCGGGTAACCGCTGAGCAGGTTAGAGGCCTCCTTTACTTCATATATATCGGAGTCCAAACTTGCATGAAGCGAAGTTAACTCTACAATCTCCAGCTTTCTCAATAGCTGTCAAGCCCGGCTGACATTGTGGTGGAGCCTTCTATGTCTCTATCAGATGTTGAGAGAACTAAGTCTATATTTGCTGATCAGGCTAGACTCCTGTTTTCCCTGACTCCGGTTACGTATCAGCGCTTTGGGCTGCTCTCTGCGACCTGTAGTGCAGATAGCCTCCGGGTATCTTGTTACTATGCTTGAAACTCTAGCAACGCTTCGGACCCCGGTGTCCGGTGATTTAGTGCAGGTAACCAATACCTGAAGCACTTCTCTCTGTCTTCTCCACTGCGCCCTTCGCCCTGCTTTTGCTCTTTGCATAAGCACTTGTAGCTTTCGATGGAAATGTCAGCTTTCTTCCAGAGCTCGCTGAGCAGCTCTCAGTATCCTCCTTGTTTCAGCTTCTGTTGAGGTACTGATTAAGGGTAGCTCTGACTAGGCTAGGATGATTCACTTCACCCGTACTAGCCTCCACTTCCTTGTCAGGTGAGCTACGCTAGCTCTGCGAGGATTCAGTCCTCTCTCCTAGTCCAGACTGAACTGGCACTGAACTGCACTGTCCGAAGACAGGAAACTGAATTGATCTGAGCTCTTCTCAGACAGGAAACTATCTGACTCTGCTACGTGTCACTACCTCCTATACCCCTGGTGGGTGTGTCTGAAAGTGTGAGTGACGTGAATGATAACAAGCTTTTGTGGTTACCTTCCTGTGCATTTTCCTGGATAATGTGTGCCTTACATAGCTGGGCCACACATCCCCCCTTGGTTAAACACAGCACTCCCGGGCTGTAAAAGACAAAAAGAACATTTTGTTTTGCATTAACAACAACATTATAACTCTTCCCATCCGGGAGGTACGACTTCTTTAACGTTACTTTTGTATTCTTCAATTGTACAAATTGTATCAAAATATCAAAACATGCTCATATATACAAGATACTTGTGGAGGACCCGCACCAAAAACCTCCCACGTGGGTCCTGGGTGGGCTGCAGGACTTCTGACTGCAGACCTCACTCTAGGCCCACCATACAGGTTTTTCTTCAGAGGTAGATATTGTAATAGTTTCATGTAAAACCAAGATAATGCACCGAAGCGCAAACTATTTACAAAGACAAGTTCTTGGGCTGGCGCAGTCCACAGCCTCTCAGTCCATGAAGGGTTAAATCACATATATACATTTTAGAAATCCACATTATAATTTAACTTTTACTTTACCCAACCAGGGTATTCTATGCAACTATGCAATCAACACATTTATTATTTTACTTTCTAAATTCTTTCCCTTGTACCCAGCCGGGTATTCTATTTTAAATATGTAAACTATGTAACATTCTCGTACATAAAGGACCATAAAGTGCAATTGGCTATTTTCTCTTGTTAAACTTTATACATTTCTTTAATGCGGTAAACCCCAGTCTGGGTCCTACCGGTCTTCACTTTTACAAACTTTCAATGACGTCTTCCGCTCCTGGGCTGGAACGACGCGATGCTCTTTGGATCTCATAACAAATAAGTCATGGCCCGATATCCGTGTTTGCGTGGCCACAGTCCTTGTGCGAACCACTTGGGACGCAACGGGTGTCTCAGGCAAATATTGACTTTTCATCAAGTTAACGGTGGTCACATCATCCGGTTGCGATACAAAAGGAGTCGCAGATTGTGTTTCGGGATACTTTGCTGATTGCGATGCAGGGGGCGATGCTGGGTAGGTCGCCAGTTGCGATCTAGAGCAGGTCGCTGTTTGCGATGCAGGGGGCGATGCCGAGGCACGGCCCGGTGCGGTGGGAGCTCGGGACTGGGACGCTTCGGTACCGGCGTCGGGGACGGGGTCACTAACGATGGAGACGTTCAGGGCATACCACCCCTTTAAACCCCAGTGACGGGTGTAGCTCACAATGTCCCCATTAATCAGGTCCCTCCCAGGATGACCGATGGGCAGGTGGGATTCTACGTCCCTGCGGCTTACAAAGACCCCTGGATAGAGGCCCGGCTCGCGGATGAAGCCCCAACCCTTGCGGAGCTGGAACTCGGTGACGCACCCCTGCCGCCGCTGTTCCCGTCGGGTACCTTTTTCTCGGCGGACGGTCTCCTTGTCAGCTACGAACTCCTCATGCTGCTTCTGTCGGGACCGCTGGATGTCTCTTTCTTTCTCCTGCTTTTGGCGTCGCTGCTCCTCTTCACGACGGCGCCACTCACTTTCCCACTGAACGGCATAGGTGACATCATCTAATCGCTCCATCTCGTCCCAGTCGACTTCCGGCAACGATGGCTGGGACCCTCCGGTGACCTTACCGGGGAGCGGTGCTCTGCTGTGGCCTCCTGGCCTGACTGACATTCCGGACCGTGCAAGACCTCCTCAGCCTCCTTCTCCTCCACCTCCGCATCGGTGGGATCAGGTACAGCACTTTTGGTGGCAGCCTCCGATCTTTTCATAGCATTCTTTAGCAGGGAACTTGGGAAATCAGGAGACGGCGTTAGGCTTGGGGGAGAGAACACTGCGTCCCACAGCAGCCGCTGTGTCTGGGCGCGCCAGCGTCTCTCCGTCTCCTGTAGATCAGCACGACTCTGGAGCTTCCTTCTTAGCTCCTCATTCTCCTTCCGCAGCTCCATCATGGCAGGGTCGGTGTCCCTATCTGGGGACAGCTCCGGCACAGGTAGGAAATCTTCCGGTCCTCGGCACAGATTCTCCTGTCCTTCCGCCATCTCGTCCCAGGCCAGAGTGTAGTTTCCATCAGGAACAATCTGGTCTCTTCCGTGGAGGCGGGATTTGCGTCTCCTCCTCTTCGGATAGAGGATGAAGAGGAGGCGGATTTCTTTAGCAGTGGGGCAGGACCGCACATTATAGTAGCATTTGGAAAGGGCGGCCATAACTTTCGCGCCTCAGGGGGGGTACACGCCCACGAATGCACGCCCACCTTCTTCACCAGCGCCTCAGGGCGCCAATATGGCGGTAAAATGGCGGTATTTGGCGCCAAATGCAGCAAACAGTCTTTTTCACCAAACAGTTCAATATAGGCAACACAGGACTCACAATTGCAAGCTTTCGTATCCTGTTCGTGACGCCAAGTTTTTAGATGACTCGCTCCACAATTGTGGATACCAGGGCTATGGGGTACTCGGAGCCGAGCCCATAGATTTCTATGGGAGATGTCACTGGCAGCGGGACTCGGTCCGTGGCCCTGGCAGTCAAGCGATGGGGGATATTTACAGGGGATTATTAGGATAGGTAGTTCGTGACGCCACCTGTGGTATCTGATCAATTGGACCAGCGCTGCTATGAGGATCTTCACAGGGGATGTTATGGGGCAGCTGGGTGGTAAGTCTCCCACAGGTGAGACTGGTCCCTGGAAGTCTATGGTGATGATGCAGGGTGTAGTTAAGAATTCAGTCACACACAATGCAGCTTCTTTTCATACCTTTACTGGTAGATGGTTCAGGCAGGTCCCGGGGAGCTGGTCGGGGTGGAGAATGCACATTCGGGTAACCGCTGAGCAGGTTAGAGGCCTCCTTTACTTCATATATATCGGAGTCCAAACTTGCATGAAGCGAAGTTAACTCTACAATCTCCAGCTTTCTCAATAGCTGTCAAGCCCGGCTGACATTGTGGTGGAGCCTTCTATGTCTCTGACTATCAGATGTTGAGAGAACTAAGTCTATATTTGCTGATCAGGCTAGACTCCTGTTTTCCCTGACTCCGGTTACGTATCAGCGCTTTGGGCTGCTCTCTGCGACCTGTAGTCCAGATAGCCTCCGGGTATCTTGTTACTATGCTTGAAACTCTAGCAACGCTTCGGACCCCGGTGTCTGGTGATTTAGTGCAGGTAACCAATACCTGAAGCACTTCTCTCTGTCTTCTCCACTGCGCCCTTCGCCCTGCTTTTGCTCTTTGCATAAGCACTTGTAGCTTTCGATGGAAATGTCAGCTTTCTTCCAGAGCTCGCTGAGCAGCTCTCAGTATCCTCCTTGTTTCAGCTTCTGTTGAGGTACTGATTAAGGGTAGCTCTGACTAGGCTAGGATGATTCACTTCACCCGTACTAGCCTCCACTTCCTTGTCAGGTGAGCTACGCTAGCTCTGCGAGGATTCAGTCCTCTCTCCTAGTCCAGACTGAACTGGCACTGAACTGCACTGTCCGAAGACAGGAAACTGAATTGATCTGAGCTCTTCTCAGACAGGAAACTATCTGACTCTGCTACGTGTCACTACCTCCTATACCCTGGTGGGTGTGTCTGAAAGTGTGAGTGACGTGAATGATAACAAGCTTTTGTGGTTACCTTCCTGTGCATTTTCCTGGATAATGTGTGCCTTACATAGCTGGGCCACACATCTGCAACCACTGACTGCTGCACGTACCGATTCTGCTGCATAGCCTGCAAGTAAGCAGTGTTGCAGGCCTGCATCACACTCAGCTGTTGCTCAGGACTAAGGTGTTCCGCCATGCCCCGTTCAATTTTACTGAAAAAATGGTGCGCTGGTCTATTGAGGTCGGCCTCCAGGCGATCAAGATGCTGTTCGACACTGTTGAAGCGGTGATCCATGTGGATAAAACCACGTTCCATAAGTGAAAAACCGCTTCCAACTGTGCCTCCAAGCGTCTTCATATTGCCTTGAAAGGCCTCGCTCAAGTGAACAAACTCGGGCAAGACATTCCTCTCCATGGCCCTCTGCCACTGGCGGTAAGTGCCCGCATAACCAGTGGCAGAGACCTGGGAGAGGGGAAGACCTGATGGACCAGCTTCCTGGTCACCAGCTGTCCGTGTTGCGGACCTGCAAGTTGCTTCCAGGCTGTCGGATGGCTGGGACGAGTCCAAGGTCGTCCGAGGAAGGACCGCTTCAGGGACAGGCTGCATGGTGCTGCTCCAGGTGCTGTGGAAAGAAAACAAAACCATTACTATAATGCATTAACAAGAAGCATCAGCTGTGGAAGAAAAAAATAAAAAAATAAAAAACAAAAACAACTTACGCTCTGCTGGCAAGGACCGGTCTCAGGAACGCCAACTCGCGATAGTAGCGATATTTCTTTCTGGACCTTGCTGCAGAACCACTGCAAACCTGTCCCTCAGCACGAACATCAGTGTTGAAGCGGTCCTTCATCGAGCGCCATCGTGTGCGGACTTTGTTCACTGTTGAGAAAAAGAAAAAAACAATTATACAATGCAGTCAGGGCAAAATCAGTGTCAACACACATACCTGAATGAAAATGTCAAACTGTCAATGCAGCATTATAAAAAGCTATACAATACACAGGATAGTCACTGTTGACCCAGATGAAACTGTTGTGTTTGCTGTTAGAATATATCCACCAGCAAAAACAACAATAGCATCTGGAACAACAGTGACTAGGCAATAAAAAAACAAATAGAATGCACAAGATATAGCTGAAGAAACCACAGGTCAGTGACTGTTGACCCAGATGAAACTGTTGTGTTTGCTGTTAGAATATATCCACCAGCAAAAACAACAATAGCATCTGGAACAACAGTGACTAGGCAATAAAAAAACAAATAGAATGCACAAGATATAGCTGAAGAAACCACAGGTCAGTGACTGTTGACCCAGATGAAACTGTTGTGTTTGCTGTTAGAATATATCCACCAGCAAAAACAACAATAGCATCTGGAACAACAGTGACTAGGCAATGAAAAAACAAATAGAATGCACAAGATATAGCTGAAGAAACCACAGGTCAGTGACTGTTGACCCAGATGAAACTGTTGTGTTTGCTGTTAGAATATATCCACCAGCAAAAACAACAATAGCATCTGGAACAACAGTGACTAGGCAATGAAAAAACAAATAGAATGCACAAGATATAGCTGAAGAAACCACAGGTCAGTGACTGTTGACCCAGATGAAACTGTTGTTTTTGCTGTTAGAATATATCTACCATCAAAAACAACAGTACAATGAGGACCAAGAGTGACTGGGCAATAAAAACATGAATAGAATGCAAATCACATAGCTCAAGAATCACCAAGGCAGACACTGTTGAACCGCATGACACTGTTGTTGTCACGCTGTATAGCAGATATATATATGTGATGACAGTAATCTATATCAAAAGGGCAACATACAATATAACATGCGCATAGATATATGATAACATAATATTACCTGACAGAATGTCCAGTGGGTCAATACGGAATCCGTTATACGCTGTCTCCGGCTAGAGGGTGACCGGGGTCTATGCTGACCCTAAACTGGGGTCCTAACTAATCCCTCTACCTGGAGGTACTGTTAAAGGTACAGAGGTCCAGGCCACCAGCGTAAACCCTGTCTCCTATCAATCCCTGCCAACTGTATTCTAGTCCTAAGAAGGACCCTGAATACCACCAAAGGGAATGAACAGGTAACGGTTAATGAACAGAAAGACAAACAACAAAGACAAGAAATAAAGTAAATAAAGTCTTACATACAACACTCACACACAGTAGGAACACCTAAGGTCTCAGAGAAAAACTATAAGCTGTAAGAGTAAAAACAACTAAGGAGCTCTTAGCTTAAATATTCTCAGAACCGATCCAGTCTGCTAAACTACATGAATGCTTTCACCGGCGTCTAACACCCAGACTGGCAGAAATATAAAGGAAACTAATTAGAACATAATCAAAAGCAGCCGGGCGAGGCTGCACCTAGCCTTAGCAAAGAGCTAGGAAAAATTAACTCTCTCATTACCAAAAAACAAAGAAACAGCAGCTCAGCTGTGAGAAGTCAGAATGTGCAATCGCGACGATCTTCATGGCGATGCACCCATGACAGTACCCCCCCTTCTACGAGGGGCCTCCGGACCCTCATGACCAGGTCTGTCCGGGTGAGTTGTGTGAAAGGTCCGAACCAATCGATCTGCGTTAACATCAGACGCAGGGAACCACGTCCCCTCCTCAGGACAATACCCCCTCCACTGAACTAAGTACTGAAGGGATCGGCGACTGAGACGTGAGTCAATGATTTTCGACCCATGAATTTCCACGTTATCATTGACCACCACTGAAGGAGGTAGAGGTGACGGTATGACTGGTGCCACATACTTTTTAAGTAATGACTTGTGAAACACATTATGAATTTTAAACGTAGGAGGGAGGTCCAGACGAAATGCCACAGGATTAATTATGGAACTGATCCTGTACGGCCCGATGAATCTGGGACCCAACCTCCAGGAGGAAACTTTACGTTTTATATTCCTGGTAGACAACCAAACCAGATCGTTCACCTTCAGATCTAGACCAGAAACTCTCCTCCTATCAGCCATCCGTTTGTAACGGTTCCCCGTAACCTTCAGTCTTAAGCGATCTGGAACTATCAGTCTCCCTGGAAGTCCCACAGGGGCGTCCCCCTGAGCCCCCAATACCTCCCCCTCAAGCTCAGAGCATACAGCTGACACTACAACTCCCTCCTGAGGAATAGGAACCGGATCATCCGTCTTCCCGGCCCTTGGGAACGTACGAGATAAGGCATCAGGAAGCAACTTTATTGAGCAGTCATATGCGCGATAAGGAGGAAACTCTTTACACCCCTCCTCTGAGAACATCTCCCCAAAGTCCTCCAGAAAACGAGACAAAGTCCTAGGCACAACCGCACCGATGACCGTGCTCATGCAGTTATTCTTGCAAAATTCACCCCACTGGCTTATCTTTCTGGATTGCCAATCAATCACTGGGTTATGTTTAGCCAACCAAGGAAGTCCCAACACAATAGGAGTAGGTAGACCCTCCAACACATAACAAGACAATTGCTCTTTATGTATTGCCCCTACTCGAAGATCTATGTTATGAACAGCTTGTACCAAGCTACCTTGACCAAGAGGTCTAGAATCAATAGAGAGTATAGGGACCGGTTTGGCCAATACACTCAGTTGCATACCATGCACCTGGGCAAACCGAGCGTCCACCAAATTAGCCCCGGACCCACTATCAAGAAAAACAGAAATCCTCTCAGTTCTAGTACCAATCACCACCTCCGCAGGCACGAGAAACTGAGAGGGATTTGGGGACGAAATACACACTCCCAGGTTAACTCCTTGGCTCAAAGAGGTCCGGGATGGACACCCCCCAACAAAATGTCCCTCTCTCCCGCAAAAGAAACACCTTCTAGTCTTGCGGCGCACCGCCGATTCCCTCCTACAAAATGATGTCCCTCCCAACTGCATGGGTTCCTCAGAACAGACCAGGGAACCTCAGTATAAGGGACTTTAGTAGTAGGTGGAGTCATCATGGGGGGCGGAGTTACCTCGCGTCTTCCCCGAAGTCGTCTATCAATGCGAATAGCGAGGGCCATAGCAGCCTCCAGTGATGGAGGAGAATCATACTGAGCCAACACATCTTTTAATTTGTCAGACAACCCTTGACAAAACTGGCTCCTAAGAGCTGGGTCATTCCACTGAGTATCTGTTGCCCATCTACGGAACTCAGAAGAATATTCCTCCGCTGGACGATTTCCTTGCCGTATTTTACGTAACCTTGTTTCAGCAAGGGAAACTCGATCCGGATCATCATATACCAGACCCAGGGCAGTAAAAAATCGATCCACTGACTGGAGATCTGGGGAGCCTGGAGGAATAGAGAACGCCCAAGATTGAGGGTCCCCTTGTAAGAGCGAGATAACAATTCCCACTCTCTGCTCTTCACTCCCAGATGACCGAGGCCGCAGCCGAAAGTACAATTTACATGCCTCCCGGAAAGTAAAAAATTTGTCCCGCCCACCAGTGAACCTGTCCGGGAGAGCAACCTTAGGTTCAGATCTGGTTTGCTCCGGGAGGGACAAAACCTTGGACTTAATGTCTGCAAATTCCATGGACAACCCCTGCAACTGCCGGGCCAGCTGGGCTACTGGATCCATGACAGCTGGGGAGAATCTTTAGTTTGGCCGGTGAAAATGTCACGCTGTATAGCAGATATATATATGTGATGACAGTAATCTATATCAAAAGGGCAACATACAATATAACATGCGCATAGATATATGATAACATAATATTACCTGACAGAATGTCCAGTGGGTCAATACGGAATCCGTTATACGCTGTCTCCGGCTAGAGGGTGACCGGGGTCTATGCTGACCCTAAACTGGGGTCCTAACTAATCCCTCTACCTGGAGGTACTGTTAAAGGTACAGAGGTCCAGGCCACCAGCGTAAACCCTGTCTCCTATCAATCCCTGCCAACTGTATTCTAGTCCTAAGAAGGACCCTGAATACCACCAAAGGGAATGAACAGGTAACGGTTAATGAACAGAAAGACAAACAACAAAGACAAGAAATAAAGTAAATAAAGTCTTACATACAACACTCACACACAGTAGGAACACCTAAGGTCTCAGAGAAAAACTATAAGCTGTAAGAGTAAAAACAACTAAGGAGCTCTTAGCTTAAATATTCTCAGAACCGATCCAGTCTGCTAAACTACATGAATGCTTTCACCGGCGTCTAACACCCAGACTGGCAGAAATATAAAGGAAACTAATTAGAACATAATCAAAAGCAGCCGGGCGAGGCTGCACCTAGCCTTAGCAAAGAGCTAGGAAAAATTAACTCTCTCATTACCAAAAAACAAAGAAACAGCAGCTCAGCTGTGAGAAGTCAGAATGTGCAATCGCGACGATCTTCATGGCGATGCACCCATGACAGTTGTTTTTGCTGGTAGAATATTTCTACCATCAAAAACAACAGTACAATGAGGACCAAGAGTGACTGGGCAATAAAAACATGAATAGAATGCAAATCACATAGCTCAAGAATCACCAAGGCAGACACTGTTGAACCGCATGACACTGTTGTTTTTGCTGGTAGAATATTTCTACCATCAAAAACAACAGTACAATGAGGACCAAGAGTGACTGGGCAATAAAAACATGAATAGAATGCAAATCACATAGCTCAAGAATCACCAAGGCAGACACTGTTGAACCGCATGACACTGTTGTTTTTGCTGGTAGAATATTTCTACCATCAAAAACAACAGTACAATGAGGACCAAGAGTGACTGGGCAATAAAAACATGAATAGAATGCAAATCACATAGCTCAGGAATCACCAAGGCAGACACTGTTGAACCGCATGACACTGTTGTTTTTGCTGGTAGAATATTTCTACCATCAAAAACAACAGTACAATGAGGACCAAGAGTGACTGGGCAATAAAAACATGAATAGAATGCAAATCACATAGCTCAAGAATCACCAAGGCAGACACTGTTGAACCGCATGACACCGTTGTTTTTGCTGGTAGAATATTTCTACCATCAAAAACAACAGTACAATGAGGACCAAGAGTGACTGGGCAATAAAAACATGAATAGAATGCAAATCACATAGCTCAAGAATCACCAAGGCAGACACTGTTGAACCGCATGACACTGTTGTTTTTTGCTGGTAGAATATATCTGCCAGCAAACCCATCAGTGCCATCAGGAACAACAGTGAGCATTACAGAGAATGAAAATACTTACTAAACGCCTTTTTCAGGTTTGGAGAGGCGCTGTCCCAGTCATCCATCAACGCTGCGGCCACCTCGTTCCATAGCCGCCGGGTCACCACATTGTCCTTGTACTGCGGATCACGGCTGTCCCACAACGGCACACGTTCATGGACCTGGCAGATGAGGGCCTCGTTGTCCACATACAGGTCGTCGTCGCGTTGTAGAAGAAACAAAATAAAAATTACAATCTTGTATATTTTTTATAAAGAAAATAACAATAGGCGTACAAAAGAAAAATACATTACAAAGGCTATATACTTACATTCCGTCTCGCCACCGGGACTTGACTCGGCTGCGACTGCTCCTGAGACTCCTCAATGGCCGTGTCCGATGATGATGTCTGAAAAAGGAACACAATTAGTACATTTGTAGATTCAGCAGCTATACTTACCCAAAGGCAGGAAGATACTCACATCATGCTCTGCTTCCGCCAGTTCTTGCCGGGATGGTGAATATTCCGATCCAGAAGACATGCTGAAAAAATCAAAAATAATGATGAGCACATATTACATTATAAGGACAGCCTGTCATTTGTTTAAAGAATACTCACATTCTTGCACTTTGGATCGGTCTTGAGTCCAGGCACAGTGTCTCCAGTCAATATCCAGGCTGTGTATGGGTCCAAGGTGGATCTTCCAGTCTGCAGGTCCAGTCTCCAGGCAGTGTATGGGTCCAAGATGGATCGTCCAGTGTCCAGCTCCAGTCTCCAGGCAGTGTAGTATGGTGCACGCTGTTTGCAGGCCTTTTTATAGTGATCCAGGCTGTATCTTCAGGTGTGTTTATCAGCAGGGATGTCTCCAGGCAGTCTGAGTAGGGGTCTGTGTGGCACTGACACCTTCCTTTATCTATAATCATTTTATCTAGACTCCTCACAAACAATGTATCTTGTCTAGGGGGTAATTGGGCAAGTGTCTAGACAATGTTTACTAAAAAAATCGCTTGCGCGCACAAGCGCTGACAATCGCACAGGCACGCGCACGCCAGCGCCCACATAGACGCCAATGATATTTTTTTGCGCATAGCGTGCGCACACGCATTTTTAAATTGGTGTGCCGGAAAAAAAAAATGCAACATGTAGCGTCTAGGCGCACACCTGGAAAATGCGCAGCGCACGCCAAACGCTAATGAGCGCGTGCAAGAGCAAGACACTGCGCCCGCCATGTTAATGATAGGGAAACATTGCGCATGCGACCAATAGCGCACGATGCGCAGCGCTAAAAAACGCAAGTGTGAAAGTAGCCTTAGCTCCTAAGGAATGTGGAAAGTGACTCTCGAAGCGTGCATGAAATCAGTCTGACGGAAGGTCCTGATAGCCGCTCTGGACAGGGTCTTTGAAGGAACTGAAGGAAGGGGACTACAGTCATCAGAACATCGAGTTAACTGAGAATCGGTCAGTGAGCTTTGGAAGGAAGAAGCTGGTGACTACACCTACTGCTACCCCGTGCTTATGTTAAGGGTGAGAGTAGGGCGACGGGCAAGTGGTGACCCAAGGAAGGAGTGACTTCGGTGACAGAGCACCTTCACTCAACTTAACCGGACACCGGGTCCGAAGTATTGCTAGTTCCTTCACGGCTAGTGAGAGAAAATCCGGAATCCCTGCTGGACTTCAAGTCGCAGAGGGTAGCCCTAAGTGCCGATACGTAACTGGGGTCAGGGAGAACAGGAGTC
The DNA here is from genome assembly GCA_033576555.1 of Oophaga sylvatica. Taxonomy (NCBI): domain Eukaryota; kingdom Metazoa; phylum Chordata; class Amphibia; order Anura; family Dendrobatidae; genus Oophaga; species Oophaga sylvatica. The sequence continues at coordinate 25,157,491 of JARQOD010000003.1, read as the reverse complement.
GGGCGTGCGCAGCCAGATAGACTTAGTTCTTTCCAGAAGAAGATTTCCACCACAATGTTGGCCGGGCGAAGCTGTCTTGCTTAGAGTTAAACTTGACTTCACGCAAGTTAGGACTCATACACTTTAAAGGGAAAGGAGGCCTTAAACCTACTTGGCGATTACCTGGATGTACATACTCCACCCTGAGCAGCTTCCCAGGACATACCTGCAACCTTCATCAGTAAAGGTATGGAAAGAGACTGGCTTGTGTGTGACTGACTTATTACCTGCACCCTGCATCACCATAGACTTTGAGGGAACTGTCTCACCTGTGGGAGATGTAACATCTTGCCCTGTAACATCCCCTCAGAAGATCCATTTGCAGCGCTGGTCAATGCGATCAGAAACCACAGGTGGCGTCACGAACTATTACTACAATCCCCTGTAAATATCCCCCTTTGTATGAGCGCCCAGGGCAACGGACCGAGCTGTGCTACCCGTGACATCCCCCATAGACATCAACGGGCTCGGTGCCGAGTACCCCATAACCCTGGTGTTGTGCGACTCATATACACCTTTATATACACCCCATAACCTTTGTATACACCTTTGTATACACCCCATACATTTTATATCCACATTTTGAAAACAATATACCTATGTATACCCTGTGTGGTATACCAATAATAACACAAATAACCTTTGTTTGAAATTATACTACGGACAGTTTTTGTAGACTTTTTTTATTGTAATAGGTTTTTTTAACTTTTTTTTGGGGGGTCAAGTAGGAGCTACACTGCTCTTTATTTAAAATATATTACATTACATTAAAAGAAACAAAATGCACATGCCTTGACACAAACACAAACATGCACGCACACATGCACGCACACACATGCACGCACACATGCACACACACATGCACACACACGCACATGCACGCACACAAAAATACTAGTACATTATGAAAACTAAATTGTTGGAAATATAACTACAGTATGACAGAAGATAAGAATGCAGGACACACACTCAAACATGCTGCAATCACACATGATGGCATTTATACTCACACTGGCTGGCAGGAGTCAGCTGGGCTGGCAACCAATCTCTCTGGCTGGCTAGCTGGCAGGCAGGGTCTTCAGACTTGCTGGCAGGGTCTTCAGACTTGCTGGCAGGGTCTTGAGGCTTGCTGGCAGGGTCTTCAGGGTTGCTGGCAGTCTTCAGTCTTCCTGGCAGTGTCTTCATGTGTGGCATAATGAGAAATGAGGCAGACCTGGCTTGCTTATATAGTTTTGGGGCTGTCTGGAAAAGTAGCCAACATTTGGAGCATGCTCAGTCCAAAACGACGGATCCGTCGGTGGAATCCGTCAAATGACGGATTGCGACGGATCCGCCGCCCATAGGCGCCCATTGTAAGGCGCCAGCATCCGCCATTTCGACGCAGACAAAAAACGTTACAATGTCCGTCCAATCGAGACAGCGGATGTCAAAATTTTGGCGGATCCACCAAAAAGCGGATCCAACGGATGGCCGTCCGTCGCAATCCGCCAGTAATACAAATCTATGGGAAAACAGCGGATTCGCCAAAAAAAAAAATGGCGGATCCGCCAAATTCAAAAGGGTTGCGACAAGGACTACATGTCAACGCTCGTTCTCGGACCTGGTTCACTGATAAAGTAAGCTTTAGTGTTTCTGATAACGTGAATAAGTGTAATGCCAGGCAACTTTGTAATTGGTCAAAAATATGATCCATCTTGAAAAAAAAAAAAAAGGCTGACCAGAAGGGATAAATGTTCCAACTCCCAGGGCAAAAAGATAGAGAATTTCAATACTAGATAGAACTCACAGTTAATGCTCCACTGCAATGGAATATATCTCAAGAAATGTAAAGATGTAGTCAAGAAGTCCCCCTATGGGGTGAGTGGCAAAAGGGGCAGAGTGTGATAAATGAGCCAAAATCAAGCCAGTCAGAGTCAAACCTAAAAATACGTAAAAGACAGAGAAGAACCAACGCCTTTGAAATGTGGTGCTGGAGAAGGATCTCATCAATACCATGGATGGCACGACGAACAAACAAATCAATTTTGGAACAAATCAAGCCAGACATATCACTTGAAGCAAGGATTACAAAGCTACAACTTGCATACTTTGGACATATCATACTAAAGCCCCTTTCATACATCAGTGTTTCCGGTACATGTGGTGACAGTTTGCACACATACCGGAGACACACAGTTTTCACTCGTACCGGAGACACACACTTAGTCCCATTCAAGTGAATGGGCATGCACACGTCAGTGTGTTTCCACAGACCATGTGTTCGTGGGAAAAACACACTGCCGTGTCCATTTTTTAGCAGCAACACTTGGCTGCAAAACGTCCCGCACACTGATGACATCAATGTGTCATCAGTGTAACGTACCAGTTCCGGGGAATCTGCGGTACTGTTTGCTTTGATCCTGGGTGCTGGAGATCGCTCACATCATTGTCCCCTGATCTCCCAGCAATCATTGAGATCAGGGACAATGTTTAGAGTTGCATTCAAGTGTAAAATTAGGAATAAAATAAAAATCACACTATACTCACCATAAGGCTGGAGTCACACGGCCGTAAAACTCGTGTGATAATCGCATCGCACTGCATGGACTGGCCTGACACCTCTCCTGACCTGAGCAAGACAGCGTGATGGATTACTATGCAGAGGTCAAGCTCAGGTCAAGAGAGCAAACAGCCAGTACGAGTTTTACGATGCGATTCTCGCACGTGAAATACGGCAGCGTGTCTCTATCCTAACACCTAATCCCCTGAAGCCATTGTCCCCTGTAAACAAACAAAATAAAAAAACAATATGGTATGCATGGTCCCCTCCTTGGACAGAAATGTTGTCTTTGTAATGTGAATGGCTTCTTGGCACTTAAAAATGTTGCTATTAGCTCAAAACTCACTTCAATGCACTGAATTGACTGTGATGCTGTTGTTAGTGAAATATTTCAGAATCTGGGGTCACACTTTAAATTTTGCCTACGGTTACAATCAGGCTCGGACTGGAGAACCGGAGGATTCTCCGGTGGGCTCCAAGTGCTCCCACTGCTCCAGGAGCCCCCAGCCAGGGAGTCAAGGGGGCCAGCCATGTGCCAGCGTAGCAGCAGCTGGAGACAGGATCCTGTTCCCACTGCTAAAGCTAAATGAATATTCACGATTCCTCACACCCCTATGGGTGTGAAGAGGCGTGAATACCATTTCCCTTTAATAGCAGGCAGCGTTAGCCGCAGGCTGCAGCTAACACTGCCCGCATGTAAAGCCCCACAACCGCACCACACACTCTAAGCACCGCACCACATACACACACGGAGGCACACAGCGCAGCGAATCCCGGCGTCCCGCTTCCTGTCTGAGAAAGCCCAGCTGGATGACATCATCATCCAGCGCGCTGTCTCAAACAGAAAGCTGCCGGCGAGGAAGAGGCTGCCGCGATGTGCTGCTGTTGTGGGGAGGTGAGCTGTGTTGTGTGCTGCGTGTGTGTATGTGGTGCGGTGCTTTGTGTGTGAGAGAGGGGTGATGGGGAAGGACAATGATATTGGTGGGGGAGGCAATGATGGAGGTGATGGGCAATGATTGTGGAGGGAGGTAATGATAGAAATGAAGTGCAATGATGGAGGTGATAGGCAATGATGGTGGGGAGAGGCAATGATGGAGGTGATAGGCGATGATGGTGGGGGAGGCAATGATGGAGGTGATGGGCAATGATGGTGGGGGAGGCAATGATGGAGGTGATGGGCAATGATGGTGGGGAGGCAATGATGGAGGTGATTGGGCAATGAATGTGCGGGAGGCAATGATGGAGGTGATTGGGCAATGATGGTGGGAGAGGCAATGATGGAGGTGATGGGCAATGATGGTGGTGAAGAAATGGGCAAGGATGGTGGTGGGGAGGCAATGATGTAGGTGATGAAATGGACAATGGTGGTGGGGAGGAGGCAATGATAGAGATGGTGGAATGGGCAGTGATGGTGGTGGGGGAGAAGGCAATGATGGAGTTTGTGATGAGGACAATGATGGTGTGGAGAGGGGCTGCATTATACTTTGAGGGGGCTACATTATATTCTGTGGGGGGACTGCATTATTCTAAGGGGACTAAATTATATTCTGGGGGGCTACAGTATACTCTATGGGGGCTGCATTATATTTTGTGGTGGGGCTGCATTATTCTCTCTGGGGACTACATTATATTCTGGGGGGGCTACATCATATTCTATGAGGGGGGGCAGCATTATGCCCTATGAGGGGGCTACAGTATACTCTATGGGGGGCTGCATTATATTCTGTGGTAGGCTGCATTATACTTTATGAGGGGGTTGCATTATATTTTGTGGGGTGCTGCATTATATTCTATGAAAGGGGGCTGCATTATATTTTATGAGGGGGCTACATTATTTTATGAGGGAGGCTACATTATATTCTATGAGGGAGGCTACATTATATTCTACGAGGGGGCTACACCTCTATGTTTCTATCCAACCCCTGCTACATAATTAAGACGTGTACTACCTTATATTATACCCTGATATTAGTGTGTTTTACCACACAATTGGTGGTCTTGTATTTATTTCTATGTAGCTACAAAGTGGGCCCCAAGAATGATTTTCTCTGGTGGGCCCAATGTGCTCCAGTCCGACGCTGGCCACAATTTGTCTAAAACCGGCTCTTTCTATACCAAGTAGTGAGGAGGGCCAAGGTATCACAGGACACTTATGTCAATCAGAAAGACGAAGGCAAAACATTTGTAGCTGAACGCTCTTATCTGAGTGTCGGCGGCAGTGCCAGGAATTGATGCCCGAGTTTCTCGCATTGCACTCGCAAGTGTAACCTGGCCTAAGAAAGAGAATTATCAATCCTAAAAACTTAGTAACAGACAGATAAATGCACCAAACGCCTTCTCAGTAACAACACCAGCCATGCAATGAGTGCTAGCCAAGACCAGTTTATATAGGAGATGGCACTGGCTAACAGTGCACAGCTGAGCTCTGACAATGAGTGCTAGGCAGGACCCAGTTTATATAGGAGATGGCACTGGCTAACAGTGCACAGCTGAGCTCTGACAATGAGTGCTAGGCAGGACCCAGTTTATATAGGAGATGGCACTGGCTAACAGTGCACAGCTGAGCTCTGACAATGAGTGCTAGGCAGGACCAGTTTATATAGGAGATGCACTGGACTAACAGTGCACAGCTGAGCTCTGACAATGAGTGCTAGGCAGGACCCAGTTTATATAGGTGATGGCACTGGCTAACAGTGCACAGCTGAGCTCTGACAATGAGTGCTAGGCAGGACCCAGTTTATATAGGAGATGGCACTGGCTAACAGTGCACAGCTGAGCTCTGACAATGAGTGCTAGCTAGGACCCAGTTTATATAGGAGATGGCACTGGCTAACAGTGCACAGCTGAACTATGACAATGAGTGCTAGCTAGGACCCAGTTTATATAGGAGATGGCACTGGCTAACAGTGCACAGCTGAGAGCTGTAATGAAGGAAAGCTTCCAAGAGCTCTCAACTGAGCAGAATAACCCCTGCACTGCTAAAGAAACCTGCGCCGTTTAATATGAAGGTGAAGTGCTTCTTTTCAGCGCAGGAGTAGAAGAAATTAGACACTGCGGTCTTCTGGCTCCTCTCTGTTGCGGTAAACCCGTGACACCTACCTTCATAATACTTATCAAAGGGGCAAATAAAAAGAAAAAAATCACCATAGTGGTGCTTTAAACAAAACTGGTGGTCCACCCCAATGAATTATCTGGTAATCCTAAGGCTGTGTTCACACGTGCCATTTTTACAGCGGTGTTTCTGAAGTCAAAACCTTCATTCTTGACAGTAAAAACGCTGCATATAAAATAAAGCAAATAGCTCAGTTTCTTTGCTGCGTTTTTCAGGCGGATTACATGAGTAATTCACCAAAAATGCAGGAAAAATGTTATTCTGCGTTTTTTTTCTCATTGCTTTTTATGTGTGAAAAAAAACCCTGCAAAGCGCTGAGAGAACTGACATTCTGCAGATTTACAAGAACGCAGCAGTGCTCACATTTAGTCAAGGAAAAAAGCTGCGTGTGCACGAGAGCGCTAACATCTCATCGCTTTTGCTGGTAGTGGAAAATGCAACTTCTTGTCTGCAGAAAAATGTAGCAACAAAACACCACAGGTTCACATAATTTTGTCAATTCCAAACTTATGATATTGGATTATTTTCTTCACTAAAACTAATATTTTTTATTCTTTGTTTTATTTGGTTCTTTATCTACGTTTAGGACTCATGCAAAAATCTGATGTAATTTTAGGTCAAATTTGTGTAGAAATATGGAAAATTTTGAAGGATGCAACATTACACACACTGCGAGTGCTCCGTACACCTCGTACACACGCTGCTCCGCTCCATACACCCCGTACTCACACTGCTCCGCTCCGTACACCTTGTACACACGCGGCCTCGCTCCATACACCTCCTACACGCGCGGCTCCGCTCCCCACACCTCGTACACACGCGGCTCTGCTCCGCACACCTCGTACACACGAGGCTCCGCACACCCCGTACACACGTCGCTCCACTCCACACACCTCGTACACACGCGGCTCCTCTCCGCACACCTCGTACACACGTGGCTCCGTTCCCTATATCTCGTACACACGTGGCTCCGATCTGCACACCTCGTACACATGCGGCTCCCCACACCTCGTACACACGTGGCTCCGTTCCCTATATCTCGTACACACGTGGCTCCGCTCTGTACACCTCCTACACATGCGGCTCCGCTCCGTATACCTCCAACACGTGCGGCTCCACTCCGTATACCTCGTACACACACAGCTCCGCTCCTTACACCTCGTAAACACGCAGCTCCGCTCCATACACCCCGTACACACTCGGCTCCGCTCCGTACACCTCATACTCACATGGCTCCGCTCTGTACACATGGTACACACACGGACCCGCTCCGTACACCCCGTACACACTCGGCTCTGCTCCGTACACCTCGTACTCGCACTCCTCCGCTCCGTACACCTCGTACACACGCAGCTTCGCTCCGTACACCTCGTACACAAGCGGCTTCGCTCCGAACAACTCGTACACACGCGGCTTTGCTCCGTACACCTCGTACACATGCAGTTCTGCACACCTAGTACACACACGACTCTGCTCCGTACGCCTCGTACACACGCGGCTTCGCTCCAAACAACTCGTACACACGCGGCTTTGCTCTGTACACCTCACACACGCGGCTTCGTTCACCTCGTACATACACGACTCTGCTCCGTATGCCTCGTACACACGCGGCTCAGCTCCGCACACCTTGTACACACGCGGCTTAGCTCCGCACGCCTCATACACACGTTGCTCAGCTCCGCATGCCTCGTACACACACTGCTCAGCTACGCATGCCTCGTACACACGCGGCTCAGCTCCGCATGCCTCGTACACACGCGGCTCCGCATCCCACGCCTTGCACACACGCGGCTCAGCTCCGCACACCTCATACACACGCGGCTCAGCTCTGTATGCCTCGTACACACGCGGCTCCACTCTGTATGCCTCGTACACACGCGGCTCCGCTCACCTCGTACACACACGACTGCTCCGTACATCTCGTACACACACGGCTCCCCTCTGCACACCTCGCACCTCGTACACACGAGGCTCCGCTCCGCACACCCCGTACACACGTGGCTCCACTCCACACACCTCGTACACACGCGGCTCCTCTCCGCACACCTCGTACACACGTGGCTCCGTTCCCTATATCTCGTACACACGTGGCTCCGATCTGCACACCTCGTACACATGCGGCTCCCCACACCTCGTACACACGTGGCTCCGTTCCCTATATCTCGTACACACGTGGCTCCGCTCTGTACACCTCCTACACATGCGGCTCCGCTCCGTATACCTCCAACACGTGCGGCTCCACTCCGTATACCTCGTACACACACAGCTCCGCTCCTTACACCTCGTAAACACGCAGCTCCGCTCCATACACCCCGTACACACTCGGCTCCGCTCCGTACACCTCATACTCACACGGCTCCGCTCTGTACACATGGTACACACACGGACCCGCTCCGTACACCCCGTACACACTTGGCTCTGCTCCGTACACCTCGTACTCGCACTCCTCCGCTCCGTACACCTCGTACACACGCAGCTTCGCTCCGTACACCTCGTACACAAGCGGCTTCGCTCCGAACAACTCGTACACACGCGGCTTTGCTCCGTACACCTCGTACACATGCAGTTCTGCACACCTAGTACACACACGACTCTGCTCCGTACGCCTCGTACACACGCGGCTTCGCTCCAAACAACTCGTACACACGCGGCTTTGCTCTGTACACCTCACACACGCGGCTTCGTTCACCTCGTACACACACGACTCTGCTCCGTACGCCTCGTACACACGCGGCTCAGCTCCGCACACCTTGTACACACGCGGCTTAGCTCCGCACGCCTCATACACACGTGGCTCAGCTCCGCATGCCTCGTACACACACTGCTCAGCTACGCATGCCTCGTACACACGCGGCTCAGCTCCGCATGCCTCGTACACACGCGGCTCCGCATCCCACGCCTTGCACACACGCGGCTCAGCTCCGCACGCCTCATACACACGCGGCTCAGCTCTGTATGCCTCATACACACGCGGCTCCGCTCTGTATGCCTCGTACACACGCGGCTCCGCTCACCTCGTACACACACGACTGCTCCGTACATCTCGTACACACACGGCTCCCCTCTGCACACCTCGCACCTCGTACACACGAGGCTCCGCTCCGCACACCCCGTACACACGTGGCTCCACTCCACACACCTCGTACACACGCGGCTCCTCTCCGCACACCTCGTACACACATGGCTCCGTTCCCTATATCTCGTACACACGTGGCTCCGATCTGCACACCTCGTACACATGCGGCTCCCCACACCTCGTACACACGTGGCTCCGTTCCCTATATCTCGTACACACGTGGCTCCGCTCTGTACACCTCCTACACATGCGGCTCCGCTCCGTATACCTCCAACACGTGCGGCTCCACTCCGTATACCTCGTACACACACAGCTCCACTCCTTACACCTCGTAAACACGCAGCTCCGCTCCATACACCCCGTACACACTCGGCTCCGCTCCGTACACCTCATACTCACACGGCTCCGCTCTGTACACATGGTACACACACGGACCCGCTCCGTACACCCCGTACACACTTGGCTCTGCTCCGTACACCTCGTACTCGCACTCCTCCGCTCCGTACACCTCGTACACACGCAGCTTCGCTCCGTACACCTCGTACACAAGCGGCTTCGCTCCGAACAACTCGTACACACGCGGCTTTGCTCCGTACACCTCGTACACATGCAGTTCTGCACACCTAGTACACACACGACTCTGCTCCGTACGCCTCGTACACACGCGGCTTCGCTCCAAACAACTCGTACACACGCGGCTTTGCTCTGTACACCTCACACACGCGGCTTCGTTCACCTCGTACACACACGACTCTGCTCCGTACGCCTCGTACACACGCGGCTCAGCTCCGCACACCTTGTACACACGCGGCTTAGCTCCGCACGCCTCATACACACGTGGCTCAGCTCCGCACGCCTCGTACACACACTGCTCAGCTACGCATGCCTCGTACACACGCGGCTCAGCTCCGCATGCCTCGTACACACGCGGCTCCGCATCCCACGCCTTGCACACACGCGGCTCAGCTCCGCACAGCCTCATACACACAGCGGCTCAGCTCTGTATGCCTCGTACACACGCGGCTCCGCTCTGTATGCCTCGTACACACGCGGCTCCGCTCACCTCGTACACACACGACTGCTCCATACATCTCGTACACACACGGCTCCCCTCTGCACACCTCGCACCTCATACACACGCGGCTCCCCTCTGCACACCTCGTAACACATGTGGCTCCGCTCCGTACACCTCGTACATATACGGCTCCGCTCCGTACACCTCGTACACACGCGGCTTCGCTCCGTACACCCCGTACACATGCTGCTCCGCTCCGTACACCTCGTACACACATGGCTCCACTCCGTACACCTCGTACACACATGGCTCCACTCTGTACACTTCGTACACACTCCTGTTATGTTATGGTAGCTGAGGAGAGCAGGCAAAAACGGCAATACACCAGAGAGGTTGGAATCTATTGGATTGCAGTACCCTGACTAACCACCACAACTAAAGGCAGCCGTGGAGCGTTCCTACGTTGGTCCTAGACGCCTCGTCAAAGCCTGAGAGATTAACTACACCTAAAGATAGAAAGAGGAAAGCTAGCTGCCCTGGAGCAGATCCCCAAAGAACATAGGAAGCCCCCAAACATGTAATGGCGGTTAGACAAGAGGAAATACAGACACAGACAGAAAATAGTATGAGCAAATGCTGGGGCCCAATCTGCCTAGACAGAAAAGGATAGAAAGGATACTCACTGCAATCCAAAAAAACCGTAAAAAATGCCAACACTACTAATTGCAAAAACACCTGAGATCACACGACCTCTACCACCTAAATCAGTTCTCTCGTGTAACAAAACTAAGCCGCAGCCACTGAAAAAACTGGAAAAGGCAAATGAACAAACAACGGTGGCTCCAGAGGAACCGAGAGGAGCCCAAGCCCCCCAGGGGGTGGGAACCTGGCTAACCTCACAGAAATGCAGAGAAATATGCAAATCGTAAGCACAAAAACAAAAACAGAAAATATCTTATCTGAAAGCAGAAGAAGAGGCAAGACTCAGCAAGCTTCCAAGTGAACCAGGAACCACAGTTGAGACAAGAACAATTGATCACCGGCAACCATGATGGGAGGGAACCTCCCTTATATCAAGCCAGTCTGTGAATCCTGATTGCCAATCCTCATTGAATGGTTCAGTACTGTTTGTAACCACCAGAGGGAGCTTCTGCTCAGAATTCATTTCCAAAACATTCACAACACACTCCGCTCCACAGAGGCGTATCCAGGGGGGGCAGCCGGGTCATGTGCCCCGGGCGCAGCCAGCAGGGGGGCGCAGTTGGATCGCCTAATACGGCGGTCCGCAGTATCTCCCCCGCAGCTGCATTCTGCCACCCCCGGCCTGGGAGTCGGCGGTTCCCTGTGCCGGCTGTCAAGCTGACAGCCGGAGCAGAGAAGCTGCGCGTGCCGGCTCCCAGGGACCAATTGTACTGGCATCTATACAGACGCCATTATAATTGTAGCTCTGACCACCGGGTCAGAGCGACACCAGCAGCGTGATCAGGTCATGTGTGTGTGGGGGGATTTAGAGTGTGGATGTGGGATACTTTGTGGGGGGATTTGGAGTGGGGATGGGGGGTACTTTGTGTGTGGGGGGATTTGGAGTGGGGGATGGGGGATACTTTATGTGGGGTGATTTGGAGTGCGGATAGGGGGTACTTTGTGTGTGGGGGGATTTGGAGTGGAGGATGGGGGATACTTTATGTGGGGTGATTTGGAGTGGGGATGGGGGGGTACTTTGTGTGTGGGGGGATTTGGAGTGGGGGGTTATTTTATGTGTGGGGGGATTTGGAGTGGGAATGGGGGCTTATTTTATGTGTGGGGGGATTTGCAGTGCGCATGGTGGGTTATTTTATGTGTGGGGGATTTGGAGTGGGGATGGGGGGGTTATTTTATGTGTGGGGGATTTGGAGTGGGGATAGGGGGTTATTTTATGTGTGGGGAGATTTGGAGTAGGGATGGGGGGTTATTTTATGTGTGGGGGATTTGGAGTGGGGTTCTTTTATGTGTGGGGGATTTGGAGTGGTGATGGGGATACTTTATGTTTGGGGGTTTTTGGAGTGGGGATGGGGGTACTTAATGTGTGTGGGTGTATTTGGAGTGGGTATGGGGGTACTTAATGTGTGTGGGTGTATTTGGAGTGGGGATGGGGTACTTAATGTGTGTGTGGGGATTTGGAGTGGGGATGAGGGTACTTAATGTATGTGGGGGGATTTGGAGTGGGGATGGGGGGGTTATTTTGTGTGTGTGGGGATTTGAAGTGGGGAGGAGGGGTACTTAAAGTGTGTGGGGGATTTGGAGTGGAGAGGGGGTACTTAATGTGTGTGGGGGGATTTGGAGTGGGGATAGGGGGTACTTAATGTGTGTGGTGGATTTGGAGTGGGGATGGGGGGTTCTTTTATGTGTGGGGGATTTGGAGTGGTGATGGGGATACTTTATGTTTGGGGTTTTTGGAGTGGGGATGGGGGATATTTAATGTGTGTGGGGGATTCAGAGTGGGGATGGGGCATTTAATGTGTGTGGTGGGATTTGGAGTGGGGATGGGGGGTTCTTTATGTGTGGGGGATTTGGAGTGGTGATGGGGATACTTTATGTTTGGGGGTTTTTGGAGTGGGGATGGGGGATATTTAATGTGTGTGGGGGGATTTAGAGTGGGGATGGGGGTACTTAATGTGTGTGGGGGGATTTGGAGTGGGGATGGGGGTACTTAATGTGTGTGTGGGGATTTGGAGTGGGGATGAGGGGTTCTTTTATGTGTGGGGGATTTGGAGTGGTGATGGGGATACTTTATGTTTGGGGGTTTTTGGAGTGGGGATGGGGGATATTTAATGTGTGTGGGGGATTCAGAGTGGGGATGGGGCATTTAATGTGGTGGTAGGATTTGGAGTGGGGATGGGGGGTTCTTTTATGTGTGGGGGATTTGGAGTGGTGATGGGGATACTTTATGTTTGGGGGTTTTTGGAGTGGGGATGGGGGATATTTAATGTGTGTGGGGGGATTTAGAGTGGGGATGGGGGTACTTAATGTGTGTGGGGGGATTTAGAGTGGGGATGGGGGTACTTAATGTGTGTGTGGGGATTTGGAGTGGGGATGAGGGTACTTAATGTATGTGGGGGGATTTGGAGTGGGGATGGGGGGTTATTTTGTGTGTGTGGGGATTTGGAATGGGGATGAGGGGTACTTAAAGTGTGTGGGGGATTTGGAGTGGAGATGAGGGGTACTTAATGTGTGTGAGGGGATTTGGAGTGGGGATGGGGTGTATTGTGGGGATGGGGGATTTAATGTTTGTGTGGGGGGATTTGGAGTGGGGATGGGGCATTTAATGTGTGTGGTGGGATTTGGAGTGGGGATGGGGGGTTCTTTTATGTGGGGGATTTGGAGTGGTGATGGGGATACTTTATGTTTGGGGTTTTTGGAGTGGGGATGGGGATACTTAATGTGGTGCGGGGGATTTGGAGTGGGGATGAGGGTACTTAATGTATGTGGGGGGATTTGGAGTGGGATGGGGGGTACTTAGTGTGTGGGGGCATTTGGAGTGGGGATGGGGGATTATTTTGTGTGTGTGGGGATTTGGAGTGGGGATGAGGGGTACATAAAATGTTTGGGGGATTTGGAGTGGTGATGAGGGGTACTTAATGTGTGTGGGGGATTTGTAGTGGGGATGAGGGGTACTTAATGTGTGTGGGGGATTTGGAGTGGGATGGGGGTGTAATGTGGGGATGGGGTATTTAATGTTTGTGTGGGGGATTTGGAGTGGGGATGGGGCATTTAATGTGTGTGGGGGGATTTGGAGTGGGGATGGGGGGTTCTTTTATGTGTGGGGGATTTGGAGTGGGGATGGGGGTACTTAAAGTGTGTGGGGGATTTGGAGTGGGGATGGGGGTACTTAATGTGTGGAGGGATTTGGAGTGGGGATGGGGGTTATTTTGTGTGTGGGGATTTGGAGTGGGGATGGGGTACTTAATGTGTGGGGGGATTTGGAGTGGGGATGGGGAGGCGTAATGTGGGGATGGGGGATTTAATGTTTGTGTGGGGGGATTTGTAGTGGGGATGGGGGCATTTAATGTGTGTGGGGGATTTGAGGACACTGAAGAGTATGTATGAGGGCATGTATGAGGAAACAGTATGGGGATGGGTGCAGACACAGTATGGTGAGTGGGGGGATGGGTGCAGACAGTATCGGGAGCGAACGGGTGAATATATACAGACACAGTATGGGGAGTGAGGGTGATGGGATGACAGGGGTAGTATGTGTGAGCAGACAGAATAGAGAGTGAGGGGGTAAATATATAAAGAGACAGTATGGTGAACAGAGGAGGATGTGAGAGGAGACAGTATGAGGAGGCAGGGGAATAGTGTGAGGCGACAGTATATTGCAGATATTTTTACTCAGGAGCATTATAATGACACTTCTATCTTTAAGGTTGTCGTGTGGAGAGTTGGTGCAGAAGAGCGGAGAAGATGGAAGTCTGCAGAGACGGCTGTGGATGAGAAAACTCATCATGGGGTCTGGACAAGAAGAAGAAAAAGAGAACGACTCCAGAGACAATGTCATCTATAAGATACCTGGGCGTAAATATTATTTGTGACACTGACTAATTCTCATGTTTTTATTTATGTTAGGAGCATTAAAGTGGTTCTCACATAGAATGACTGCAGACTTAGCACAAACCTGGACAACCCCTTTAATGCTCCTAACATAAATAAAAACATGAGAATTAGTCAGTTTCAGAATTCTCACAGTGCGCACTGCACGCTGTTAGGATTCTCTCGTGCCGGTAATTTACATACAAGCGGTCACATGCTTACTAGACATGTGTGGCCTCACTCAATGAAAATGAACAGAGAGAGGCTGGGCACGTCTAGTCGGAATGTGGCCAGAAGTATATAAATCACATTCTTGTGCTGACATGACCGTGCACTCTTGCCACCGGTAAGGGAGAACCCTAAAAGTGTGCAGTCCATTTGTTGTGAGAATTCAGAAGCTGCAATGTCAGGATTCAGCTCTGCAGGTTCCAGTAGTCCTCACATGGACACTTCACTCATATGTGACTTTCATACTTATGGTCTTGTGACAACCAGCTTCTCTTCCTGCTTCTCTCAATTTTTCACTGAACATTGAGAGCATTAGGAAGAGCTGCTCGTCGGTACATGACTAAGTGTGCAAATCGCATGTGTGCTTGGGAAGGTGGGAGGGGGGCACCGAACCGAATTCTTGCCCCGGGTGCCAGAAAGCCTAGATAAACCTCTGCCGCTCCATACAAATACGGCTCTGCTCCGTACACACACAGCTCCGCTCCGTACACCTCATACACAAGTGGCTCAGCTCCGTACGCCTCTTACACACGCGGCTCAGCTCCGCACGCTTCGTACATACACACGCAGCTCCGCTCCGTACATCCGCTGGTCCTCTCCACACTCCTTGTACACACACGGCTCCTGTCCGTATGCCTCGTACACAGACGGCTCCACTCCGTACACCTCGTACACACACAGCTCCGCTCCGTACATCTCGTACACAGGCGTCTCTGCTGCGTACACCTCGTACACACACAAAGCTCCGCTCCGTACACCTTGTACACATGCGGCTCTGCTCCGTAAACCTCGTACACACGCGGCTCCGCTCCGTACACCTCGTACACACGTGGCTCTGCTCCGTACACCTCGTACACACGCGGCTCTGCTCCGTACACCTCGTACACACGCGGCTCTGCACCGTACACCTCGTACACACGGCTCCGCTCCGTACACCTCGTACACACGTGGCTCCGATCCGTACACCTCGTACACACGTGGCTCCGCTCCGTACACCTCGTACACACGACTCCGCTCTGTACACCTCGTACACACGGCTCCACTCCTTACACCTCATACACATGGATCCGTGTTATGTTTTGGTAGCTGAGGAGAGTAAGCAAAACGGCAATACACCAGAGAGGCTGGAACCTATTGGATTGCAGTAACCTGAACTAACCACACAACTAGAGGTAGCCGTGGAGCATTCCTACGTTGATTCTAGACGCCTCGTCACAGCCTGAGAGATAACTACACCTAAAGGCAGAAAGATGAAAGCTATCTGCCCCGGAGCAGATCCCTAAAGAAAATAGGAAGCCCCCAAACATGTAATGGCGGTTAGACAAGAAGAATCAGAAAATAGAATGAGCAAACGCTGGGGCCCAATCTGTCTAGACAGAAAAGTACAGGAAAGGATACTCACTGCAATCCAAAAAAAAACCTAAAAAATACCAACTCTACTGATTGCCAAAACACCTGAGATCACATGACCTCTACCACCTAAATCAGTTCTCTGGTGTAACAAAACTAAGCCGCAGCCACTGAAAAAACAGGAAAAAGCAAATGAACAAACAACAGTGGCTCCAGATAAACTGAGAGGAGCACAAGCCCCTCGGAGGGGACCTGGCTGACCTCCACAGAAGTGCCGGGAACAATGCAAAAAGCAAGCACAAAAATAAAAGCAGAAAATATCTTATCTGATAGCAGAAGATGGGCAAGACTCAGCAAGCTTCCAAATGAACCAGGAACCACAATTGAGACAAGAACAATTGATCACCGGCAACCATCATGGGAGGGAACCTCCCTTATATCAGACCAGTCCGTGATCCTAGATTGCCATTCCTCACTGAAAGGTTCAGTACTGTCAGAAACCACCAGAGGGAGCCTCTGCTCAGAAACCATTTTTAGCACATTCACAACAGTACCCCCCCCTTGAGGAGGGGTCACCGAACCCTCACTTGTGCAACCAGGTCGATCAGGATGAGCTCAGTGATAGGCACTGATCAGTCTCCTAGCATGGATGTCCGAAGCAAACACCCAAGAATTGTCCTCCTGACCATAACCTCTCCACTTAACCAAATACTGGAGTTTCCGTCTAGAAAAACGAGAATCCAATATTTTCTCAACCACATACTCCAGATTGCCCTCAACCAAAACAGGGTCAGGAGGCGCAGCCACAGGAACCACTGGCTCGACAAACCTCTTCAATAAGGACTTGTGGAACACGTTATGGATCTTAAATGTCCCTGGAAGAAGCAAACGGATGGAAACAGGATTAAGAATCTCCATGATCTTATAAGGTCCAATGAACCTAGGCTTAAACTTTGGAGATGCAACCCTCATAGGGATATTTCTTGAGGACAACCAAACCAAGTCCCCCACTTTAAACCGAAGACCATCAGTCCTATGCCGGTTGGCAAACCGTTGGGTCTTCTCCTGAGAGAGACACAACCTCTCCACTACCTGGTCCCAAATCTGCTGCATTCGCTCCACAACAGAGTCAACACCCGGACAGACAGAAGCCTCCGCCTGTCCCGAAGAAAATCGAGGGTGAAACCCAAAATTGCAGAAAAATGGAGACATCAAGGTGGCAGAGCTAGCCCTATTATTAAGAGCAAACTCAGCCAAAGGCCAAAAAAGAAACCCAGTCATCTTGATCAGCAGACACAAAACATCTCAAATAAGTCTCCAAGGTCTGGTTTGTTCTCTCGGTTTGTCCATTGGTCTGAGGATGAAAAGCAGAGGAGAAAGATAATTGAACACCAAGTTTAGAACAAAATGTCCTCCAAAATCTGGAAACAAACTGGACTCCTCTGTCAGACACAATGTTCTCCGGAATGCCATGTAACCGAACCACGTGCTGAAGGAACAAAGGCACCAATTCGGATGAGGAAGGTAACTTAGGTAATGGCACAAGATGTATCATCTTGGAAAACCTATCACAGATTACCCAGATAACGGTCATTCTCTGAGAAACAGGGAGGTCGGAAATAAAATCCATAGAGATATGGGTCCATGGCCTCTTGGGCACTAGAGCGAGAGCAAGGCTTGGAGCGAGAGCAAGTCCCACAGGACTGCACAAATTCCCTGACGTCACGAGACAAAGTAGGCCACCAAAAGGACCGACTCACCAAGTCTCTGGTACCAAAAATCCCGGGATGACCAGCCAACGCGGAACAATGAATCTCAGACATCACACTCTTCTTCCACTGGTCTGGGACAAACAATTTTCCAATAGGGCAGCGCTAAGATTTATCCTCCTGACACCCTTCCAGAGCCAGTCTCAAATTGGGCGAGATGGCCGAAAGAACTACACCCTCTTTCAAAATAACAGTAGGATCAGATAACTCAGGAGAGTCCGCAAAGAAACTCTTCGAGAGGGCATCCGCCTTAACATTCTTAGTGCCAGGAAGAAAAGAAACCACAAAATTAAAACGTGTGAAAAACAAGGCCCACCTGGCCTGTCTAGGATTAAGTCGCTTGGCTGATTCCAGATAAACCAGATTCTTATGGTTCGTGAGGACCACCACCTGATGTTTGGCTCCTTCCAGCCAATGTCTCCACTCTTCAAAGGCCCACTTCATGGCCAATAACTCCCGATTACCCACGTCATAATTACGTTCAGTTGGAGAAAATTTTCGAGAGAAAAAGGCACAAGGGTTACTCTTAGAGGTCTCTGGATCTCTTTGGGACAAAACGGCACCTGCCCCAATTTCAGAGGCATCAACCTCCACCGGAAACGGTAGAGAAACATCAGGCTGCCGTAGAACAGGAGCAGAAGTGAATCTCTGCTTAAGTTCCTGAAACGCAGAGACTGCCTCAGGAGGCCAATTCACCACATCAGAACCCTTTTTGGTCAAATCAGTCAATGGTTTAACAATACCGGAGAAATTACCAATAAATTTACGATAAAAATTGGCAAAACCCAAAAATCTCTGAAGAGCCTTTAATGAAGTAGGTTGGGCCCAATCACAGATGGCCTGAACCTTGACCGGGTCCATTTCAATAACAGACGGAGACAAAATGAATCCCAGAAATGAGACCTTCTGTACGCCAAAAATACACTTTGATTCCTTCACATACAGTGCATTCTCTCTCAAAATCTGGAACATCGTCCGAACATGTTTCACATGAGAGTCCCAGTCATTGGAAAAAATCAAGATATCATCCAAATAAACAATCAGAAATTTATCCACAAAATCCCTGAAGATATCATTCATGAAGGATTGGAAGACGGAAGGAGCATTAGTGAGCCCAAAGGGCATCACTAGGTACTCAAAATTCCCCTCTGGGGTATTAAACGCCGTCTTCCATTCATCCCCGTGCTTAATGCGAATAAGGTTATAAGCCCCCTGAGGTCAAGCTTGGTAAACCAACTAGCACTTTTCACCCTGGAAAACAGGTCAGAAATCAAGGGTAACGGATATTGATACTTCACAGTGATCTTATTCAAGAGACGATAATCAATACACGGCCTCAATGAACCATCCTTTTTGGCCACAAAAAAAAACGGCACCCAAGGGTGAAGAGGATGGTCTGATATGACCCTTCTCCAATGACTCCTTGATATAAGATCGCATAGCATCGTGTTCAGGTACAGACAAGTTAAAAAGGCGACCTTTAAGAAATTTACCACCAGGCACTATTTCAATAGTGCAATCATAGCTCCTGTGAGGGGGCAAGGATGCAGATTTACTTTCACTAAATACATCCGAAAAATCAGTCAAAAAGTCAGGAACATCCTGAGACTGGGGAGAGGCAGAAAAAACAGGAGTGTCGGCATTAACACATTGGCAGCCCCAACTGGTCACAGACACAGATTTCCAATCCAAAACAGGATTATGAGACTGTAACCAAGGGAAACCTAGTACAGTAATGTCATGCAGATTATACAGCACCAGAAATTTTCAACTCTCCTGATGATCTGGTTCAACCTTCATTATCACCTGAGTAGAAAACTGGGGTTTATTCTCCGCCAAAGGGGTAGAATCAATGCCCAGTAGGGGAATAGACTTCCGCAGGGTATCATGGGAAACCCACAACGTTTGGCAAAGTCAAAATCCATCAGGTTAATAGCTGCTCCTGAATCAACAAAAGCCTGAGCAGAAAATGTGGACAGGGAGAAAATCAGGGTAACAGTCAACAGAAATTTAGTCTGAACACTACCCAAGACAACTGAGCGTGCAAAACGTCTTCCCCGCTTAGGGCAGACTGAAATAGCATGAGAGGTGTCACCACAGTAGCAACATAACCCATTGCGTTTTCGAAACTCATGACGCTGTGCCCCAGAAGTCACTATCACACTGCATGGGCTCAGAAGCTGGCTCACAAGGCAACACTATCTCACGCATACCTCTGCGCTCACGCAAATGTCTGTCAATTTGAATAGCCAATGACATAGAATCATTGAGACCAGAGGGAGCAGGGAATCCCACCATAACATCCTTTACATTCTCTGGCAGCCCCTTCCGAAAAAGGGCTGCCAAAGCATCATCATTCCATTTGGTCAGGACTGCCCACTTTCGGAATTTCTGACAGTACAACTCAGCGTCTTCAAGACCCTGATTTAATGCCAACAAGGTTTTTTCAGTTTGATCAGTGACATTAGGTTCATCGTACAATAACCCCAGAGCCAGAAAAATACATCAATATCATTCAAAACAGGATCCCCAGGTGTCAGGGAAAAAGCCCAATCCTGAGGGTCGCCGCGCAGGAGAGAGATGACAATT
The DNA here is from genome assembly GCA_033576555.1 of Oophaga sylvatica. NCBI lineage: Eukaryota > Metazoa > Chordata > Amphibia > Anura > Dendrobatidae > Oophaga > Oophaga sylvatica. Next base: position 25,137,205 of record JARQOD010000003.1, on the reverse strand, counting down.
TGAACCTGCTGTGCTGCGTTCCCTGAGGACTTAGGCTTTAAGGCAAAAAACAACTTACAGTTATTTTTGAAATTCAAAAATTTAGCCCGATCCCCCAAAACAAATCTGGCATGGGAATCGTAGGTTCCACAACCGGCAACCCAGCAATATAGGTAGCAATACTCAGAACCTCAGTGGCAAGCTGATCCACACGGCCAGACAACTGTGCAAGCTCCATTGAGAGAAAAAAAAATCCTCCTCAGCACCCAGAGAAAAAGAGGGAAAAAAAAATGCAACAAACAGGGAAAAAAAAATCTCTGACAACTCTGACAACTTTTTTTTTTTTCACACTATTTTTCTTTTCTGTGAGTACCATATAATTTTCAGTTTGGGCCGGTGATACTGTTATGTTTTGGTAGCTGAGGAGAATAAGCAAAAACAGCAATACACCAGAGAGGCTGGAACCTATTGGATTGCAGTAACCTGAACTAACCACACAACTAGAGGTAGCCGTGGAGCGTTCCTACGTTGATCCTAGACGCCTCGTCACAGCCTGAGAGATAACTACACCTAAAGGCAGAAAGATTAAAGCTATCTGCCCCGGAGCAGATCCCCAAAGAAAATAGGAAGCCCCCAAACATGTAATGGCGGTTAGACAAGAAGAAGCACGGACACAGACAGAAAATAGAATTAGCAAACGCTGGGGCCCAATCTGTCTAGACAGAAAAGTACAGGAAAGGATACTCTCTGCAATCCAAAAATAACCCTAAAAAATACCAACTCTTCTGATTGCAAAAACATCTGAGATCACACGATCTCTACCACCTAAATCAGTTCTCTGGTGTAACAAAACTAAGCCGCAGCCACTGAAAAAACAGGAAAAAGCAAATGAACAAACAACAGTGGCTCCAGATAAACTGAGAGGAGCACAAGCCCACGGAGGGGACCTGGTTGACCTCCACAGAAGTGCAGGGAACAATGCAGAAAGCAAGCACAAAAATAAAAGCAGAAAATATCTTATCTGATAGCAGAAGATGCAGGCAAGACTCAGCAAACTTCCAAATGAATCAGAAACCACAATTGGGACAAGAACAATTGATCACCGGCAACCATCATGGAGGGAACCTCCCTTATATCAGACCAGTCCGTGATCCCAGATTGCCATTCCTCGCTGAAAGGTTCAGTATTGTCTGTAACCACCAGAGGGAGCCTCTGCTCAGAAACCATCTCTAGCACATTCATAACACTTATTCCTCAGCACCGCTTTTTAATGATGCTGAGAAAAGTGTATAACTCCCCCCAGCATCGTAAAATCTCCATGGTCTTGGCTACCGGGGTAGTTGAGACCCCAAAGAACACTATTCTGGTCGGTTTTTACCATCCCCTGTCACATTAAAAAGCATCGCTGAGGAATAAGTACCCTTAACTGCCGCCGTTAAAAGGCATATTGGCGGTCGTTAAGGGGTTAACATGCTCGAACTGGTGAAAGTTCTTCTTTCATTATTTGTTCTTTGTGGTTGACAGGGGGGCAGCTATAGATCCATCTACTCTAGTTAAAAGTTACACATAATAATAATAATAATAATAATCTTTATATAGCGCCAACATATTCCGCAGCGCTTTACAGTTTAACAGTTTAAAAACACAAGTCATAAGTAGCAACTTTAACAATACAATAATTAAAGCAAAATAAGCCACCCCTGCTTGTGAGAGCTTACAATCTACAATGAGGTGGGAGAGAAATAAAGTACAGGTGTGTATATACAATGGTGCATTTACAATGATGGTCCAGCCATCTTGAGGGACTGAGGGATGGATGGAGATAGTGAATGGGCTACACATACACACTTAAACATAGAACAACTTTGATTAGTGAATGTGATAGGCCACTCTGAACAAATGTGTTTTGAGGGAGCGCCTGAAACCATGCAAATTTTGATAGTCCTAATTTCTTGGGGTAGAGCATTCCAAAGGATTGGAGCAGTGCGGGAGAAGTCTTGGAGTCAGGAGTGGGAGGTACAGATTAGTGCAGAGGTTAGTCGAAAGTCATTTGCAGAGAGCAGCAGTCGGTTAGGCCGATGGATAGAAATGAGGGAGGAGATGTAGGGGGGTGCTGCACTGTGGAGAGCTTTGTGGTGAGAACAAGTACTTTGAATTGGATCCTATAATGAATGGGCAGCCAATGTAAGGACTGGCGAAGAGCGGACGCATCCGAGTACCGATTTTCCAGATGGATGACCCTGGCTGCTGCATTAAGGATGGACTGGAGAGGGGATAGTCGAGTAGCAGGGAGGCCAATTAATACAGCCTTGCAGTAGTCCAGGCGGGAGTGGATCAATGCTACAGTGAGGGTTTTTGCTGTTTCCATGGTGAGAAAAGGGTGGATTCTAGAGATGTTCTTTTGGTGTAGGGGGCAAGAGCGGGAAATAGATTGAATATGAGAGGTGAAGGAGAGATTGGTGTTGTGAATGTGTTAGAAATGAGTTCTGAGCAGAAGCTCCCTCTGGTGGTTGCAGACAGTGCTGAACCATTTAGTGAAGATTGGCAATCAAGAGTTACAGACTGGTCCTATATAAGGGAGGTTCCCTCCCAACAGGGTTGCCGGTGATCAATTGTTCTTGTCTCAACTGATTCCTGGTTCACTTGGAAGCTTGCTGAATCTTGCCTCTTCTCCTGCTCTCAGATAAGACATTTTCTGTTTTTATTTTTGTGCTTGCTTTTTGCATTGTTTCCTGCACTTTTGTGGAGGTCAGCCAGGTCCCCTCCGGGGGCTTGTGCTCCTCTCAGCTTGTCTGAGCCACTGTTGTTTGTTCATTTGCCTTTTCCAGTTTTTCTTCAGTGGCTGCGGCTTAGTTTTGTTACACCAGAGAACTAATTTAGGTGGTAGAGGTCGTGTGATCTCAGGTGTTTTTGCAATTAGTAGAGTTGGTACCTTTTAGGGTTTTTTAGGATTGCAGTAAGTGTCCTTCCTATCCTTTTCTGTCTAGGAAGATTGGGCCCCAACGTTTGCTCATACTATTTTCTGTCTGTGTCTGTATTTCCTCTTGCCTAACCGCCATTACATGTTTGGGGGCTTCCTATGTTCTTTGGGGATCTGCTCCGGGCAGATAGCTTTTCCTCTTTCTATCTTTAGGTGTAGTTAACCTCTCAGGCTGTGACGAGGCGTCTAGGACCAACGTAGGTACGCTCCACGGCTGCCTTTAGTTGTGGTGGTTAGTCAGGGTACTGCAGTCCAGTAGATTCCAGCCTCTCTGGTGTATTGCCGTTTTTGCTTGCTCTCCTCAGCTGCCGAATCATAACAGATTGGTGTCAAACATAACACCCAGACAGCAAGCCTGCTGCCGGGGTGTTATTATGGTGCTGCCCACAGAGAGGGAGATGTCAAATTTAGGGAGGTTAGTAGACAGCAGGAGCAGAAGAAGTTCAGTTTTGGAGAGGTTGAGTTTCAGATAGAGAATGGACATGATGTTGGAGACTGGGGACAGTCGGTGGCATTTTGTAGTACAGCGGGGGTAAGGCCGTGTAGAGAGAGAAGAGAAGGGGGCCAAGGGCTGAGCCCTGAGATACCCCGACAGCGAGAGGAAGAGGAGATGACGTGGAGCCAGAGAACAAAACACTGAAGGAGCGGTCAGAAAGATAGGAAGAGAACCAGGAGAGAGCAGTGTCCTTAATGCCTAGTGACTGGAGCCTAGAGAGTAGGAGACTGTGGTCAACCGTGTCGAAAGCTGCAGAAAGGTCGAGAAGAACGTGCAGAGAGTGGCCACCGTTACGTTTTGCTGTCAGAAGGTCATTGGTTACTTTGATGAGTGCAGTTTCAGTCGAATGTAGGGGGCGGAAGCCGTTCTGTGAAGGGTCTAGGAGGGAGTGAGTGGAGAGGTAACTGGTAAGGCGGGAGTAGACTAGGCGCTCCAAAAGTTTAGAGATGAAAGGGAGATTGGAGACTGGTCTGTAGTTGTTTGTGCGGGAAGGGTCAAGAGCGGGTTTCTTTAGTAATGGAGTAACGATGGAGTGTTTGAAGGAGGATGGGAAAATGCCAGAGGAGAGTGAGAGATTAAAGATTGTAGTTAGATGAGTTGTGACAACTGGAGAGAGAGACTGGAGGAGATGTGAGGGGATGGGGTCGGTAGTGCATGTAGTCGGACACAAATCAACATATCAGTATGATGAAGCCACTTATCGTCTTCATGAAGTCCCAACAGGCTTATCTCAGGAAGAGTCTAGGTCGGACCACCTCAAACAGGTTCGACATTTCAGACTAAAAAGTACATATAGTGGAACAGGAAATTATTGGATGTATGGAATTATTAGATGTATAGAATCTGCTCTCTTGGCATTTATATCATTGTGATGACTTTGTGATGTAGCAGTGATGCACAATGTATAGTGTAGGAGGCTTATTGTTAGCTGCAGGGAAGACTGTTATATGGTGTTCTGGTACTAGGGAAAAAATGACCAAACAAAAAAATGGTGCGCACACCTCATGCAATACAATAGAGAAAATGTAAATGCACACACTACTTTTATTGGGAACCACAGATATACAAGAATATACCTTGGTTATATGTTTTGCCTATTTACATACCAGTTGAGCTCCACATATTAGTTGTCCCATATGGACACTGTTCGATAGTGTTGAATAATCACCATGTTGTACACATGTTTTTAATGTCCTATTCTTGTATTTGGATTTATGGATTAAGAAAATTAAAAAAGTTTTTTTTTGCCATATTGCGAGTTCTGTTTTTCTTTCTACTATTGCTGGATCTTTAACTAATGAACTTTCATTTAAATAAATTAATTTACTACAGACTTTAGTTATTATTTTAATGTTTCTGTTAATGCCAGTGTGAGAGCAGAAACAATCAACCTTCAACATCTGCGAGAATACAACAAGCCCCTCACAGGGAATTCTTGCCCAACTCCATGCATGGAACAGTGACTCATTACTACCACGGTTGTTACAAGCCATAGGCTCAAAAATGCTACTTTGGACAGACTCAAAACTAGCCTCTCCAAAGAAACCCGTCTTCCCTTTTCAACCCCTTTACAGGGATCTGGTCTACTGGCTTGTTTCCAAACAAGAGCTGTTGGGAACCAGGAGGTCAGTCAAGGTGCAAAATCAGAAGACAAAGAATGGTCAGACATAAACCCCATAGCTACCTGTCACGACGTATAACAGATATATTCTATGATAGTAACATATATCTAATGAGACAACACTCTATATTTCATATTATAGAAAATATCAACATGTATACGTAGAATCTGCCAGCAATGTCTTACCTGACATAATATCCAATGTATAGTGGGTCTATACTGTGCACGTGAAACGCTGTCTCAGGATAGAGGTGGACCGGGGTCTATGCTGACCCTGAACTGGGGTCCTGACTAGTCCCTCTACCTGGAGGTACTGTTAATGGTACAGAGGTCCAGGCCGCCAGCGTAACCCTGTCTCCTGTAGATCCCTGACCACTGTAATCTAGTCCTGAGAAGGACCCTGATTACCACCACAGGGAATGGGCAGGCAACAGCTTACACACAGTCAAATACAAACGAGACAGACAGGGGGTAAAGAAAACACTGCCTTGCATACAAAACTTCCACTACAGAGGAACACAAAAGGTTAAGAAGATAAACAATAAGCGAGGAGAGGAAAAACCACAACAGGCACTCTTAGCTTAAGTCTTCTCAGAAACGATCCGCTCTGCTGGTCTGAATGAATGCTTTCACCGGCAACTTCCCCAGCAGACCAGCAGGTATATGAAGGAAGCTAATTAACAAAACGTCAATCGCAGCTGGGCGAGGCTGGTCAGTCCAGCACCGAGAGAGAAAGAATTAACTCCCTCAGTGCCGAAAAACACCCAGCACCAGAAACTCAGCTGTGCGAAGTCAGGGTGTGCAATCGCGACGATCTCCGCCGCGACACACCCGTGACACTACCTGACTAAGCAGCACCAACAGATCCAGAAATTAAAAAGCACAAGCACTTCTCATTGCCCGTAATAATAGTGTGCACCTAGTACAGCAAGTGATAATTCAACCAAATGGAAAGCAATGCACAATGAAGCAAAAAAAAAAAGTGGTATATTGAAAATGATAAATACATACACCAGGGCTCCCATCTCACTATATACACAGAGCTGCAGTGTGTTGTGGGCTATCTGCTTGTCCTGCCCCAAAGCTTAGATAATCACAAGTAAAATCTAACACACAGTGCTTCTATGTAATCATACTAAAATACAGTGCAAATAGGTGTAAGGAGCAGTCAAAATGTCAAGTGGTGCAATATCATGCAATATGTGACTAATTTAGTAGTAAGCTAATAATGATTACATAATAAAATGCAAACAAGTGCATATAGGAACATATATTGGGTGCAGTGTCACACCTAGCTATACAGTAAAAAGTGACTGAGCCCTAAAACTCATAGGGAAGAACAAATCAGGGGGATGTTAAACCTGCACACCACAAATTAATATACAGACAAGGCCCTCATTTGTCCCTGCCTGTCCACGAAGGATGGCACGCTAAAATTATGCGATGACGCCCCAACTCAACTTCAACAGACCCTCAGTATCCTTAACTGCACCCTTAACTATACACTGAGTGTAACCCAAAACAACAATAGAACGGAGTGCACACAGATGGTTAGACATAGGGCTAAAGATGTGTTCACACAGTCATACATGAAAGAAGAAAAATAAATGAACTCTAAAAGAACTTTAGTATACATGAAAACCCCCATGCTCAGAATGTGAAAAAAAAATGTGAAAAGCGCTTAGAAGGGGAACATGCAAACAAACCACAGAAGCATTAGAGAAAATCTCAGCAAGATAATCCTTCACTGGGGAGCTGGGACTTGAAGCATCCATCTAACTTGGAATATAGCCAGCATTGACTGCATGTGCCAGGAGCGTATAAATAGCCCCACCCAAGATGTGATAGGATAAACCAAAACTAGGAAGTGCAAACCCCTTGTATAGCAGCAACACAGCAAAGACAAGAGCATTATCAACAGTTGATTAGAGACAACACAAGCTGTGGTCCAACAGAGAGGGAAACTGACCCACAGCTAGAGGTCACCGATTTGAGTCCAGGAGTCACACCATGACAGTCTGATGTCGTAATCCGGGAGCCAAGGCACCAGACGTCCTCCTTCGTTAACTTTATTGGTACAGAAAAATCTATTTTTTTCTGCGCAGGGCCTTTATCAAGCCATCAAAAAACAGAGATGCATAAACAGAGTAAATGGGGTACTATTTATAGTGAGTTAATTGTACACCACTCCCCATAGATCCTTTCATCAGTCTAACCTCTGTTGTCATGGAATTCTACTTAATAAAAACAAAACATAATTAAAAACATGGGTTAAAATACAAATGTTCATCTATTCAATGGCACCCACAGGTTTCTTTATCGAGTAGTATCTAAATAGAGGTTTAAGACTGTTAATATGTAGGTGACTAGTAAGATCATATTTATTCATGCAAACATCAATTATGGCCACACAACTAGGGTTAGCGCTGAACATTAATATTAGGCATCATCATATGCTCCCTCCATACTGAGGAGAAAAGAGAAATGTGAGAGGGCATCAAGGCAAGGCTCTAATCCCTGTAGAGCACCTTGTGCATCATCTGTTACAAACCAGCAGGCAACTAATCCCTGTAGAGCACCTTGTGCATTATCTGTTACAAACCAGAAGGCAGCCAATCCCTGTAGAGCACCTTGTGAATCATCTGTTACAAACCAGAAGGCAGCCAATCCCTGTAGAGCACCTTCTGAATCATCTGTTACAAACCAGCAGGCAGCCAATCCCTGTAGAGCACCTTGTGCATTATCTGTTACAAACCAGAAGGCAGAAAATCCCTGTAGAGCACCTTGTGCATCATCTGTTACAAACCAGAAGGCAGACAATCCCTGTAGAGCACCTTGTGCATCATCTGTTACAAACCAGCAGGCAGCCAATCCCTGTAGAGGACCTTGTGCATCATCTGTTACAAACCAGAAGGCAGCCAATCCCTGTAGAGCACCTTGTGCATCATCTGTTACAAACCAGAAGGCAGCCAATCCCTGTAGAGCACCTTGTGCATCATCTGTTACAAACCAGAAGGCAGCCAATCCCTGTAGAGCACCTTGTGAATCATCTGTTACAAACCAGAAGGCAGCCAATCCCTGTAGAGCACCTTCTGAATCATCTGTTACAAACCAGAAGGCAGCCAATCCCTGTAGAGCACCTTGTGCATTATCTGTTACAAACCAGAAGGCAGAAAATCCCTGTAGAGCACCTTGTGCATCATCTGTTACAAACCAGAAGGCAGACAATCCCTGTAGAACACCTTGTGCATCATCTGTTACAAACCAGCAGGCAGCCAATCCCTGTAGAGGACCTTGTGCATCATCTGTTACAAACCAGAAGGCAGCCAATCCCTGTAGAGCACCTTGTGCATCATCTGTTACAAACCAGAAGGCAGCCAATCCCTGTAGAGCACCTTGTGCATCATCTGTTACAAACCAGCAGGCAGCCAATCCCTGTAGAGCACCTTGTGCATTATCTGTTACAAACCAGCAGGCAGCCAATCCCTGTAGAGCACCTTTTGCATCATCTGTTACAAACCAGCAGGCAGCCAATCCCTGTAGAGCACCTTGTGCATCATCTGTTACAAACCAGCAGGCAGCCAATCCCTGTAGAGCACCTTGTGCATTATCTGTTACAAACCAGCAGGCAGCCAATCCCTGTAGAGCACCTTGTGCATCATCTGTTACAAACCAGAAGGCAGCCAATCCCTGTAGAGCACCTTGTGCATCATCTGTTACAAACCAGCAGGCAGCCAATCCCTGTAGAGCACCTTGTGCATTATCTGTTACAAACCAGCAGGCAGCCAATCCCTGTAGAGCACCTTTTGCATCATCTGTTACAAAGCAGCAGGCAGCCAATCCCTGTAGAGCACCTTGTGCATCATCTGTTACAAACCAGCAGGCAGCCAATCCCTGTAGAGCACCTTGTGCATGATCTGTTACAAACCAGCAGGCAGCCAATCCCTGTAGAGCACCTTGTGCATCATCTGTTACAAACCAGCAGGCAGCCAATCCCTGTAGAGCACCTTGTGCATCATCTGTTACAAACCAGCAGGCAGCCAATCCCTGTAGAGCACCTTGTGCATTATCTGTTACAAACCAGCAGGCAGCCAATCCCTGTAGAGCACCTTGTGCATCATCTGTTACAAACCAGCAGGCAGCCAATCCCTGTAGAGCACCTTGTGCATCATCTGTTACAAACCAGCAGGCAGCCAATCCCTGTAGATCACCTTTGCATCATCTGTTACAAACCAGCAGGCAGCCAATCCCTGTAGAGCACCTTGTGCATCATCTGTTACAAACCAGCAGGCAGCCAATCCCTGTAGAGCACCTTGTGCATCATCTGTTACAAACCAGAAGGCAGCCAATCCCTGTAGAGCACCTTGTGTGTCATCTGTTACTAACCAACAGGAAACCAATCCCTGTAAAGCATCTTATGTGTCACCTGTTACTAGCCAGCAGGCAGCCAATCCCTGTAGAGCTGGTCATATATTACTGTCTGGAATGTTTTAAAAGTCGATCTAGTGGATAAAGTACATTGGACACATTATATGGGGAAGGCAAATGAGGCTAAAAAGAAAATGGCTAAATATTATGGTCCTAGTCTAATGAAGATATTATACTCATGACAACTGTATATTCCTGCATGGATTTACACCTAATGGAATAGCAGTAGATGTAATATCTTCATGTCACCTTAACTGTCCCTGCATACAGCAAAAGAATACTCACTCCCCAAGGCCACTATTACCATTCAATCCTAGAGCAAAGGAATAAGGTAAAGTAGAAAATGAAAGGAAGAACATCAAAGTCATTGTTCAAACCAATGGGACTAATAGTATTTAGTTTATGAATCCACAACATCTTTTTTCTCTTTAATAACATTGAATGGTCACCACCCCGTCTCAGAGGCGGTACATGATATATAATTTGAAATCTCGACTGATGTTATGTCTTTTATCAAGGAAATGTCGTGGAATCGGTAAGTCTGTCTTTTTGGTGCGCGTATAAAATTTATGCTACCTTATCCTATTTTTAACAAGTTGAGTCGATATACCCACATACTCTTATTCACAGGGGCAGGTGATTAGATAAACAGCATAGTCTGTGTTACATCTGTAATAGTCCCTAATAGAGAACTTCTTGCCTGTTCTGAGTGTCTAAAAAAACACTCTTGATAACGTTGTTGCAATTGCAGCATGACACGGAAAAGTGCCCTTCTTAGGTTGTCATAAAAACTATTGTCGAGCGTTTCTAGAGCCAAAACCTGCTCTTACCAGTTCATTCTGAAATGATCTGACTTTAAAGAAGGCCATGATTGTTGGTTCTCTGAATTCATCTAGGCCTGGGTGGGAATCCCTAACTGTAGGCCAATATTTATGCAAAATCTGACCAATCTTGTTGCTGTAAGGACGAAATGTAGAAACAAAAGGTAGACGTTTACAGCCATGTTTTGTTGTTTTTTTTTTAAGTCTAGCACATTATCAGCAACCCGTGCTAAATCCTTTTTCGGGTAGCCCCTGGCCCTAAATTTTTGGGTCATCTCACATATTCAAATTTTTCTCCTACAGGGTAACATAGTTATTATTAAGGTTGAAGGAAGACTTTAAGTCCATCTAGTTCAACCCATATCCTATCCTAACCTGCCCTAACATGTTGATCCAGAGGAAGGCAAAAAAAAACCCAAGTGGCAAACAGTAAGCTTCACATTGGGGAAAAAAATTCCTTCCCGACTCCACATACGGCAATCAGACTAGCTCCCTGGATCAACGCAATATCTATGAAACTAGTGAATATAGCCTGTAATATTATACTTTTCAAGAAAGGCATCCAGTCCTTTCTTAAATTTTAGTAGGGAATCACTCATTACATTAGACGGCAGAGAGTTCCATAGTGTCAATGCTCTTACAGTAAAGAATCTGCGTCTGTGATTATGACTAAACCTTCTTTCCTCCAGACGTAGAGGATGCCCCTTGTCCCCGTCACAGGTCTAAGAGTAAAAACATCATTAGAAAGGTCTTTGTACTGTCCCCTCATATATTTATACATTGTAATAAGATCACCCCTAAGCCTTCGGTTCTCCAAACTAAATAACCCCAAGTGTAATAACCTGTCCTGGTATTGCAGACCCCCCAGTTATCTAATAACCTTGGTCGCTCTTCTCTGCACCCGCTCCAGTTCAGCTATGTCTTTCTTATACACCGGAGACCAGAACTGCACACAGTATTCTAAGTGTGGTCGCACCAGTGACTTGTATAGAGGTAAAATTATGTTCTCCTCATGAGCATCTATGCCTCTTTTAATGCATCCCATTATTTTATTTGCCTTTGCAGCAGCTGCCTGACATTGGCCACTAAATGTGAGTTTGTCGTCCACCCATACACCCAGGTCTTTTTCAGTGACAGTTTTGCCCAGTGTTTTACAATTAAGCACATAATTATACACCTTGTTTGTTCTACCCAAGTGCATGACCTTACATTTATCCCCATTAAAGCTCATTTGCCATTTATCAGCCCAAGCTTCTAGTTTACATAAATCCTCCTGTAATATAAAATTATCCTCCTCTGTATTTATTACCCTGCAGAGTTTAGTGTCATCTGCAAATATTGAAATACTACTCTGTATGCCCCCTACAAGGTCATTAATAAATATGTTAAAGAGAAGCGGCCCCAATACTGACCCCTGTGGTACCCCATGCTAACCGTGACCCAGTCCGAGTGTGCTCCATTAATAACCACCCTTTGTTTCCTATCCATGAGCCAGTTCTTAACCCACTTACACATATTTTCCCCTATCCCCATTGTTCTCATTTTTTGTATCAACCTTTTGTGTGGCACCGTATTTAAAGCTTTTGAGAAGTCCATGAACACCACGTCCACTGCGTTCCCTTGGTCCAGTCCGGAACTTACCCCTTCATAAAAGCTTATCAGATTAGTCTGACAAGAACGGTCCCTCGTAAACCCATGCTGATACTGTGTCATGAGGTTATTCAGCCTCAGATACTCCAATATAGTATCTCTTAAAAAACCCTCCAGGATTTTACCCACAGTAGATGTTAAGCTCATTGGCCTATAATTTCCAGGTTCAGTTTTTGCCCCCTTTTTGAATATTGGCACCACATTTGCTATACGCCAGTCCTGTGGTACAGACCCCGTTATTATGGAATATTTAAAGATTAAAAATAATGGTCTATCTATAACTGTACTTAATTCCTGCAGTACTCGGGGGTGTATCCCATCCGGGCCCGGGGATTTGTCAATTTTAGTGATTTTTAGACGCCGACGTACTTCCTGCTGGGTTAAGCAGGTGACATTTAATGGAGAAATTTTATTATCACCGATCATCTTATCTGTCATGGGATTTCTTGTGTAAATACAGCTGAAAAAAATCATTTAGCATATTAGCTTTTTCCTCATCCTCATCCACCATTTCACCCAGACTATTTTTAAGGGGACCAACACTATCATTTTTTAGTTTCTTGCTATTTATGTAGTTAAAGAATATTTTGGGATTATTTTTACTTTCTCTGGCAATGAGTCTCTCTGCCTCAATCTTTGCTGTCTTGACTTGCTTTTTACATAATTTATTCAATCTTCTGTATTTATTTAATGCCTCATCACTTTTTGTCCCTTATTGCGCCCCTTACAGCTCTATTTAGCCATAGTGGTTTCCTCCTATTTCTAGCATGTTTATTCCCATAGGGTATATACTGTGCAGAGGTCCTATTCAGGATGCTAATAAACGTCTCCCATTTTCTTTGTGTATTTTTATGTCTCAGGATATCGTCCCAGTTTATTGCACTAAGATCATCTCTCATCCGTTGGAAATTTGCCTTCCTGAAGTTTAGTGTCCTTGTAACCCCTCGAATACACATCTTATTAAAGGATACATGAAAGCTTATTATTTTGTGATCACTATTACCCAAGTGACCCCCAACCCTTATATTTGATATGCGGTCTGGCCTGTTGGTTAATATTAGGTCTAGCAGTGCCCCCCCCTCTTGTTGGGTCCTGAGCTTGTTGTGAAAGGTAATTGTCTCTCATAGTTGTCAGAAACTTATTACCTTTGCTGGAACTGCAGGTTTCTGTTCCCCAATGTATTTCAGGGTAGTTGAAATCCCCCATAATAATGACTTCTCCTTGAGTCGCAGCTTCATCTATTTGCTTTACGAGGATATTCTCTGTTGCTTCCATTATTTAAGGAAACTTATAACAAACCCCTATCAGTAATTTATTATTTTCCCCCTCCCCTAATCTCCCCCCACAGAGACTCTACATCTTCATTAGATTCACAGATATCACGCAGGATGGGTTTTAAGGATGATTTTACATATAAACACACACCCCCACCTCGCTTATTTTTACGGTCATTTCTAAACAGACTATAGCCCTGTAAATTAACCGCCCAGTCGTGGCTCTCATCCAGCCAAGTCTCAGATATCCCCACCATGTCATAATTATGTCCCAACAAAATTAATTCTAATTCCGCCATTTTGTTGGTGAGGCTTCTAGCATTAGTATACATGCACTTTATGTATCTCTCTGAACCTCTCTTCTTTCTTAAATTATTAACTGTTCTAACCCCACCCCCCATGCCACCCCCACCCCCAATTTCATTATTTGTGCCCAGGTCTCTATCTGCACTGCCTTCCCCTCCTATAAAATGAATACCCTCCCCCCTAGTCCCTAGTTTAAAGACTCCTCCAACCTTCTAGCCATTTTCTCCCCCAGCACAGCTGCACCCTCCCCATTAAGGTGCAGCCCGTCCCTAGCATAGAACCTGTAGCCAACTGAGAAGTCGACCCAGTTCTCCAGGAACCCAGATCCCTCCTTCCTACACCAATTCTTGAGCCACTTATTAACCTCCCTAATCTCCGTTGCCTCTCTGGTGTGGCACGTGGTACAGGCAGTATTTCAGAAAATACCACGTTGGAGGTCCTTGCTTTAAGCTTGCAGCCTAATTCCCTGAAATCGTCTTTAAGGACCTTCCACCTACCTCTAACTTTGTCATTTGTGCCAATGTGCACCATGACCACTGGGTCCTCACCAGCCCCTCCCAGTAATCTGTCAACCCGATCAGCGATGTGTCGGACTCGAGCGCCAGGTAGGCAGCACACTGCTCTACGATCCCTGTCTTTGTGACAGATTGCCCTATCTGTTCCCCTAATAATTGAGTCCCCCACTACCAGCACCTGTCTGGCCTGCCCTGCTCTCCTAATTCCCCCCTTACTGGAGCAGACACTCCTCTGGCTTTCAGAGGACGTGCCTGGCTGCAGCAGTGCTACCCCTGTACTGACACCCCCCTCATCTGCCAACTTTGCAATCTTATTGGGGTGTGCCAGATCAGGACTAGCCTCCCTGGCGCTCTTCCCTCTACCCCGCTTTCTAACTGTCACCCAGCTTCCTACTTCAGTGTCCTGCAGCTCCATCCTAGCATCCCCCCCCTCATCTATCCCATTGAGCGTCTGCTCAGTGAGCAGAAGACTCCTTTCCATATTGTCTATGGATCTCAGTGTTGCCAGCTGCACATTTAGATCCAGTATTTGGGCTTCCAAATGCACAACGTGCTCACATCTCGCACAGCAGTATTCACCCTCGACCGGCTGTTCAAGGACTATATACATGTGGCAAGATGTACACAGGATGGCATTGGCAATAGTGGAGCACATTTCTAAAGGGGATTTCACCAGACAGCAAAGATAGGTAAAAATAAATAAAAGTATTAATAAAATATAACAGCAATTCAGTAATTCCTCCCTTATCAACTCCCTGAATCCAAAGTCACTGAATCTCAAGTCACACTTACCACCGTTCGCACTTGCTCACACTCGCTGAAGCAGAAGATTTAAAGAGAGATTTTTTTTTTACCTCTTCAACAGCAAATCACCCTGCTGCTCAAATGCACTTCCAAAAAGACTTGAGCCCCAACCAGCTGGCCCTTATAAACCCTTAATTATGAACCACCACCCTTAATTAACCCCTTGTGAATATAGCTACACCAAGATTTAAATGCAATATAGTTAACCTTTAAACACACAGATAGTAAAATAAGAGATTAATCGTTTAGAGAGAAAAAATAGGTTAAAAAGCCCCCAAAAATAGAACAGGTAGAAAGGCACTCAGCAATCCACAATTCAGCCACTCACACCAATTCACACAGGTATTTGATTAAAGGTTTTCCAATACTTCTTCACTGAATCTCAAGTCACACTTACCACCGTTCGCATTTGCGCACCGCTCACACTCAGCTCGCTCGCACTCGCTGAAGCAGAAGATTTAAAGAGAAATTTTTTTTTTCCCTCTAGGGTAGGTCTCGATTTTATCTATCCGTCTATAAAGGGACTGCGTTATGTTTTGGTAGCTGAGGAGAGCAGGCAAAAACGGCAATACACCAGAGAGGTTGGAATCTACTGGATTGCAGTACCCTGACTAACCACCACAACTAAAGGCAGCCGTGGAGCGTTCCTACGTTGGTCCTAGACGCCTCGTCACAGCCTGAGAGGCTAACTACACCTAAAGATAGAAAGAGGAAAGCTATCTGCCCCGGAGCAGATCCCCAAAGAACATAGGAAGCCCCCAAACATGTAATGGCGGTTAGACAAGAGGAAATACAGACACAGACAGAAAATAGTATGAGCAAACGCTGGGGCCCAATCTGCATAGACAGAAAAGGATAGGAAGGATACTTACTGCAATCCAAAAAAAACCTAAAAAAGGCCAATGCTACTAATTGCAAAAACATCTGAGATCACACGACCTCTACCACCTAAATTAGTTCTCTGGTGTAACAAAACTAAGCCACAGAAAAAACTGGAAAAGGCAAATGAACAAACAACAGTGGCTCCAGAGGAACCGAGAGGAGACCAAGCCCCCCAGGAGGGGAACCTGGCCAACCTCACAGAAATGCAGAGAAATATGCAAATGGCAAGCACAAAAACAAAAAACAGAAAATATCTTATCTGAGAGCAGGAGAAGAGGCAAGACTCAGCAAGCTTCCAAGTGAACCAGGAAACAACGTTGAGACAAGAACAATTGATCACCGGCAACCATGATGGGGGGAAACCTCCCTTATATCCAGCCAGTCCATGATTCCTGATTGCCAATCCTCATTGAATGGTTCAGTGCTGTTTGTAACCACCAGAGGGAGCTTCTGCTCAGAATTCATTTCTAAAACATTCATAACAGGACTGTTTACCATTTAGTCCATAAAGGCAAAAAGTTCAATGTAATTGTTTAGTCCTGCTAGTTTTAAGGTATTTCATTTAAATATCCGGCTTTCGTTTTTTTACGTTAAATGTAAAAAATTACCACCTTTTCAGTGCGGCGTAACTCGTTCTATTTCCAGAAAGATGTATCTTTCATGCTACCATTATGAGTCTCTTTAAAATGGCTTGATAATGGGTGGCCCATAAATTGTTTTGTAATATTCTGGCATGTTCTTTTAATCCCATCTGCAGCTCATGTTTTGTGCGTCCTATATACAATTTTTCATATGAACACTTCATGCAATAAATTACTGTTACTATAGCAGGTTGAATGATCTCTGTTTCCCCCATAGTTGTAAAAGAGTGCAATACAGACACGTTATACGGAAAAAAAGTGATCAGCGATGGGTTCTCTCCTTGTCTCTTGGGGTTGAGAGTCCTCAGTGGTTGATACCTTTTAATGGCTAACTGAAAAGATGGTAACAAATTGCAAGCTTTCGAGACTACTCAGGTCTCTTCATCAGGCATAGACTAATACATCTGAAGAATCACATATTTATACACAAAATTTTGTGTATAAATATGTGATTCTTCAGATGTTGTATTAGTCTATGCCTGATGAAGAGACCTGAGTAGTCTCGAAAGCTTGCAATTTGTTACCATCTTTTCAGTTAGCCATTAAAAGGTATCAACCACTGAGGACTCTCAACTCTAAATATTTTTCTATCTACTGGCTAACACGGTACAAAGATATACATCTTTACTGTCTCTTGGGGTGTATTTTCACTGTCTGAGCAATATGTCGATTAAACAATGAAATCCTGTCTTGTACTTAACTATAGGCTTGGTTGATCCTGATTCAATGAGTAGTGCCCCAGAAGATTTCTTTTCTACTGTACTCATAGGGACTTCTGCACTGAAGAGCAGCTGGGCTACAGACAACCTCAATCGAACCTGAGTAGTACATACAGTTAACTTAGAAGTGTATAGGTTTGTGCAGATTCGCCTAGATATATATCACTGTCACAGCGGTGATTCGTGGGCCTCCTCAGCGCAACTCTGCTCACCATGCGATTTCTCATTTATGGCCATTCCACTGAGCCTGCTCCATGATCTACTGGCTTCGATCTAGCCTTTGGGGGGCATGGCCAGTCTATGCAGGAATTTAACTCTGCTATGTCCTGCGGAGATTAGCTTCCCTGCCCTATCCCATACTATCAGGGCCTTTATCCAGCAGCTCCTCCTTCCACTCCCCGCCAGAACATTGGTTTCCACCCTGTTGGTCCACATTTACAGTTGTGCTGAAAAGTTTACATACCCCGGCAAAATTTTTGCTTTCTTGGCCTTTTTTCAGAGAATATGAATGATAACACCCAAACTTTTTCTCCACTCATGGGTAGTGGTTGGGTGAAGCCATTTATTGTCAAACTACTGTGTTTTCTCTTTTTAAATCACAATGACAACCCAAAACATCCAAACAACCCTGATCAAAAGTTCACATGTGCTGACCCGTCACCACAATTGTGGATTACCAGGGCTATGGGGTACTCAGAGCCGAGCCCATGGAAGTCTATGGGGGTTGTCACTGGTAGCGGTGGCTCGGTCTGTGGCCCTGGCGGTCAGGGCGATGATGGGGGAATTATTTACAGGGGATTTGGTAGATAACAGTTCGTGACGCCACCTGTAGTTGTCTAGTCACTAAGACCAGCGCTGCTGAATAGAACTCTGAGGGGATGTTATAGCAGCTAGGTGTTGGGTCCCCCACAGGTGGGACTGTCCCTCTGAGTCTATGGTTATAATGATGTAGGGTGCAGTTAAATGAATCAGTCTCACACCATCCAGCGTCTTTCCATACCTTTTACTTGTCAGATGTTTAGGCAGGTCCCGGGGAGCTGGTCGGGGTGGAGAATGCACGTCTAGGTAACAGCTGAGCAGGTTAGAGGCCTCCTTAACTTCCAATATGTAGGTGAGTCCAACTTGCATGAAGCGTAGTTAACTCCAAATACTCCAGCTAACTCTATAGCTGTACTGCCCGGCCGGCTTTGTGATGGAGCCTTCTAAATGGTGAAACTAAGTCCTTACTTTTGTCAAGCGCTTAACTCAAAGTCCTTGTTCCCCTGACTCCGGTTACGTACCGACACTAAGGCTTGCTCCTGCGACTTATAGTCCAGCGAGACTCTGGTTTTCTCGTTACTATGCCTGAAACAATAGCAACTCCTCGGTCCCCAGTGACCGGATAATTAATGCAGGTAATTCACTACCTAAGGCACTGCTCTGTCTTCTCCACTGTGCCCTTCGCCCTGCTTCTGCTCTTAACATAGCACTGCAGCGTGGATGTAGAAAGTCAGTTTTTCCTTTGAGCTCAATGAGCAGCTCTTAGTATCCTCTAAGTCCAGGCTGGTTAAGAGGTAGCTCTGACTAGGCTAGGATGAACTGGCTCACCCGTACTAGCCTCCACTTCTTGGTCAGATGAGCTACTCTGGCACTCAACTCACACAGAGCTCTAACAGGAACTCAACTCTCTGCACTGTCCTAAGACAGGAACTTTCTCACTGTCCTGAGACAGGAACTCCCCTCACGCAGGCTGCGTGACACTACTTTATACCCCTAGTGGGTGTGTCTAAAGTGTGAATGAATGATGTAAAGCTTTAACTGTTACCTTTCTGTGCAGACTCCAGGATTTTATGTGTGCCTTACAAAGCTGGGCTACACATCCCCCCTTGGTAAAACACAGCACTCCCGGGCTGTAAAATATAAAAGAAAGACATTCTGTTTTGCATTTAAACAATAACATGAAACTCATCCCATCCGGGAGGTACGAAATCTTAAACGTTACATTATGAACAATAGAAAATACAAAAGTATCACAACATCAAGACACTCAATAAATACACAGTATTCTTGTGAAGGACCCGCACCAAGCCTTCCACGTGGGTCCTGGGTGGGCTGCAGGACTTCTGACTGCAGACCTCACTCAGTGCCACACCATACGGGTTTTCGGTTCAGAGGTAAGTCAAAGCTTCGTGTGAAACCAAGACAAGGCACCGTAGTGCAACTATTTACAGGATACAGTTTTTGGGCTGGCTCAGTCCTCAGCCACGCAGTCCATTATAAGACATTTTCAAGTAATTCACATTATATCACAATACTTGAAATTCCTTCAAGTGCAATAAACTTCTTTATACAACTTTATACAATTGGTCATAAATAATAAACCTTTTCTGAGTCATAATAAACTAGTTTGTTAGAACTACTGTTGATAACGAATAGGTAGCTTCCCTTTCGTTGTACGTTCTGATCTACGTGGAGTAGCATCAGGTATAATGGTCTCTGATCTATCTGTTCTGCGTAACGACAAACTATAATACTGTCTCAATCTTTCTATGGATCTGGCAAGCGTACTGAGGGCTGGGCGGTGTGAGTCAGCTTCACCAGGGGATCCCATAGCATGGGGCACTGCTTCTGGTGATTCTACTTCTTGAGGTTCTGCAGGCTGGGTTCTGCTGGAATAGGTACCTCTAGAACTGGCTCTGTTGGCACAATGGGCATGACTGGAGGTGGAGTTTCCTCTTGTGGCTGATAAAACTGCAACACAGGAATGATTACCGCATCTCCCAGTCTGGGCCAATCCGCAGGTAAATCTCCCAGATCCGTGTGTATAACCGCTTCAACACTCTCTTCTTGATTCACAATAGGGTTATCTTCCCGAAGCTTCAAATGGTCTGGACACAACTTTAAATGATCTCTTGACACAGTGGCAGTCGTTTTTCCTCCATCCTTGCTGATGATACAGACTTTTCTGTTATCAAATTTGGAATCTTGTACGACATATGGTTCTTGTTCCCACTGGTTGTCCAACTTGTGCAGCTTCCTTTTCCTTTTTAACACAATTTCTCCAGGCGTGAAAAGGCTTAGCGGGAGCATTCTTGTTGTAAACATTTTCCTGCTTTTCCCGTGCTTTATTAAGACTTTCTTCTACGCAGGCTTGCACTCTTCTGTATTGCTCTTGCCGATTTGTGTCCCAATTTTCAACAGTGTCATCTGCCTCTGGTTCCACCACACCAAGTTCCAAATCCATTGGCAGTCTTCCAGGCCTTGCTCTCATAAGGTAAGCTGGTGTGCAGTTGGTAGAACTCACTGGTATGTGGTTGTACAAGTCAACTAGGTCAGGTAACAATTCTGGCCACCGATTTCTTTCTTCCAGTGGTATGGATTTTAGCAAGTCAACGACAATGTGGTTCATTTTCTCGCAAAGGCCGTTGGTTTGGGGGTGGTATGGCGTCGTTCTAATTTTCTTACACCCATACAAGTGACAAAATTCCTTAAACAGATCCGCTTCAAAAGCAGGGCCTTGATCAGTCAGTACCTGCTCCGGATACCCATGTGGTCTGCAGAAGCTTGCTTGAAAGGTCCTTGCTGCCGTCACTGCTGTCTGATCCTTGACGGGGATGACCACCAAAAATCTCGAATAATGATCCACCATGGTCAGGGCATATGAGTATCCAGACCTGCTTGGCGACAATTTGACGTGGTCCAAGGCCACGATCTCCAAGGGACGAGTCGTCCGGATAGGCTGCAGGGGTGCCTTCTGACTACCGTAGTCCTTTCGTCGGAGACCACAGGGTCCACAGTTCCGACACCACCTCTCGATGGAGCTGCGCATTCCTACCCAGTAGAACCGGCACCTCAACAGAGTCTCCAGCTTTCTCCAGCCAAAGTGTCCCGCTTGATCGTGGTAGGCTTCTAACACCATTTGGACGTCTGCCTTGGGGACCACTATCTGCCATACCATCTCATGGGTCCTGGGGTTGACGTATCTCCTGCACAACTTCTCACGGTATAGGAACAACCGGCTTCTCTCATTCCACAGGAGCTTTGCTGACATAGGTGCATCTTTTTCCAAGGAGGAACCTTCCTGTCTTAACAACTCCTTGATACGGCTGACCACTGGATCGCTGTCCTGAGTCTCTTTCCAGCTGTGATGGGGTAAGGGATTTAACGTTGCACCATACTGCTTTCTGTGGACACGCTGCTCATGGATTATCCATTTCGATGGAACGCAGGTAGCTCAATTTCTTCCAGGTCGTCCGATTCTTCTTCCGTGTCAGATTCATGCGGCATTCTGGACAATGTGTCGGCGTTAGCATTCTTACGGCCTGCCCGTTACTTGATGGTAAACTGATAATTTGACAACCGAGCCATCCAACGCTGCTCCATGGCTCCCAGCTTGGCTGTTTCCAGGTGCGTTAACGGGTTGTTGTCTGTGTACGCCGTGAACTTGTTGGAGGCAAGGTAGTGCTTAAATCTTTCAGTAATGGCCCAGACCAGCGCCAGAAACTCCAGCTTGAAGCTGCTATAATTTTCCGGATTCCTCTCAGTTGGCCTGAGTTTTCTGCTGGCATATGCGATGACTTTTTCTTGGCCATTCTGCTTCTGACTGAGAACTGCTCCCAAGCCTTCATTGCTGGCATCGGTGTACAGCAGGAACGGTTGGCTGTAATCAGGATAGGCCAAGATTTCATCACCTGTAAGGATCTCTTTCATCTTTTGGAATGCTTCAGCCTGTTCCTTACCCCAATTAAAGGGAGGGTTTCTGCTCTTTAGGGATTGTCCTACTAGGAGGTCCTGTAGAGGCGCTGCCTTCTTCGTGTAATCTTTCACGAACCTCCTATAGTAACCCGTTAATCCCAGGAACTGTCGCACTTCCTTGAGGTTCTTCGGCTCCGGCCATTTCTGGATGGCGGTGACTTTCTCTGGGTCCGGCGCTACTCCCTCTGAACTGACGATGTGCCCCAAGTATTGTACCTTCTGTTTGAGTAGATGGCATTTTGAGGGTTTCAACTTCATCCCGTACCTGGACAGGGACTCGAATACTTCTGCCAGGTGCTTCAGATGGTCCTCATATGTCTTGGAATACACGATGACGTCGTCTAGGTATAGCAGCACGGTTTCAAAATTGAGATGTCCCAGGCAGTTCTCCATCACTCTCTGAAATGTTCCCGGGGCACTGCTGAGCCCAAACGGCATTCTGTCGAACTCACAGAGCCCCATTGGGGTGGTGAAAGCCGTTTTCCTCACGATCCTCCTCAGCCACAGCCACTTGCCAGTACCCACTAGTCAGATCAAGGGTAGAAAAGTAGTTAGCCGTTTTCAGAGCAGCTAAGGACTCCTCAATTCGTGGTAATGGGTAAGCATCTTTATGTGTTATGCGATTCACTTGCCTATAGTCCACACACATTCTCATACTACCATCTTTCTTTTTAACCAGAACTAAGGTGCTGCCCAGGGGCTACAACTATCCCTTATCACCCCGGCTTCCTTCATATCATGTAACATTTCCTTAGCTTTCTGATAGTGGGCTGGAGGTATAGGCCTGTACCGCTCTTTGATGGGAGGATGACCACCTGTAGGGATATGATGCTGTACTCCCTTAATGGCCCCAAAGTCGAGGGGGTGTTTACTAAACACTTGTGCGTACTCTTGTACCACCCGTAATACCCCTTGTTTCTGGTGGGCGGGAGTGGTGTCTGTCCCGACATGGAGTTGCTGACACCAATCCGCCACCTGAGTTGCCGGTCATTATCCTCCACTAGTTGGCGGGAGACTAAGGACTCAGTCGGGAGAATAGAATTATTATCGACGGCATGTAATTTAGCAACTGTTGCATAACGGGGTAAATTTACTTCGTCATCTCCCCAGTTGAGAAGCCGTACCGGTACTCTCCCATTTTACACTTCCACTACCCCCCTCGCTGTCATGAGTGTGGGTCTATGTTCTGAACGATGGGGTTCTACTACTGCTTGGTAGTTCTGTCCTCTCAGACCTATAGCTGCCCTACACCATATTATCATTTCACTCATTGGGGTATCACAATAGGATTAGAGTCGGTGACCCGTACATTACCAATCTCGCCGTCTGTAAGCTTCGCTTGCTGCTGACACATCAGGGCCCGGATCTCTCTCTGGATCACTCCCTTCTGCCTTGGTCGGGCAATCTCAGCGAGCTGTTGGAGTAGAAACACAACTTCTCCCAGACAGTTACTGATAATGTTAGTGTCACGCGGTCTTATGATATGTGTACGATGTCAGTAAACTATTCTTAAAAGAACAACACTCTATACAACATATAGATTAGCAACATCAGCATGTAAATATAGAATAGATTTACCTGACACGATATCCGCCGAACTCAGGGTTAATCTTGAGGACTTGATACACTGTCACAGGAAAGAGGAGGACCGGGGTCTAACCTGACCCTAAACTGGGTCCTAACTAATCCCTCACCTTGGAGGTACTGATAATGGTTCAGAGGTCCAAGTCTCCAGCCTAACCCTGTCTCCTATCAGTCCCTGAACCCTGTAATCAGTCCTAAGAAGGATTCTGATTACCACCAAAGGGATATGGGCTGATCTCTGCTAAATACACAGATTAGACATATAAGACAGACTGGAGAAAACACAGACTTGCATACACACTCAAACACAGAAGGAACATAAATGATCTGGGATATTAAACTCTAAGCAAGGTGAGCTTAAAACAACTAAGGAGCTCTTTAACTTAAGTCTATACAGATACAATCCTATCTGTGGTCTGCATGAAGAATTTCACTGGCAACTCCCAACACAGACAACCAGAGATTTAAAGGAAACCAATCAACAAATAATTAATTGCAGCCGGGAGAAAACTGCACCCAGTCCCAGAACTGAGCACAGACAGAATTAACTCCCTAACTGCCAAACACAAAGAAACAGCAACTCAGCTGTGAGAAGTCAGAATGTGCAACCGCGACGATCTTCGTGGCGATGCACACATGACAGTACCCCCCCTTCTACGAGGGGCCTCCGGACCCTCAGGGCCAGGTTTGCCCGGGTGAGTTCTGTGGAAGGTCCGCACCAAACGATCTGCGTTAATGTCAGACGCAGGAACCCACGTCCTCTCCTCTGGACCATACCCCTTCCAAAGCACCAAGTACTGAAGGGACCGGCGATTCAGACGTGAGTCAATGATCTTTGACACTTGAAACTCCAAGTTACCATTGACCACCACTGGAGGAGGAGGTAGAGGTGATGGTATGACTGGTGCCACGTACCTCTTAAGTAATGACTTGTGGAACACATTATGAATTTTAAACGTAGGAGGGAGGTCCAGACGAAATGCCACAGGATTAATTATGGAACTGATCCTGTACGGCCCGATGAATCTGGGACCCAGCTTCCAGGAGGGAACTTTAAGTTTTATATTCCTGGTAGACAACCATACCAGATCGTTCACATTAAGATCTGGACCAGAAACTCTCCTCCTATCAGCCATACGTTTATAACGGTTCCCCATAGCACTCAGATTATTCAATACACCTCTCCACACTGAAGCAAGTGACGACGAGAAACGCTCCTCCTCAGGAACCCCAGAAGGGCCCCCCCCAATGAATGTACAAAACTGGGATGAAAACCATATGCCCCAAAAAACGGGGACTTACCAGTGGACTCGCTCCGCCTGTTGTTAAGAGCGAACTCTGCCAGAGGCAAGAAAGAAGACCAGTCCTCCTGGTTCTCTGAGACAAAACACCGAAGATAAGTCTCTAGGCTTTGATTCAGACGCTCTGTCTGACCATTGGTCTGCGGATGAAAAGCCGAGGAAAATGACAATTGCATCCCCCGACGTAAACAAAATGCCCTCCAAAACTTGGACACAAACTGAGACCCCCTATCAGACACCACATCAGAAGGCAACCCATGAAGTCTCACAATCTCCCCAATGAACACCTGCGCCAGAGTTTTAGCATTAGGGAGGGCAGGAAGAGCAATGAAATGTGCCATCTTACTGAACCTGTCAACAACCACCAGTATGACAGTCTTCCCTGACGACTGAGGAAGGTCCGTGATGAAGTCCATAGACAAATGAGTCCATGGACGCTCCGGAAGTTTCAAGGGTAAGAGGGTCCCAGACGGACGGGTATGAGGGGTCTTAGAGCGAGCACAAACCCCACAGGACGCGACAAAAGTTAAAACATCTTTATTAACGTTAGGCCACCAAAACCGGCGAGAAAGGAGATCTAAAGTAGCCTTACTCCCTGGATGTCCTGCTAAAGCAGAATTATGATGTGCCTCAATAACCTTTTGTCTCAACTGATTTGGGACAAACAGTCTCCCTGGAGGTCCTGCAGGGCGTCCCCCTGAGCCTCTAACACCTCCTCCTCAAGCTCAGAACATACAGCCGACACTACCACCCCCTCCTGAAGGATAGGAATCGGGTCCTCCATTTTCCCGACCCCTGGGAAACTGCGAGACAAGGCATCCGCCTTAACATTCTTAGATCCAGGGCGATAAGTGACAACAAAATTAAACCTGGTAAAAAACAACGACCATCGAGCTTGTCTGGAATTCAGACGCTTAGCAGATTCCAAATACAGCAGGTTCTTGTGATCAGTAATGACGGTGACCGGGTGGACTGCCCCCTCCAAAAAGTGACGCCATTCTTCAAAAGCCAACTTAATGGCCAAAAGTTCCCTATTGCCGATATCATAATTCCTTTCGGCGGACGACAATTTTTTAGAAAAGAAAGCACACGGATGCCATTTACCAGGGGACGGACCCTGGGACAATATTGCACCCACTCCTACGTCAGACGCGTCCACCTCCACAACGAACGGCTGTGATGCATCTGGTTGGATGAGAACGGGTGCCGAAGCAAAACATTTTTTCAAAGAGGAAAAAGCTTGGCAAGCTTTGTCCGACCATTTAGAAAAATCCGTCCCTTTTCTTGTCATGTCAGTGAGAGGTTTGACAACAGATGAGAAATTACAAATAAATTTCCGGTAATAGTTAGCAAACCCCAGAAAACGCTGCAGAGCCTTAAGATCCTCTGGCTGATCCCATTCAAGCACTGCTCTCACCTTTTCAGGGTCCATACGGAAACCGGAGGCTGACACCAAGAAACCCAAAAACTGAAGTTCCTGTACGGCGAATACACACTTTTCCAGTTTGGCGTATGTATCGACCCGCCACCACAATTGTGGATTACCAGGGCAATGGGGTACTCAGAGCCGAGCCCATGGAAGTCTATGGGGTTTGTCACAGGTAGCGGTGGCTCGGTCTGTGGCCCTGGCGGTCTGGCGTATGTTGGGGGTATATTTACAGGGAAAGATATATTTACAGTTCGTGACGCCACCTGTAGTCTCTGGTAATTTGTACCAGCGCTGCTGTAGATCTCTGAGGGGATGGTGAGGCAGCTAGATGTCGGGTCCCCTACAGGTGGGACTCTTCCCTCAGGTCGGTAGTTAAGGCAGGGTTGTGCAGGCATGCAATTAAATAACTCAGTCTCACACATCAGCGTCTTTCCATACCTTTTACTTGTAAGATGGTAAGGCAGGTCCCAGGAGGCTGATCCAATGGAGAATGTGTTTTGAGGTAGCAGCTGGACAAGTTAGGGGCCTCCTTTACTTTCACAATGATGAGTACAACCAGCATAAAGCGTAGTTCCCTCTATAACTCCAGCTATTCCAAAGCTGTACTGCCCGGTCAGTTTTGTGGTCGGAGCCTTCCTGTGATGAAACTAGGTTCTTCTATGCTTGGCCTAGCTCAAAGTTCCTATTCCACCTGACCCCAGTTACGTACCGACACTCCAAGGGCTGCTTGCCGCGACCTAAGGTCCGGTAAGCCTCTGGTTTTCCTACCACTATGCGTGAAGCTATAGTGATCCTTCGGTCCCCAGTGACCGGTGACAATGTGCAGGACTTCTCCAATCCTAAAGCACTTCTAATTCCTTCCACTGTGCCTTTCGCCTTGTCCGCGCTTGTAGCATAAACACTCACACTTCCAAAGGTCATATAAATCAATCCCTTCTTGCTTCCTTCCAGAGCTTGTTGTCAGAATCTCAGTAATCCTCTAGGCAGGAGCACGTCTCTGAACCTTTCACTGTCCTTGGGACAGGAGACTGAAGTATCTGCACTCACTCTTCCTTCTCATTAGGTGTTTCAGTCCTTCTTCTAGTGGGGCACAGCTCTGACCAGGCTGAGGTGATCTGGCTCACCTTTACTGGCCTCCACTTTCTGAACTGCTGACAGACTCAGGCTGGACTACTTCCTCCCTCCAGGTCCAAGCTAGACTGACTCAATTAATCCACTCACTGAATGTACACTGACCACTCCCTTACGAGTGACTACACTACCCTAAGGGTGTGTCTAAGTGTATGATGAGTGAATGGGTATAGAGCATTGAACTGCTAACTCTCCACACATTCTCCAGGGTACTGCGTGTGCCTTCACACCAGGGCTACACATTCCCCCATGGTGAACGACAGCACTCCCGGGCTGTGAAATACAAAGAGACAATTTTGTTTATGCATTAAACATTAACATTAACTCGTCCCATCCGGGAGGTAAGGATTTCTTGAACGTTGCAAACAAAACATTAAATATAGAAAAATACAAAATATTAAATATACATTTTCATATAAAATAGACAATATGCTTGTGAAGGACCCGCACCAAACCTTCAACGTGGGTCCTGGGTGGGCTGCAGGACATCTGGATGCAGACCTCACTCAGTGCCACACCACACGGGTTTTATTATTCAGAGGTAGTTGTGCTGGTTTTATGTAAAACCAATATTAGGCACCGAAGCGCAACTATTTAGGATACAGTTTTTGGGCTGGCTCAGTCCTCAGCCTCTGAGTCCATAATAAGACACATATTCATATCACATCATAATAAAGTGCAAAAACTTTCTATCTGCTTACCCAGCCGGGCATTCTATTTAATATATATTAACATTATATATTCATATTGACTGTGCAAACTATTTTCATTTTTATGAAAACTTATGTACATCTTCTTAGTTGCGGTAAACCCTGTCTGGGTCCTACCGTTCTTCACATTTCTTTGTTAACTTCGGTTACACTTTCCATCCCGGGGGCTGGAACAATACGATGGTCCCTAGATCCCATGACTAACAAGTCGTGACCTGCTATTGGGGTTTGAGTCGCTACAGTTCTCGTGCGAACCTCTAGGGGCGCAACGGGTACTTTCTCCTTGCGAGACACCGATTGCGTTTCAATTTGCGTTATAGTTAGCGATATCGATCGTGTCATAGATTGCGATGGAGACTGGGTCGCAAGTTGCGATGTAGAAGGATGATAAGATAGTGAAGAATATGCAGGCGTTGCTTCCATTTGCGAGGTGCCTGCAGGGGGCGATGCTGGGGCACGGCCTGGTGCTGTTTGAGCTGGAGACGGGGACGCTGCGGTAGTGGTGACGTTACCTGCGTCGGGGACGGGGTCACGGACGATTGTGACGTTAAGGGCATACCATCCCTTCATACCCCAGTGCCGTGTATAGGTGACAATGTCTCCATTAACTAGGTCCCTCCCGGGTGGCCTTGCGGTAGGTGGGATTCTACGTCGCGTCTACTGACAAAGACCCCTGGGTAGAGGCCCGGTTCCCTGATGAAGCCCCAGCCCTTCCGGAGCTGGAACTCAGTCACACACCCCTGCCGCCGCGGTTCCCTCAGAGTACCTTTTTCTCGACGGACACTTTCCTTGTCCGCGATCAGCTCTGCATGCTGCCGCTGCCGGTTCCGCTGAGCTTCCCGCTCTTCCTCCTGCTGGCGTTGCTGTTTCTCCTCACGACGCTGCCACTCATGTTCCCACTGGGCGGTGTAGGCGACGTCATCCAGGCGCGCCATCTCGTCCCAGTCGACGTCTGGTAACGACGGACAGGACCCCTCCGGTGTCCCTATCGGGGATCGATCATCTGCTGCGGCCTCCTGGCCGGGCGGGCGTTCCGGAACTGGCGGTACCTCCTCAACCTCCTTCGCCTCCACCGCTTCACCGGTGGGATCAGGATCGGTACTTTCGGGGGCAGCCTCCGGTTGCTCCTTAGCCTTGGGCAGCAGAAGTTTTGGTAACTCCAGACGTAGGGGGTCGTCGAGGGGAGAGAACACCGCGTCCCACAGCCGCCGCTGCTCCTGGGTACGCCGGCGTCTCTCGATCTCTTCAAATCCAGGTTGGTGCTGGACCATCTTTTTCAGGCGTGCATTCTCCTCTTTAATTTCTAGTAATGCTTGCTGCAGGTGCAGGACCATGGATGGTTCTGGTTCCAGTGGCAGCTTGACTGGGGAGCGGGGCCTGCCTCCCTCCGCTTCCCTGCTCGGCTGCAAACGTCCTGCTTCCATGATGTTCCAGAGCGTTCTTTCTTCTTCTTTCAGAGACGTCCGGTCTCTTCCGTGGAGGCGGGGTTTGCGTCTCCTCCTCTTCGCAGGGAAGGTGAAGAGGAGGCGGACCTCTTTTGCTGTAGGGCAGGATCGCATGTTGTAATAGCACTTTGAGAGGGCAGGCATTCTCTTCGCGCCACAGGGGGGTACACGCCCACGAATCCACGCCCACCTTCTTCTCCAGCGCCTGAGGGCGCGAATATGGCGGCTAAATGGCGGATTTTAGCGCCAAAAATAGCAAACAGTCTTTTTCCACAAAAACACCTCCACAGGCACACAGGGCTCGCAATTTTGCGAGTTTCGCATCCTGTTCGTGACGCCAAAGTTGTATCGACCCGCCACCACAATTGTGGATTACCAGGGCAATGGGGTACTCAGAGCCGAGCCCATGGAAGTCTATGGGGTTTGTCACAGGTAGCGGTGGCTCGGTCTGTGGCCCTGGCGGTCTGGCGTATGTTGGGGGGTATATTTACAGGGGAAAGATATATTTACAGTTCGTGACGCCACCTGTAGTCTCTGGTAATTTGTACCAGCGCTGCTGTAGATCTCTGAGGGGATGGTGAGGCAGCTAGATGTCGGGTCCCCTACAGGTGGGACTCTTCCCTCAGGTCGGTAGTTAAGGCAGGGTTGTGCAGGCATGCAATTAAATAACTCAGTCTCACACATCAGCGTCTTTCCATACCTTTTACTTGTAAGATGGTAAGGCAGGTCCCAGGGAGGCTGATCCAATGGAGAATGTGTTTTGAGGTAGCAGCTGGACAAGTTAGGGGCCTCCTTTACTTTCACAATGATGAGTACAACCAGCATAAAGCGTAGTTCCCTCTATAACTCCAGCTATTCCAAAGCTGTACTGCCCGGTCAGTTTTGTGGTCGGAGCCTTCCTGTGATGAAACTAGG
This sequence comes from Oophaga sylvatica, assembly GCA_033576555.1. Lineage (NCBI taxonomy): Eukaryota > Metazoa > Chordata > Amphibia > Anura > Dendrobatidae > Oophaga > Oophaga sylvatica. The sequence continues at coordinate 25,106,840 of JARQOD010000003.1, read as the reverse complement.
TTCTTCTATGCTTGGCCTAGCTCAAAGTTCCTATTCCACCTGACCCCAGTTACGTACCGACACTCCAAGGGCTGCTTGCCGCGACCTAAGGTCCGGTAAGCCTCTGGTTTTCCTACCACTATGCGTGAAGCTATAGTGATCCTTCGGTCCCCAGTGACCGGTGACAATGTGCAGGACTTCTCCAATCCTAAAGCACTTCTAATTCCTTCCACTGTGCCTTTCGCCTTGTCCGCGCTTGTAGCATAAACACTCACACTTCCAAAGGTCATATAAATCAATCCCTTCTTGCTTCCTTCCAGAGCTTGTTGTCAGAATCTCAGTAATCCTCTAGGCAGGAGCACGTCTCTGAACCTTTCACTGTCCTTGGGACAGGAGACTGAAGTATCTGCACTCACTCTTCCTTCTCATTAGGTGTTTCAGTCCTTCTTCTAGTGGGGCACAGCTCTGACCAGGCTGAGGTGATCTGGCTCACCTTTACTGGCCTCCACTTTCTGAACTGCTGACAGACTCAGGCTGGACTACTTCCTCCCTCCAGGTCCAAGCTAGACTGACTCAATTAATCCACTCACTGAATGTACACTGACCACTCCCTTACGAGTGACTACACTACCCTAAGGGTGTGTCTAAGTGTATGATGAGTGAATGGGTATAGAGCATTGAACTGCTAACTCTCCACACATTCTCCAGGGTACTGCGTGTGCCTTCACACCAGGGCTACACACGTATAGTTTATTGTCTCGCAAGATCTGCAACACCTGTCTCACATGCTCCTGGTGAGACACAAGATCTGGTGAGTAAATTAAAATGTCATCCAAATATACGACCACAAACAGCCCCACCAGATGACGAAAAATGTCATTAACAAAATGTTGGAATACTGCTGGTGCAGTAGTCAGACCAAAAGGCATGACAAGGTTCTCATAATGTCCCTCCGGCGTGTTAAACGCCGTTTTCCACTCATCCCCCTCTTTTATCCTAATCAGATTATACGCCCCCCTGAGATCCAATTTAGAGAACCATTTGGCGCCAACAATTTGATTGAAGAGATCAGGAATCAGAGGGAGTGGATACGGATCTCGAACAGTAATCCGATTAAGTTCGCGGAAATCCAAGCAAGGGCGTAGGCCTCCATCACTGATGACTGTGTTCATGCAGTTACTTTTGCAAAACTCCCCCCATTGGCTTATATCTCTGGACTGCCAATTAATCACAGGGTTATGTTTAACCAACCAAGGAAGTCCCAACACAATAGGAGTAGGTAGACCCTCCAACACATAACAAGATAATAGTTCCCTATGTATTGCCCCTACCCGAAGGTCAATGTTATGAACCTCATGAACAAAGCTACCTTGGCCGAGAGGCCTGGCGTCAATGGAGAATATAGGGATCGGTTTGACCAATACACTCAGATGCATACCTTGAGCCTGAGCAAACTGAGCGTCAACCAGATTAGCCCCGGACCCACTATCAAGAAGAACAGAAAATCTCTCCACTCTCGTACCAACCACCACCTCCACTGGTACAAGGAACTGAGAAGAACTAGCGGACGAAATACATACTCCCAGGTTGTCGTCCACCACACAACCTGGGATTAACAGTTTTCCGGCGACTTTTTGCTCAACAAGGCACGGGATGGACATCCCCCAACAAAATGTCCCTCTTTCCCGCAGAAGAAACACCTTCTAGTTCTGCGGCGTACCGCCAATCCCCTCCTACGAAATGATGTCCCTCCCAACTGCATAGGCTCCTCCGAACAGACAAGGGGAACCTCAACATAAGGGACTTTAGTAGTAGGTGGAGTAACAACAGGGGGCGGAGTTACCTCGCACCTCTCCCGGAGCCGTCTATCAGTACGGATAGCTAGGGCCATAGCAGCCTCCAGTGATGGAGGAGAATCATACTGAGCCAAAACGTCCTTTAATTTGTCAGAAAGCCCATGACAAAACTGGCTCCTAAGAGCTGGGTCATTCCACTGAGTATCTGTGGCCCATCTACGGAACTCAGAAGCAAATTCCTCCGCCGGACGATCTCCCTGCTGTATCTTACGTAATTTTGTCTCAGCAAGAGAGACCCGATCTGGGTCATCATATACCAAACCCAGGGCAGTAAAAAATCGATCTACTGACTGTAGAGCCGGGGATCCCGGAGGAAGGGAGAAGGCCCAGGATTGAGGGTCCCCTTGTAGGAGCGAGATAACAATTCCCACTCTCTGCTCTTCACTCCCTGATGATCGAGGCCGAAGCCGAAAATACAATTTACATGCTTCCCTGAAGGTAAAAAATTTGTCTCGCCCACCAGTGAACCTGTCCGGGAGAGCTACTTTAGGTTCAAATCTGGTTTGCTCCGAGGGAGACAAAACTTTGGACTTAATGTCCGTCAGCTCCATGGATAATCCCTGCAACTGCAGAGCCAGCTGGGCTACTGGATCCATGGCAACTGGGAATAATTTTATGGGCCAGTGAAAATGTCACGCGGTCTTATGATATGTGTACGATGTCAGTAAACTATTCTTAAAAGAACAACACTCTATACAACATATAGATTAGCAACATCAGCATGTAAATATAGAATAGATTTACCTGACACGATATCCGCCGAACTCAGGGTTAATCTTGAGGACTTGATACACTGTCACAGGAAAGAGGAGGACCGGGGGTCTAACCTGACCCTAAACTGGGGTCCTAACTAATCCCTCACCTTGGAGGTACTGATTGAAGCGCTTCCCACGGCTGTGGGGCGTCGGGACATGGCATAGCTTGCCTAGCTAGCCAATGCTCCCACGCCGCCAGTCCACGACGACGTGAGGCATGGGTCCCAGATGGTAAGAGAATGTGGACCCACTGGACCACGGAGGGAGACCCGGGCCTGCCCGGACTAGGGAAGGCAGCGACCGGGATCCGTGGCAGCTGAGCATGTGGGCAAGGTGGCGACCTGCAGGACTAGACAACACCGCACAACTTCAGGTAAGAAGAAACATAAAGTTTACTTAAAGAAACAAAGTACATAAACAGAACATAAGACCGGGCTCCCGATTCCGCACATCAGAGAAGGGTACACAACTCAGGATCACAGACGAGTGCTGGAGGACATCACGGGTAGATGCAGTCCAGGGTTATCTGGCACAGGCATACTTGGACGGCCTCTCTCTCAGGCCTTAGGCGTAGCACAGGCTCAGCAGGAGAACATCAGACACCGACCTCAGACAGACTTCAGACGATGGCGGGGTCATCACGGGTTGATGAAGTCCAGGATCATCTGGCACGGGCATACTAGTATGGCCTCACTCTCAGGCCTCGGGCGTAGCACAGGCTCAGCAGGAGAACATCAGACACCGGCCCAGGACGAACGTCAGACGATGGCGGGGTCATCACGGGTTGATGAAGTCCAGGGTCATCTGGCACGGGCATACTAGGACGGCCTCTCTCTCAGGCCTCAGGCGTAGCACAGGCTCAGCAGGAGAACATCAGACACCGACCCAGGACAGACGTCATCACAGGGTAGACCAAGGAGGAACCGGCAGGACAGGCAGGTTGTCACGGCAAGTGACCAAGGCAGTCTCTGGGACAGGCAGGTTGTCACAGCAAGTGACCAGGCAGTCTCTGGGACAGGCAGGTTGTCACAGCAAGTGACCAGGGCAATCTCTGGGACAGGCAGGTTGTCACGGCAAGTGACCAGGGCAGGCAGGTTGTCACGGCAAGTGACCAGGCAGGCAGGTTGTCACGGCAAGTGACCAGGCAGGCAGGTTGTCACGGCAAGTGACCAGGGCAGGCAGGTTGTCACGGCAAGTGACCAGGGCAGGCAGGTTGTCACGGCAAGTGACCAGGCAGGCAGGTTGTCACGGCAAGTGACCAGGCAGTCTCTGGGACAGGCAGGTTGTCACGGAAAGTGACCAGGGCAGTCTCTGGGACAGGCAGGTTGTCACGGCAAGTGACCAGGCAGTCTCTGGGACAGGCAGGTTGTCACGACAAGTGACCAGGCAGTCTCTGGACAGGCAGGTTGTCACGGCAAGTGACCAGGCAGTCTCTGGGACAGGCAGGTTGTCACAGCAAGTGACCAGGGCAATCTCTGGGACAGGCAGGTTGTCACGGCAAGTGACCAGGCAGTCTCTAGACAGGCAGGTTGTCACAGTAAGTGACCAGGCAGTCTCTAGACAGGCAGGTATATACGACCTGATATGGTGGAGCCTCCAGGTAGGCTGCAGTCGGATGGCAGATGATCGCTCCCAGGTGAGCAGGCAAGAGCCGGGGATCTCTGCAGATGATGTCCGAACTTCCGGATGGAGCTGCAGTCGGATGGCAGATGATCGCTCCTAGGTGAGCAGGCAAGAGCCGGGGATCTCTGCAGATGACGTCCGAACCTCTGGAAGGAACTGCAGACGGATGGCAGACAGGCAAGCCGACAGGTAACAGACAGGTAACTGGAATCAGGAGCTGATGGCTGAAACAGAGTTAGACTGCACAGGAACAACAGGAACACGGATTGGATCTCAGAGAGTCAGGAACACAGACTGGAACACGGACTGGGTCTCAGGGAGTCAGGAACACGGACAGGAACATGGATTGAATCACAGGAACACGGACTGGAACACAGGCCTCGGACTCCGGACATCTGGCACCGATCAGCAGGCTCCGGACATCTGGCAATGATCGGCAGGATCCGGACATCAGGCAGGAAGGATAGGATCCGGACATCTGGAAGTGGTCGTCGGACATCGGACATCAGGCCATGGTCATCAGGCATAGGATCCGGACATCTGGCAGCGACCTGAAAAGGAACCCCAGCGGTCTGGTGCAAGCCCCGCCAGGCTCAACGGGAGCTGGCCGGGGATTGCACAGAGGCTGAGCACAGAGTAACAGAAACTCAGCACACACCGGACTCCTCCTTCCAAGATGAACTCAGGTTATATAGCAAGGAATCACAGTCACTGGCACAGGGTTCTGGACACAGCAGGATTTCAGGAACATAACACAGAGGACACAGTTCAGAAAGTCAGGTACAGGATGCGATCCAAGATCAGGGGTTCAGGTAATTAGACACAGCAGGAACAGGCCTGGATATACAGCCTCCAGGAACGGCGATCTGGGTAATCAGCCCCCAGCATAGGCGGAAACACAAGACACAATTCAGACATTCAGGTACCGGGTTTGATCCAGGATCGGGGAACAAGACACAGCAGGAACAGGGAATCAGCTCTCCAGAGCTGATCAACTTCAGAGCAGGAGCTGAACACACAACCACATACGGCTAGGTTCAGGGATTCAGTGTGGATTCAATGCAAAGCTCTGGCAACGCCCACTAGGGCTGGGGAACTTTATATATGAGCTGCTTCACAGCGATAGGCTGGAGCAGTAACTCTAGTAAACACCCAATCCACATAAAAGCAGGACAGGTGTGGGCCGCGCCCCCTATGCAGAGCCAGACAGCACAACACAGAGGGAACCCAACAATGGCTGCTGCCAACCACGCAGTAAGTCATGCACCACTGCAGAGGACTTTTCAAGCTACGGACGGCTTTCACAGCAAGTCAGGAACCGCACATGCGGGCGGTCATGCAAAGCAGCGGAGCCACTCACGCAAGTACGGGTACGCAGCAGAGCCGGGAACTGAGCAGCATCCATATAGGTAACAGACAACAGTATCCCAGCTGGTTAGGGGGAAAGGAGCAAAAGGGTTAATGCAAAAAACATGCAAAGTAACGCTGGAAAACAAAGTACAGACAATACCAGCGTTACACTGATAATGGTTCAGAGGTCCAAGTCTCCAGCCTAACCCTGTCTCCTATCAGTCCCTGAACCCTGTAATCAGTCCTAAGAAGGATTCTGATTACCACCAAAGGGATATGGGCTGATCTCTGCTAAATACACAGATTAGACATATAAGACAGACTGGAGAAAACACAGACTTGCATACACACTCAAACACAGAAGGAACATAAATGATCTGGGATATTAAACTCTAAGCAAGGTGAGCTTAAAACAACTAAGGAGCTCTTTAACTTAAGTCTATACAGATACAATCCTATCTGTGGTCTGCATGAAGAATTTCACTGGCAACTCCCAACACAGACAACCAGAGATTTAAAGGAAACCAATCAACAAATAATTAATTGCAGCCGGAGAAAAACTGCACCCAGTCCCAGAACTGAGCACAGACAGAATTAACTCCCTAACTGCCAAACACAAAGAAACAGCAACTCAGCTGTGAGAAGTCAGAATGTGCAACCGCGACGATCTTCGTGGCGATGCACACATGACAGTTAGTACCCAAAATTATATTTAAACCGTTCTCTTCATTTACAGTCTTTACTACTAGAAGCCCCTGGTCTTTCAACTCCTCTCTGCCCACTTTCACATCCACACTTTTGGTCCCGAGTACTTCCACAGGGAGACCATTAGAAGCATACACGGTAAAGTCAGGGCTCGGGGGTTGAAGACTATCATAGACCAGAACTTCGTATATAGGACATCAGGTATTATGGTCACCTGAGACCCAGTATCTAGCAACGCCGGAACTGCAATCCCGTCCAGAATGATGGACAGGTAGGGTCGTCCACCCACGAACCTGCGGTTCCAATCTAAGGGCCTGACGAGTCTCCACCTGGGTGTTGGCCCTCGAACCCAGGTTCTGCCCGTTTAAAGGACACTGTGTAGACATATGACCTTTCCGGTTGCAGCGGTAACAGATGATCTCCCGGCGAGGAGGGTGCTGGTCAGGGGTTGCTCCTGGGGGGTGGCGTTGTCCTCCTCCGGTGGGGCGACGTCCTCCTTCTCCTCCGGTTCATCCATGGGACATCCTCCGGGCAGTCGGCTAATAAGATCTTTCCTTCTTCCTCTTTCCGCAGCTGCAGGGCACTCATCACAGCAGCCAGATTTTTTAGTCAACTGGCGCACTTCCGAGCGCAGACAGTCCAGTTCACTAGGGGGCGTCACCTGCGTCTTGGCTTCTGCCGCTAGCGGGGAAAAGGTGGTTACTGCCGGTTCCAGAGTGACTTCACCCTGGTGATGTTGGGTTGCCACTTCAGGTTTGCCCAGGGGTCGCAGTCCTTTTATTGCCATGTCCTTTAGGGCATCAAAGGTGGCATCTGGATGATCTAAAGACCACCAATTTACAGTTCTGCGTTCCGATTGGGACCTCAGTCCTTGCACAAATTGTTCTTTCAGCATCTTACTTTCATCAATGACACTTATGGTATTAACCTGCTTGAGGCTCTCAGGGCCCCTTGTAGTCGGCAGGCATAGTCCCTTATACTGTCACTTGGTTGCTGTGAACAGTTGTAGAATGCCATCCGGAGATCTGTTTCGGTGCGATCTTCAAAAATGGCCTGTAACTTTAAGAGGATCGCAGGCACCAACTCCTGGTCCGTGGTAGCCCAAGTCTCCACTTCTCTCTCAGCAGCGCCAGTTAGCTGCCCTATTAATACTGCAGCTTTTTGCCTCTCAGACATGGAGTACATTTCCAGGACACTGCATATCTTCCGTTTGAATCCTGCTAAAGTGCCTGGCTCGCCGCTGTACTGGGGAAGCCATTTCGCCCCAGGCATATATGGGAGCGTTAGTGGCATGAGCGGGACCACTGGGCCGGGTGCGGGGCCTGCGCCCCCATCCGGCGCTACAATGCCACGCGGTGCGGGGTCGGGGCCTCCTGCTGGGGCCGCACCGTCGGCCAGTTGTTGCGACATATTAGTGCCCCCTTGGTTAATCGGGGCCTACCGTTTCCAGAAGCTGCTGCTCCACAAGCACAGCGATGGGGACAGGACCTTCGTCGCAGGCGCTCTGATGTCAGAGCGTTCTCTTCCTGTTGCAGGACCTGCCGCTGAGTCAGAGCCGGGGGCGTGTCCGAGACTCTGCGCGCTTTTCAGGTACGCCCACCTTCTTCTCCAGCGCCTCAGGGCGCGAATATGGCGGCAAATATGGCGGTATTTGGCGCCAAAAGCACAGTCTTTTTCACCAAAACACTCCACAGGCACACAGGGCTCGCAATGCTGCAAGTTTCGGATCCTGTTCGTGACGCCAAGTTTTGTGCTGACCCGCCACCACAATTGTGGATTACCAGGGCTATGGGGTACTCAGAGCCGAGCCCATGGAAGTCTATGGGGGTTGTCACTGGTAGTGGTGGCTCGGTTTGTGGCCCTGGCGGTCAGGGCGATGATGGGGGAATTATTTACAGGGGATTTGGTAGATAACAGTTCGTGACGCCACCTGTAGTTGTCTAGTCACTAAGACCAGCACTGCTGAATAGAACTCTGAGGGGATGTTATAGCAGCTAGGTGTTGGGTCCCCCACAGGTGGGACTGTCCCTCTGAGTCTATGGTTATAATGATGTAGGGTGCAGTTAAATGAATCAGTCTCACACCATCCAGCGTCTTTCCATACCTTTTACTTGTCAGATGTTTAGGCAGGTCCCGGGGAGCTGGTCGGGGTGGAGAATGCACGTCTAGGTAACAGCTGAGCAGGTTAGAGGCCTCCTTAACTTCCAATATGTAGGTGAGTCCAACTTGCATGAAGCGTAGTTAACTCCAAATACTCCAGCTAACTCTATAGCTGTACTGCCCGGCCGGCTTTGTGGTGGAGCCTTCTAAATGGTGAAACTAAGTCCTTACTTTTGTCAAGCGCTTAACTCAAAGTCCTTGTTCCCCTGACTCCGGTTACGTACCGACACTAAGGCTTGCTCCTGCGACTTATAGTCCAGCGAGACTCTGGTTTTCTCATTACTATGCCTGAAACAATAGCAACTCCTCGGTCCCCAGTGACCGGATAATTAATGCAGGTAATTCACTACCTAAGGCACTGCTCTGTCTTCTCCACTGTGCCCTTCGCCCTGCTTCTGCTCTTAACATAGCACTGCAGCGTGGATGTAGAAAGTCAGTTTTTCCTTTGAGCTCAATGAGCAGCTCTTAGTATCCTCTAAGTCCAGGCTGGTTAAGAGGTAGCTCTGACTAGGCTAGGATGAACTGGCTCACCCGTACTAGCCTCCACTTCTTGGTCAGATGAGCTACTCTGGCACTCAACTCACACAGAGCTCTAACAGGAACTCAACTCTCTGCACTGTCCTAAGACAGGAACTTTCTCACTGTCCTGAGACAGGAACTCCCTCTCACGCAGGCTGCGTGACACTACTTTATACCCCTAGTGGGTGTGTCTAAAGTGTGAATGAATGATGTAAAGCTTTAACTGTTACCTTTCTGTGCAGACTCCAGGATTTTATGTGTGCCTTACAAAGCTGGGCTACACACACACACCCTGGTGATTTTGACCTGATAACATGCACAGAAGTTGACACAAATGGGTTTGAATGGCTACTAAAAGTAACATCATCGCCTGTGACCAATGTCAGGAAAATTGTTTGGGATGCAAAGAAAAACCCACAAATAACATCCGGTGAAATACTGGACTCTCTGAAAACTAGCGGTGTGGTTGTTTCAAGATGCACAATAAGGAGGCACTTGAAAAAAAATGGGCTGCATGGTTGAATCGCCAAGAAAGGGGCCAATGCCAAAGACTGGAGTCAGCAGTGTCAGCCCTCCAGCATTTGAAAGAAGCCTTTGCAAGTGCTCTTGTGCTGCATCACCCCCATCCCAACAAGCAGTTATTCTTGGTGCCAGGGTGCTAGGGCAGTGCTTCTGCAAATAACTTTTTTGGGGAAGTCTGTCTCTTGCGTTTTGTTCTTCAAACTGTTTTCGCCGGCTGAGAGATATTATTCTATTGGGGATCGCAAACATGAATTTCTGGCTATCAAGATCGCGCTTGAGGAGTGGAGACATCTACTGAAGTGTGCCAGCTCTCCAGTGTTAATTTACATAGACCACAAAAATCTGAACATCTTGCACTCCACCTAGCGGTTGAATCCTGTTCAGTCTTCTTCCTTCGTTTTAACTTCGAGCTGCACTTTTGTTCAACGGAGATGAATGTGAAGGCAAATGTCCTGTCTTGTGACCGTGATGTGACCAATTCTATGGAAGTGCCTCTGCACATCATCAACTTGGTCAGGATTATTAAAGCAGGCCCTGTCTTTTTCAAGGACATTCCTCTGGGAAAGGCCTTTCTCCCCTCTGCTAGAAGGAAGAAGATTCTGTCCTGGGGACATGAGTCCAAGTTGGCTGGTTATATGGGCATACGTAAGTCCACCGAGCTGATTGCTCGCCGCTTCTGATGGCCCTTGATGGTCACAATGAGACAAGGTCTGGTTATCGAAAATAATGAAAGTTCATCAGCTCACCCAGATTATCCATAGTTCCAAGTTCCTGGTCCCGCATGGACTGGGCTGAGCAGCCACAAAGGAGGTAATCAGAAAGCCGGTTAATTTCCAGCAGAATCCACAGGAAATCTTGATTGCTTAAACAATAACTTTTATTCATGTCATAAAATCAGAACAAATTATTTTCAATGTAAAAGAAGCACTAACAGCACAACACACATGGCAGCGTAATCCAACGCGTTTAGACTCTTGGTCTTAATCATGATACCATGTGCTGTTAGTGCTTCTTTTGCATTGAACATAATTTGTTCTGATTTTATAGACAAAAAAAACCTGACTGGCACATCCAGACTAATGTGAATTAGGTGCAAACCAAGGGGTGCTACCCCCATGTAAAACATACGAGAAAAGGTTGCACTCTAACATACTAAAGCATGACAATATGGAATACATGAAATTTTGAATAGCAATATGGCTTTGGAGTATAAGGAAAAATTTGAGACGCTTAGTATAACATTTGGCCAAATATTAAAAGCCCACCAACCATCGTCAAAGTGGTCTCAAGGCTGGTGAGTCCCTGACCTATGTGAACATACCTCTATTAGGCTGATATCTGAATTTCTGGGTGAATGTGGACACCTCTGTCAGTAATGCCTGCATATATGGGTAAGTAGAGACCTGCTGTAATTAAAATCACCACCTGGTGGGGGCGGAGTGCTTGGTCAGTAAGCTAACATTGAAAAGACAAAAAAAACCTGACTGGCACATCCAGACTATGTGTCCACATTCACCCAGAAATTCAGATATCAGCCTAATCAGTGGCGTAACTAGAAATGGCGGGGCCCCACAGCAAAATTTTGAACGGGGCCCCCTCTCCCAAACGGCGGGGGGGGGCGGTTCTGATAGTGGGCGGAGCAATAGCAGTGGGCGGAGCAAATCACAGCAATTCTCTAGGCCCAAAAAATACTCTTCAGTCTCATAACGGCCAGCTTTTTGCCCAAATCAGAGCTGTATTTAAAGCAGACATTATGGAAACACAATATAATATAATGGACTGGTAGCAATGCAGCCCCCTTATGCTACCATTACTAGTAACCATGTCCCGCATAACTATTAATGCAGGCACATTATGCCCCCATAACTAGTAATAAGCCCTCTTATTCTCCCATCAGTAGTAATGTGTCCCTCAAGTAGTAATGCAGCCAAGAATGCAGAGTTATCACTCACACAGTATGTGCCCCCGTTAATCTTCGGTGGTATCTTCAGCTCCACAGTGGAGCACACTCACCCCAGTCTTCACCCTTCTGGGCGCCGCCGACGAGTGACGTCAGCAGCGTGATCACATGACATGATCACGCTGCAGACGTCGCTCTGACCCGGCGGTCAGAGCTTCAATTGTACTGGCGTCTGTATAGACACCAGTGCAATTGATTCCTGGGAGACGGCACGCAGCAGCTTCTCTGCGCCGGCTGTCAGCATGACAGCCAGCACAGGGAACCGCCGACTCTCAGGCCATGGGCGGCGGAACACAGCCGCAGGGGAGACAGCTGCAGCAGGGACGGGCCCCCTGCTAGCCCGGGCCCTATGGCAGCTGCTTCCCCTGCTTCCACGATAGTTCCGCCCCTGAGCCTAATAGAGGTATGTTCACATAGGTCAGGGACTCACCAGACTTGAGACCACCTTGACGATGGTTGGTGGGCTTTTAATATTTGGCCAAATGTTATGCTAAGCGTTTCAAATTTTTCCTTATACTCCAAAGCCATATTGCTATTCAAAATTTCATGTATTCCATAATGTCATGCTTTAGTATGTTAGAGTGCAACCTTTCTCGTTTGTTTTGATTTTATGACATGAATAAAAGTTATTTTTGTAAGCAATCAAGATTTCCTGTGCATCCTGCTGAAATTCACCTGCTTTCTGACGGTCTGGTTATCCTCTTGGAATATTCACCTCAAGTTGCCTCTATACAAGTTTTCTCCTTGGTACCTTGAACGATTCAGGGTTCTTAGGCAAATCAACCCTGTGTCCTATAAGCTTGAGCTGCCACCCAATCTGTGGATTCCAAATGCCTTTCACGCCTTGCTCTTGAAACTGGTAGTCCTAAATCAGTTCTCCAAGGTCCGTACTCCTGCCCCTATGTCCATTGCTGGAGTTCCTTTGGACGTCCTCGAGTTTACGTACATTTTAGACTCTAAGAAGTTCGAGGAGAAGACCTTCTATTTGGTCAACTGGAGAGGTTTTGGCCCCAAGGAGAGGTTTTGGGAGCCCGCTGAGAACATCCACACCCCGGCAATTCTTGCAAGGTTCCAAAAAGGTTCTTGCTAGGCGCTTTCCAAAAGTGGGTGTAAGGGAGATGTACTGTCATAGCAGTAACTCGCAGGCTTCCCCAGCACCACTCTGCTCTCCATGCGGTTTCTCCTCCTATCTGGCCATCCCACTGAGTCTGATTCATGCAGCACTGCTGCACCTGCATGTGGCTTCAATGTAGCCTTAGAAGGTGTTGCAAGAATTTAACCCATCTGTGTCCTGCAGAAATTAGCTTCTCCATCCTATTCCGTGCTAGCTGGTTCATGTTTATGCTTTCCTCAGAATTCCGCGTCCTGTTACCGACCTGTCTAATTTTGCCGCCCTGCCTGACTTCTCCGCTTCTGTCTTCGGCTGCGTTTACTGATCCTGTGCTGCCGCCCCAATCTCAGACCACCTGACTAAACCTCTTTTTCACCCCTCCGTACATTGTACTGTGCCTCTGCTGCAGACCCAGGAACTGCCTTGGAGTGGTACCTGGTGACTACCAGCAGCCAAGTCTATCCTAACCATCAGAGGCTCTAGTGAATACCCAGTAGTCACTCAGTTACACCCCTTCTAGGTAAATCTTACACAATGGGTCCACAGCTACCAGCGTTTGTCACTTCATAATGCAGTGGTATGAAGCGGCCATAGGACAACCTGTGGCAGCCGGATACATAAATCTGAGAAACAATGATACTATTCTATACAGCCCAATCAGTATAAACGTAACAATCATCTGCCATAACCAACCGATCTACCACTTGTTTGCAGGGAGGCAAAAATCTTACTGAGGGAGGGCCACATGAGCCTGTTTATGTAGCAACCCTCACATGCTGTGGACACGTCTTTTATCCAAAGAAGAGGAACTAATACGGGTTCTGTGCATTTCTGATTGCCTTATAAGTGGGCTTAATTGGTTGGTATTTTGCTTAATCAATTGTTTTACTGTTTATTAACTTTGAATAGGGAGATCATATGATTAATCCATTGTGTGCTGCCCTGTGGTATCCAGGAAAACATTGTTCATTGACAATTTTCTCCTGGATAACACTGTCCTACTGCCAAATTGGTTAAGAGACTAAACAGTTGAACTCAACTAATTTAGTGGGGACAAAAAAGAATATGACGCTTAATTTAGCTTATTGGCTCTAATTTTCAAGATTCAGAGGAGGTTTTAACTACTTATGATACCTTTCATGCAGGCTTATGGAAAATTTGTGTCTTGATCATTTCATCAACAATAATGGAGATGGCTGCACCTGTTCACATTAACTTGGAAGTGCCAGTCAGTCTTTTGTCATTTGATTATGTCATCATCATTGCATTGCTAGTAGCTAGTCTATTGCATCATATATTTAGTCAATTAAGCCTTGAGTATTCTATCTATCAAAAAATGCCAACTAAGCTTTGATTACGTAATTATAATTACTGTTGTATCACCTACTTTTATAAATGCTCTCTGTGTAAGGTATACAGTTTTAGGATTTCTTGACTTAGTTTCTTAACATATTGACTTGTTTCCATGTTTTTTTTTCAGATACAACCGATCACACTACCGATTGCTATTTCTGCCCCCATTAGGAAAGGAGGAAGAAGTGGACTTTACAGTGTCTAAACATTCCTTCTGCAATACGCCCAGTACCACATACAGAAGAACTGCTGGTTCCAAATGCAGCAAAAACATTTTTAGTCGAGTCAAGTGAGGAAGAAGAGGGCGCGTGGCTTTATAAAGCAGCTTCCTCTCACCACCAAGACTGTCTACAGCAACCTCAACTGAGCCACACCTTATAACACAAAGTGAACTAAATGATCTGGTTAGAGATTTGGATCTGCCCAAGAGTAAAGCCCGGGTCTCACATAGCGATACACCAGCGATCCCGACAACGATCAGGATTGCTGGTGTGTCGCTACATGATCGCTGCTGAGCTGCCAAACAGCAGCTCAGCAGCGATCAGCACACGACACTGCGGGTAACATCGCTTAGTTACCCGCAGTGTACGTTGGATACCAGCGCCCTGATGCAGGGGACTGGTAACCAAGGTACACGTCGGGTTTCCAGGCGCTGCGCGGTGCCTGGAAACCCGCTGTGTACCTTGGTTACCAGCTCCCTGCATCAGGGCGCTGGTATCCAAGGTACACAGCGGGTTTCCAGGCACAGCCCCGCGCCTAGAAACCCTCTGTGTACCTTGGTTACCAGCGGATCGCTGGTCTCCCGCCTGTCACACGCAGCGATGCGTGCCTGTCAGCGGGAGACCAACGATCAAAAAAATGTTCAGGACATTCAGCGACGATCAGCGATACCCGCAGGGGGCTGATCGTCGCTGAATGTCACACACAGCGATATCGCTGGGGAGATCGCTGCTGCGTCACAAAACTAGTAACTCAGCAGGGATCTCGCTAGCGATATCGCTGTGTGAGACGGGGGCTTAAGGCTGCGCTCTTAGGTTCCAGGCTACAGCAGTGAAATCTTCTAGCCGGCGAAGTTAGGATTTTTTTGTTCAGCAACCGTGATAAAGACCTTGTCCAATACTTCTTCATGGAGGCAATTTTGTGGCATGCAACAACATCAACAGTTTAATGAAAGCTCTGAAGATAAGTCATAATTCAGAGGAATGGAGGCTCTTCATCGATTCGTCCAAAACAAGCCTAAAAGCCTTTTTGCTGCATAATGGCAATGTGCTACCTTCAATTCCAGTTGTTATGCCATCTATATGAAAGAAACCTATGACAACATGAAACAGCTGTTGAGGTGCCTGAACTATGACCTACATTTTGTAGCCCCTCTGTGGAGACTTGCACTGCATGGTGGATACACAGAGTACTGCTGCTTTCTGTGTGAGTGGAACAGTCGAGCAAGAGAATATCACTACAATAAAAGAGACTGGAATCTCTGACATTCACTTCAGCCAGGGAGTAAAAATGTCCTACATCCAGCACTTGTTGACCCACATAAGATTTTGTTACCACCATTGCATATCAAGTTGGGCCTAATGAAGAACTTTGTAAAGGCAATGGATAAAAATGCAAAAGAATTCAAGTATCTCATGCAAACATATAAGGATCTTGGCTGTAACATGTCCTTAAAGATTCATTTCTTACACTCACATCTGACTTTGTTCCACTAAACTGCGGAGCAGTGAGAGACGAGCACGGTGAGAGATTTCACCAAGCTATTACAGCTATGGAGAAAACATATCAAGGAAAATGGAATCCATCAATACTTAAAGATTACTGTTGGACAATTATATGAGATGATCTGATGCAGGAGTACAAGAGACAAGCAAAAGAAGAGTTGCCACTGAATGAGGCCCAACTTTTGTACTGCAATTTCTGCATCTGTTTATTATTATTAATTTATATAGCGCCATTTATTCCATGGTGCTTTACATGTGAAAAGGGGAAAATTAGACAAGTACAATAGACATGTGTAAGACAAGGGACATACAAGTACAGAAGGAGAGAGGACCCTGCCCGCGAGGGCTCACAGTCTACAGGGATGGGTGAGGATACACTAGGAGAGGATAGAGCTGGTTTACAATTCGCAATAGTATTTAGACAGGTTTTAGTTATTTGAATTGCTGCTAAGTTCCTCTAAATAAATATCAGAAAATTGGTTTAACAAAATATTTGCAAAAATAATAAGTTTTAAAGTACTGAAACTTTTATGCAATAATGTGGCAGTAACAATCATTTTAGAAATGGCTTATTTCATAACCTGACAACTTTTGAAAACATGTAGAAAACTGTAATTGGGAGAAATTGTTCCTTGAGGATGTTTAGATCCCATAGAGGTCGTACACACACGGCTCTGCGCTGTACACACAGCTGTGCTCCGTACACTTACAACTCCACTCCGTATATGTTGTACACACACGGCTCCATACACCTTGTACACACACGGCTCTGCTCCGTACACCTCGTACTCACACGGCTCTGCTCCGTACACCTCGTACTCATACGGCTCTGCTCCGTACACCTCACACACACACGGCTCTGCTCCGTACACCTCGTACTCACACGGCTCTGCTCCGTACACCTCGTACACACACGGCTCTGCTCCGTACACCTCGTACTCACACGGCTCTGCTCCGTACACCTCGTACTCACACGCTCTGCTCGTACACCTCGTACTCAACGCTCTGCTCCGTACACCTCTACTCATACTGCTCTGCTCCGTACACCTCGCACACACACGGCTCTGCTCCAGTACACCTCGTACTCACACGGCTCTGCTCCGTACACCTCGTACACACACGGCTCTGCTCCGTACACCTCGTACTCACACGGCTCTGCTCCGTACACCTCGTACTCACACGGCTCTGCTCCGTACACCTCGTACTCATACGGCTCTGCTCCGTACACCTCGTACTCACACGGCTCTGCTCCGTACACCTCGTACACACACGGCTCTGCTCCGTACACCTCGTACCACACGGCTCTGCTCCGTACACCTCGTACTACACACGGCTCTGCTCCGTACACCTCGTACACACACGGCTCTGCTCCGTACACCTCGTACACACACGGCTCTGCTCCGTACACCTCGTACACACACGGCTCTGCTCCGTACACCTCGTACACACCGGCTCTGCTCCGTACACCTCGTACACACACGGCTCTGCTCCGTACACCTCGTACACACACGGCTCTCGCTCCGTACACCTCGCTACACATCACGGCTCTGCTCCGTACACCTCGTACTCACACGGCTCTGCTCCGTACACCTCGCTACACACACGGCTCTGCTCCGTACACCTCGTACTCACACGGCTCTGCTCCGTACACCTCGTACCACACGGCTCCCATCTGCTCCGTACACCTCGTACACACACGGCTCTGCTCTTGCTCCGTACACCTCGTACTCACACGGCTCCGCTCCGTACACCTCGTACACACGTGGCTCCGCTCCATACACCTCGTACACACGCGGCTCCGCTCCGTACACCTGTACACACACGGCTCAGCTCTGTACACCTCGTACACACACGGCTCCGCTCCGTACACCTCGTACACACACGGCTCTACTCCGTACACCTCGTACACACACAGCTCCGCTCCGTACACCTTGTACACACACGGCCCCGCTCTGTACACCTCGTACACCTTGTACGCACCCGGCTCCGTACACCTCGTACACACACGGCTCTACTCCGTACACCTCGTACACACATGCTCCGCTCCGTACACCTCGTACACACACGCTCCGCTCCGTACACCTGTACACACACGGCTCCGCTCCGTACACCTCGTACACACATGGCTCTGCTACATCCACCCTGTAAACCCCTCCGGACCCCACACATAAACTTTCCCTCATCCAGCACCATGACAACCAGCAGAGTCCAGCATACACTGAGGCCCCTGATCATGTGACCCTGACTCCTCCCCTCCTGTGACCTCATCACAGGTCCTGTGCGCACAGAACAGCCATATATGTGGAGTGCGGCTCTGCAGGTGGAGGTAGGTGCTGCAGATCCCCCATTACTGGGCCCAGGCCTTTGCTTTTAGGCCTTCTGGCTAAGATCTAGTGTAGTATCTTTTGATAATGCACTCTATGTCCGGGACCACCCTAGTAGATTGACACAGTATGCACACTGTGTTTGGTGTTTTTGTTAGTATGCCGGGTGGCTTATATAGTCATATAGTGGAAAGCATGGCCCTTAGGATCGACACCAGTAGGCCGGGTAAGCTTGAATGACTGAAGCGCCCCAAGAATCATGACTCTGCATTGCCTTAGTTTAATGGGATTGGGAACTCATGAATTTTGGCACATTTGCACACGCACTTGACTTTTCTTACTTATTGAGCACACACATTTTTCCCGGCCTTTTGATGGGGTATTTTTAAATTCCCAGTCGAAGGTCCGTCCAGTATTTCACTGGAAGCTCCTTCATTATTTATTTATATATTTTTCACTGTTTGTCACCCTATTCACGTGTGTCCTTTGTCACTAGGATTTGGCAGTATGTGGTTTTCTTATGGGTTCCTTTCTTGGCAGGTCTATGTGTATGAGTATGTGGCCATTCATTTTTCCTCCCCCACCCCCAACCCCCCCCACCGACTGCAGGCTCTCTTTTTCGGTGCACCTCAGACAAAATGGAGGATGCTCTGTATCTCTTGGTGTACCTCAGATATAATGGAGGAGGCTCTGTCTCTCTTGGTGTACCTCAGATATAATGGAGGAGGCTCTGTCTCTCTTGGTGTACCTCAGATATAATGGAGAGGCTCTGTCTCTCTTGGTGTACCTCAGATATAATGGAGGAGGCTCTGTCTCTCTTGGTGTACCTCAGATATAATGGAGGAGGCTCTGTATCTCTTGGTGTACCTCAGATATAATGAGGAGGCTCTGTCTCTCTGGTGTACCTCAGATATAATGGAGGAGGCTCTGTCTCTCTTGGTGTACCTCAGATATAATGGAGGAGGCTCTGTCTCTATCTTGGTGTACCTCAGATATAATGGAGGAGGCTCTGTTCTCTTGGTGTACCTCAGATATAATGGAGGAGGCTCTGTCTCTCTTGGTGTACCTCAGATATAATGGAGGAGGCTCTGTCTCTCTCGGTGTACCTCAGATATAATGGAGGAGGCTCTGTCTCTCTTGGTGTACCTCAGATATAATGAGGAGGCTCTGTCTCTATCTTGGTGTACCTCAGATATAATGGAGGATGCTCTGTCTCTCTTGGTGTACCTCAGATATAATGGAGGATGCTCTGTCTCTCTTGGTGTACCTCAGATATAATGGAGGAGGCTCTGTCTCTCTTGGTGTACCTCAGATATAATGGAGGAGGCTCTGTCTCGGTGTACCTCAGATATAATGGAGGAGGCTCTGTTCTCTTGGTGTACCTCAGATATAATGGAGGAAGCTCTGTCTCTATCTTGGTGTACCTCAGATAAAATGGAGGAGGCTCTGTCTCTCTTGGTGTACCTCAGATATAATGGAGGAGGCTCTGTCTCTCTTGGTGTACCTCAGATATAATGCAGGAGGCTCTGTATCTCTTGGTGTACCTCAGATATAATGGAGGATGCTCTGTCCTCTCTTGGTGTACCTCAGATATAATGGAGGATCTCTGTCTCTCTTGGTGCACCTCAGATATAGTGGGGAGGCTCTGTCTCTTTGGTGTACCTCAGATATAATGGAGGAGGCTCTGTATCTCTTGGTGTACCTCAGATATAGTGGGGAGGCTCTGTCCTCTTGGTGTACCTCAGATATAATGGAGGAGGCTCTGTCTCTCTTGGTGTACCTCAGATATAATGGAGGAGGCTCTGTCTCTCTTGGTGTACCTCAGATATAATGGAGGAGGCTCTGTCTCTCTTGGTGTACCTCAGATATAATGGAGGAGGCTCTGTCTCTCTTGGTGTACCTCAGATATAATGGAGGAGGCTCTGTCTCTCTCGGTGTACCTCAGATATAATGGAGGAGGCTCTGTCTCTCTCGGTGTACCTCAGATATAATGGAGGAGGCTCTGTCTCTCTTGGTGTACCTCAGATATAATGAGGAGGCTCTGTCTCTCTTGGTGTACCTCAGATATAATGGAGGAGGCTCTGTCTCTCTTGGTGTACCTCAGATATAATGGAGGAGGCTCTGTCTCTCTGTGTACCTCAGATATAATGGAGGAGGCTCTGTCTCTCTTGGTGTACCTCAGATAAATGGAGGAGGCTCTGTCTCTCTTGGTGTACCTCAGATATAATGGAGGAGGCTCTGTCTCTCTTGGTGTACCTCAGATATAATGGAGGAGCTCTGTCTCTCTTGGTGTACCTCAGATATAATGGAGGAGGCTCTGTCTCTCTTTGGTGTACCTCAGATATAATGGAGGAGGCTCTGTCCTCTTTGGTGTACCTCAGATATAATGGAGGAGGCTCTGTTCTCTTGGTGTACCTCAGATATAATGGAGGAGGCTCTGTCTCTCTTGGTGTACCTCAGATATAATGGAGGAGCTCTGTTCTCTTGGTGTACCTCAGATATAATGGAGGAGGCTCTGTCTCTCTTGGTGTACCTCAGATATAATGGAGGAGGCTCTGTATCTCTTGGTGTACCTCAGATATAATGGAGAGGCTCTGTTCTCTTGGTGTACCTCAGATATAATGGAGGAGGCTCTGTCTCTCTTGGTGTACCTCAGATATAATGGAGGAGGCTCTGTCTCTCTTGGTGTACCTCAGATATAATGGAGGAGGCTCTGTCTCTCTTGGTGTACCTCAGATATAATGGAGGAGGCTCTGTCTCTCTTGGTGTACCTCAGATATAATGGAGGAGGCTCTGTCTCTCTGGTGTACCTCAGATATAATGGAGGAGGCTCTGTCTCTCTTGGTGTACCTCAGATATAATGGAGGAGGCTCTGTCTCTCTTGGTGTACCTCAGATATAATGGAGGAGGCTCTGTCTCTCTTGGTGTACCTCAGATATAATGGAGGAGGCTCTGTCTCTCTTGGTGTACCTCAGATATAATGGAGGAGGCTCTGTCTCTCTTGGTGTACCTCAGATATAATGGAGTAGGCTCTGTTCTCTTGGTGTACCTCAGATATAATGGAGGAGGCTCTGTATCTCTGGTGTACCTCAGATATAATGGAGGAGGCTCTGTCTCTCTGGTGTACCTCAGATATAATGGAGGAGGCTCTGTCTCTTTGGGGTACCTCAGATATAATGGAGGAGGCTCTGTCTCTCTTGTGTACCTCAGATATAATGAGGAGGCTCTGTCTCTTCTTGGTGTACCTCAGATATAATGGAGGAGGCTCTGTCTCTCTTGGGGTACCTCAGATATAATGGAGGAGGCTCTGTCTCTCTTGGTGTACCTCAGATATAATGAGGAGGCTCTGTCTCTCTTGGTGTACCTCAGATAAAAATGAGGAGGCTCTGTCTCTCTTGGTGTACCTCAGATATAATGGAGGAGGCTCTGTCTCTCTGGTGTACCTCAGATATAATGGAGAGGCTCTGTTCTCTCTTGGTGTACCTCAGATATAATGGAGGAGGCTCTGTCTCTCTTGGTGTACCTCAGATATAATGGAGGAGGCTCTGTCTCTCTTGGTGTACCTCAGATATAATGGAGGAGGCTCTGTCTCTCTTGGTGTACCTCAGATAATATGGAGGAGGCTCTGTATCTCTTGGTGTAACTAAGATAAAATGGAGGAGGCTCTGCCTCTCTTGGTGTACCTCAGTTTAATATGGAGGAGGCTCTGTCTCTTTGTGTACCTCAGATAAAATGGAGGAGGCTTTGTCTCTGTGCACCTTAGATAAAATGGAGGAGACTCTGCCTCTCTATTGGTGTACCTCAGTTTAATATGGAGGAGGTTCTCTTTCTTGGTGTACCTCAGCTATAATGGGGAGAGTTATCTATCTCTCTGTTGGTGTACCTCAGATATAATGGAGGAGGCTCGGTCTCTCTTGGTGTACCTCAATTTAATATGGAGGGGCTCTCTCTCTCTCTTGGTGTACCTCAGTTTAATTTGAAGGAGGCTCTCTCTCTCTTGGTGTACCTCAGTTTAATATGAAGGAGGCTCTCTCTCTTGATGTACCTCAGATAAAATGGAGGAGGCTTTACCTCTCTTTAGTACTTCAGAAAGAAGGAACAATTACACTGTGCAACAAATTTCCGGGAAGTTCTTGTCCCCTGAGAAAATTTTATTGTATCTAATAGATTTTGATATGCTGAGTACGAATATGTGCTTCAAAATTCTGTATCACGTCAGGTTTTTAACCCCTTCATGACTGGAGCTTTTTTTCGATTTTTCTTTTTTCTCTCCCCTTCTTCCCAAAGCCATAACTTTTTTTTATTTTCCGTCAATATGGCCGTGTGAGGGCTTATTTTTTGCGGGCGAGTTGTACTTTTGAACGACAGCATTGGTTTTACCATGTCGTGTACTTGAAAACGGGAAAAAAATTCCAAGTGTGGTGAAATTGCAAAAAAGTGCAATCCCACACTTGTTTTTTCTTTGGCTTTTTTGCTAGGTTCATAAAATTCTAAAACTGACCTGCCATTATGATTCTCCAGGTCATTATGAGTCCATAGACACCAAACATGTCTAGGTTCTCTTTTATCTAATTGGTGAAAAAAAATAAAAAAAAAAATTATTTTTTTTTAAGCAAACTAATTGCGCAATTTTCCGAGACCCGTAGCGTCTCCATTTTTCGTGATCTCGGGTTGGGTGTGGGCTTATTTTTTGCATGCCGAGCTGATACGCAGATACGTTCTTTTGATTGCCTGATATTGCATTTTAACCCCTTCATGACCCAGCCTATCTTGACCTTAATGACCTGGCCATTTTTAGCAATTCTGACCACTGTCCCTTTATGAGGTAATAACTCAGGAACGCTTCAACGGATCCTAGCGATTCTGAGATTGTTTTTTCATGACATATTGGGCTTCATGTTAGTGGTAAATTTAGGTAAATAATTTTTACATTTATTTGTGAAAAAATCGGAAATTTGGCAAAATTTGTTAGGAAGTTATAAGGGTTAAAAGTTGACCAGCAATTTTTTATTTTTCCAGCAAAATTTACAAAACCATTTTTTTAGGGACCACCTCACATTTGAAGTCAGTTTGAGGGGTCTATATGGCTGAAAGTACCCAAAAGTAACACCATTCTAAAAATTGCACCCTCAAGCTGATCAAAACCACATTCAAGAAGTTTATTTACCCTTCAGGTGTTTCACAGCAGCAGAAGCAACATGGAAGGAAAAAATGAACATTTAACTTTTTAGTCACAAAAATGATCTTTTAGCACAGGGGTCGACAAAGTTGTTCAGAATCTAAGAGCCAGCCAAAAATTTAGGAGCCAGAATTTTTTTTTAACAAACTTGGTTTTTAATTTAACAAAAAAACATTACAAACGTTATAAACATTTAACTTCTAAAGATAATAAATATTATATTTTGATATATTAGATTTCATAGGCAGCCTTATTTATAATGCACCCCCATAGGCAGCTTATTTATAATGCACCCCATAGGCAGCCTTATTTATAATGCATCCCATAGGCAGCCTTATTTATAATGCATCCCATAGGCAGCCTTATTTATAATGCACCCCATAGGCAGCCTTATTATAATGCACCCCATAGGCAGTCTTATTTATAATGCACCCCATAGGCAGCCTTATTTATAATGCACCCCATAGGCAGCCTTATTTGTAATACACTCATAGGCAGCCTTATTTATAATGCATCCCATAGGCAGCCTTATTTATAATGCACCCCATAGGCAGTCTTATTTATAATGCACCCCATAGGCAGCCTTATTTATAATGCACCCCATAGGCAGCCTTATTTATAATGCACCCCATAGGCAGCCTTATTTATAATGCACCCCATAGGCAGCCTTATTTATAATGCACCCCATAGGCAGCCTTATTTATAATGCACCCCATAGGCAGCCTTATTTATAATGCACCCCATAGGCAGCCTTATTTATAATGCACCCCATAGGCAGTCTTATTTATAATGCACCCCCATAGGCAGCCTTATTTATAATGCACCCCATAGGCAGCCTTATTTATAATGCACCCCCATAGGCAGCCTTATTTATAATGCACCCCATAGGCAACCTTATTTATAATGCACTCCATAGGCAGCCTTATTTATAATGCACCCCATAGGCAGTCTTACTTATAATGCACCCCATAGGCAGCCTCTCTATTATAATGCACTCCCCCATAGGCAGCCTTATTTATAATGCACCCCATAGGCAGTCTTACTTATAATGCACCCCATATGCAGCCTTATTTATAATGCACCCTATAGGCAGTCTTATTTATAATGCACCCCCATAGGCAGCCTTATTATAATGCACCCCCATAGGCAGTCTTATTTATAATGCACCCCATAGGCAACCTTATTTATAATGCACTCCATAGGCAGCCTTATTTATAATGCACCCCATAGGCATCTTACTTCTAATGCACCCCATAGGCAGCCTCTATTTAATGCACTCCCCCATATGCAGCCTTATTATAATGCACCCCATAGGCAGCCTTACTTATAATGCACCCCATAGGCAGTCTTATTTATAATGCACCCTTAGGCAGCCTTATTTATAATGCACCCATAGGTAGCCTTATTTATAATGAACCCCCATATGGAGCCTCTGTAGTATAATGTACCCCCTTTACAAAAATAATAAATCCTGTACTCACCTCTCTTGCTCCCGCTCCTGCGCTGCTCACTTCTCTCCCTCTCAGCGTCTGACTGCCGGCGCCGGGCAGTGACGTCATCGCGCCCGCTGTCAGACGCTGAGAGGGGGATTATGGGAGAGAAGGAGCACTCGCTCCTTCTCTCTCAATGCGGTCAGCTGTATCGGCTGGATTTCTTTTTCTTTGCTGAATATCCTGTTACCTTTTGTGAGGCAGAAGTAGCAATCTGTTAGATGATCTCTCTGCTCTCTCCATATCATTGGGACAGCGAACGGCATTGAAGGTCGTGATCCATTCAGCCATGCTCTAAAGCCCCCGTCACACTAAGTGAGATCGCTGCGGAGTCACAAGTTTTGTGACGCAACAGCGACCTCACTAGCGATCTCGCTTAGTGTGACACGTACCAGCGATCAGGCCCCTGCTGTGAAATAGCTGGTCGTGTCTAAAATGCATGCATGTTTTTTGTGTTCTCATATACCCAGGGCAAGCATTTCATCTATAGGGTTTTTTTTTCTGTACAGTTTCATACAGGTTATTGGAGGTTTGGTGTTCATGTATTTGTTTAATTATTTTGTTTATCATATGGACATTGGATCTCTTTGGACCATACTCGCTGGTTGGAATTTGCTCTATCAAATTGTGGATGTGTAACATTGTGACATTGGTCATTTAACTGTGTTCATATTTGATTGTTATTTGTACCTGCATCTAGCATAGTGGAGGAGGTTACTTTCTTGGTCCTCACACGGACCCCTGGTGGTTCTTCATATGGCTATTTTTTTGTGTTTTTAATTGTTTTTAAATATTTTTTTGTCTTCTTTGTGTCTTTTATTTTTATTTAATAAAGATCGTTGTCTTTTGTAATATTTTTTGAGTGATTTATTTTAAGGGTGCTCATGACCGGTATACATAGCTTCTCCTTCCTTGTTCATTGTTGTCAGTTTCTATGTGTGGTCATTGATCCCCTTTGATACTTTGTAGTGCCCTCAAGATTTTTTTCTTTGCATGCAATGGAGAACACTTAGACTACCATAGTGTATCTTCATCTCTCTCCCTTTCTGACAGGGCTGATATCCAATCATCTTACAGTCTTTCCTTACTTCCCTAGCTCCTCCCCTTTCTTTTATTTTTTGTGGTTGATGGGAGGTGTTGTTTTTTCCCTATGCCTGTTAATTTATCCCATTAAATGGGAATTCTCAAGTTTGGATTGTGAGTAACTTGCTAATGACTGGCATGGCAGTCCAACCACCGATCCAGAGAACCATATGATTGGAGCAATAGCAATTGTGCGCACTTCATTCTTAGGCTGTGGTTCCACGATCCGGAACCACAGCGCTTTGGATGGAGCGGAAAGTCCGCTCCGCCCAAAGCCCCGCCCCCTAGTGAACGCTCGGTCAATCCGGATGTGTTCATGGAACACATCCGGAATGACCGCAGGCTACACAGGCCTGTGTTATTTCCCTTGCGTCGCCGCAGCGTCGCCGCAAGGGAATAGGACATGCTGCGGTCTAAAAAGACGCGCCGCATGTCCGTTAACGCAGGTCTGCCGCCTGCGTGTTTTTAAGCATAGTGGAGACGGGATTTCTTGAAATCCCCTTCACTATGCTGTAACATCTGGACGCTGCGTGTTTGACGCTGCGCCAGCGCACAGCGTCAAACACGCAGCAATTACTGAAGAATTCCGGATCGTGGCAACACACCCTTATGGAAGTGCTGAAGAACAGCGGAGTACAACGCTCATCTATCTTCCATTAAGAATGAATGGAGCAGCAGTGCTCATGATCAACTATTGCTTCATCCACGTGGGGCTCTTTAGGTCTCTGGATCGGTGGGAGCCCCAGCATTCAGAATAACTTACAGCTTCCAAACCTCAGACTACCTTTATAAGGCCACCGCCAGTATTCATTTTTGTCCCTGTTTCTAAGGAAGGACTCGTTTCTGCGGGATGAGTTGTAGTTTTGAATGACACCATAGATTTTATGATATAATGTACTGAAAATGGGGAAAAAAAAAGTAAAAGTGAGGTAAGGATGAAAAAATATATAATTCCACCATTGTTTTCTTGGGTTTCGTTTTCACCGTTTTACAGGTACATTGTGATATACATTAATTTTTCTCATTTTAGAAATCTATTTGACTCCGGATACTGATTATTATAAAATAGCAAATCATGTTGTGCTCACAGTCCCCAGGTCCCACTCTCTGTTATTCGATTGTGACACTGATGTCACCTGAGTGGCTGGCCGTCAGTGAGCTCGGCGCCTCTAAAGGGGGCTTTCTGTCCACATCGGTAGATTCGCTGAGATCACTAATTGAATACCACACTTATTATGGGGATGTCAACTCCACAGCCAATATTGGAGCAGAGGTGTAAACTCAATGCTGGGCCCGAGATGGTGAATACACCTCAGTTTAATATATAGCAAACTGCAGCCAGCGCCGAACATTTCATGACTAGGGACGACCCATTTAAACTAGAATATAATTCTCTGTTATTTTGGTAACTTTAGTAAAATTCGGAAGTTTGCTTAATAAAAAAAAATTGTTTTGTGGCCACATTTTCTGAGACTTCTAAAAAAAAAATTCAGCCAATGGAACTGTATGAGGGCTTTGCATGCTTAGTTGCAGATTTTATTAGTATCATTTTGGGGTACATACAACATTTTGTTCGCTTTGTATTGCATTTTCTTGAAGTTGTACATTGATAGAACAATTTTTCTTCTCTTTACAACATTTACTATATGGGCAGCACGGTGGCTCAGTGGATAGCACTACAGCCTTGCAGCGCTGGAGTCCTGGGTTCGAATCCCACCAAGGACAACATCTGCAAGGAGTTTGTATGTTCTCCCCGTGTTTGCGTGGGTTTCCTCCATGTACTCCGGTTTCCTCCCACATTCCAAAAACATACTGATAGGGAATCTAGATTGTGAGCCCCATCGGGGACAGCGATGATAATGTGTGCAAACTGTAAAGTGCTGTGGAATATGTTAGCGCTAATAATAATAATAATCTTTATTTTTATATAGCGCTAACATATTCCGCAGCGCTTTACAGTTTGCACACATTATCATCGCTGTCCCCGAGGGCTCACAATCTAGATTCCCTATCTGTATGTTTTTGGAGTGGGGAGGAACCAGACCACGCAAACACAGGGAGAACATACAAACTCCTTGCAGATGTTGTCCTAGGTGGGATTCGAACCCAGGACTCCAGCGCTGCAAGGCTGTAGTGCTATCCACTGAGCCACCGTGCTGCCTATATAAAAATAAAGATTAAGATTATTAAATTGTTTTATGATCTTGAAAAAATGTAAACTTTTTTCAATTTGTTAATAACTTAGTTACCTTTCTATTTTTTTTATTTTTTTTTTAACATTAATGTGTGACTGTATTTGTTAGTTTCCCCTAGAGGACTTGAACCTGTGAAAGTTGGATGGCTTGTAATATATAGTGAAAAATACAGACTTCTAGGAAACCAAGCCTATAGCTGAGCTTCACATGAGTGCCAAGATGGCGTTAATAGGAGACTTCAACAGGACCGATGTAGCCATGGCAATCCATCAGCATTGTGTCATACGAAAGGAACAATATGACCCACAAGGATTGCAAAATTTAAATGCCACAATCGGAGATTGACAGTGGCATTTGCTTTGGTTAAACCGGAGCAATAAGAGCTAGCTCCAATACTTTTTTTTAGGGCTCATTCACACGACCATATTTTCAGTTTCAGTGCTGTCTGTAAAATATGGCGGATCAATATTATTTAATGTGGCAGTGCAGTTGAGTGCATTTTTTTTCTTTCACTGACCAAATCTGTGTGTATGGGGGAAAAAAGTAGTCACAGCATACAATAGTTTCTTCTATAATTTGGATGAGACTAGGCCTTTTAAGTCTTTGGGTGCACAAAAAAAATCCGATTCCAAACAGCCATCGTACAGAGTCCATTTTTTTACAGATACATCGCAGTTCTTTAACATAGGAAAGTGTAAATGGTGTGGTGGATTCAGCTCTCTGGTTGTCACTTGGTCATGCACAGTCACAGGTTTTAATATCAAAACAAAGTAAAGCTTATTGTCCTTCATAAACTTTCCCGCTCCAAAATGAAAACAGCCTTTCTTGGGCACAAATGAATAACAAGACAGTCCTTTCTTTGGGTAAGGGAAAATATAGCAAAACAATATCACAAACTTGGTATTGTAGGTACTTTTGAGTCTTGTGCGTAAACTGTCCACCATTAACGGTCTATTTTCCAGTTTCAGCTGCCTTTTATTAGACCTATAAAACCTGAACTGGAGTATGGGAGCAATCTATCTCACCCAGGCTCTATTGGTTGTTCCTAAATCCCTGGACCAAAATCCAGTAAAAAAAAAGCTCTAAATTATTAATAGCTGCTTGATTTTTTTTCTGCTTGAAACTCTGAGGATTTTTTTTATATGGTCATGTGAACCTGTCCTTAGAGGCAGATATATCGTGGAGAGAGAAAGAGTTCAAGTAGAATGCTAACAAGCTTTCCCTTCACTGACAGTTTATGGAAAGGACTTCAGTCACATCCAGTCTGCTGGTAAAACAGAACAAGAAAACTTGGGTCCCAATTCATTATTTATTTTTAATTCACTTTTCTTTTCTTCCCTTGTGGTAGTCATTTACCGTATATACTCATGTATAAGCCGACCCGTGTATAAGCCGACCCCCCCCCTAATTTTGCCACAAAAAACTTGGAAAACTTATTGACTCGCGTATAAGCCGGGTGTATAAGTTGCCGTCCTGCTCTGTGCTCCCCATCCAGCTCTGTGCGCCCCCATTCTCCTCTGTGCTCCCTCCTCCTGCTCCATATCCTGTCCCGCTCCGTGCTCCCCCACATCTCACTCTCTGTCTCCCTCCCGTCTCCCCTGCTCCAGTGCTCTGCTCCCCCCCCGTTCTCTGCTCCGTGCTCTCCGTCCTCCCCCGTCCTGCTCCGTGCTCTCCGTCCTCCGCCTCCGTCCTCCCGTCCTCCGTGCTCTCCGTCTCCCCGTCGCTCTCTTGTGCTCTCCGTCCTCCCCCCTTTCTGCTCCGTGCTCTCCGTCCTCCCCCTTCTGCTCCGTGCTCTCCGTCCTCCCCCCTTTCTGCTCCGTGCTCTCCGTCCTCCCCCCGTTCTGCTCCGTACTCCCCCCCCCCCTCCCCCCGTCCTGCTCCGTGCTCCCCGTCCTCCCCCCCCCCCCCCCGTCCTGCTCCATGCTCCTTGTCCTCCTCCATGCTCCCCCCATCCTCCTCCATCCATCCATCCTTGCCTCCGGCCGGCAATTCTGCGTTCTCCCCGGCTTTCCTGCAGCTCTCCCCGGCTTCCTGCAGCTCTCCAGCGCTGAGCGGTGACGTAATACCGCTCATTAGGGCCATGAATATGGAGGCCACGCCCATGGGAGTGGCGTGCGTCCATATTACATGACCTTAATGAGCGGTATTACATCACCGCTCAGCGCTGGAGAGCTGCAGGAAGCCGGGGAGAGCTGCAGGATTGCAGGGACGTTCAGCGATGGCACGGGGAGGGTGAGTATGATGTCCCAGCCACCGGCTCCTGCCGCCGCATCCCCTCCCCCGCTGGTTTCTGCCCTATGACTCGTGTATAAGCCGAGGGGGCATTTTCAGCACAAAAAAAGGTGCTGAAAATCTCGGCCTATACACGAGTATATACGGTATTTTTTTTCTCTCAATTCTTCTCTTCAAAATGGCACACGTGAGTCATGAATTTTGCACAAAATAAAAATGCTCTTAGGGAAAACAAGTCTCAAATTTTGCTATATTACCCAAATCTTGCACTAAAATATATTGGGATGAACTGTAGTAGTACATTTGTAACAAATTTTGCAACTTTTTAAAAAGTTGTAGTTGATAAATCAACTAAAAAAACATCTTGAAACCCCAAACCGCAGCCGAATTAGTGAACAATAAAACTAACAGGTGAACACTAGTGATGAGCGAGTATACTCGTTGAACGGGTTATCCAGAGCATGCTCGGGTGTCCTCCGAGTATTTTGCCGTGCTCGGAGATTTAGTTTCTGTCAACGCAGCTGCATGATTTGCGACTGCTAGACAGCCTGAATACATGTGGGGATTCCTTAACAAACAGGCATTCTACACATGTATTCAGGATGTCTAGCATCCACAAATCCTACAACTGCGGCGACAAACTAAATCTCTGAGCACGCCAAGATACCCGGAGGACACCCGAGCATGCTCGGGAAAACCCGAGCAACGAGTATACTCGCTCATCAATAGTGAACACCTATAAAAAAAAAAAAGTCTGGTGCCATACATGTTAGCATAATTTCTGCAGCCAGTAATAGATATAAAGTCTCCTGTAATTGTATTATTACATTTTTTTTTCATGATATTACACAGGCAAATTTTCCCATTCAGTTCACAACAATATCCGAGATCTTCTATATAAGAGAATTTTTCTGATTGAGGATGGAAAGAAACAGTGACAAGATGGTGGAGAAGATATTACACCTCACCCTAGAGATCCTCTTCCAGCTTACTGGAAAGGTGAGAGATTCTGATGACGTCACATTACATCATTCTTATCTATGGGAATAACAGATGGACAGAACTGGAGAGATGAGGACTCTGGAAATGTCTGTAGTGAGATTTATTAATGTGTCTCTCCATAACCAGGATTACACAGTGGTGGAGAAGACCTCTAGTGAGCGCTGTCAGGACCCTGTGTCTGAGGGATGGGGAAGAACCCTGAGCCCAATCACGGGGCCTCCACCTCACCCCCTGATACATGAGGACATCAATGACCAGAAGATCCTAGAACTCACCTACAAGATGATTGAGCTGCTGACTGGAGAGGTGACACTGCTGGGAATGCTGGGACATTACACAGTAACACTATGAAGGGATCGGGGGATGACTGTATCATTGTATGTGTTAGGTTTCTATAAGGTGTCAGGATGTTGCTGTCTATTTCTCCATGGAGGAGGGGGAGTATCTAGAAAGGCACAAAGATCTGTACAAGGACGTCATGATGGAGGTTCCCCAGCCCCTCACATCACCAGGTAATAGACATGACTAAATACACATGGCCTATAATTATCTGTATGTAAAGAATGAATTCAGTCTCTGTATGTGTTCCCTCCAGTTCTATCCAGTAAGAGGACAACACCAGAGGGAAGTCCTCATCCTCTTCTTCCACAGGACTGTGAACAAGAAGATCCCGATGTTCTTCAGGATCATCAGGTAGATGGAGAGAAGGTGACATGAGATCTCCCCTATGATGTGTAGATGGCTGTGAAGGTCTTGTGCTCAGTCTTGTTTTATCCACCAGTATTATATGTTTTATACTTATGTAATGAGACCGGTTGAGATGACAGGATTAGCGCTGATCATAGATGTGATTTCTTAATCTGTCTGTGACTTTTACAATATTTGTTTCAGGATGAAGGCTTGAACAGTGTTGATACTACAGAGACATATGTGAGAGGGGATGATTGGTTTAAAGTGGAGGTTATTACAGATGACAGCGCAGGTGAGTAGTGACCTTTATATTTACTTACCATATTTTTCGGACCATAAGACGCACTTTTTTCCCCCAAAATGGGAAATGGGGGTGCGTCTTATGGTCGCAATACACTTACAAATCCCGTTGGTGGCAGCGACGGCGGTCCCGATGCTGCCTCCCTTCCCAGGCTTGTGCGGCTGTGGCGGTGCGGCGGGGCTCAGTAGTGTGGTGGTGGCGGGCTTTGTGCTCCGGGGCAGTGGCAGCGGTTCTCTGTGCTGTGTTGGGGGGGCTCCGCCGGCATTTCGTCAAAGCCCAGAGGCCCCTCTCCTCCGTTAATGCCATGCTGCGGTGGCCTCCGGGAACATGGCCGCCGGCAAGATGGCCGCCGGGCCAACGCATGCTCAGATGCAAATCTCGGCAACGTCCCGAGATCTGAATCTGAGCATGCGTTGGCCCGGCAGCCATCTTGCCGGCGGCCATTTTCCCGGAGGCCACCGCAGCATCGCATTAACGGAGGAGCGGGGGCCTCCGGGCTTTAACGAAATGCCGGCGGAGCCCCCACACACAGCACAGAGAGCTGCTGCCGCTGCTCCGGAGCACAATGCCCCTGCCCCGGAGCACAATGCCCGCCCCGGAGCACAATGCCCCTGCCCCGGAGCACAATGCCCCTGCCCCGGAGCACAATGCCCCTGCCCGGAGCCAGCCCCCCCCCCCCCACACAAAGCGCCCCCTGCCCCGGAGCACAAAGCGCCCCCTGCCCCGGAGCACAAAGCGCCCCCTGCCCCGGAGCACAAAGCGCCCCCTGCCCCGGAGCACAAAGCGCCCCCTGCCCCGGAGCACAAAGCGCCCCCTGCCCCGGAGCACAAAGCGCCCCCTGCCCCGGAGCACAAAGCGCCCCCTGCCCCGGAGCACAAAGCGCCCCCTGCCCCGGAGCACAAAGCGCCCCCTGCCCCGGAGCACAAAGCGCCCCCTGCCCCGGAGCACAAAGCGCCCCCTGCCCCGGAGCACAAAGCGCCCCCTGCCCCGGAGCACAAAGCGCCCCCTGCCCCGGAGCACAAAGCGCCCCCTGCCCCGGGGCACAAAGCGCCCCCTGCCCCGGAGCACAAAGCGCCCCCTGCCCCGGAGCACAAAGCGCCCCCTGCCCCGGAGCACAAAGCGCCCCCTGCCCCGGAGCACAAAGCGCCCCCTGCCCGAGCACAAAGCGCCCCCTGCCCCGGGGCACAAAGCGCCCCCTGCCCCGGAGCACAAAGCGCCCCCTGCCCCGGAGCACAAAGCGCCCCCTGCCCCGGAGCACAAAGCGCCCCCTGCCCCGGAGCACAAAGCGCCCCCTGCCCCGGAGCACAAAGCCCCCTGCCCGAGCAAAGCGCCCCTGCCCCGGAGCACAAAGCCCCCCCCCGGAGCACAAAGCGCCCCCTGCCCCGGAGCACAAACGCCCCCTGCCCGGGAGCCAACAAAGCGCCCCCTGCCCGGAGCAACGCCGGAGCACAAGCGCCCCCTGCCCAGCCGGAGCACAAGCCCCTCCCAGGCACAGCCCTCTGCGGAGCACGAGCCCCTGCTGCGGAGCACAGAGCCCTTGCCGCGGAGCACAGAGCCCTGCCACCGCACCAGCCTGCCGACCAAATGACCCCTGTGACCAATCATCCACCTGTGCTGATCCCTTCACTGGTAAGCTGAATTCGGACTGTAAGACGGACCCCCATTTGACACTTTATTTTTTTTCCCCTATTTTCCTTCTGAAAATTTGGGGTGCGTCTTATAGTCCGAAAAATACGGTATTCACTAGTTGGTACAATTATTTTGTAGGCTTTCTATTGAATCCGTACTCTGTTCTGTGCACCTACCTCACAAGCTATCCTCTTCATAGCAGTCTTTCAACCAATTGGTCTTGGGACCTTGACAACAACCAATCTGCATGCAATTAAAAAGGACCTTTCGTAATATTTATAATTCTAAATCAATTACCATCTGTGAGGCTGGGCCGGGAAGTAAGTAGACTAATGGCAAATTGGGTCAAATTTTGCTACTGGTCCAATTGTTCAACATAGTTTATATTGTCAGATCTCAGGATATCTTCTCGAGAAAGGACACAGTCCAGGTATGACTGTTTCTGGTTGTTGAGGTGGTGCATTTGCTTTTACTGATGTGTTAAGTTGGCGCAGCTGATGATAAAATATGTTGTGCATCATGTCTGATAAATTATTTTCGCTGCTGCTTCGGCTACTTGTGTAGCTGACAGAAGTGGTGGGGCATTGACTGTGCAAAAAGCAGAGAGAAGACTTCAGGTCAGACATACCAACAGCAGTAGTCTGGTGGGTGAAAGCAACCACAGACAGCTTATCCTGGTAATGCTTCAGGTTTGCTTTCTTTTTAGAAGCAGAAAAAATTTTCACATTTTGCTTTAATAACGAGGGTCTAACAGCATGGCTATCCAATAGCCACCACTTTGCTTGATGCTAAAGATACACCTGTCAACCATCAGTCATCACAATAGTCAATTTGTTATGCTCACCAGTGTGATTGAAGTTCCTGTTAATTTACTCTCCTCCTCAGTATACGATAATTTATCATGCTATGTTTATCAGTAAATTTGATAACGAGGACAACAGTCACATTGTCTGCATTACTTTGGGATATTGTCACGCTGTCTAGCAGATGTATAAATATATAATGTCAGTAATCTATCAAGTGGGACAACATTCTATATAACATATAAATAGGTAACATTAACATGTATATATAGCATAGTATTACCTGACATAATATCCTGTGGGTCAATACTGAATCCTTTTCACGCTGTCTCTGGCTAGAGGTGGACCGGGGTCTATGCTGACCCTAAACTGGGGTCCTGACTAGTCCCTCTACCTGGAGGTACTGTTAATGGTACAGAGGTCCAGACCACCAGCGTAAACCCTGTCTCCTATAAATCCCTGACCACTGTAATCTAGTCCTTAGAAGGACCCTGATTACCACCATAGGGAATGGACAGGTAAAGGTTAACAAACAGTATAGACAAACGAGGCAGACAGGGGATAAAGTAAATACTGTATTTCATACAACATATAAACACAGAGGGAACACCAAAGGTCTAGGAGATAAACTATAAGCAAGGAGAGGAGAAACAACAAAGGAGCTCTTAGCTTAAGTCTTCTCAGAACCGATCCTATCTGCAGTCTGTATGAATGCTTTCACCGGCATCTAACCAGCAGACTGGCAGGTATATAAAGGAAGCTAATTAGAACATAATCAAAAGCAGCCGGGCGAGGCTGGACCTAGTCTTAGCAAAGAGCTAGGTAAAATTAACTCCCTCATTACCAAACACAAAGAAACAGCAACTCAGCTGCGAGAAGTCAGAATGTGCAATCGCGACAATCTTCGTGGCGATGCACCCATGACAGATATCTCAATCTCGGCATCCAAATCCACCCATTACACCTTCTATTCAAATGCTCCTAGTTCTTTATCCTCCCATACATCCTCCTGAAGGTGACATTATCCCTGCTATTCCCCAACAGCCCCAAGACGACGATTCCCTGATCTCTTGCCATCGAGCATCCCCAATGTTGCTTTAATCAGGGGTTGGAGCGATGTCATGAGTCCAAATTTATCACAAAAGGACATAGTTGTATCTCTTGCATGACATTGGCTCAGGAGTTCTGCTCGTCTCATCAGCAGCAGGAATCGGCTTGTATAGTGAATGCTGTTTTTTTTTTTTTTTTTAAATATATGAAAAATGATGACATAATTGTCATTTTTGTTAGTCTTGGTTCAAAATAATAAAAAGTTATCTGAAATTCGTACGTATTCCAATATGGTACTAATAAAAACTTCTGCTCAATATGGAAATCCCTTATACAGTTCTGTAAACAGGAAAATGAAAATGTTTTGCTCTTACAATATGATAACAAAAAAAAGTTGTTTTTTCCAGGACGTCCCTCCTGACAGCACCATGGAGGACGTCCTCCTCCTCCTTGAAGGGACAGGAAACACAAGAGAGGTTAAAAGGTCCCTCCCCACCCCCTTTCCTTCAGTGTTTTTTCCTGTCCCTGCATGAAGGGACGCACGAGCGACGCTGTGAAGCTACCGGGCTCAGGGGGGGATCGTGAGGCCGCGCCAAATCCTTTCCCCTGTCAAGAGGCCCAGGGCCGAAACTCCCCAGTGGGGAGTCCCTGTGCCCCAAAGGCCAGGAGCAGGACCAGGCTCCTGGATAAGAGCCGCTCCTCCCGGTGGGAGGCTCTTGACTCTGTACCCAGCGTTGGAGGGATTCCCTGGGTCAGGCGCAGGTACCCCGCAGGCAGCCGGCCTCTGTGGTGGGGTACCATCATGGTACTGCGCATCGGCCACATGACGCAGGAGGAGGCCGAGACAGGCAGCGTCCAGCTATCGCAGTCTTGGCGCGTCACTTCCGGTACCTCACTTCCGTTGACGTCATCTACAGGTTCTGTACGGCGGTGGAACGCTCAGCTGTAAGCACTGCAAGCGACGGCTCCTAGCAGTGTGTCGCTTTGCTCCGGACCGATCAGCAGGCTTCCCTGATACCTGAGGATGGAAACGGATATGGCTGAAGGCGGAGGGGTAAGTGCGCTTGGCACAAACCACCCTCACCCTACGCAGGCCTGCAGTCGCCCCCATTCAGGAAGCATAATGTGACAGATCCCTGTCTTATACCGTTTAGGACAAGGGAACCCCGACTGCTCCCCCGACGGCAGTGAAAAAGACTGGCAAAGCGTCAGCAAAATCCTACAGATGCCCCATTTGCCATGTTAAACTATCTGACGGCCATGACAAGACTCTCTGTTCAGCCTGTACTTCAAAGGTCATGAGAAAGGAACAGCCCTCACTTCTATCAGAGATGAGACACTTGATCCGTGAGGCTATGTCCAGCCTTGCATATCAGTGGCCTTCCAGCCCCACCCCAGGACGCAAGCGACCTAGGTGGGAGACAGACTTGAGGGAGCAGGACCTGAGCTCGGAGGTCGGATCCGACCTAGGGGACTCCAACTCTGAGGAAGAAGAGGAACTTCCACCTGAAGCCCGTGACCGGGGTAGAAAATATCTATTCCAGGCAGAGGACACTAGTGATCTGGTCCAGTCAGTGAGGAGTACCATGCAGATTGAGGAGACTCCTAAACCACAATACAGACAGGACCTGATGTTCGGGGGCCTTACGTTACAGACGCAGACCGTGTTCCCCGTTAGTGAACATATTCGGGCTATGATATTGGAGGAGTGGAAGAACGCTGAACATCGTCTTGTACTATCCTGCGACTTCAGGGGGCGACTACCATTTGACCCCAAGGAAGTCAGGCTATGGGAAGAGA
This sequence comes from Oophaga sylvatica, assembly GCA_033576555.1. Classification (NCBI taxonomy): domain Eukaryota; kingdom Metazoa; phylum Chordata; class Amphibia; order Anura; family Dendrobatidae; genus Oophaga; species Oophaga sylvatica. The sequence continues at coordinate 25,069,445 of JARQOD010000003.1, read as the reverse complement.
TCCCTAAGATCGATGTCCCAGTAGCCAAGGTCAACAAAAAGACTGCTATTCCCTTTGAGGACTCCTTAACCTGCGCGACCCGATGGACAGAAAGGGCGACATACTCCTAAAGCGGGCCTGGGAAACATCCGTGGCCCTAATTAGAACTAATATAGCGGCCACTTCTTGTGGCTAGATCTATGTTTCTCTGGATGGGTCAGTTGGAGGAACAGCTGTCCAATAAGACCCTAGAACCGAAATTCTGGCTTCCCTCGCTATCATGAAATCGGCCACGGCATTCTTAGCTGACATGTCCGCAGAATCGGTTAGATTTTCAGCCAGGAACAGCTCCCTATCTAACGCAGCTAGGAGAGCCGTCTGGTTAAAGTCTTGGTCTGGAGATAACGCCTCTAAGACCAAGCTGTGCTCCATCCCCTTCTCAGGGCTAAGGGTTTTCGGGCCGTCCCTAGATAACCTGGAGTCGTTGGCGGATATAAAGAAAGGGTTTCCCGAGGACAAACCTCGATGACCTCAGCCCTTTCGGAAGGGATTCCTTCCCAGGAGACAGTACGATTCTAGAAGTCATGGTAGGCCGAATAGAGGATCCTACAGGAGCTCCCATTTCCAGGGTGCAAAGAGCAAGAGTACCTTCTTTAGCTCGACCCCTAGGACCAAGAGACAATGACGCCACCTGCATTGGGGGAAGACTCCGTCTCTTTGCTTGAAGTTGGGCCCAGATTACACAAAACCAGTGGGTCCGCAGAAACATTGCAGAGGGATACAGCATAGAGCTTTACTCCCCTCCCCCCTGAAAGATACGTCCCCCCCCCCTTCGGTAGTTCCGGCGGACTCCGCCATGTGGTTCGACCGTCAGGACATGGTCAACTCCTCTGTTATAATTCCGGTTCCCAGGCAGAAGTGGGCAGGGGGCACTATTCATCTCTATTCACCATCACAAAGCCGTCAGGAGAGACCCACACTATTATAAATTTAAAGCCTCTAAACGCCTGGGTCAGATACAAAAGGTTCCGAATGGAATCTATCCGGTCTGCAGTTCACCTCATAGACAGGGACGCAGTTATGAAAAGTACCTACTATGCTGTTATGCTGTAATGTCTATTGTCTGTACAAGTCCCCTCTATAATGTAAAGTGGTGCGGAATATGTTGGCGCAATAGAAATAAAATTATTATTACTATCAGGTCCCAATACATCCCTCATCTCAGAGACTCCTAAGATTTGCTGTAAGACTGCCAACCCAGACCTGCCACTTCCAGTGCCTACCATTCGGGCTGGCCTAGGCCCCCCTAATATTCACAAAGCTGGTATCTGAGTTTGTGGCCTTCCTGAGGAACCAGTGTACCATCATCGTTCCATACCTGGACGATTTCCTCATAGTGGCAGAATCCGAGGAGGCGCTGGTCAAACACAGGGACCGATCTATTGCGATAATGGAGTCTCTTGGCTGGGCCATAAACTGGCAAAAGTCAGATTTGGTACCAGAACAGCGGAAGGTCTTCCTGGGGGTACGCCTAGACTCCAGAGGCAGAATATCTCATTTGCCGGAAGGGAAACAGGAGGTTGTGCGGGACCTAGTAAAGAATCTTCTAAAGCACCGATGCTCCGTAAGGTCCGCCATGAAAGTACTAGGGCTAATGACAGCATGCATCCCGTGTGTCAGTTGGGCACAGTCCCACTCAAGACCCCTGCAAAAAGAAATACTGTCGGTATGGGACCGGTCTCCAACCTCCCTGGACGAGGCCATGCAGCTACCATGAGCCGCAGGGTCGAATACTTCAGGGCAGGTGGCCCGAAAACATCAGGGGCAGATCCTCCAGCTTCAGGGAGCTATACGCTGTTTGGGAGGCCCTAAGGAGGAACAGATCCAGGCTCAGAGATCGACATGTCAGGTTTTTTTCCGACAACATGACAACAGTCTTGTTCTTGAACCACCAGGGAGGTCCCAGACATCGACTTCTCCAGGATCTGACAGGGAGGATATTTGCCTGGGCAGAAGGCACAGTCCTCTCCATAACAGCAATTCACCTGGGAGGATCCCAGAACATGGTAGCAGACTACTTAAGCAGGCAGAAGGTCTGCCCAACCGAGTGGGAACTGAACCAGGATATCTTCTGGGAACTATGCCGGTGGTGGGGAACTCCCCAGATGGAACTATTCGCAAACAGTAGAAACGCGAAGTTCCCAAGATTCTTCTACCTAAACCCCCTGGATGCTCTGGAAGGGCTGGATGCCCTGAGTCAGAAGTGGGTGGAGCCCCTCTCGTATGCATTCCCACCATTGGCGCTCATCCCAGCAATCCTAAGAAAGATCAGGGAGGATCGGTCAACAGTCATAATGATAGCCCCATACTGGCCGAAAAGGAGCTGGTTTTCCCTGCTACCAGACATGGCGATCGACAACCCAGTCGAACTTCCCCTATCGGAGGATGTCATCCACCAAGGTCCGATCCGGGGAGACTACACCTCTCAGCCTGGATCCTGAAAGGAACACCCTAAAGGCTTATCAGACCAGGTCATAGCTACCATCCAGGCCAGTAGGAAACCTGTCACGTCGGCAATTTACCTTAAAATCTGGAAGTGGTTCTGCCTGGAAAGTGGCAGGTCCGACTTGGTGGCAGGCACACCAGACATCCTCAGGATCCTAGATTTCCTTCAGGCAGGGTTCAGCAAGCGGCTCAGACCCAGCACCCTGAAGGTCCAGATATCAGCGCTAAGCTCCTTCTTCGACTATCCCCTAGCATCTCACCCATGTCTCCCACCTTGGCACCTTACTCTGGTCCTTAGGGCACTATGTAAGGATCCATATGTCCCCAACGGTAACATGCCTATCTCTTTTCGTACCAGGAAAGCGGCATTCATAGTAGCAATTACCACGGCCAAGAGAATAGGGGAGATCCAGGCCTTATCCACCAGAGATCCGTATTTTCAGGTTAGGGACGATAGCATAGTCCTGAAATTAGACCCTGCTTGCATCCCAAAGGTAGCGTCTAGTCGGAACCGTAACCAGGAGATTGTTTTACCCTCCTTCTGCGACAATCCTTCCAACGCAAAGGAACAGAGGCTCCATTCGTTGGACCTTAGGAGAACGGTCATTGATTATATCGAAGCCACTAGTGATTGGCGCATAGACCTGAACCTGTTCGTTCTCTTCGGAGGAAAAAAGAGGGGTTAGAAAGGCGTCTAAGGCTTCCATCGTGAGATGGATTACATCTGTACATCTGTACAGATGCCTACCATCTGTAATCTCAGATGCCTACCAGGCCGAGGGGACTAGCCCTTCAGTGGGTTTAAAGGCCCATTCTACCCGAGGGATATCTGCCTCTTGGGCTGAAAGGGCAGGCGCCTCTTTGGAACACATTTGTAAAGGCTGGGTCTCACATAGCGATACACCAGCGATCCCGACAACGATATGCACTTGTCAGGATCGCTGGTGTATCGCTACATTATCGCTGCTGAGCTGCCAAACAGGCAGCTCAGGCAGCGATCAGTACAAGCGACACTGCGGGTAACATCGCTTAGTTACCCGCAGTGTACCTTGGATACCAGCGCCCTGATGCAGGGAGCTGGTAACCAAGGTACACGTCGGGTTTCCAAGCGCTGCGCGGTGCCTGGAAACCCGCTGTGTACCTTGGTTACCAGCGGATCGCTGGTCTCCCGCCTTTCACACGCAGCAATGCGTGCCTGTCAGCGGAAGACCAGCGATCAAAAAAAATGTCCTGACATTTCAGCGACGATCAGCGATACCCGGCAGGGGGGCTGATCGTCGCTGAATGTCACACACAGCGATATCGCTGGTGAGCTCGCTGCTGCGTCACAAAACTAGTGACTCAGCAGCGATCTCGGTAGCGATATCGCTATGTGAGACAGGCCCTTAAGGCAGCAACATGGGCCAGAGTTGACACATTCTGTAAACAGGAAGCTTCAGCAGGCGGTAATCCCACCCTAAGGAGCTTTCTTTGGTACTCTCCATGGTGCTGTCAGGCGGGACGTCCTGGAAAGGGGGTATTAGACCTACCGGTAATTATGTTTCCAGGAGTCTATCCTGACAGTACTAGTAGCTCCCTCCCTCGTCTGATATGTCATATACTGTAATATGATTTTTTTTTTCATTAAAGTGTTATGTGCATTATACATATAGTAGAAAAAGGCGTGCACTCTGTAGTAACGAATAGGTGCAGGCTGAACCTGGAACTAGGCCAGATAATCATGTAATTGGAAAAACAGCCGCACTCAAACAATCTTTCAATGCAAGTGAAAAAAGTTTTATTTGAAAACACCACAGCATAAAAAACGTGTAGAGGTAACGTTTCGACCCTGCAATGGGTCTTTCTCAAACCTTAAGGAAGATAACGGAAAAGGAACAGAGGAGGCCACTGTGGGATCTGAAAACTTGAAAAGACTCCAGGCCATATATACGGAAATCCGACAGGGCAGGGACCAACTGAAGGTCCTGGTAGGATGAAGGTTCAGGTGCCGTCTGTGGTGCCTGGAGCCTTTTCAAGTTTTCATATCCCACAGTGGCCTCCTCTGTTCCTTTTCTGTTATCTTCCTTAAGGTTTGAGAAAGACCCATTGCAGGGTCGAAACGTTACCTCTACACGTTTTTTATGCTGTGGTGTTTTCAAATAAAACTTTTTTCACTTGCATTGAAAGATTGTTTGAGTGCGGCTGTTTTTCCAATTACATGTGCATTATACATGTCGTGGTTCTTGTTACAACACTGAGGGATAGCGGAATGGGAGGGACCTTTTAACCTCTCCTGTGTTTCCTGTCCCTGCAAGGAGGGGAGAACGTCCTCCATGGTGCTGTCAGGATGGACTCCTGGAAACATAATTACCGGTAGGTCTAATACCCTAAACAGCAATACCACATAAAGAGGACTTAAAAATCCTCAAAAAATTCAAAATATACAGCAAAAAGGCAGGCCATAATGTGAACAGCGCTGCATACAAGTCTTCATTGTGCATCAATATACCAAGCAGCCGCCCCCTCCATGGATTGGTAGGTTGTGAGCGGTTGTCTCATCGGTATTCTTGCACCTGTGTTGCCGTCATCTTAACTATGTGGGTCCACTGCATCCTGATAGTGCATTTGTTTGAAAGCCTGGGCAGGTGAGCATCTCTGCCTTTTTGCTGTATTTTTTTTTTTAGGTCTAATACCCCTTTTTTTTTTTTTTTTTTTTTTTTTTTGAGCCCAAATCACTGCCAAGCAAAACAGTGACCCAGTCAATCTGAAAAAGAAAGCACACTGTCCCTGGCCATAGTTGCGGCTTGATGTGTCCATTCTGGGACGCACTGCGCTGCATCGTTACAATCCCAACAACAAGTTCCATTGTTGTGGTCGCATGCTCAAGCTGGAGACACAAGCAAATCCTGATATAATGAGACTGCAGAAATTCATGTTGATCCCAGAAAACCCATTTGAATCTTATTTTTTTTTTCGAACCCACTTATTCTTGCATCTGTCAACCACTAATTGTATTTTGTGTATTACGTCTCTCATTGTCTATCTCTCTGGCAATTTTAACATCCTACTAAAAGTCAGCTCAATTAAATTGATGGCTCCACTGTGTAAGAGTTGAAACAAAGCTAAACATAGGAATCAGATGTTGGATAAATCAAGCCTATACCGTACTCATTCATCTAGGTAGGTTTGCTCAAAGCCATCGCGAAGAAATTAACATCAAATGCTGAAATCTTTCCTCTGAGAATTTGTAGCCCCCTGAAAAAAAAGAGCAAAAGTGTCACTCAGCAATATTGTTCTGTTTTTTTGTCATAAACTGTTTCTGCAGAAAACACTTCTGAAGACCCCAAAACAGAAAGAAAGCCTACCTCTAAGGATCTTAGTGTTGTAATAAACATAGTTAAGCATATTGTTGTTCAGAGTCAGAGGTTTGAGTGCGGAAAATGTACAACTTCCACGGAAAAGCAAGAATTTCTTGCAATCTTTTAAAAATCAATCTGGAGAGTTTATCTAGAGTTCAGGAACAGCATCAACATAAAGGGAGACTTCCTAAGGTTGAATTTGATTGACCAATTCACGATCCAGCTGAGACATTCCATGAACTTGATCCACCGTAGATTGCAGACGATCCATTCTAACAGGATCGCACAGTTGTCTTGTAACGATTATGCTTACCAGCAAAGTGAGGCAAACTACAGTGAGCTTGGTAAGGGCTAAACCAGTTAACGAGTCCAAGAGATCCCTGGTATTTTACCATTTGATGTCCAAACAGAGATTTAGACTTTGCTGTAATATCTATCACCAATTCAAATTCCAGAATGATAAACAAAATAGAAGTCAGTCTGGAGATCAGCAAGAAGTGTATAGACAGATTGGGGGAGAACCCAAAAGCAAGGTCAGATAACAAGGTGGGTCAGAACCAAGTTGAAAAAGCTCACAATCACATAATAGAGCCAATTATCTAAACGAATAGCTGTCAGGCAGAGTGGATGTACACAGATTGGGAGACCACGTGCATCGTGCAGCATCCCCACCAAGGCGGCCATGGACTATTAATGCAGCTGATATGAAGTTAAGTGCAGGAGCATGCCAATTACATTATAGCATAATCATGAGACAGTATAGCAGTTATTATATGTACAAATATCATTTTTCTAGATAATCAGTTTTAGATTTGCTGTGCCTTTTTTATGTAATTTTTTTATGGAAATCCTGCTTAATATCATATTTTTGTATAAGCTTCAATATTTTGGGCATAGAAGCGTAACTCCTTGATGCAGAAATGACCAAACTTTTCTGCAAGGAATATACAATATACTTTATGTAATTAAGCTGTATGATAACCCAAAGACCAGAGACTGGCAACCATGACAGGATAACGACACTGCTTCAAATTACGGTAATTTTCAGGTGTCCCAGTGCTCCTATATACATCTTAAAAGCCAATGATTCACTTGTCCTCCTTTTATTTCTCTTTGCTCCATATTTTTTGCTAATGAAAATACTTATGAAAATGCAAGAACTACTCCAACCTTACACCTGCTCTAAAGTCATGGCTTCTTTGTACATGACCATCCTCTTCCTCCCCTTTGCCTTGTTCTATATTATAATTCATGTAGCTGTCAGGGAGTGTATGAGACAGACACCACCTAATAGCATTGACTTACAGGACTATGTATGGTTCTCCACTGAACATTTCATTACAAAAAATTGTTGACAAGCACATTAAAACCTAATATTAGAATTGAAAAAACACGGGGGCGTGTCCTAGCTCTTGTGGCATGAAGACGCAGGAGCTGTGAGCTCCCATAGAGTTCCCTACTAAAGCGACTTTAAGCTACTTTAGAGGCACAAAAACAGCTTCCTGAGGTTCCTGATCAACAGATCTCTGAAAAAGGAACAAAATAAGACCAAGATCAGGTCCCTAGGACAACAGGGACTGAAGATATCACACATAGAAGCCAGCAGTATTACTGCCCAGCCTCCCCTGAATAAAGCAACAGGACTGCCCTCATCAAGAAGCCAGAAACTACTCACTGTGGTCTGCATTAGTGTCCAGTGATTGGCACACCAAGGAGAATTCAGGGTCCGAGGCTGGTGTCCGTCTGGCCCCTGGATCGACTACTGGGGAGACACCCGTGAGGCCCCGGGCTGAAGAAAAGTTTACAGATGCTTCCTGCTTCTGACAGAGAAACCTCGTGCTGAGGAGGAGGTGTCAGCCATCTTGCAAGGACTTAGGAGCTGCAGAAGAACCGTCCCTGTCAGCCAGCGCTGAGGAGAAGATTCATTGGGGGAGAGTGTAGCCCTTCTGGGAGATAGAGGGGAGGACAAACATCGGTGAACAGTCGGGACAAGCACAGCGACACCACTGAGAGGAGAACCCCTGCAGAGCTTCGGTGACAGAGGAGTGGAGCTGCAGCATTCGGTTCAACTTATCTCAGCTCACACCAATCCAGTAGCTGCAGAGGACCCGTCCCTGTCCACCAGTGCTGAGGAATAGATCTGTCGGTGGAGAGTGAAGCCCCTTCCAGGAGAACCTGTAGATGCCCTGCTTCAGAGAACCATCAAGCATCGGTGAATGGTGGAGACTAGCTGCTGAGAAGAGAACCCCTGCAGAGCTCCAGTGACAGTGGAGGGAAGCCTCAGAGGAGAAGAGCTGCAGCATTTAGTTCATCTTGCCTCAGCACACACCAATCCAGGTGATCATCTGTTTGCTACACATATAAGCTGGTGATTACTGCTACTCCCCACACATAAACTGTTCACAAACAGGAGTACTGCCATATTTTTAATAAATCTGTAAATACTGCAATCTGTGCCCTCAGTGCATTGCCCTGGGGCGCTGTACTCGCACATATAACTCACACATATTAAGCCACCTATTCTCTGTTTTGCCCTTGAGCCGGAGGGGCCCTGATCTCCTCTTCATAAAGCTAGATTCTGTTCTGCTTGATGTTGGATATCTTAAAGGATGAGGAGATATTAGACAACACCTGCATAGAAGCTTTGCGCATACAACTTGTACTTAGGCATTATTAAGCATTCAAACTCATTGTTCATAGAGGTATATGTTTTTCTACAGCTAATGAAACAATTTTGGGTCATTCTGAGGCTTACCCTTGAAATTATACATTTAAAGGGGTCACCAGAAATTCTCCCAAACTTGCAGCCATAACCAAGAAACTCACTCTGGGTCTCTCTTGCATTTTATGACCATTCTCTTGCTTGTATAACTTCTGATAGAGGTAAATCTAAAGTAACATATACCAGTTCCTAACCCATAATTGGTATCTGAAACCTCAAGAACCACCCAAGTTTTATATCCATTTGGTTACATAGCATTTTAAATCCATTGAAACAATTTTGAAGTTTTTTGGGGCTCACCCTCGAAATTAAAAATTTAAAGAGGTTGTCAGAAAACTGCCCAGATACGCAGTGTTAACAAACAATACATAATAAGTTTTTTTTTCTTATTTTCAAATCCTTTTTCTTGCATAACTCCTGACAGAGGTAAATCTAAGAAGACAAATATCTTTATCTTTTTTTTTTTTTTTTTTTTTTTTTTTTTTTTTTTTTTCCCCATAGTTAGTATTTAAAACCTTGATTAGTATTCTTCTCTTGCTTAATTCAAAAGAGACACTAAGAACACTGGGGATCACTACCAAGTAAAAATTTAAAGAGGCTGCTAAGAGATCACCCAATTTTGTAACAACAATAAAGAGACATATCCAGGGGTACTTCCATTGTATTTTGCTTTGAAACTCTACCTGCATCATAAGAAAAATGGATCAACGAAAAGACAACAGAAAATCTACCCTAAAATCTCATCAATCCACAGACCACCGCTTCTCTAAATCAACTGAAGACCTCACAAATGCACTTAGTCCAGTCAAATCGAGGTCACCTCTTAAGAGGGATGAACCCACAACTAACAAAGTTAAACAGCTACCCTTAACTTCTCATAGTGGGGCCATCAAGTCGAATCTACAGAAAAAACTACCCCCCAAGTAACTAAAACAAATGCTCCCCCCACTCAAATAAACACAGAGGATAAGAAAGCTTCTTCTGTAGCTCTAAACACTGCTTTTGTAGAGGTCATGGACATATCTGAGTCAAACAAAAGGAGAAAGCCAGACAAAGACTCTCTAGCAGCTGATTCTGACTCTGACACTTTTTCCGAGGACACTTCCCCAAACGGAAGCCCTGCCTCATCCCGCAGGAAAAGAGACCATCATACGCCACAACATCAAGTAGAGAATACAAGCGCTAGCGAGGATTTTCTACTTAAAATCACCGACCTCATTGATAAAAGACTTAAAGCGGGTTTTGAACAATACCAAATTCGTTTATTGAAGTCTGCCAGGGCATTACCCAAAAACTAGAATTGAACGAAAAAAGAATCACCAAGGTTGAAAACAAAACAGATAATCTTACAAAACAGAACATTGAACTAAAAATCGAAATTAATAGCCTAAAGTCTAAGTTAGCAGATCTCGAGGACAGGAGTAGGAGAAACAACTTGAAAATTCGAGGCATTCCAGAAGACATTCCACAATCGGACTTATCTGATTACGCCAAAAGCCTGTTCAAGAAAGCCATTCCCTCTCTGACGAATATGGAACTCAGCATCGATAGAATCCACAGACTTCCGCGACCCGCAGGTGTCCCCCTGATAAACCAAGGGACACAATTCTAAGGATTCACTTTTTCAGTACGAAAGAAAGAATCCAAAATTTTGTGAGAGATAGGGGCACCTTTCCAGACCCATTCAACCATGTAAAGATCTTCGCGGATTTCTCCAAACACACAATTGATACCCGCAGGTCTTTCAGGGAAGCAATCTCCTCCCTGAGGGAGAGGGGGATCCAGTACAGATGGGGCTTCCCAACTAAATTGTTGATTCTTTATAAAGGAAAAACCATCCCCTTAAACAGTTCAAGAGAAGCATTAGATTTTCTTAGCTCTCTCCCGGGAGGGAAAAACTCTTAAGAGATAGGGAGTGAGGCATTGACTCTGGTTTCATGTCTCTCTCTTTTTCTGTTTAATACTTATTTTACAGGCAGTTCTCCCTGCTATAATTCATAACCAATCTTCGCAGTTATGTATACCCTTCTGTTCCTGTTACAGTCTCTAGTAACTGTTAGAAAGGGAAATTTGTGGGCTCAAATCACACGAACTTTACCCACAACAGGAGAGATCTCACCGAGGGTGTTGATCCTCCAGGAGAACTCCTTAACCTGAAATTATATTGCTAATATTTTGAATTCTTGTTTCTGAACTTGTAATTGAATTCTGTTACTGTTATTTGAATTTTGCTGTTTAATTATATATACCTGTATTTGTAATTCTACTTCTCTTTCTTTGTCCTGGTTCTACCCACAACTTTGTACTCATTTAAACCAATGAACCTAAAAATCTTGTCTTATAACGTCAGAGGTCTTAATAGTCCTTGGAAGAGATATACCATTTGGAAAGAGGTTAGACAAAGCCATGCCGACATTATATGCCTCCAAGAAGTCAAATTCGCTAGTGGTAATCACCCCGGATTCTCTCACAGAAATTTCCCCCATGTTTTTATGTCTCTAAATTCAAGGAAGAAAGCCGGGGTTATTACCGCTATTAGAGACAATGTCTCATTTCAATTGATAGAGGAGATTGATGACCCCGAAGGCAGATTCCATATTCTAATCTGCCTCCTTAATAATAAAATTTGTACTATTGCAAATCTATATACCCCTAACCAGAGACACTTGATCTTCCTAGGAAAGCTACTGAAAACAATTCAAACCCACAGGAAAGGAGAGTTGTTTCTGGTGGGGGATTTCAACATTGTCCCAGACGGACGTATGGATTCAACATCATCCACCCGCCATTTAGCCACATCACTAAATGACTGGCTCCTTAAAAATGAGCTTTATGACGCATTCCGATGTCTAAATTCCTCTTCCAGGGAATACACCCATTATTCGTGTGTACACAAAACTTTCTCGCGAATTGATTTATTTTTGACTGACGTTTTCTCCCTCTCCAGAGTTAAATCTGTTTCTATTCTTGATAGGTCCATCTCAGACCACTCACCGGTCCTGATAGAAATCGCACTGGGACCCCCCAATAGGGATGTATTTCTGTGGAAATGCAACTCTATTCTCATAAAAATACCAGAATACAAAACGGAACTAGAAGAGGCCATTAAACAATACTTCACTGAAAATAAATCAGATGAAATAGACCCCTTCACAATTTGGAACGCCCACAAGGCAGTCATTAGAGGAAAACTAATACAAATTTCCTCAAGATACAACCGGGAAAAAAGAGAAAAAATAAAAAACATCCAGCTACATATCAAATCCAAAGAGGACCTTTTGGCTAATCTCCCTTCACCTTCCCCAACTATCAATTTAGAAATTCTTGAGCTCAGACAAAACTCAAAACAGCCATACTTGCTGAATATGATTCAGCAATTAAAACTTCAAAGTTTAAGGCTTACTCTTCGCTTAATAAACCAACAAAATTCATGTTGGGGAGGTTGAAACAAGATAGGATCAAGAAAAGGGTCAATAAAATAAGAAACCATTTAGGTGACATCAAACAACATCCAAAGGATATCGCTGACACATTCGCCGACTATTACTTTAATCTCTATAACCTTAATTCAGACCCGAAAATTACTCCCCCAAATCCCAGTGACATTAAGACCTTTTTAAATGATCTAAATCTACCTAAATTAGACCTGCTTGAATTGAACTCATTGTCAGCCCCCTTTAATTCAAAAGAAATTTTTGATACAATCCAGAAACTAAAAATTCAAAAGTCACCTGGTCCGGATGGATTTGTGAACGAATATTATAAGACTTATGCAGAACTTTTATCCCCCCATCTGGAACAAATCTATAACCGTGCTTCCCAATGCGGATCCTTTCCAAAGGAGATGTTAGAAGCAACTGTCATTATGATACCAAAATCTAAAACTGAAGTAGAGAAAGTTCAGAACTATAGGCCCATATCACTCATTAATGGAGATATTAAAATCTACGCGAAAATTCTAGCCGACAGAATGAAAAGCACTCTTCCCAAGCTCATTAATAACGATCAGATCGGCTTTATTGAAGGTCGTCAGGCTTCGGATGGAACAAGAAGACTAATCAACATTATTGATGCAATTAACACCTCATGTATTCCCTCTGTGGTCCTAACACTAGACGCTGAAAAAGCGTTTGATAGAGTCAGCTGGGTCTACCTCAAGAGGTCATGTTAAAATTTGGTTTTGATAACAAACTAATGAACTCTATTTTCGCCCTTTACTCTCATCCGAGTGCAAGGATATATGTAAATAATCACCTATCCAGAACCTTCCCCATTAGCAATGGTACGAGACAGGGATGCCCCCTATCACCACTGCTATTCGCCTTGGCCATAGAACCCCTGGCGGAGAGGATCAGAAGTGAGGACTCCATCTCAGGGTTCAAACACGCCACACGTCACTATAAAGTTAGTCTGTTTGCAGACGACTTATTATTAACTTTAACAAACCCCATAAATTCTATAGTCTATTTACAAAAGATATTAGACCTTTTCACCAAGATTTCGTACTTCAAAATAAACGGTCAAAAATCCAAGGCAATATACTTCAATTTAAGCGAACAGATTATCACTACTTTGCAAAGAATAACAGATTTTGAGTGGAAGGAAGACATGATTACATATCTGGGAATACTCTTTACAAAAAAAATTAATTTAACTGTTAAAGCCAACTGCAATAAAATTACCGAAACAGTATCCAATGATCTCCGAGGATGGAAGAGCCTGGGCCTGTCGTGGATAGGGAAAATCCTCGCGATTAAGTCATGCATCCTCCCAAAAATCTTATATTTCTTTAGATCCCTACCTCTAAGCTTCCCGACACCATTTCTAGATAAATTACAAGCTACTCTGAACTCTTTCATCTGGAATGGGAAAAGGGCCAGAGTAGCCAAAAATATTCTGTATAAGAAGAAAGCTAACGGGGGACTTGGAGTACCAAACATTACAGCGTATTTCCAAACTAATCTAATTAAACAAAGTATATTTTGGGTTAACGAGAAACTATCTCCAGCCTGGCTAGACCTAGAAAAGGCACAAAGCAATAGCTGCCCATTAAAAGATTTTTTATTCAATCAAATTTTCGAAACTAAGGTACATAAACGACACCCCATCTTTCATGCTTTAACTTCCGCGTGGGTAAAACTCGCAAAACCCTCAGGGGAGATGACAGATCACGTTTATTGAACAATTTTCCATTGTCCCTAATTGCTTCCAGGTATAAATTCCAGATTCCAGAGAGTTGGACCATGGCAGGGATTAAAACAATCAAAGATATATATGATAACAACACCTTCATAAGGTTTGCGGAATTAAGAAATAAATTTAATATTCCCTCCTCAGACTTCATATTTTTCACTATTTTAAAGGACCACATCCAAAAATGTACCCACAAGAAATCTCCCAAAGCTGAAATAATATCCTTACTCCTAAATAATACAGAACATAAAATTTTTTGGAGTACAAAATACCTATACGACTATATCAATAAGGACAACCAACTCCATAAAAATGCCTACATGTCCCGATGGGAGAGAGATCTGAGGACGCCATTGAGCATAGATCAATGGGTAGAGGCAATAAAGAACACTTATAAATCCAACATCTCTATGCTTCTCCACGAATCTTACTACAAACTGTCAGCTAGGTGGTACTACACCCCCTCAAGGTTGTCACACATCAACAAAGATAATTCACCTTTATGCTGGAGGGGTTGTGGGTATCCGGGCAATTTAATCCATATCTTCTGGTATTGCCCAAAGATCAGACCTCTGTGGAATCAGGTCTCTCATAATTTAAATATTCTCCTCAATAAAGAACTAACACTCACCCCCCAAACTGCCCTACTTTCCATAGACTTGGACAAAGTACACCCATCATTGAGATTCGTTGTAATCCACACATTATTAGTTGTTAAAAATCTAATAGCTCTCTATTGGAAAGAACCAGATGTACCTAAGTTTTCCGACGTTATGGACAGACTACATCTACATAACTCACTGGAACTAAGGTTCGCCACAATCAATAGTTGTTTAACAAGATACAACAAAAAATGGGAACTTTGGAATTCTTTATATACCAAACCTTAATAATGCTGAACTCTCATACCAGTCGTAGATACCAGGACTCCTTTTTCTTTCTCTTCCTATTCTCTCTTTCCCACTCTTGCTTTCATTGTTATAGTATAGTTAATAATAGGCTTTACATGACACACTTGCTGTAACTGATATGGATCATTGTCACGACTGCTTGTAATATAAATTATGAGTTCTCTAACTTTAATTTTGTTTATCTCTTCCCCCTTCCAATTACCCTCCCTCCCTCCCTTTACTTCCCCTACAATTTAAAATCAATAAATATATTTGAAAAATAAAAAGAATTGAAAAAACACAACCTTTTGACTTAATATCATAGTCTATCAGTCCTTGCATTGAAATCTACAGTTGGTACCCGTGTCTTCGTCAACTAGAAATTTAATTTTAACTCCGTTTGTTTCAAAAGGCAGCATTTATGAAGAATTGTATTTTTTTTTTTGTTGGCAGATGAATGTGCGTCAGAGGGACATCTGACATATACGGATTTTGAAGCAGCTGATTATGGTAGCACACCATATATATATGAAGAGCATGACACTATTCCAGACATACCGACAGGCCTTTACAGAAAAAATCTATCATCAATTCCTTATCCACAGGTTCCATCTTCTGATTCATTTCATACTGTTAAGCAAAATGAGAATAACAAAAATGATGCTGAACATCAAAAAGCTCATGCAGGCGACAAGCCATTTTCATGTCAAGAATGTGGGAAATGTTTTACCAACAAAACGAGGCTTACTGTTCATGAGAGAATTCACACAGGGGAGAAGCCATTTTCATGTCACGAATGTGGGAAATGTTTAACCGAAAGAAACACTTACTGCACATCAGAAAATTCACACAGGGGAGAAACCATTTTCTTGTTCAGAATGTGGGAAGTGTTTTACCTATAAAACAAGTCTTGTTGCACATAAGAAGATTCACACAGGGGAGAAGCCTTTTTCTTGTTCAGAGTGTGGGAAATGTTTTAATAAAAAAGCAAGTCTTATTGACCATCAGAGAATTCACACAGGGGAGAAGCCATTTTCATGTCCAGAATGTGGGAAATATTTTACTTACAAAACAAGTCTTGCTTCACATAAGAAAATTCACACAGGGGAGAAACCATTCTCATGTTCAGAATGTGGGAAATGTTTTATTATAAAAGCAAATCTTACTGTACATCAGAGAATTCACACAGGGGAGAAGCCATTTTCATGTCACGAATGTGGGAAATGTTTTACAGGCAAAGGAGAGCTTGTTAAACATAAAATCTCTCACACAGGAAGGAAACCATTTTCGTGTGCAAAATGTGGAAAATCTTATAGCATTAAATCAAAACTTGTTAGTCATCAGATATGTCACACAGGGGAAAAGCCATTTTCTTGTTCAGAATGTGGGAAATGTTTTAACAAGAAAGAAAATCTTACTGCACATAAGAAAATTCACACAGGGGAGAAGCCATTTTCATGTCATGAATGTGGGAAATGTTTTACCTACAAAGCAAATCTTATTGCGCATAAGTAATTCACACAGGAGAGAAGCCGTTTTCATGTACAGAATGTGGCAAATGTTTTACCTGCAAAACTAGTCTTTTTTCACATAAGATCATTCACACAGGGGAGAAGCCTTTTTCTTGCTCAGAATGTGGGAAATGTTTTACCAAGAAATCAAATCTTAATGTACATAAGAAAATTCACACAGGGGAGAAGCCATTTTCATGTCACGAATGTGGGAAATGTTTTTCTAACAAAAAAGATCTCGTTCAACATAAACGCACACACACGGGGGAGAAGCCATTTTCATGTTCAGAATGTGGGAAATGTTTTACCAAGAAAGCATATCTTGTTGCACATCTGAGAATTCACACGGGGGAGAAGCCATTTCCCGGTCAACCAGTTATGAATTAAACAATGCACACAGAGGAGAAGCCATTTTCGCAGTGAGAATGGGAAAATGTTTAACAAAGAATTTACCTTTTCTTAAACATCAGAGAAATTACACAGGGACATAACCATTTCATATTTTATAAAATTATTTATTCATGAACTGAACAAGAAAAGTTACAGTAAAAGTTGTCACACATCGAAAAGGGAAAGCAATTTAGAACTCTAAATGATAATGATTAGGAAATGTACTGTATACAATGACCAATAAGCATCAGCAAGTAGAATGCATATAACAAATCCTAAATATTTCACCATGTATACAGAATACTATACCGTTATGTGAACACTATAACTGCATCTTAAAGGGGTTGTCCAGCACTTCTCTTGTATACATGATCGGGACAGTTGCTAAGGCAAACGTCCGACACCAAATATGTCACACTTAATAAGGATGATATGTTATTAATCACATGAGACCAACTGGATGGTTCTCTTTTCAACTGACCTAATCAAGTACAACAGCATCTACCCACACATGATACCAGATCACATGTAAGAGAGGTGTCAGACCACCCCTTTAACACTTGTAACCAAAGATCAGTAAACATCTGCCCTTAATACTAATATCCCTCTGTTTGCATGTATAATTTTTATTTATAAGTTAAGATATTGCCGTAGGACCTGTGTAGTTGAGGGACAGCTGGTATGGTTTGTATATAAGTATTGAAGATAGAATTACATTAAGGAGCTCAGACTTGTTATGACACTTTTCGGTTTTTGAAATTGTTCTTTTATTGGAGACTAGTAGAATTACCAGTTTTGCGTTGCTCTATAAGGTTTTCAGAGGACCATTCACTAGTTTGTGCATTTTAACTGGCCACATCATGGAATGTTGACTGCAGAGTAAAGATTAGCAAGTATACTCGTTGCTCGGGTTTTCCAGAGCATGCTCGTGTGTCCTCCGAGTATTTTGGCGTGCTCGGAGATTTAGTTTCTGTCGACACAGCTGCATGATTTATGGCTGCTGGACAGCCTGAATACATGTGAGGAATGCCTGTTTGTTAGGGAATCCCCACTTGTATTCAGGCTGTCTAGCAGCCACAAATCATGCAGCTGCGTCGACAGAAACTAAATCTCCGAGCACACCAAAATACTCGGAGGACACCCGAGCATGCTCTGGATAACCCGAGCAACGAGTATACTTAATCATCACTACTGTAGAGCGGAGTAAAACTTGGCTTTTATTTTTTAAATTCTATTCTTACTTGCTGAAGACATTGGCTATTATTTTAGAGTTCATGTGGGTCTTACCAGAGATTTGTAGGGACTTGTACTTCTTCCCCTGAATGGAGTTAACATTCATAAGTAGGCAGCATCATGCTGGGGAGAAAAAAATACACCCTCCTTACATCGTTGATGTCTGCAGTAACTATGTCGAGATCAAACAGGCAATCCCTGCATGTCTTGTGGCTGTTTGTTGGGTAATCCCTGTGTGGTATCCCACAAAGTGGCCATTTCTATGGGATACCGGATATATTGTGTGTTTTCATATAAATGCTGTGAATTTTTATGTGGACTGTGCATTTTAAATATATTGTGAGACCTGCTGACAGGTAGCACAAAAAGGGTTAATCTCCTCCTCCCAGGCTTGATCACGTGACCCAGCTCTGATTTAATATGCAGAAGGTTCTGGAAAAACACCTCAGGGCAGTGAGCCAATAACTGCAGCTCTACAGTCACATAGAAGGGGGAGGAGCCAAATACTGGGGGATAGTTTTAAAAATTTTAAGTAGCAGTTGGTGGTTGGATATCTTGAGAAGTGGAAGCCATTTTGTAGGTGAAGGAATTACCTACTTTCTCCCTGCCGGCTTTGCTTAAAAAGGGGACTGGCACGATAAGGGTAGTTAATAGTCTTCATATAAGAAAGACTACCATTGCACCTCTAGGAGGAAGAATTACCTCAGGGCAGAAACAGAGCACAGTGCTGAAGAAGAGATATTCAGACTTAATTAAACCAGAGGTTACTAAGATCTGCCTGTCTGCAAGTACACAGCAATCATCACCCGTGAGTGTAATCTATACCTCAATTTACTGCTGTTTGTAAATAATAATTTGCCCCATTACCTTCATTAAAAGACTTCTGTTTCAAATTCTTATGGCTGCTTCATGACTGGGGCTCAAATGCACCAACTGCTACCACCATCATCATCTTCTGCCTAGAGGTAGTTACTGTGCAAACATTGTATTGTGGAGTTTCCTCTGTGTGTGTGTGTGTATAATTTGAGAAGGAAGAACTCTTCTCCAGACAGAAAGCTTGGCCACTGTAAGATACATCATACCCTGTCAGGAGTACAACCCTCAGCCATACACCACATGAGAATGCCACACCTGCATGTGTTGTGGCTGTCGAACAGCTTAGAGACATGCAGCCACGGCGACTGGAACATAGTATTAGATTACTGAGAAGATGCATAATAACACCTTATCCAAGCATGCTTGCTCATCGCTACTCCAGATCTCATCTCACGGCAGTCAGGGTGGGGGGAAGATGAGGACTGACAGCAATGTGAGATAAGATCTGCATGTGTTTGTAATGATACATAATTCAGCTGTGATGTATCTCTACACAATAGCAGCAGAGATCAGTGAGGAGAGGTGGGCTTGATCTGCCTGCTTAAGATTGTTCAACCTAATGCAGTGGAAGAAGTATATACCCCCAGAGACACATATTTGTTAACTCCCACTTAACCCCTTTATTCCACGGTCAATTTTAGTTTTTGCGCTTCCTTTTTTTCCTCCCCTTCTTCCCAGACTCGTAGCTCTTTTATTTTTCTGTC
>JARQOD010000003.1:25004435-25050004 GCA_033576555.1 Oophaga sylvatica | reverse complement strand
AATCCGCATCTCGTATAGATCTAATTTTGACTAACGTTTTTTCCTTCAAAAATTTAAAGATGTTACCATAAAAGATAGGTCAATTTCAGACCACTCACCAGTTATAGGAGAAATACTATTAGGCCCTCCCTTAACAATCGTTTCCTATGGAAGTGCAACAGCAATATTATCCATGATCCTATCCATAAAACCAACATAGAATCAACACTTAAGCAATATTTTGATGTTAATAAATCTGAGACAACCAATCCATTCATAAACTGGTGCGCCCATAAGGCTGTGATGAGAGGTGCCTTAATACAGTTATCTTCCAGAATTAAAAAAGAAAACAATAAGAGAATTAAAGAACTCCAATCTTCAATTCGTAAAAAAGAAATAGAAATTTTTAATCATTCTTCACCCCCCCAAATCTGAACTCAGAACTTTTATCTCTTAGACAGGATTTAAAAGCTTCCATTTTTTCCCTATATGATTCTGCTATTAAATCCGCTAAATTTAAGGCCTATTCTTCAATAAATAAACCCACAAAATTTATGACCTCCAGAATTAAATCCAAAAGGCAACAGAGCAGAATTAACAAGATCATGAATGATAAAGGCATCCCACTGTCTCATCCTCAGGACATCGTAGATGAGTTCTCTAGATTTTACTCTAGGCTCTATAACCTTAATCTCCATTCCTCAGATCCACATTCCCACAAAGCCGCGATAGAAAGTTATCTTGCCACTCTTCACCTCCCCAAACTTAAGGATGAAGACATCGATCTTCTAAGTTCTCCCTTCTCGGCTCTTGAGATTGAGGGTACTATATCACAACTCAAGCAATTTAAAGCCCCAGGACCAGACGGATTCGGCAACGAGTACTATAAAGTTTTTTCTAGAATTCTCTCCTCCCACCTCTCCGAAATTTATAACCAAGCAGCCGACACGGTTCTTTCCCTCCGGAGATGTTGGAGGCCACAATCGTGCTAATCCCGAAACAAAAAGGCACTCTTGAAGATATCGCCAATTACAGGCCTATCTCGTTAATTAACACGGATGTGAAAATCTTTTCTAAATTGATTGCAAATAGGCTGAACTCTTTCCTACCCTCTTTGATCAATAACGATCAGATAGGTTTTGTTAAGGGGAGAAATGCCTCAGACGGGACTAGAAGAACAATTGGCACGATTGGGCTTAATAACAAATCCAGAACCCTTGCTATATTAGTGTCTCTAGATGCCGAAAAGGCTTTCGACCGACTTAATTGGGATTTCCTGGTAAGTGCTTTATCCAAATTCGGTTTCAACAGTAAATCAATTTCCACAATTATGGCCTTATATAAGAACCCCTCGGCAAGAATTTACTCAAATAATCATCTCTCCCCACCCTTCCCCATATCAAATGGCACCAGGCAAGGTTGCCCCCTTTCTCCCCTACTATTCATCCTTGCTATGGAGCCTTTTGCTCAATCCATTAGACAGAACAATTCCATCCAAGGTATTTCTACCCTTTCACGAGAGCTCAAAATAAGTCTGTACGCGGACGATATCATCTTATCTCTGACGGACCCTCTAAATTCTATCAGGAATTTTCATAATTCCTTAGACAAATTCTCAATTCTCTCGGATTTAAAAATCAACCCCAATAAATCTAAAATCTTACCCCTAAACATCACTAAAGAACAAATCAAGGCTATTAAGTCCTCGTCATCTTTGGCCTGGGCAGAAAAAGAATTTACATACTTAGGTATTTCAATATTAAACAATCTGGATGACACTATCTCAACCAACCTTTCTGCCCTTGCCAATATGATTCAGAGAGACTGTAATTCCTATAAAGATAGAAATCTCACATGGTGGGGGAAAAATCTGACAGCCAGGGTGTTTATCGTACCAAAAATACTCTACTTATTTAGAGCTCTACCTGTTCCAATTTCCATCTCCCAACTTTCCCAATTTCAGAAGTCTATCAATTCCTTCATCTGGCAAAATAAAATACCAAGGGTATCCTCAAATCTGCTATATAAAAGAAAAATCTACGGTGGCTTGGGATTCCCTAATATTAGTGCCTTATATCACACTAATATTATCAAACAAAGTCTAAACTGGCTTTCGGACAAATCACATCCCGCATGGTTAGACATAGAGTTATGCCTAAATAATAATGTCCACCCAAAAATTTTGATTTCCCAATCTTGTACAAATTCCGTTCCTTTTGACAAAAGACACCCACCTTCTCTGCCTCAGTCCAATCTTGGAAAAAATTTTCAAGAATCAAAAAAGGCCTTCCTAAATCGGAGTTAAAAAGCAAGATCCCACTTTCTTTAATCTGTCGCCTAACAGATCAAGATTTGCCTCCCATCTGGTTTAACCATAATATTAAGAGGTTAGGAAACGTCTTTAAAGATGGTAAATTCTTGTCTTTCGGAGATTTAAGGCGCAGCCATGATCTGCCCTCATCTCTCTTTCTACATTTCACCATCTTGAAGGACCAGATCCGCTCCTTTCTCGATATGAATTTTATTTTCTCTGAACCATGTCTTCATGTGCTAAGCAATCCAGATCATGGAGTATTCTGGAGTCACAAATTCATATACGATTGGTTTAATCAAGATACTGCCCTTTTGAAACACCGTGCTTCTTGAAATGGGAATCGGATTTAAGCATCTCCCTCTCTGGTGAAGATTGGGAAGATTCTTTGTCCTACACTTACTCCTCCACAATCTCACTCCCACTTCAAGAGGTTCATTCTAAACTTATATCTCGCTGGTATTATACTCCCATTCGTCTGGCTCATATTAATGTGAATAACTCCTCGTTGTGTTGGAGAAAATGCGGTAAGCGCGGCTCACTTATGCATATGTTCTGGTCTTGCCCTTCTCTGAAGAATTATTGGACACGGATCACTCGTCTCATCTCTCAGGTTTCCAATTTTAGGGTTAAATTGTCTCCTCAGATGGCCTTACTCTCGTCAGATTTGAATCATATCTCACCGGATCTCAGATCCCTGATAATTCACATCTTATTAGAAGCAAAACGTAATATTGCTCACAACTGGAAGAACCATTCTCCTCCAGATTTTGAGGTCATTAAAAACCAGTTGTCTCTCCATAGGACTTATGAATCTAGGTTCGCTCTGGCAAACAACTCCCATGTTAAATTTTCAAAGAAATGGTCCCATTGGGACATTCTCTTTCCTTAATTACACGCATTTCCCTCCCTCCCTCCCCCCCCCCCTCTGGTTTACGCTGGCACTTGGTTCTAGTTTTAAGTTTTAATTTTAACTTCCATCGATAGTTACTATTGTTACTATTACTATTAAACATCAGCTATGTTGTTTAAATTTAAAGTAGTTACATACACTACTCTTTTATTATTAAATCTGATCTCATCCTTACTTGATTGAGGATATTGATTCTCATGTGTACTGATATCTAGTATATCTCTCTCATTTCATGTTATCTACGATCTTCAGTATTAACGATTAACGATGTCAACTACTTCATTGTTATATATTTGTTGTTGGTTTATTGTTATCCTGGTTTGACATATCCTGACATCATTGTATATTTGTTACTATGTTTTTCCTTTCCCTATCTCTTATCCCTCCCTCCCACCTCCCTCCCCTCCCTCCTCATCCTTTCCCATTGTTATTTCAAAATACCAATAAAAACATTGGAACAGAAAAAATGTTTTGCTTCAGCACCCATACTCATCCAACCTGATGCATCACAACCGTTCATTGTGGAGGTAGACGCATCTGACGTAGGAGTGGGTGCGGTATTATCTCAAGGTCCGTCCCCTGGTAAATGGCATCCGTGTGCTTTCTTCTCTAAAAAATTGTCGTCGCCGAGAGGAATTATGATGTCGGCAATAGGGAACTCTTGGCCATTAAGTTGGCTTTTGAAGAGTGGCGTCACTTTTTGGAGGGGGCAGTCCACCCGGTCACGGTCATTACTGATCACAAGAACCTGCTGTATTTAGAGTCTGCAAAACGTCTGAATTCCAGACAAGCTAGATGGTCGTTGTTTTTTACCAGGTTTAATTTTGTCGTCACATATCGTCCTGGGTCAAAAAATGTAAAGGCTGATGCCTTATCTCGTAGTTTCCCGGGGGCCGGGAAGACGGATGACCCGGTTCCTATTCTTCAGGAGGGAGTTGTGGTGTCGGCTGTATGCTCTGAGCTTGAGGAGGAGGTATTGGAGGCTCAGGGGGGCGCCCCTGTAGGACCTCCAGGGAAACTGTTTGTTCCAGATCAGTTAAGACAAAAGGTTATCGAGGCACATCATAATTCTGCTTTGGCAGGACACCCAGGGAGTAAAGCAACTGTAGATCTCGTTTCTCGCCGGTTTTGGTGGCCTAACTTAAATAAAGAGGTGGTAACTTTTGTCGCGTCCTGTGGGGTATGTGCGTGCTCTAAGACCCCACATACCCGTCCGTCTGGGGCCCTTTTACCGTTGAAAATCCCGGAGCGTCCATGGACCCATCTGTCTATGGACTTCATTACGGACCTTCCTCCGTCTTCAGGTAAAACTGTCATACTAGTTGTAGTTGACAGGTTCAGCAAAATGGCACATTTTATTGCTCTTCCTGCTCTTCCTAATGCTAAAACTCTGGCGCAGGTGTTCATTGGGGAGATTGTGAGACTTCACGGGTTGCCTTCCGATGTGGTGTCGGATCGGGGGTCTCAGTTTGTGTCCAAATTCTGGAAGGCATTTTGTTCTCGTCGGGGGATGCAGTTGTCATTTTCTTCGGCTTTTCATCCACAGACCAATGGTCAGACAGAGCGTCTGAATCAGAGCTTAGAGACATATCTCCGGTGTTTTGTCTCAGAGAACCAAGAGGACTGGTCTTCTTTCTTGCCTCTGGCAGAGTTCGCTCTTAACAATAGGCGGAGCGAGTCCACTGGTAAGTCCCCGTTTTTTGGGGCATATGGTTTTCACCCCCAGTTTTGTACTTTCAATGGGGGGGGCTCTTCTGGGGTTCCTGAGGAGGGACGATTTTCGTCGTCACTTGCTTCAGTGTGGAGAAGAGTGCTTAATAATCTGAGCACTATGGGGAACCGATACAAACGTATGGCTGATAGGAGGAGAGTGTCTGGTCCGGACCTAAGTGTGAACGATCTGGTATGGTTGTCTACCAAGAATATAAAACTTAAGGTTCCCTCCTGGAAACTCGGTCCCAGATTCATCGGGCCATACAGGATCAGTTCAATAGTTAATCCGGTGGCTTTCCGTCTTGACCTCCCTCCTACATTTAAAATCCACAATGTGTTCCACAAATCGTTGCTTAAGAGGTACGTGGCACCAGTTATACCGTCACCTCTACCTCCTCCTCCAGTGGTGGTCAATGGTAATTTGGAGTTTCAGGTATCGAAGATCATTGACTCACGTCTGAATCGCCGGTCCCTTCAGTACCTTGTTCATTGGAGGGGGTATGGTCCTGAGGAGAGGATGTGGGTTTCTGCGTCGGATATTAACGCAGACCGTTTGGTTCGGGCCTTCCACACTACTCACCCAGATAGACCAGGCCCTGAGGGTCCAGAGGCCCCTCGTAGAAGGGGGGGGTACTATCACGGGTGTGTCGCGGCGGAGATCGTCGCGATTGCACACCCTGACTTCGCACAGCTGAGTTTCTGGTGCTGGGTGTTTTTCGGCACTGAGGGAGTTAATTCTTTCTCTCTCGGTGCTGGGCTGACCAGCCTCGCCCAGCTGCGATTGATGTTTTGTTAATTAGCTTCCTTCATATACCTGCTGGTCTGCTGGGGAAGTTGCCGGTGAAAGCATTCATTCAGACCAGCAGAGCGGATCGTTTCTGAGAAGACTTAAGCTAAGAGTGCCTGTTGTGGTTTTTCCTCTCCTCGCTTATTGTTTATCTCCTTAACCTTTTGTGTTCCTCTGTAGTGGAAGTGTTGTATGCAAGGCTGTGTTTCCTTTACCCCTTGTCTGTCTCGTTTGTCTTAGACTGTGTGTAAGCTGTGACCTGCCCATTCCCTGTGGTGGTAATCAGGGTTCTTCTCAGGACTAGATTACAGTGGTCAGGGATCTACAGGAGACAGGGTTACGCTGGCGGCCTGGACCTCTGTACCATTAACAGTACCTCCAGGTAGAGGGACTAGTCAGGACCCCAGTTCAGGGTCAGCATAGACCCCGGTCCACCTCTATCCAGAGACAGCGTGACACGTACACAGTATTGACCCACAATACATAGGATATTATGTCAGGTAAGACATTGCTGGCAGATACTATGTATACATGTTGATTTTCTCTATTATATGAAATTTAGAATGATGTCACATTAGATATAGGTTGCTATCTTTGAATATATCTGTTATACGTCGTGACATGCGCACGCCTCTTCCTCCTGCAGTTTTAAAGGGCATGCATCCCTAAGATTTTTTTCCCTTTCTCCTCTCTAGGGCCCACCGGACATTTCACCGGTGTCCGGTCCGACCCTGGTCCGATCTGTTACTTAGAAATCAGCGTTTGAATTGATCTGCAAATGAGACTGAAGAACTATTGTAAATCTGAAGACTTTTGTCATTCCAGCTCTATAAATATATCATTTAACCAGGAAGATCTCTTTTACTAGTGTGTAGTGTGTGACTGAGATATTCTGGGAGCCTTGACTGCACGCCTGTCGTGTGTGTCATAAGCTATAGGATCATGGCCAGCTGTTGTGGTCAAAACATCAGCTATGTGATTGAAGACAAATGTGATATACTAAAGCAAGACACGAAAACAAGTATATATAGATATCCTTCAGATAGCTGGGTTCTTTACAAATTTGGATGAGGTTTTCGGGCCCTAGCGTACAACCATATTGGAACAAAAATAAAAAATACAAACCAGTGAAGCTCTAGAAGAATTGTATATGATGCAACCTAGAACTACAAGTGCTTCTCACTAAATTAGAATATCATCAACAAGTTAATTTATTGCAGTTCTATACAAAAAGTGAAACTCATATTATATAGTCATTACAGAGTGATCTATTTCAAGTGTTTATTTCTGTTAATGTTGATGATTATGGCTTACAGGCAATGAAAACCGAAAAGTCATCTCAGTAAATTAGAATAATTAACAACAAAACCTGCAGAGGCTTCCTAAGCGTTTAAAAAGGTCCCTTAGTCTATTTCAGTAGGCTCCACAATCATGGGAAAGACTGTTGACTTGATAGATGTCCAGAAGGCAGTCATTGACACACTCCACAAGTAGGGTAAGCACAAAAAGTCATTTATAAAGAAGCTGGCTCTTGGGGAGTGGCCAAGCCTGCAATGTGAGCAGATGTGTAGTAGATCTCTCCTGCCGCAATCATCACAATAAAGATTGAATAGAGGCGCCGCCGAACGCCTTTTGCAGTCTGCTGACATGCCAATGGATCCGGTGAGCAGGAGAAGCCCAGCGGTGAAGATCTTTAGTCCCAGAATGACGCGCAGGAGGCAGAGGGAAGCTCTCAGGCCCAAGATGGCACCGAGTCTGCAGAAGAGAAGACGGCAAAGGCGAGCACTGCATATAGAAGAAAGCGGGAGGTAATCTCCAAGTTGGAGAGGTTTGCCAGGATGGAGCAGGCTGAATGGCTGGGAGTTGAAGGTGAAGGGCCTGGAGGAGTGGATGACCAGGGGAGCAATCGCAAGGAAGAGCCCAGGCGCAGGGCGGTGAGATGGTGCAGGAGTCCCCTATGTGTCCTGACAGAACACTTGTTATGGGTGATACATCACTTGCTGATAAGCTTATAGAGGTCTGTGCACCAGATATGGATGAGCCGACTCTAAAGGACATATTCTCGGCGGATATATTATGCAAAACTGCGCTCACTACTTTGACCCTGCGAGTGGATGATTTAAAAAGTGAGGTGGCTAATTTTTGCTCTGCCATGCAAAAAGTTGAGGAGAGAGTGGAGACTGTGGAGGAACGTGTTGGGAGCGCTGATGATCAGGTTACCGAACTGTTAAAAAGAGAGAAAAAATATGTC
This sequence comes from Oophaga sylvatica, assembly GCA_033576555.1. Classification (NCBI taxonomy): domain Eukaryota; kingdom Metazoa; phylum Chordata; class Amphibia; order Anura; family Dendrobatidae; genus Oophaga; species Oophaga sylvatica. The sequence continues at coordinate 25,042,050 of JARQOD010000003.1, read as the reverse complement.
CAACATTTTGCCGAGTTGGAGTTTAAAACCTATGATCTTGGAAACTGTTCTCGCAGGAACAATTTGAGAATAATTGGTGTGCATGAAAAAAGTGTAGGGGAACAACCCCACAGATTATATTGAGTCATGTCTGAAAAATACAGTGGGATGAGACAGTCTCAGTAAATTGCTTGCCGTTGAAAGAGCACACCGATTACCAACTAGACCTTTGCCCCCTGGGTCTGCCCCGAGAGCTGTCCCAGCCAAAATTCTGAACTATCGAGACCGAGATATTCTACGTAGGAAAGCCAGGAACTATGATGAACTAACAGTTGACGGCAACCGGATATCCATTTACCCTGACTATTCTGCGGTGGTTTAGAGGCTCAGGATGAAGTTCGGGGAGGTTAAGAGAAGACTGCATGGATTGGGCGTGGCTTAGTCAATGATTTATCCGGCCAAACTGAGGGTGGTGGCCATTGAAAGTGTGCAGTTTTTTCAAAACCCAGAGGAGGCGACACAACGGCTGGATCATAATGCTAAACATATTGGAGCGGAAAAAGTCACCTGAAGCTGTCTCTCTGTGTTTATGAGACAGTTGATAACCATTAGTTGTTAGTAAGTTTGTTTGATAAAATTGAATAGCTATGTGGAAAATATGCTATGCTATGGCGAGACGGTATGATCAGAGTGAGTTGTGTTCGGCGGCGCAACAGTTTATTTTGTTATAGGTAGGCGGGAGGGGTGGAGAGTTTAATACATTTAAGTATTCGGTGTCCGGGAATTTCGGATCTTTTGTATTGTTAAGTTGCAGAATAGCGTTCCTGTATCTCGTATAGAGATGGTGAGTTAGGAAGTTATATGAAGAGTTGATAAAGTTCTTGTGGGGGTGGGGCGGGGAAGTTAGAGGGGGGGTGTTGTGAATGAGCAGAGGCTCCCTCTAGTGGTTACAGACAGTACTGAACCTTCCAGAGAGGAATGGCGATCTGGGATCACTGACTGGACTGATATAAGGGAGGTTCCCTCCCATGATGGTCGCCGGTGATCAATTGTTCTGGTCTCAATTGTGGTTCCTGTTCATTTGGAAGTTTGCTGGTGTCTTGCCTGCATCTGCTGCTTTCAGATAAGATATTTTCTGCTTTTCTTTTTGTGCTTGCTATTTGCATAGTTTTCTGCACATTTGTGGAGGACAGCCGGGTCCCCTTCTGGGGCCTGTGCTCCTCACAGTTTGTCTGTAGCCACTGTTGTTTTTTCATTTGCTTTTTCCTGCTTTTTCAGCGGCTGCAGCTTGGTTTTGTTCACACTGAGATCTGATTTAGTGGGTGGCGAGATCGTGTGATCTCAGTATTTTTGTAATCAGAATTGTTGGATTTTTGTAGGGTTTTCTGGGTTGCAGAAAGTAATCTCTCCTGTCCTTTCCTATTTAGTCAGCTTGTGGCCCCAGCGTTTGCTCAATCTGTTTTCTGCCTGCGTTTGTGTTTTTATCTTGTCTAACCGCCATTACATGTTTGGGGGCTGCCTATTCCTTTGGGGCTCTACTCCGGGCAGATAGCTTTCCTGTTTCTATCTTTAGGTATAGCTAGCTCTCAGGCTGTGACGAGGCGTCTAGAATCAACGTAGGAACGCTCCACGGCTACCTCTAGTTGTGTGGTTAGTTCAGGTTTCTGCAACCCATTAGTTACCAACATCTCAGGTGTTCGGCTGCCCGGCTGTTGTTCCTGTCCTTCTCAGCTACCTTACATAACAGTATCACCGGCCAAACTGAAAATTATATGGTACTCACAGAAGGGAAAAATAGTTTGGAAAGAAAAAAGTTGTCAGAGTTGTCAGAGATTTTTTTTTCTGTTTGTTGCATATTGTCCCTCTTTTTCTCTGGGTGCTGAGGAGGATTTTTTTTTTCTCAATGGAGTTTGCACAGTTGTCTGGCCGTGTGGATCAGCTTGCCACTGAGGTTCGGAGTATTGCTACCTATCTTGCTAGGTTGCCGGTTGTGGAACCTAGGATTCCCATGCCAGATTTGTTTTTGGGGGATCAATCTAAATTTCTGAATTTCAAAAATAACTGTAAGTTGTTTTTTGCCTTAAGGCCTAAGTCCTCAGGGAACGCTGCACAGCAGGTTCAAATTGTCATCTCCCTGCTGCCCGGCGACCCTCAGGATTGGGCTTTTTCCCTGACACCTGGGGATCCTGTTTTGAATGATATTGATGTATTTTTTCAGGCTCTAGGGTTATTGTACGATGAACCTAATGTCACTGATCAAGCTGAAAAGATCCTGTTGGCATTAAATCAGGGTCTTGAAGACGCTGAGTTGTACTGTCAGAAATTTCAAAAGTGGGCAGTTCTGACCAAATGGAATGATCATGCTTTGGCTGCCCTTTTTCGAAAGGGTCTGTCAGAAAAAGTAAAGGACGTTATTGTGGGATTCCCTGTTCCCTCTGGTCTCAATGATTCTATGTCTTTGGCCATTCAAATTGACAGACGTTTGCGTGAGCGCAGAGGTGTGCGTGAGATAGTGTTGCCTTGTGAGCCAGCTCCTGAGCCCATGCAGTGTGATGGAGTGACTTCTGGGGCTCAGAGTCATGAGTTTCGTAGGCGCAATGGGTTATGTTTCTACTGTGGTGAAGCGTCCCATGCTATTTCCGTCTGCCCTAAGCAGGGAAGATGTTTTGCGCGTTCAGTTGTCTTGGGTAGTGTTCAGACTAAATTTCTGTTGACTGTTAACCTCATTTGCTCCATGTCCACATTTTCGGCTCAGGCTTTTGTTGATTCAGGAGCTGCTATTAACCTGATGGATTTTGACTTTGCCAAACGTTGTGGCTTTCCCATGATACCCCTGCGAAAGTCTATTCCTTTACTGGGCATTGATTCTACCTCTTTGGTGGAGAATAAACCCCAATTTTCTACTCAGGTGATAATGAGGGTTGAACCAGATCATCAGGAGAGTTGCAAATTTCTGGTGTTGCATAATCTGCATGACATTATTGTACTGGGTTTCCCTTGGTTACAGACTCATAATCCTCTTTTGGATTGGAAATCTGTGTCTGTGACCAGTTGGGGTTGCCAATGTGTTAATACTGACACTTCTGTTTTTTCTGCCTCTCCCCAGTCTCAGGATGTCCCTGACTTTTTGACTGATTTTTCTGATGTGTTTAATGAAAGTAAGTCTGCGTCCTTACCTCCTCACAGAAGCTACGATTGCGCTATTGAGTTACTGCCTGGTTGTAAATTTCCTAAGGGTCGCCTTTTTAACTTATCTGTACCTGAACACGATGCTATGCGATCTTATATCAAGGAGTCATTGGAGAAGGGTCATATCAGACCATCCTCTTCACCCTTGGGCGCCGGTTTTTTCTTTGTGGCCAAAAAGGATGGTTCATTGAGGCCGTGTCTTGATTATCGCTTCCTGAATAAGATCACTGTGAAATATCAATATCCGTTACCCTTGATTTCTAACCTGTTTTCCAGAGTGAAAAGTCCTAGTTGGTTTACCAAGCTTGACCTCAGGGGGGCGTATAACCTTATTCGCATTAAGCACGGGGATGAATGGAAGACGGCGTTTAATACCCCAGAGGGGCATTTTGAGTACCTAGTGATGCCTTTTGGGCTCACTAATGCTCCTTCCATCTTCCAATCCTTCATGAATGATATTTTCAGGGATTTTGTGGATAAATTTCTGATTGTTTATTTGGATGATATCTTGATTTTTTCCAACGACTGGGACTCTCATGTGAAGCATGTTCGGACTGTGTTCCAGATTTTGAGAGAGAATGCACTGTATGTGAAGGGATCAAAGTGTCTTTTTGGCTTACAGAAGGTCTCATTTCTGGGATTCATTTTGTCTCCGTCTGTTATTGAAATGGACCCGGTCAAGGTTCAGGCCATCTGTGATTGGGTTCAACCTACTTCATTAAAGGCTCTTCAGAGATTTTGGGTTTTGCCAATTTTTATCTTAAATTCATTGGTAATTTCTCCAGTATTGTTAAACCATTGACTGATTTGACCAAAAAGGGTTCTGATGTGGTAAATTGGCCTCCTGAGGCAGTTTCTGCGTTTCAGGAACTTAAGCAGAGATTCACTTCTGCTCTTGTTCTACGGCAGCCTGATGTTTCTCTACCGTTTCAGGTGGAGGTTTATGCTTCTGAAATTGGGGCAGGTGCTGTTTTGTCCCAAAGGGATCCAGAGACCTCTAAGAGTAACCCTTGTGCCTTTTTCTCTCGAAAGTTTTCTCCAACTGAACGTAATTATGACGTGGGTTATCGGGAGTTATTGGCCATGAAGTGGGCCTTTGAAGAGTGGAGACATTGGCTGGAAGGAGCCAAACATCAGGTGGTGGTCCTCACGGACCATAAGAACCTGGTTTATCTCGAATCAGCCAAGCGACTTAATCCTAGACAGGCCAGGTGGTCCTTGTTTTTCACACGTTTTAATTTTGTGGTTTCTTTTCTTCCTGGCACTAAGAATGTTAAGGCGGATGCCCTCTCAAGGAGTTTCTTTGTGGGTTCTCCTGAGTTATCTGATCCTGCTGTTATTTTGAAAGAGGGTGTAGTACTTTCTGCCATCTCGCCCAATTTGAGACTGGCTCTGGAGGGGTGTCAGGAGGATAAACCTGAGCGCTGCCCTGTTGGGAAATTGTTTGTCCCAGACCAGTGGAAGAAGAGTGTGATGTCTGAGATTCATTGTTCCGCGTTGGCTAGTCATCCCGGGATTTTTGGTACCAGAGACTTGGTGAGTCGGTCCTTTTGGTGGCCTACTTTGTCTCGTGACGTCAGGGACTTTGTGCAGTCCTGTGGGACTTGCTCTCTTTCCAAGCCTTGCTCTCGCTCTAGTGGTTTGTTGATGCCATTACCTGTGTCCAAGAGGCCATGGACCCATATCTCTATGGATTTTATTTCCGACCTCCCTGTCTCTGAGAGAATGACCGTTATCTGGGTAATCTGTGATAGGTTTTCCAAGATGATACATCTTGTGCCATTACCTAATTTGCCTTCCTCCTCCGAGTTGGTGCCTTTGTTCCTTCAGCACGTGGATCGGTTGCACGGCATTCCAGAGAACATTGTGTCTGACAGAGGAGTCCATTTTGTTTCCAGATTTTGGAGGACATTTTGTTCTAAACTTGGTGTTCAATAATCTTTCTCCTCTGCATTTCATCCTCAGACCAATGGTCAAACTGAGAGAACAAACCAGACATTGGAGACTTATCTAAGATGTTTTGTGTCTGCTGATCAAGATGACTGGGTCTCTTTTTTTGCCTTTGGCTGAGTTTGCTCTTAATAATAGGGCTAGCTCTGCCACCTTGATGTCTCTATTTTTCTGCAATTCTGGGTTTCACCCTCGATTTTCTTCGGGACAGGCGGAGGCTTCGGTCTGTCCGGGTGTTGACTCTGTTGTGGAGCAAATGCAGCAGATTTGGGACCAGGTAGTGGAGAGGTTGTCTCGCTCTCAAGAGAAGGCTCAGAGGTTTGCCAATCGACATAGGACTGATGGTCCTCAGTTTAAAGTGGGGGACTTGGTTTGGTTGTCCTCAAGAAATATCCCTATGAGGGTTGCATCTCCAAAGTTTAAGCCTAGGTTCATTGGACCTTATAAGATCATGGAGATTCTTAATTCGGTTTCCTTCCGTTTGCTTCTTCCAGGGACATTTAAGACCCATAACGTGTTCCACAAGTCCTTATTGAAGAGGTTTGTCGAGCCAGTGGTTCCTATGGCTGCGCCTCCTGACCCTGTTTTGGTTGAGGGCAATCAGGAGTTTGTGGTTGAGAAAATATTGGATTCTCTTTTTTCTAGACGGAAACTCCAGTATTTGGTTAAGTGGAGAGGTTATGGTCAGGAGGACAATTCTTGGGTGTTTGCTTCGGACATCCATGCTAGGAGACTGATCCGTACCTATCACCGAGCTCATCCTGATTGGCCTGGTTGCACAAGTGAGGGTTCGGTGACCCCTCCTCAAGGGGGGGTACTGTTGTGAATGAGCAGAGGCTCCCTCTGGGTGGTTACAGACAGTACTGAACCTTTCAGAGAGGAATGGCGATCTGGGATCACTGACTGGACTGATATAAGGGAGGTTACCTCCCATGATGGTCGCCGGTGATCAATTGATCTGGTCTCAATTGTGGTTCCTGTTCATTTGGAAGTTTGCTGGTGTCTTGCCTGCATCTGCTGCTTTCAGATAAGATATTTTCTGCTTTTCTTTTTGTGCTTGCTATTTGCATAGTTTTCTGCACATTTGTGGAGGACAGCCGGGTCCCCTTCTGGGGCCTGTGCTCCTCACAGTTTGTCTGTAGCCACGGTTGTTTTTTCATTTGCTTTTTCCTGCTTTTTCAGCGGCTGCAGCTTGGTTTTGTTCACACTGAGATCTGATTTAGTGGGTGGCGAGATCGTGTGATCTCAGTATTTTTGTAATCAGAATTGTTGGATTTTTGTAGGGTTTTCTGGGTTGCAGAAAGTAATCTCTCCTGTCCTTTCCTATTTAGTCAGCTTGTGGCCCCAGCGTTTGCTCAATCAGTTTTCTGCCTGCGTTTGTGTTTTCATCTTGTCTAACCGCCATTATATGTTTGGGGGCTGCCTATTCCTTTGGGGCTCTACTCCGGGGCAGTTAGCTTTCCTGTTTCTATCTTTAGGTATAGCTAGCTCTCAGGCTGTGACGAGGCGTCTAGGATCAACGTAGGAACGCTCCACGGCTACCTCTAGTTGTGTGGTTAGTTCAGGTTTCTGCAACCCATTAGTTACCAACATCTCAGGTGTTCGGCTGCCTGGCTGTTGTTCCTGTCCTCCTCAGCTACCTTACATAACAGGGGGGTTTAAGTTGAGATTCACTAGTGATAAAGGGGGGATGACCGGTGGCTGGAGGGGGGGTATGGAGGATGGATGGAGGCTATAAAAGGAGGGAAACAAAATTCTGAGACTATAGAATGTGATAGGAGGTAGAGTAAAAATTTTAAGCTGGATCGTCAGGGGTCTATCTAATAACACGAGGTGCACAGCAATAGGGCAGTATATCTTGAAATGGAGACACTCGTTGATATGTCTTCAGGAAACACACTTGGTGGGGGAAAAAGTAGCTATACTGCAGAAGAGATGGGTGAGGAAGGCGTATCACTCGACGTTATCAGCTTACGCTAGAGGGGTGTCCATATTGGTACATACAAGCGTCCTGTTTGAACAGGTAGAAGCAATAATAGACAAAGATGGTCAATATGTGTTTGTAGTATGTACGATTTTTAATAGATTAATATGTATTTTGTCTATATACATTCCTCCGCTGTTTTCCAGGAAAAAGCTACAAGAAATTCTAGAAATATCGGGTAGGTGGGTTGGGGCGCCTTTACTTATAGTGGGGGACGTGAATAATATTGCCAATGACCATTGGGATAAGGGAAAACATACTTTATTAAGGAGGGAGGGAAATGAGATGCCGTTTGGTAACTATTTGAAGGAGATAGCGTGAATGTAGGGTACGAAATATGGACAAGTATTGCTACTCTTGCTATTCAGCAACATATGACTCTCTGTCCTGTATTGATGTAGCTTGGGAAATGAATGTATGGATAATTTAGTACAGGAGGTGGAGTATTTGCAGAGAGCTTTGTCGGATCACAGTACGTTATTGGTGACTGTACAGTTTGAAGATCAGGGAAATTTGGTGGGCCTGGGATGGAAAATTCACCCTTTTTGGTTGCAGCTTCTGGACATGGGAAAGATTGGGGAGGAGTTAGTGGAATTTTTTTTGAAATGGTATGTATATTAGGATATGTGGAAGAAATAATAACTGACAACATGACCAAAATAGTAATTGCAAGATAATTATTTATTGCAAGGAAATTGATTGCAAAATACTGGCTCAGAGAGGAGCCTCCATTCAGACTGGAATTCATAGCACAAACGGACCATATAAATTTACTGGAAGAGAGCATCTACACCAAGAGAAACAAGCTGGAACTGTTTCACACATTATGGTGGCCGTGGTTGGACAGGAATTAGTATTGTTGTACCAGTATATGTTATTACAACGTTTGACTTATGGTGAATTGGATTAATGTTTGACATTGTTAACAATGACCGAAATTCTGTTCGCTTCTGGTATATCTCCGGGGAGGGGGGGGTAATTTACCTTAAAAAATGGAAACGGAGTAAGGTTATGTGACATGTAATATCTGTTTTATTTTGTTATATTTAATGAAAATTTATCTGATTAAAAGAAGAAGAAGTTGGCTGTTCACAGAGTGCTGTATCCAAGCATATTAATGGAAAGTTGAGTAGAAGGAAAAAGTGTGATGGTGGGATGGTGTTTCCAGGTTGGTGTGCATTGTTAGTTTTCCTCCACACAGAGCATTTCGCATTTAGCCACAACAGTTCTACTTTGGTCTCATCTGACTAGAACACCTCCTTCCACATGCTCGCTGTGTCCCCTACATGAATTTTTGCAACCTGCAAATGTATAGGGAGTAAACTGTATTCTTCTCTTCAGCATACCTGCATCTCCACATCCAGACACCCCTGGGCTCTTCCCAGGCGACGACGCTCCCTCTTTCAGGCGACCCCCAGTAATGGAGACACAGTCCAGGATAACTTGAACATGTTCTTTACTTAACTTTTCACACGTTACATCCACAGTTGGTACATCATGGGTATCACTTGCTTCCTTATCTTTCCCTGCTTTGCTGTAACTTCTGTGCAGTACACGCCCGGACATGAATTCACCCCAGACATGAATTCATCAGTCACTACGTTTGGTGGCCCCCGGTGAAGCATCCGGCCCATCTGTACTGATCCCATCGAAGTTCCAACTCCTTAGTCCAGCCAACTTCAGCACTAAAAGCTTTGGCCCACGCGGTAAGACGCCACATCTTCCTTCTCTGTAAAGGCCCACTGACAGGATATACAGTGGCCGTGGGTAACATGCCCCCATCTAGTGGCCCACAACAGAACTACACTTACCCAATGTATAAGAACTATATACTAAGGTGCCCTCCTTTAGTGTCCCCAGAAAACAGCACCTAACTTTCCCTAAACTGACTGCCTATGGGGGGTGCATTATATTATATAGAGCTTGTCAATGGGGATCGCCGTATACTATAGAGTTTGCCTATTTATTTATTTTACTAATTTATATAGCGCCATTAATTCCACAGCGCTTTACAGACATTATTGGCACTGTCCCTGATGGGCCTCACAATCTAAATTCCCTATCAGTATGTCTTTGGAATGTGGGAGGAAACCGGAGTACCCGGAGGAAATCCACGCAAACATACAAACTCCTTGCAGATGTCCTTGGTGGGATTTGAACCCGGACCCCAGCACTGCAAGGCTACAATGCTAACCACTGAGCCACCGTGCCACCTGTCTATGGGTGGGTGCATTATACTATAGAGTCTGCCCATGGGGAGTGCTTAAACTATAGAGTCTGCCTCTGGGAGGGGGTGCAGTATGCTATTGAGTCTGCCTATGGGGGAGTGCATTATACTATAGAGTCTGCCTATGGGGGCTGCATTATACTGATAGGAATCTGGTAGACCCTTCTATATTCTACACTCCAATACCCCTGCTAATGCTAGAGCTTATATAACAATCCCTTTAAGAATTCACTTCTCTATATTCCACTAAGACATTATTTGCTGACTGAACTGAACAACATGACATATATCAAAGGTTAAGCCAACAAGACATATTCCTGTTGACTATGGGATAATCAGAGTAATAGCACCCTAATGATGGGAATAGCAAATAATGAGTATAGATGAATAACGATTACACCTGCAATTAATCAGTAAAGTAATAAAGTTATAACTGCTAATGACGACAGTTTGGGGGTCCATGAAAGAAACACATGATGACTAGTGAATTCCTTAGATAGATAATTAGTTGGTCAACCTGACATAAACTATGGTACTGTCACGCGGTCTTATGATATGTGTACGATGTCAGTAAACTATTCTTAAAAGAACAACACTCTATACAACATATAGATTAGCAACATCAGCATGTAAATATAGAATAGATTTACCTGACACGATATCCGTTGAACTCAGGGTTAATCTTGAGGACTTGATACACTGTCACAGGAAAGAGGAGGACCGGGGTCTAACCTGACCCTAAACTGGGGTCCTAACTAATCCCTCACCTTGGAGGTACTGATAATGGTTCAGAGGTCCAAGTCTCCAGCCTAACCCTGTCTCCTATCAGTCCCTGAACCCTGTAATCAGTCCTAAGAAGGATTCTGATTACCACCAAAGGGATATGGGCTGATCTCTGCTAAATACACAGATTAGAAATATAAGACAGACTGGAGAAAACAAAGACTTGCATACACACTCAAACACAGAAGGAACATAAATGATCTGGGATATTAAACTCTAAGCAAGGTGAGCTTAAAACAACTAAGGAGCTCTTTAACTTAAGTCTATACAGATACAATCCTATCTGTGGTCTGCATGAAGAATTTCACTGGCAACTCCCAAACAGACAACCAGAGATTTAAAGGAAACCAATCAACAAATAATTAATTGCAGCCGGGAGAAACTGCACCCAGTCCCAGAACTGAGCACAGACAGAATTAACTCCCTAACTGCCAAACACAAAGAAACAGCAACTCAGCTGTGAGAAGTCAGAATGTGCAACCGCGACGATCTTCGTGGCGATGCACACATGACAGTACCCCCCCTTCTACGAGGGGCCTCCGGACCCTTAGGGCCAGGTTTGCCCGGGTGAGTTCTGTGGAAGGTCCGCACCAAACGATCTGCGTTAATGTCAGACGCAGGAACCCACGTCCTCTCCTCTGGACCATACCCCTTCCAATGCACCAAGTACTGAAGGGACCGGCGATTCAGACGTGAGTCAATGATCTTTGACACTTGAAACTCCAAGTTACCATTGACCACCACTGGAGGAGGAGGTAGAGGTGATGGTATGACTGGTGCCACGTACCTCTTAAGTAATGACTTGTGGAACACATTATGAATTTTAAACGTAGGAGGGAGGTCCAGACGAAATGCCACAGGATTAATTATGGAACTGATCCTGTACGGCCCGATGAATCTGGGGCCCAGCTTCCAGGAGGGAACTTTAAGTTTTATATTCCTGGTAGACAACCATACCAGATCGTTCACATTAAGATCTGGACCAGAAACTCTCCTCCTATCAGCCATACGTTTATAACGGTTCCCCATAGCACTCAGATTATTCAATACACCTCTCCACACTGAAGCAAGTGACGACGAGAAACGCTCCTCCTCAGGAACCCCAGAAGGGCCCCCCCCATTGAATGTACAAAACTGGGGATGAAAACCATATGCCCCAAAAAACGGGGACTTACCAGTGGACTCGCTCCGCCTGTTGTTAAGAGCGAACTCTGCCAGAGGCAAGAAAGAAGACCAGTCCTCCTGGTTCTCCGATACAAAACACCGAAGATAAGTCTCTAGGCTTTGATTCAGACGCTCTGTCTGACCATTGGTCTGCGGATGAAAAGCCGAGGAAAATGACAATTGCATCCCCCGACGTAAACAAAATGCCCTCCAAAACTTGGACACAAACTGAGACCCCCTATCTGACACCACATCAGAAGGCAACCCATGAAGTCTCACAATCTCCCCAATGAACACCTGCGCCAGAGTTTTAGCATTAGGGAGGGCAGGAAGAGCAATGAAATGTGCCATCTTACTGAACCTGTCAACAACCACCAGTATGACAGTCTTCCCTGACGACTGAGGAAGGTCCGTGATGAAGTCCATAGACAAATGAGTCCATGGACGCTCCGGAAGTTTCAAGGGTAAGAGGGTCCCAGACGGACGGGTATGAGGGGTCTTAGAGCGAGCACAAACCCCACAGGACGCGACAAAAGTTAAAACATCTTTATTAACGTTAGGCCACCAAAACCGGCGAGAAAGGAGATCTAAAGTAGCCTTACTCCCTGGATGTCCTGCTAAAGCAGAATTATGATGTGCCTCAATAACCTTTTGTCTCAACTGATTTGGACAAACAGTCTCCCTGGAGGTCCTGCAGGGGCGTCCCCCTGAGCCTCTAACACCTCCTCCTCAAGCTCAGAACATACAGCCGACACTACCACCCCCTCCTGAAGGATAGGAATCGGGTCATCCATTTTCCCGGCCCCTGGGAAACTGCGAGACAAGGCATCCGCCTTAACATTCTTAGATCCAGGGCGATAAGTGACAACAAAATTAAACCTGGTAAAAAACAACGACCATCGAGCTTGTCTGGAATTCAGACGCTTAGCAGATTCCAAATACAGCAGGTTCTTGTGATCAGTAATGACGGTGACCGGGTGGACTGCCCCTCCAAAAAGTGACGCCATTCTTCAAAAGCCAACTTAATGGCCAAAAGTTCCCTATTGCCGATATCATAATTCCTTTCGGCGGACGACAATTTTTTTAGAAAAGAAAGCGCACGGATGCCATTTACCAGGGGACGGACCCTGGGACAATATTGCACCCACCCCTACGTCAGACGCGTCCACCTCCACAACGAACGGCTGTGATGCATCTGGTTGGATGAGAACGGGTGCCGAAGCAAAACATTTTTTCAAAGAGGAAAAAGCTTGGCAAGCTTTGTCCGACCATTTAGAAAAATCCGTCCCTTTTCTTGTCATGTCAGTGAGAGGTTTGACAACAGATGAGAAATTACAAATAAATTTCCGGTAGTAGTTAGCAAACCCAGAAAACGCTGCAGAGCCTTAAGATCCTCTGGCTGATCCCATTCAAGCACTGCTCTCACCTTTTCAGGGTCCATACGGAAACCGGAGGCTGACACCAAGAAACCCAAAAACTGAAGTTCCTGTACGGCGAAAACACACTTTTCCAGTTTGGCGTATAGTTTATTGTCTCGCAAGATCTGCAACACCTGTCTCACATGCTCCTGGTGAGACACAAGATCTGGTGAGTAAATTAAAATGTCATCCAAATATACGACCACAAACAGCCCCACCAGATGACGAAAAATGTCATTAACAAAATGTTGGAATACTGCTGGTGCAGTAGTCAGACCAAAAGGCATGACAAGGTTCTCATAATGTCCCTCCGGCGTGTTAAACGCCGTTTTCCACTCATCCCCCTCTTTTATCCTAATCAGATTATACGCCCCCCTGAGATCCAATTTAGAGAACCATTTGGCGCCAACAATTTGATTGAAGAGATCAGGAATCAGAGGGAGTGGATACGGATCTCGAACAGTAATCCGATTAAGTTCGCGGAAATCCAAGCAAGGGCGTAGGCCTCCATCTTTTTTCTTCACAAAGAAGAACCCCGCGGCCACTGGGGAAGATGAAGGTCTAATATGCCCTTTGGCCAGACTTTCCGAAATATAATCTTTCATAGCCTGCCTCTCAGGACCAGAAAGGTTATATAACCCAGCTTTAGGTAACTTAGCATCAGGAAGTAAATTAATAGAGCAGTCATACACGCGATGAGGAGGCAACTCCTGACACCCCTCCTCAGAGAACACATCCCCAAAGTCCTCCAAAAAGGAGGCAAAGTACTAGGCACGACCGCACTGATGACTGTGTTCATGCAGTTACTTTTGCAAAACTCCCCCATTGGCTTATATCTCTGGACTGCCAATTAATCACAGGGTTATGTTTAACCAACCAAGGAAGTCCCAACACAATAGGAGTAGGTAGACCCTCCAACACATAACAAGATAATAGTTCCCTATGTATTGCCCCTACCCGAAGGTCAATGTTATGAACCTCATGAACAAAGCTACCTTGGCCGAGAGGCCTGGCGTCAATGGAGAATATAGGGATCGGTTTGACCAATACACTCAGATGCATACCTTGAGCCTGAGCAAACTGAGTGTCAACCAGATTAGCCCGGACCCACTATCAAGAAGAACAGAAAATCTCTCCACTCTCGTACCAACCACCACCTCCACTGGTACAAGGAACTGAGAAGAACTAGCGGACGAAATACATACTCCCAGGTTGTCGTCCACCACACAACCTGGGATTAACAGTTTTCCGGCGACTTTTTGCTCAACAAGGCACGGGATGGACATCCCCCAACAAAATGTCCCTCTTTCCCGCAGAAGAAACACCTTCTAGTCCTGCGGCGTACCGCCAATCCCCTCCTACGAAATGATGTCCCTCCCAACTGCATAGGCTCCTCCGAACAGACAAGGGGAACCTCAACATAAGGGACTTTAGTAGTAGGTGGAGTAACAACAGGGGGCGGAGTTACCTCGCACCTCTCCCGGAGCCGTCTATCAGTACGGATAGCTAGGGCCATAGCAGCCTCCAGTGATGGAGGAGAATCATACTGAGCCAAAACGTCCTTTAATTTGTCAGAAAGCCCATGACAAAACTGGCTCCTAAGAGCTGGGTCATTCCACTGAGTATCTGTGGCCCATCTACGGAACTCAGAAGCAAATTCCTCCGCCGGACGATCTCCCTGCTGTATCTTACGTAATTTTGTCTCAGCAAGAGAGACCCGATCTGGGTCATCATATACCAAACCCAGGGCAGTAAAAAATCGATCTACTGACTGTAGAGCCGGGGATCCCGGAGGAAGGGAGAAGGCCCAGGATTGAGGGTCCCCTTGTAGGAGCGAGATAACAATTCCCACTCTCTGCTCTTCACTCCCTGATGATCGAGGCCGAAGCCGAAAATACAATTTACATGCTTCCCTGAAGGTAAAAAATTTGTCTCGCCCACCAGTTAACCTGTCCGGGAGAGCTACTTTAGGTTCAAATCTGGTTTGCTCCGAGGGAGACAAAACTTTGGACTTAATGTCCGTCAGCTCCATGGATAATCCCTGCAACTGCAGAGCCAGCTGGGCTACTGGATCCATGGCAACTGGGAATAATTTTATTGGCCAGTGAAAATGTCACGCGGTCTTATGATATGTGTACGATGTCAGTAAACTATTCTTAAAAGAACAACACTCTATACAACATATAGATTAGCAACATCAGCATGTAAATATAGAATAGATTTACCTGACACGATATCCGTTGAACTCAGGGTTAATCTTGAGGACTTGATACACTGTCACAGGAAAGAGGAGGACCGGGGGTCTAACCTGACCCTAAACTGGGGTCCTAACTAATCCCTCACCTTGGAGGTACTGATAATGGTTCAGAGGTCCAAGTCTCCAGCCTAACCCTGTCTCCTATCAGTCCCTGAACCCTGTAATCAGTCCTAAGAAGGATTCTGATTACCACCAAAGGGATATGGGCTGATCTCTGCTAAATACCCAGATTAGACATATAAGACAGACTGGAGAAAACACAGACTTGCATACACACTCAAACACAGAAGGAACATAAATGATCTGGGATATTAAACTCTAAGCAAGGTGAGCTTAAAACAACTAAGGAGCTCTTTAACTTAAGTCTATACAGATACAATCCTATCTGTGGTCTGCATGAAGAATTTCACTGGCAACTCCCAACACAGACAACCAGAGATTTAAAGGAAACCAATCAACAAATAATTAATTGCAGCCGGGAGAAACTGCACCCAGTCCCAGAACTGAGCACAGACAGAATTAACTCCCTAACTGCCAAACACAAAGAAACAGCAACTCAGCTGTGAGAAGTCAGAATGTGCAACCGCGACGATCTTCGTGGCGATGCACACATGACAGGTACGTGACAAAATGTATTTACTGTAATAAATGATTTGCTAATATGTTTCTGTAAAACACCATTACCTAATGCACGTATACGCCCTCTAAACAGGGTATAAAAGATGGATCTTAACCGTCATTAAACCATGCCTAGTAATTTGCATACAGTTGCAGTGTCTTCTGTTTAATTACTAGCATCACTTGCCTCGATCCAAGCTCTACCTAATTTGGCACGATCTAATATACTGAAAGGCCTAATTCCAAGGCTAACCCGACAGCTGGCGTCCCAAGGGCGGTACCTGAAGGCCCGGCACAATGGCAGAGGAGACAGTGGAACACACAGAAACTCCCGGGAAGGTAAGAACCTTTGAATTCTTACATACAAATTCTGTGTCTCCCCTGGTCTACAAGCTGCTGGCCGGACCAAGGGTACAGTATAGTCGGGACCTTCCAAACCCAGTTCATTTTTAATGACAAAGAACAAGTAGAATATCCTGCGGGATACTTAACAGTATATTAGATTCGTTATTCTCTGTTGCTGCTATTTGTATGTCTGTTACGTCATGTTACATGTTTAGTGTATGAGTGAAGTGTGAAAGTAAAACTAACCCTAAGGTATGAGACTGCTCTGCTAGGTCTGTCACTCAGAACGTTCCTCTCTATGCTAACTGGCTTTGCCAGGATTCATGTGAGGTTACATTTGGGCGGCTGATACTCGGAGCAAGCTACGTACACTTCTTGGAGAGAACTAGAGGTACGGTGTCCAAAAACGCCGATCGCTTCGGGCTAGATTCCCTGCATTTCTCTTTGGTGGCCACATGTTGGTACCTAGAGTCAGGGGATGAGTCTGTCTGTCTTCTGTCTTGTCTGATACGCACAATCATCTCCCACATGATACTGAAGAATGTTGAGGTAGTTGCAATAACTTTGGCCTGCCTATTGTTAGCTGGTCTTGTTTTCTGGTTGATACATAAAACATCTGAATATTCAAGGGCTAATAAGAGTGTGCTATCCCCTGTGACGGGCCGTAAGGTAAAGTGCTGTGACACTGGAATAGGAGTGGTCACGGAGAAGCACTTCATTAATATATCCCCAGGTATAATAGGGGAGGAAATATATGTCAGGTCCTATCACCTTGTTTATTTATAAATCAGGGTGAGGAATAAGGATGGGAGGGGAAAACACGCAACAACACCGTAGACACAGCTCGTAGACAGGTATCAACCAGACCAAGAAAAAGGCAGTACTAGGTCAGAAGCAAAGAGGTACCAGGAAAAGGGGGAGTTTTTCAGACAGGAAGATTACAGAGTAGTTGTGAAAAAGCTGTGGTAGAGTGTGACAGAGAAAGACTGATATATGAGGCTCCTTGAATGCATTGAATGAGCGTGTGCAAGTTATAAGGATTTAATACAAAATAAAAATCCTGAATGTATAAGGGAGTCCATTAGGTATTTGTATGATCTTTGGACAAGTGGTACCAAAGATATAGTAGAGGTACACTAATTGAGTGTGAAACACATAGTCACAAGAGTGAATGAGGACGTTTGTCCTGCATGGACTGCAGATTCTGCATAGGAAGTGCATGTTTCAAAAGAAGAACGAATGAGAGGTGGGTGCCTGTTGGAGATTGGATTTTAATCAGATTATTTCCAGAACCCCAAAAGCAAAAGATAAAAGGTGCAAGACGAAGGGGTGTTCATTGGGCTATCTTTCATGTAAACACACATGTTCATATAGATGAGTCCTACTTAGGTGGTACATTAAGTCTTATCCAGAATAAACGTGAATATATAACTCAAAGTCCAGACGGACAGGTCTTGCATATCAAACGTATGAGTAGTAGAAATAGAGGTTATTAAGGTGTATACGCCAGTAGACTTGTTTTGATCTGTGTGATAAATAGTAGTTTTAAAATCACTTTTCACAGTTAGGATCAGAAACACCTTGAAAAATGTATGCTTTGCTACATGGGTTTACCCTGTAATGTGCCAATGTTCATTATGATATATGTGTGAAAAGGAAAGCAAAATGGAAATTGATTGTATAGAACGTATACCGCAAGTTGTTATAGAGAGGCAGGCATAACCTGCATTGAAATGATTTTTGTGAAAAGCAGTTGCAAATGACGATAGAAACAAGGAAGTAGAATGTTGTTAAGTCTGTATACATATATCATAGAATTTGAGCAACACACAAGGCAATTAAGTTTGGCACAATATAAAACTGATTATGAGAATATAAATTTAAGTTCATAATTGTACGATACCTTTTAATAATGTCTGTATTCATTTAGTTCTGAAATCTGTCCGCGCTAGTCTGTTCACGGAAGTAATCCTTATCAGTTGTGTACCTTGTACCTGCAGCAAGTTTGAATCCAGGTTTAATGATTAACCTAAGATTCCAGAGGTGGGGAGGATAGGATAGAAAATAGCAAGGAACTTTAAGTGAATTAATAATTTTTTTAAATGTGAATAAGTAATTTCAAATGTTTTAAAACAATTTGTATAGCCCTTATGGCCTATGAAATAAGTTTATTACATGTTTTTGAAATGTTTCTTGAGTTTTGTTTTCCCGTAGTTGGCTCAAGCAGCACCGGTACAGGACAGATGATTCCACACTGTATATATACAGTAGTCACGCAGCATGATGTAGACAACTCAGTACCACTCCCTCTTTATGTGCCCACAAAAGAGGTGGAGTTGATGGCACTCATTGAAGCGCTTAAAGGGGCTACACACCAGAACACACCTGTCAAGCATGAACATCTCATTAAACAATTCATGGAAGCCTTGCCACTCCCAAGGAAGGTCTCCAATAGCACAGGTAAGGATACATACAGATTCCAGATCCAGCGAATTCAGAGCAATGGAGAGCAGACCATGTAGCTGAGGAAGGAGCAAAGGAGGAAAGACAAACTGAGGCCTCTGAGACACCTCCACTGATCATGGTAAGAACTGAATGCAAATCAGCTAGATTTCAGTCTCTTACAGGCTCTGACTCGGCCAATCACCGGGGAAGAGAGACGAGAGATCTGGTCGCAAGCTGGAGCACGGGGACCATGGAGATGTGGATGGTGAGGGCAGTGAAAATGCTTGCTGAGGTTCTCGTGCCACATAGCAGTACAATAAGCTCATGGTCAAATGCACTTGCCCAAGGATGGCATGACTGGTTCGCTCCTGGTTTCATAAATGTTTACACAAGTCTGTCCCACATGTGCACAACACAGGTAGAATAGGGAACACCACACACACACACACCTAAGCCCCTCTACTCGTTCCAATGACTGCAGACTGACTTCATACAACTACCACACAGGTAGGAATGTATGTGTTCGTGTGTGTTGACTCTTTACAGGTGGTCAGAAGCCTTCCGGATGCTAAGAGCCACTACAGCTGAGAAATCCTTTTTTCCCTTTACTGCTGGAGAGGTAATTTTCATTTGAGTGTCATGTATATGTTGGGAATCACAAAGACAATACAGCAATAAGACAAGGGGATGTCTGGGTCAACATCAAGGTTGGGCTGGTAGTCATAAAACATCGCACATCCAGTGCAACAGCCCCATTGACTGTATTCAGAGCCTCCAAAAGGAGACTCGCATCTGTACATAAACAAGTCTTTGATTCTGTTTCCAGGGAACTGACTCACTACAGTTACTCAGTGAAGGTTTGGAGCCATGCAAATTACTACAATTTCCTGGAGCGGTAGAATGACTTTCCTGCTTTTGATGGTATTGACAGGATTGCCAGGACAAATGGCTGAGATCACCCACAATGGAACAGAAATAACAATGTGGTTTGATACATCAAAGAACTCTGCTACTTTTAGATTTGATTTATGTCACATAGTAAAATGTCAATATGATAAGTTTGGTAGGAAAAGCAGTGATCCAGTGTACAAATTTCTTACAGAAATAGATGAAGCAGCAGTATTTATATGTATAACTAGACCTGGGAATGAGGATTGTAACTCATGGGAAGAGGCAGCATGGAATACGGGGGCTTCATGGAAACATAGGCCACAGGAAGCCATGACTAGAGTTAGTGCTTCAGGAAAGCCCCTTTTGGAAAGAATGACAGTTGCTCTGGCACGTCCACGGTGAACTTGTGATATAAAATCTGTAGTTTGGGGATCATCCTGTAACCCTGTTACAATTGTTGCACATTTATTCCAAATAATACCGCCCCAGATGGAAGCATCACCAAGGCTTTGGAGGGTCTGACATCACTATCTGATGAACTGGCAGAAAATTCTGGTATCGACAACCCGTTTACTGACTGGCTGGATTCCTGGTTTGGACGATGGAAGCATCTTGTATCCAGCCTTCTCATCTCACTGGCAGTGGTGGCAGCCATACTCGTCGTCTGCGGTTGCTGTTGTATCCCATGCATCAGAGGACTACTCCAGAGACTGATAGATGCCTCCATTACGAAGACTATGTATATTGGACTGAGACCTCCAAATAATAATAGTTATTATGAACAAATGGTATAAGTGAGAAAAAGGATATGATCTCCCTCACATACACTTCTAGGGTAGAAATCATATCTATTCTCAAAGGGGGAGCTGATAGGGATCTAGTAGACCTTCTATATTCTACACTCCAATACCCCTGCTAATGCTAGAGCTTATATAACAATCCCTTTAAGAAATCACTTCTCTATATTCCACTAAGACATTATATGCTGACTGAACTGAACAACATGACATGACATATACCAAAGGTTAAGCCAACAAGACATATTCCTGTTGACTATGGGATAATCAGAGTAATAGCACCCTAATGATGGGAATAGCAAATAATGAGTATAGATGAATAACGATTACACCTGCAATTAATCAGTAAAGTAATAAAGTTATAACTGCTAATGACGACAGTTTGGGGGTCCATGAAAGGAACACATGATGACTAGTGAATTCCTTAGATAGATAATTAGTTGGTCAACCTGACATAAACTATGGTACGTGACAAAATGTATTTACTGTAATAAATGATTTGCTAATATGTTTCTGTAAAACACCATTACCTAATGCACGTATACGCACTCTAAACAGGGTATAAAAGATGGACCCTAACCGTTAATAAACCATGCCTAGTAATTTGCATACAGTTGCAGTGTCTTCTGTTTCATTACTAGGATCACTTGCCTCGATCGAAGCTCTACCTAATTTGGCACAATCTAATATACTGAAAGGCCTAATTCCAAGGCAAACCTGACAATACAATATAAAGTCTGCCTATGGGGAGTGCATAGAGTCTGACTGAGGAGTGCATTATACTAAATAGAGTATGCCTATGGAGAGTGTATTATACAAAATGGAGTATGTCTATGGATAGTGTATTATACAAAATGGAGTATGCATATGGGGAGGTGCATTGTACTATAGAATCTGCATATGTGGGTGCATTATACTATAGAGTCTGCCTATGGGAGGTGCAGTATACTATAGTCTGCCTATGGAGGGGTGTATTATACTATATAGAGTCTACCTATGGGGAATGCATTATACAATA
The DNA here is from genome assembly GCA_033576555.1 of Oophaga sylvatica. Taxonomy (NCBI): domain Eukaryota; kingdom Metazoa; phylum Chordata; class Amphibia; order Anura; family Dendrobatidae; genus Oophaga; species Oophaga sylvatica. The sequence goes on along the minus strand of JARQOD010000003.1, from coordinate 25,020,985 downwards.
TAAAGTCTGCCTATGGGGTGTGCATAGAGTCTGACTATGAGGAGTGCATTATACTAGAGTATACCTATGGAGAGTGTATTATACAAAATGAAGTATGCCTATGGGGAGGTGCATTATACTATAGAATCTGCCTATGGGGGTGCATTATACTATAGTCTGCCTATGGGGGGGTGCAGTATACTATAGAATCTGCCTATCGGGGTGCAGTATTCTATAGTCTGCCTATGGGGAGTGGATTATACTTATACTATAGAGTCTGCCTATGGGGGTGCATTATACTATAGAGTCTGCCTATGGGGGAGTGTATTATATTATGGAGTCTGCCTATGGGGAGTGCAATATATACTATAGTCTGCCTATGGAGGGGTGTATTATACTATATAGAGTCTACCTATGTGGAATGCATTATAAAATATAAAGTCTGCCTAGGGGGAGTGCATAGAGTCTGAGTATGAGGAGTGCATTATACTAGAGTATGCCTATGGAGAGTGTATTATACAAAATGGAGTATGCCTATGGGGAGGTACATTACACTATAGAATCTGCCTATGGGGGTGTATTATACTGTAGAGTTTGCCTATGGGGGTTGCATTATACTATAGAGTCTACTGGGGTGCATATACTATAGAGTCTGCCTATGGGGGTGCATTATACTATAGAGTCTACCTATGGGGGTGCATTATACTATAGAATCTACCTATGGGGGGTGCATTATACTATAGAGTCTGCCTATGGGGGAGTGTATTATATTATGGAGTCTGCCTATGGGGAGTGCAATATACTATAGTCTGCCTATGGAGGGGTGTATTATACTATATAGAGTCTACCTATGTGGAATGCATTATAAAATATAAAGTCTGCCTAGGGGGAGTGCATAGAGTCTGACTATGAGGAGTGCATTATACTAGAGTATGTCTATGGAGAGTGTATTATACAAAATGGAGTATGCCTATGGGGAAGTGCATCATACTATAGAATCTGCCTATGGAGGTGCATTATACTATAGAGTCTGCCCATGGGGAGTGCAGTACACTATAGAATGAGCCTATCGGGGTGCAGTATTCTATAGAGTCTGCCTATGGGGAGTGCATTATACTATAGAGTCTGCCTATGGGGGGTGCATTATACTATAGAGCAGTGGTTCTCAACCTTTCTAATGCTGTGACCCCGCAATACAGTTCCTCATGTTGCGGTGACCCCCAAACCAAAAAATAAGTACAGTCCTCCATACAGTATTATGGGCCAAATATAATGCTCCATAAAGAATATTGGACCCCATATAATGCTCCATACAAAATATGGAGCTCTCCTCTGCACTGTGCTGCGTTCTGCGCTGTTACGGCTCAGGAAAGGGCACTGTGGAAAGACTCCCTATTATCATCATTGCCTCCCCATCATCATCATCGCCTTCCCATCATCATTATTGGCTCCCCATCATCATCATCGCCTCCCCATCATCATTGTCTCCCCATCAACATCGTCATTGCCTCCCCATCATCATCATCATTGCCTGCCCATCATCATTGGCTCCCCATCATCATCATTGCCTGTCCATCATCATTGGCTCCCCATCATCATCATTGCCTTCCCATCATCATTGGCTCCCCATCATCATCATCGCCTCCCCATCATCATCATTGTCTTCCCATCATCATTGGCTCCCCATCATCATCATCATTGCCTGCCCATCATCATTGGCTCCCCATCATCATCGCCTCCCCATCATCATCATCATCATTGCCTTCCCATCATCATTGGCTCCCCATCATCATCATAATTGCCTGCCCATCATCATTGGCTCCCCATCATCATCATCATTGCCTGCCCATCATCATTGGCTCCCCATCATTATCATTGCCTCCTCATCATTATCATTGCCTGCCCATCATCATTGCCTCCCCATCATCATCATCTTTGCCTGCCCATCATCATTGGCTCCCCATTATCATCATCATCGCCTCCCCATCATCATCATCATCATTGCCTGCCCATCATCATTGCCTCCCCATCATCATCTTTGCCTGCCCATCATCATTGCCTCCCCATCATCATCATCTTTGCCTGCCCATCATCATTGGCTCCCCATCATCATCACCTCCCCATCAACATCATCATCATTGCCTGCCCATCATCTTCGCCTCCCCATCATCATCATCTTTGCCTGCCCATCATCATTGGCTCCCTATCATCATCGTTGCCTCCTCACCACCATCCCTGCCTCCCCCCATCACCATCACACATACAGCACCACACACAGACAGCACCGCAGCACTCTCACATACACACACACGCATGCAGACACACACACACACAACACACACTGATACACACAGACACATACACCTCACATCTCACCTGTCCTGCGCCCGAGCTCTCTGCCACAGCTGGCCGCTGAATGATGACGTCATCCAGCGGCGCTGCTGTGACAGGAAGCGTGGGCGTCCTGCAGGCGCCCCCTGGAGCCCGGAGCTGCGGAGGCACGGGGAGAGGTAAGTATTGTGCCACCTGCTCAGGCCGGGTCCCCCCTCTCCCCGCACAGTGGACTCACCGACCCGCCGCTCAGCTCCGAAGGGTCCCGGGCCGCTGCACTGTGCCTCCGTGGGAGGAGGAATTGCTGCTGCTGCCACGCCACCCCCACACACGTGTTGCCTGGGGCGGACCGTCCCCCGCCCGCCCACGCTACGCCCCTGCTACGCCACTGGGCTAAAGCCATCGGAAATATGTATTTTCTGATGGCTTTAAGCGACCCCTGTGTTTTGGTGATTCGACCCCCGCCGGGGTCGCGACCCACAGGTTGAGAACCGCTGCTATAGAGTCTACCTATGGGGGTGCATTATACTATAGAGTATGCCTATGGGGAGTGCAGTATACTATAGTCTGCCTATGGAGGGGTGTATTATACTATATAGAGTATGCCTATGGGGAATAAATTATACTATATAGAGTCTGCCTATGGGGGTGCATTATACAATATAGAGTCTGCCTATGGGGGTGCATTATACTATAGAGAGTCTGCCTATGAGGGGGGCAGCATTATACTATATAGAGTCTATATATGGGGGTGCATTATACTATATAGTGTGCCTATGGGGGATGCATTATACAATATAGAGTATCCCCATGGAGAATGTATTATACTATGGAGGCCTAGGGGGAGTGCATTATACTATATTGATAACTATCTGGTGCATTATACTATATGGAGGCTATCTAGGGGGCCATCATACAGTGTGGAGATTACAGTAAGGGGGCCATCACGCAGTGTTGGAGTCATTAAACAGTTTGGGGGCTAGTAAGCGGTCAGTATACTGTGTGAGTGGTATACAGCGAGGGGTCATTATACTGTGTATAGGGAGCTGTAAAGGGAGAGACTTGGGATATTATTAAATGTAAAGTCGGCACTTATTGTTATAGGGGAACTCAGATTACTGTGACTGTCAAAGGGGCACACAGAAGGCATTATTACTTTCTAGGGGCAAAATGTGGGCACTGTTTTCTAGGGCACTTCACGACATTACTATATTCTAGACATTTGTTTTACTATCTAGAGGCACACAGTAGGTGCAGTAATAGGGACACATGGTAGCAGCGGCTCAGCATTGGGGTATCAGCAGGATGAGGAGTTTGTGCAGGTTGGGAATAGATTGTGATGGGATTGGAAATATGAGATGTGAAATATGTCTTTGTTGTAATCTCTGCAGCCGAGTCCTGGCTGGAGGAGTCGTTATGTCGGTCTGTGCCAGATGGAAAAGACGTGAACGTGAACATCTCCATCAGAAAGAACGTCAACGGTAAGTCACCATCTATAACTGTGCTGTGATCTCTTATATGTTCTGTAGGACTGGTGTTATTTACCACTGACCATATGGAGGTAATAACAATGTTGGTCGTTGTATAGAGATTATTTTCTGTAACAGCGCAGTCATCTGCTGAGGTTCTCCTACATCCACTATTAGGGTGCGTCACTGAGTTGTAATCAATGTTACCTGGTTAGGGGCCCACTCAGAAGTTTCACCTCCCTCCTGAACCAAAACCAAAGCTACGCCTCTGGCGCCAGGCAAGGGATGTGTGTCAAACCGTGTAGGCCCATGACTGCTATGAGATTTTGCCCGTTATCACACACCACCAGGCCAGGCTTGATGTTTAGCAGCACCAACCACACATCTGTCTGTTCTTTGATCCCCATCCACAGCTCTTGCACGGTGTGGGATTTTTCCCACAAACAGATGAGTTTCAGAACAGCCTGCTGTAGTTTATCCCTGGCTGTGCTGGAGTTTGTGGTGTAGGTGTTACGCTGACCAGATGAGAAGGTGTTGGAGAAAGCGGAGTAGAAGGAGGAGGCAACATGGACAGAGAAACATCCAAAAAAACATCCAGAAATCCTCTGTGGTAGTAGGACATGCACCAAAATGCATTCCGCCTCAGGCCCAGCTGCCACATTTACCCAGTGGGCAGTGAGAGAGATATAGCATCCCTGCCTGTGCTTACTCCATGTATCGGTGGTTATGTGGATCTTTACACTGATGGTGTTGGGTAGTGAACACCTGATTTTGTCTGCAGTATGTTTATGCATAGCAGGGATGTCACAGCGAGCAGAGTCATAAATAATGGTTCCAGTAGAGAATTTCAGGGTATAATGCCTCGAAACCATATGTAAAGAGAAAAAAGTAACAACTTTAATGAAAAATACAAAATTTTTATTAAACATGCACAAAAACATATAAAAGGTTCAGTAATAGCGATGAATAAATGGTGATGACAAAAAGGAAAACACAAGCGGCACCATACAAATCTGTATGGCTTTATTCAAAGACTCACTCCAGGCTTACAACTTCAGGTGCCTGGGTGTCATATTGTGTGTGCCAGAAATTTTCCAGCTTGGGAACTGGAGGTGGGGTAGCATTTATGGTAAGGCCGGCGTCACACTGGCGACAGAATCGGACGACTGCAATACGATGAAATATCGTATTGCAGTCTGCCCTATGTTAATCTATGGAGCAGCTCCCAGTATCAGATTTTTTGTGGTCCGTTTTAAACGTCTGTGTGCAATCGCAGCATGCTGCGATTGTCACCGATTGTGGGTCGACTATCGCCAATGCAAGTCTATGGGAGCGATGAAAAATCGGATTACAAACGGACCGCACGTGTGACTTGCGATTAAATCGCATCGGTGTCCTTTAGAAAAGCCGGCAATTCATCCCCGGCTATACTGTAAAATCACACTGACAGCTTTAATAAAGAATAGAAAGAATAGATATACACACATAGAATACATATATATATATATACATGTAATTGTGACATGTATATATATATATGTGAGACAGTGAAGGAATATGTGTTGAATGGGGTGTACATTTCACCTAGGTATAAGGGAAATGTGTGGTTTTGTAGACCTAGTGGTAGAGAAAGGTCATTACACCATCCATTCAAGTACACGCTTGCAGCTCAAACCTGTGGCCACTCAGGTGATAATTAGGAAACCAGAAGTCTGTATTCCCAGAAGTATTCTGGGAATACAGACAGGGCTGGAACTAGTTTAGTCTGGACACCAGGGAGGTGTCCCGGCACGAGAAACAGTCTCCAAGTCAGAGTGTGAGCTGTCTTTAGCCTGGACACAGGGAGGTGTCCCGGCACAAGGAAGCAGTCTCCAAGTCAGAGTGTGAGCTGTCTTTAGCCTGGACACAGGGAGGTGTCCTGGCACAAGGAAGCAGTCTCCAAGTCAGAGTGTGAGCTGTCTTTAGCCTGGACACAGGGAGGTGTCCCGGCACAAGGAAGCAGTCTCCAGGAGTTTGAGCTATCTCAGTCTGGGTGCAGGAAGTACCCCGGACACAAGAGTAGCCTCAGTGAGTCTCCGTGTGAATAGCGGCTGAATAGGAGTGGATCTCTCTCAAGTCTGGACGCTGAAGGGGCCTTCAGACACAAGGAGGAGTATCTGGGAAACTCCGTACTGGTAACATATATCATATGTGTTGTTTTGGGCACAGACTGGTAGAGTCTGTACCCTGAGAGACAGGGAAATCGATCTATGTGTAGTTAGTGGCTAGACAAGCCTAGATTTTCTGTTTATGCTTTGTTTTATCTGTTTGCTGTGGACTTTAATACAACTGGTTGCGGCCAGTTTTTACCAGAACTGCTGTCTGAATGAACTGTTTTCATGCCATTCTGTCTACCCAGACAGCGATCCTAGAGCTATAACCCCTGGAAATGTTACAATATATTTATAGTTCCTAGACTTCTACATACTGTAATAGGCACTAATTCAATTGCCGGCTTTTGTGAACTCACAGAAGCCGACATGAAATGATACATTGTTTAGACACAGTTAACCATGTCATTTCCTGTATTTTGATATATGGTTTGAACTTACAATTACATAAGTATATGTGTGCCAAATTTCAGACATGTAGGGGTTAATTAAAGGTGTAAATTCGTTGAAAAAAAATGCGTGGGCTCACGCTGTATTTTCTCCACCAGACAGACAAAGCAAGCGAGTGGGGGCAGATAATAATAGCCTAGGGAGGGTACATTTTTTTGTGCCCCCCCTGGCTAATAACATCTGCCCCCAGACACCCCAGAAAGGGCAAATCTCTAATTAGATTTGCCCTTTCTGGCACTTTGCCCGTCTATTCCCATTGCCCTGTAGCGGTGGCGAATGGGTTAATAAGGGGTTAAAATGACCTTGCAATTGAAAGGTCACTTTAAGCCAGGTTAATAATTGAGAGCTGTCAATTAGACAACTATCAATTATTAATCCTATTGAAGTAAATAAAAAAACACACACACTTTAAGAATAAATAATTTTAATGAAATAAAACACATTTTTTTGACCATCTTTTATTTTACTCTTAATCCGTGCGACGCCCTTGATCTCCTAAAATAAATATAAAATAATAAAACAACATTATTCTTACCTATCTGGCGATCTGTCACGTCCCACGATGTAATCCTTCACAAAGGGTTAACTAGCAATCAGCTAGGCAGCGCAACTAATGCTGCGTGCTCAGCTGATAGCTCCTGAATGAATGAGCTTATCTCCTGCCGACAGGAGAGGATGTGATTAATGAATGAAGCTTAATTGATTGTATCCCACTTTCACCTTAGGTCAGGTCACTCAAGTGAAAGTGGCAATAAATCAATTAAGCTTCATTCATGAATCTATTCCTCTCCTTTCGCTGGGAGAGTAAGTTATTCATTCAGGGGGTAAGAGCTCAGCAGACAGCATTATAGCTCTCTGCGAGCTCTAACCTGTTAACCCTTTCTGATGGATTACACCGTGGGACCTGACTGTACATCAGATTGGTAAGAATAATTTTGCTTTTTTATTTTATTTTTATTACAGGAAATGGTTTTAGCAGAAAATAAAATATGGTCAAAAACTGTGTGATTATTTCATTAAACTTCTTTTTTATTAAAGTGTGTGTGTTTGATTTTTCTTTCATACAATAGGATTAATAATTGATAGTTGTCTAATTGACAGCTCTCAATTATTAACCTGGCTTAAAGTGACCTTTCAATTGCAAGGTCATTTTAACCCCTTATTAACCCATTCGCCACCGCTACAGGGCAATGGGAATAGACGGGCAAAGTGCCAGAAAGGGCAAATCTAATTGAGATTTGCCCTTTCTGGGGTGTCTGGTGGCAGATGTTATTAGCCAGGGGGGGGCACAAAAAAATGTACCCTCCCTAGGCTATTATTATCTGCCCCCACTCGCTTGCTTTGTCTGTCTGGTGGAGAAAATACAGCGTGAGCCCACGCATTTTTTTCAACGAATTTACACCTTTAATTAACCCCTACATGTCTGAAATTTGGCACACATACACTTCTGTAATTGTAAGTTCAAACCATAAATCAAAATACAGGAAATGACATGGTTAACTGTGTCTAAACAATGTATCATTTCATGTAGGTTCTGTGATTTCACAAAAGCCGGCAATTGAATTAGCGGCTATTACAGTATGTAGAAGTGTAAGAACTATAAATATATGTATATATATATGTCACAATGACATGTATATATATATATATATATGTGTTCTATGTGTATATATCTATTCTTTCTTTTGTGATTTAAATACTATTCTTTTGGATCCATTATATGTCAGTTTTGCAAGCCTGCGAGAAATTCTCGCAAGTCGGATGAAAATCGGATGTTACAAGGTACACACACATGCGACTAAATCGCATCTTTGAAGGAAAATCGGATGCCAGGCGGATGTGTGATGTTGTCATGTATAGTGTACAGTTCCTATAGCGTCTTGTGCTTGGGTGCGAGGAAAACACAGGAGACATAGGTTGAAATGAAATGACTTGTATTACTTCATACAAGCATGCTGAAAAGTTCACACAGTTTGCAGGAACAGCGACAGGAGACACAGCAGGCCAGAGTAACTTCAAGCACTACAATAAATCTCCAAAGCAGGTTCAGGATCTCTTCTCTGTACCGTAATTCCTCTGCAAACATGGATTCACCAAACAGCAGGTTTCCAGAGTCCAAAAGTGTTCCAAGGTTCCTCAGTTGTCATGTATAGTGTACAGTTCCTATAGCGTCTTGTGCTTGGGTGCGAGGAAAACACAGGAGACATAGGTTGAAATGAAATGACTTGTATTACTTCATACAAGCATGCTGAAAAGGTCACACAGTTTGCAGGAACAGCAACAGGAGACACAGCAGGCCAGAGTAACTTCAAGCACTACAATAAATCTCCAAAGCAGGTTCAGGATCTCTTCTCTGTACCGTAATTCCTCTGCAAACATGGATTCACCAAACAGCAGGTTTCCAGAGTCCAAAAGTGTTCCAAGGTTCCTCAGTAGGGAATAGCTGGAGTACAAGTCCAAGGTTTCAGGAGTCAGGTCACAGACTGACTGAGGCTTGATTCAGGAGCACTGATTGTTCAGCTGAGGCTGCTTAAGAAGCAAGAGGGAAGAATCAGGGCGGGAACATGAAAACTGGAAACTCCATATTAACTGAGGGCAAGAGCTGCAGAAAGACAGAAAGCAAAATGGCCGACGGAAAACTGAGTTTCAAGGAACATGTCAACAGAGACAAAGAACCTTACATTACTCCCCCCTTAGGGACAACCTCCGGATGACCTTAGACCAGGCTTGTCAGGGTACCTCTGATGAAACTGGCGGAGCAGGCGAGGAGCATTTACATTATTGACTGGTTCCCATGAGTTGTCCTCCACTGGGTAGCCCTGCCATTTAATCAAATATTGCAACTGATTTCTGTACAACCTGGAATCTAGAATCCTTTCCACCATAAATTCTTCCTGACCATCGACCAGCACTGGGTCAGGGCAAGGAGAAGAACGTCCAGGAAACGTATTGGGTGTTGCAGCCTTTAGTAGGGATACATGAAAGACAGGGTGGATTCTCATAGTTCTGGGCAGTTGAAGACGACAAGCAACAGCACTTATAATCTTATTGATCTTATAAGGTCCAATGTACTTATGTCCCAATTTAGACGATGGAATCTTTAATTTAAGATTTCTGGTTGACAGCCAGACCAAATCTCCTACCTTGAAAGCTGGTGCAGGTTTACGAAATTTATCTGCTGCTTTCTTGTACCTTTCCTGAGCCAATTCTAGATTTTCCTTTAGAAGATCCATATTCTTTTGTAAAGAAGTGATTCTTTCAGCCACTGCCGGCAAGGGCGTATCTATGGGAAATCGAGGAAGAATGTTAGGATGATAACCTAGATTGGAGTAAAAAGGAGACTGCTTAGTGGAGGCGCTCTGAGAGTTGTTATAAGAGAACTCAGCCAGTGGAAGTAGATCCACCCAATCATCCTGTAGGTGGCAGATAAAACAGCGGAGATACTGCTCCAGGGTCTGATTGGTTCGTTCTGTCTGTCCATTAGTCTGGGGATGAAAAGCAGAAGAAAGGTTTACTTTAATGTCCAATGCTGCACAGAAATTTTGCCAAAACCTTGAAGTGAATTGCACCCCTCGATCCGAAATGACCTCATCCGGTACTCCATGTAAGCGAAACACATTCTTAATCATCAAGTCTGATGTCTGTTTTGCAGTGGGTAAGCCGACACAAGGGATAAAATGAGCTGCCTTTGTTAGACGGTCAACCACCACTAGAATGGTGTTCTTCCCTTGAGAGGTTGGTAACTCCACAATGAAGTCCATAGAAATGGATCCCCACGGGCGGGACGGGGTGGGAAGAGGTTGCAACAGACCAGTTGGTGAGGAGCGAGGTGTTTTGCATCTTGCACAGACTTCACATGAAGTGACATAGTTTAAGACATCTTTCCTGTAAGTGGGCCACCAAAAGAAACGAGAAAGAAATTCTTGTGTCTTTAGAATTCCCCTATGCCCGGCTATCTTGGAATCGTGGATGAGTTGCAATACTCTCAATCTGACTGTTTCAGGTATATACAGACGTTGTCCCTGAATCCACACACCATTCTTAAAGACAAGACTTACGTCCCTTGGGGGTTGAGCCAACAAAGAATCCGCATGGTATGCTTCCTTGATGTCCTTAAGTAGGTCTTGATTGTGAATCACTCCCAGGAATCTAGAGTCAGGAAGAATAGTCTTAGGAGGAGTAAGTGGACGTGTCTCTGCTGAATGAATCCTAGAGAGTGCATCAGCCTTTCCATTGCGCGATCCTGGTCTATAAGAAATGACAAAATTAAATTGGTTTAGGAAAAGATTCCAGCGAGCCTGGCGAGGAGTCAGGCACTTAGCCGACCTGATAAATTCAAGGTTACGATGGTCTGTCAGGACGACTATTTGCTGTGCAGCTCCCTGAAGAAGGTGTCTCCATTCCTTGAAGGCGGCAATAATGGCCAACAATTCTCTATTGCCCACATCGTAGTTCCTCTCAGCCGAAGACAACTGCTGGGAAAAGAAGGCACAGGGATGCAAGACATTCTTCTCACCTGTTCTCTGAGAGAGTATAGCTCCAACGGCACAGTCTGAAGCATCCACCTCTATTATGAAGGCAAGCTCGGGGTTGGGATGTACTAAGATAGGTGCGGTGGTAAATTTATCCTTTAAACAGGAAAATGCTTCCTGAGCTTGCGGGGTCCAGGAGAACCTAGACTGTTTCCGGGTAAGTTGGGTGATAGGTGACACTACCTCAGAAAAATTCTTAATGAAACGTCTATAGAAGTTGGCAAACCCGATGAAACGCTGCACCTCCTTCACATTTCTAGGAATTGGCCAATCCTTGATGGCTTGGGTCTTGCTTCCATCCATACTAATCCCTTGCGTAGATAGTACATACCCCAGAAATTGAATTTCGGTCCTATGGAATTCACATTTTTCAAGTTTGATGTAGAGATGGTTTTGTCTTAGGCGTTTAAGACCATTCTCACATGTCCATGATGTTCCTCTGTGGAGTTAGAAAAAATTAGAATATCATCCAGATAAATCACCACAAATGTATCTAGGAGATCCCTGAAGATATCATTCACGAAGTGTTGGAAAGTGGCTGGGGCGGTACTCAGACCAAAAGGCATAACTAGATATTCAAAGTGTCCATAGCGTGACCTGAAAGCAGTCTTCCATTCATCCCCAGGTCTAATACGGACCAAGTTATAGGCCCCACGGAGATCCAGTTTAGAGAAAATCTTGGCAAGCCGCACTCTCTCCAACAACTCAGGGATTAAAGGCAATGGATAACGGTTTCTAATAGTAACCTTATTGAGTTCCCTATAGTCTATGCAGGGTCTCAGAGATCCATCTTTCTTCTTCACAAAGAAGATGGGTGCACCTGCGGGAGATGAAGAGGGGCGTATGAAGCCCTTGGCTAAATTTTCGTCTATATAATCCTTCAAAGCTTTTAGCTCGGGCCCCGCTAGGGGGTAGATCTTACCAAAAGGTATCTCGGCTCCAGGCAATAATTCAATTGGACAATCATATGGACGGTGAGGAGGAAGCTGATCAGCGTTCTTCTTGTCACATAAATCCACATAGTCCTGGTATACAGCTGGTAGTTCAGGGACTGACATGGTTCCTTTAGGAACAGAGCAAGCTGAAACTCCTTGACTCATCTGTTTCTCCGAAAAGTGTAATTCCTTGGTCTCCCAGTTAATCGTAGGATTCTGCGCCTGCAGCCATGGTAGCCCTAGAATAATGGGAAAGTGGGGAGAAGAGATAAGCATAAAAGACATTTTCCCTGATGATCTTTACCCATAAGGACCCTCAAAGGCTCTGTTTCTTGATCCACTGGTCCAGAAGTCAGTAGAGAGCCATCCACAGTCTCCATCTGTACTGGAGTAGCCTTCTTCACTGAACGTATCCCCTGTTTCAGAGCAAAGGAGATATCCATAAAATTTCCACTTGCTCCTGAGTCGATCATAGCAGAGCTAGACACCCAGACTGAGTCAACCCAGAGTTTGATGGAAAGGAAGCAATGAGAATTGTTTCTTTTACAACTCAGCTGGGACACCGCTGAGGAAACTTGAAAAATTGCAGCGTTTATACCGTCATCGTCCCCAGAACTAACAGAGTTTAAGTCCGAGAAATCAAGATCTCTTGCAGCAGATCTCTCTGGAGCCTGAGGCTCGGACATGACAGAGCTCCTCTCGCAACACTCACAGTGAATGACTGCTGCAGTAGTCTTACGAGAACGGCTGGGGCAGTTTATAATGAAGTGCCCTGACTTACCACAGTAGAAACATAGATTTTCCTTTATACGATGTTCTTTGCGTGCATCACTAACCCGTCTTTGTAAAGAGTCCACCTGCATGGGTTCAGGTTCTGGTTCCCTTGTGATCCTACTCAAAGGTTCCTTAGCTGAGGAGGGAGGTAGTAAAAGGTTAGTGCGATTATTTTCGAACCATCTCTCTTGTCTGCGTTCAGTCAGACGAGCATCAATACGGATACAATAGTTAATAAAGTCACCTAACGCAGTGGGAGGGTCGGCATGAGCAAGTTCATCCTTAATCAGTGGAGACAACCCTTTCCGAAAAATAGATTTTTTAGCGGAAGTGTCCCAAGTGGTATCAAGAGCCCATCTCCTGAAATCCAGGGCATATTCGGCTACTGAACGCTTACCTTGGCGCAAAGTTAACATGGCTGCTTCAGCTGTTGCACCTCGATTGGGGTCATCAAACACCTGCCCCATGGCTGAAATAAAAGCATCAAGGTGATTCAAACAATCATCCTCAGTCTCAATCAGAGGGTTTGCCCACATCAAAGCCTTATTGGTAAGCAACATGATTATAGTAAGCACTTTGGATCGTTCAGTGGGAAATTGTGAAGCATGTGCAGAGAAAAATAAATTGCATTGATTAATAAATCCCCTGAATTTCTCACGTTCACCGCCAAAACGAAAAGGAGGTAATTTGGGGGTCCCAGAACTCGGGGTTATGGCAGGAGCCTGGGCTCGTTCCTCTAGAGCCTCAATCCTGGCTCGCAATTCCTGGGTAGTCTGTCCAAACACTTGCAAATTATGATTAGTGAGGTCCTGTAGGCTTGCAAAACGGGTTTTTAAAGTCTGTACATCTGAAAGGATTGTATCAGTCACTCCGCAAAGTTCCTTTATGCGGGCCTCCATCTTCCAGATCTTTTAAGGCAGAAGTGCTGGAAGGAGAAGAGGAAAGGGAAAAAAAAAAACAATAGTGTTTACCTGTGGTAACATCCAGAGTAAAATTTTAAGGGAATGCGCTCACCTGGAATGGTTGTGAGAAGTCACAACCACTGTCATCACATAAGGTATTAAACGGACATCTGATATCCACAGTCACAGCAGACACGGCTTTCCCAGACCCAGCAGACACTAAACATTGGCTCCTGAATCTTGTCATGTATAGTGTACAGTTCCTATAGCGTCTTGTGCTTGGGTGCGAGGAAAACACAGGAGACATAGGTTGAAATGAAATGACTTGTATTACTTCATACAAGCATGCTGAAAAGGTCACACAGTTTGCAGGAACAGCGACAGGAGACACAGCAGGCCAGAGTAACTTCAAGCACTACAATAAATCTCCAAAGCAGGTTCAGGATCTCTTCTCTGTACCGTAATTCCTCTGCAAACATGGATTCACCAAACAGCAGGTTTCCAAAGTCCAAAAGTGTTCCAAGGTTCCTCAGTAGGGAATAGCTGGAGTACAAGTCCAAGGTTTCAGGAGTCAGGTCACAGACTGACTGAGGCTTATTCAGGAGCACTGATTGTTCAGCTGAGGCTGCTTAAGAAGCAAGAGGGAAGAATCAGGGCGGGAACATGAAAACTGGAAACTCCATATTAACTGAGGGCAAGAGCTGCAGAAAGACAGAAAGCAAAATGGCCGACGGAAAACTGAGTTTCAAGGAACATGTCAACAGAGACAAAGAACCTTACAGATGTTTTCATTTTGTTCCGATAATCGACCGACTAAAACGGTCCGATTTTTTGTAGTTGTGTCTGACGCCGGCCTAACAGGAGATGTCAGAAGTCTGAACAGTATCTCCAGAAGTGCCCATGGTTACAGTTTCCAACTGAAGCAAACATCCGGTATAGAGACACACAGCCTGAGAAAAAAAGTGCTAGATACAGTGCTCTTACCTGTGTGAGACACAGATGAAGTACACGCTAGTTCCTTAGCCCTAACGCATGTTTCGCGCTATGGGCTCCTTCAGGGCTTATGTTAATTTAGTCATAAAAAGCAGAAAGGACTGCTGCATGACTTGGGGCTCAGACTGCTTGCTTGATTTGCAAGATGACGAGGTGGAAAACAGATGCCCATGGGCCGCAGGTGCAAAATCTGCGCTTTCAGCAGGGGACTGAGTGGAAGACAAAGCGAAGGAACTGAAGTCTCTCTCAGCCAACCAATCTAAAACCACCTCTACTTGTTCTGACCTCACCATACACCCAGCGGTATTCGGGCTTATGAAATTACACAGAACATCCTGTAGCCTGCTGGAACCAGAGGAAGGTGTTTCATTTGGGCGCGTAACAGGCACCGATGACCGCAGCCTCTCCCTCCCTTCAGCATGTACACCACCACCAGCAACACTGTCACGTCCCCTATTTGATGCTCCCTTCATTGGTATCATCAAAGCTGGCTAGCCGATTATTACACGGCCTGTCTTCAGAGTACTCACCAAAAAATCAATAAAAACCAAACACAAAAACAGTGATGGCAACTTCCTCTTCCACCTTCACCTTACACTCCACTTGGGCCTTCGCCTCCTGGTTCAAGATTATCATCATTTCTTTTTTTATTGTTATTTTAAGTCATTTTCCAATCCGCATTTGTTTGCAGGTCACTCCTGCACTTGCCCCATTTAGCTTCCTTTCGCAGCCCCCTAGCCATTACTATTTTACAGCCATTTTAAAGCTCGGAAGTTCAGGTTCCCATTAACTTCTACTGGATTCAGGTTCGGGGACATGTTCATATACCGAACCGAACTTTGAGCTACAGTTGGGCCGAACGTGACGAACCCGAAGAGCCACGGGTCCGCTCATCCCTACGCCTGACCCCACACATAAACTTCCCCTCATCCAGCACCATGACAACCAGCACAGCAGAGTCCTGCATCCACTGAGGCCCCTGATCATTAGTGATGTGACGTTCATGAACGAGCTGACTCAAAGAGCCGGCTCTTCACTGTGAATGATATGAGCCGGCACCCATCAGTGAGCCGCTTGTTATCTGGTGACTCTCTGCTCCTCCCATCCCTGTGCTGCTGACGTCAGCCTGGTGGTGGAGGGGGAGGGAGGAGCCAGGAGAGACTGTGTGCTGGAGGGGGAGGGAGGAGCCAGGAGAGGCTGTGTGCTGGAGGGGGAGGGAGGAGTCAGGAGAGACTGTGTGCTGGAGGGGGAGGGAGGAGCCAGGAGAGACTGTGTGCTGGAGGGGGAGGGGAGGAGCCAGGAGAGACTGTGTGCTGGAGGGGGAGGGAGGAGTCAGGAGAGACTGTGTGCTGGAGGGGGAGGGAGGAGTCAGGAGAGGCTGTGTGCTGGAGGGGAGGGAGGAGTCAGGAGAGACTGTGTGCTGGAGGGGAGGGGAGGAGCCAGGAGAGACTGTGTGCTGGAGGGGGAGAGAGGAAAGCTGCTGCTGAAAGTACTGTAGGAGAGGAGTCGGCAGCAGCACAGTGTTATCTCATTCACCCAATACAGAAGCAGGATATAAATGAAGGCAGAACATGTGACCACAGAGCAGCCAGTCACAGCTCACCTTTCACTTGTCCTCATCCATGCACTGTCTTCTTCCATCTTTGCCTATTGGCATCCTGCCCTGTGTTCAGTGTGTTGTAGTGACGGTCCCTGTGTGGAGGAGAGAGGTAGAGACAGGCAGGCAGAGGTGTGTGTGCTGTTACAAGAATCCCAGCCATATTACAGGGAAAGCAGATGGAGAATCCTGAAGTCTCTGCACAGCTTTGTGTTGTAAAGTGTGTGGTTTCTGACAAATTCCATCAGTAAAAAGTGACTGATCATAACACTACTGTGCAAAACACATGATCAAAGATGAGTGACAAACGGCAGAAGAGAAGCAGCATTTGGGCTCACTTTGATGACATTGGAAACAGTAAGGCTCAATGCAGACTTTGTAAGCACACACTATCTTTTCGAGCAGGGTCTACCACAAACCTTCATAGGCATATCAGAA
>JARQOD010000003.1:24949741-25004335 GCA_033576555.1 Oophaga sylvatica | reverse complement strand
CCCTCCCGGATCTTAATCATGGGTACTAGAGAAAAATAGAAGAAACATAGTGTGAGGCAATTATATACAGTGATTACATATATAACATATATACAGATATGGGCTGGATCATATATAATTGATTGTGAAAAATGTCATGTAGATAATAATCCAGAAAGTAGAATATATCGTTAAAGTACATATGGAGCCTCATTATACAATCTCAACATGGAGATACATAGAGTAACGATTTATATAATCATAGTAGAACAAAAGCACAATGATATAAGAAACAAAGAAGTAGCGCATTTCTACCTTGTAAAATTAGTACAACAGAGATATGGCACATAGTAGAGGCAATAAATTCCTTGTAAATTCCCTTATAGCAGAGCCAGATGCTGCAGATAATATCAAAATTATTAATTAAATAAATATAGGGAAATAGGCGGAGCCGTGTACTGCCGGACCGGAAGTGCGTCATCCGGACCGGAAGTGACACGGCGCAACATGATCTGATGTAATCGCACATGCGCGATAGCGGTAGCGGCCACCATGTTTTCGGTGGGAAAAGGCAAATATAAGCAGGACTATGAGAGACACTAATCTGTATAAGAGACAAAATCTAGGGGGAGGAGACTAGAGGCCTGCATGTGGCGCCGTGTCACTTCCGGTCCGGATGACGCACTTCCAGTCCGGCTTTACACGGCGCCGCATTTAAACCCCCATTTGCTCCCTTCCCATACACCTGGTCACCCAGCAGACAAGGCAGGGCGCAGGAGCGCCGCCTGTAAACCTGTACATTCGCTTCTTAAGGTATGTCTTTGATTCAAAGCGGTTCCCCCCATCTGCCATCACTCTGGGCTGCAACTTATGCCACATTTACCCCATGTAGGCTCTGTGGACGCCATCCGGGACATGTTTTAACCCCGTCCAGGGCACATTTAACCCCTACTTTCTGTACACGGCAGGGAGCAGGTGCGCCGCCTATATTTTCATTTCATCCACCTCCAAAGGTATGTTTTCATGTAAATAGTCCACTCCATCTGCCACTATAATGGGCTATAATTTGTGTTCCATTTGCCCTGTACAGGCTATCAGGACGCCACTCAGGACAGACTTTACCCTATTCTGGATACATTTAACTCCTGCTCTTTGTACACAGCAGGTAATCTCTGACATTTCAATGATGGTGACCCCTATTTCCCTATATTTATTTAATTAATCATTTTGATATTATCTGTAGCATCTGGCTCTGCTATAAGGGAATTTACAAGGAATTTATTGCCTCTACTATGTGCCATATCTCTGTTGTACTAATTTTACAAGGTAGAAATGCGCTACTTCTTTGTTTCTTATATCATTGTGCTTTTGTTCTACTATGATTATATAAATCGTTACTCTATGTATCTCCATGTTGAGATTGTATAATGATGCTCCATATGTACTTTAACGATATATTCTACTTTCTGGATTATTATCTACATGACATTTTTCGCAATCAATTATATATGATCCAGCCCATATCTGTATATATGTTATATATGTATATGTAATCACTGTATATAATTGCCTCACACTATGTTTCTTCTATTTTTCTCTAGTACCCCATGATTAAGATCCGGGAGGGTCGAAACGTTGGGTATCTGTATATTGTACATATTATTATTATTACGGCACTGGCACTTTCTTCTTTTGGATTGGATAATTTTTCAAATAAAAATATTTTTCTGCATAGTAATCAATTGTAGTGTGCGGTGAATTTTGCTCTTCCTATATTTGTTGGTGCCGCTTAGGACCAATTCACCAGCATCTCCTGTACACTAGACTTGAGTGCACACCATTTCACCCATATTACCTTGTCGTGGTGGCAGGCTTAAAAAAATCTTTTGGTCAAAACAAAAGCTGATGTCTATGCATGTGATTTGATGTTAATGTGTCATTGGTGAGGGCGTGGTGCAGAAGTGGAGTTTTTCCAAGAAAAGGCGGAGGGATTTTGGATGGTTCGCGTGGTGGAGGAGGAGCTAGGGTGGAGGCGGAACTGGGGGTGGAGTCTCAAGGGGGGCCCCATAAATTTTGCCAGTATGGGGCCCCGAAATTCCTAGTGGCAGCCCTGTATATAGCCGTGATTGTACAGATACCATGCGAGTGGTTATCATCTTGAAGACAATTTTCTTGCTCTTTACTAACATATATATACATGTTTCATTATTAGATGACAACCATATGTTTGTTTACTTCATTGTATAATACCATAATACTGATGTTTACTATAATATTTATTGTTCAGCCCTTTAGAACATTCTGGCGTATGATCACCGCCTTAATTTATATATCATACCTACCTGTGTTGCCATAATCTTTCTATTTCATATTATCCTTCCCTGTGCTTGGATATTTGTTTAATGCTTATGATATGCCTTTTAATTGAGAATTGAAGCTATAGCGGTGCATCCCCTTAATTTGCTATTATATATCCTGCCTGGACTCTTACATCTTGTCCACTGCCGGTACGCACCTGTGCCGCTGCTCCGGGCATGCCCGGCGTCTCTCGGCGTCTCTTGTTGCTATGGGGGCTGATCACGTGTGAGTGACGTCACCTGGCACATGACGCCGACACCGCCTGGCGTCCCTGGTTGCTCCGTCAACGGGCGCATCAATGGTCCTATGACAATGTGGTCTGTCTAACAACAGTGGGTGGCACCTTTAATAGCTCGTTCACCATATGCCAGCAGCATTATCAATTAGCTCTTTCATTATATGCCAGCTCTGCATATGACATATCATTGGTGGATGGGTATTTTTAAACCCTCACCTCCCCTTTCCCATCACCCCTTGAGGAAGGCATACACGCCGAAACGCACGCTGGGGGTGGACGCACTGGGTGGTTGTCCCGGGTCTGAACAGGTAAATAAATGTTTTGCTAATTTAGCAATTTCAATTTTAACCATTACTACTCATCTGTTCTGTATATTGGCCATCTGGGATGTTGCAATATTGCATATTAATTTTGTCTGCACTTGCAGCCTTATTGTTTTGTAAGAATGAACTACAGTTAAGTCCTTCATTTATTCCCCCCATGTGTATCCTCTTTTTCTCCCACTAGTGCTAATTGGCATGGAGTTTTTCCTGCTCTGCTCCCCTATATTTGTGATTTAATAAAGCTTTTGTACTTTATAACTTGTGTTTGGGATCTTTTTGATCGTTTTTTCATTGTGAGTCTCTTTATTTAGCAATTGTTCCTCTAATTCTGTCCATTTGATAATGCTCATCACATTTGTTTTGTGATATCCATTTACTACCAAACAATTTGAGATTTGTGGACATGTGTTCTTTGAAGTTTGTTTGCTAGTAGGCTATTCAAGCAGTCTGGGCTAGAAACCCATTCCTTTTGGACGCTGGTGCTGCCTGTCCCTGCAGGTCTGATAGCCCCTCAGGAAGGGTCATTGAGTCCCTTCTCTCAACCAGGAAAAATTCTTTCTCCCTATCCAATTGCTAGTGATTGACTGCTGACGCCAGCCTCCCTGGCGGGGCAGCAGTCTCTTGTCATCATTCTCTTCAGAGATGCTGGTCAACTCGGGAGTCGAGTCTTCTGGTTGATGTTCTAGTAATGCGAGCATTCCAGTTAGCCCGGCAGCAGTTCCATTATCTCCTTCCGGGTCACCCCATCCGAATTCAATAGTATTACGCCAAGGTTACAGAGTAAAAAAATGCTTCAAACGGGTACCCGCAGAGGGACGGCCTCGCACTATGTAGCCCCCCCATCCTCCAATGGCCAATCAGGGATCACTCGGTTATTCCATGGCATTAGTTTTGTCTTCCTTCACTTCCTTCGGTCATCAGAAGGACAAGGGCAAAGAGTTTTTTTCCAGTAATTCCAGTTGCCTTCGTTTACCACACTGGACTTGGTGGACAAGGTTGCTACTGGTCATCGCCGCCATCTTCCGGCGCCTGTCAGATCGTTCAGATATGCTTTACTGTTCTCCGATTTGTCACCAGAACACAAGGGTCTCGTGTTTATCGGGTTCATCTCTTGGAACCTGAGCTCTAAGCTCTTCACTGGTGTCTCTTCCACCATGATGGTGCTTGGAAGCTTCAGGTCGCATCCATCACCACACCTGAACACCTTCTTGTGCACGGTGCAGGGACCGCAGACGTATGCTTCGTGTCTTTCCCATCCTTTTTTTCCTCACACTGGCTTGGAATTTAGTTTTTGTCGCTCAGCTCCTTCAAAGGCCAGAGTTTTACTCTATCTGTCTCTATTCCAGCACAAAATTGCTCCCAAGATGTAAGTTAGGACTCTCATTCGTAGGTCTTTGCAGGGGTACCCCCCAACAGAAAGCCGTTGGAAGCCTGGAATGTTAAATCGGGCCTGGGTGCGCTTTAAGAGATGCCTTTCCAGCAGTCGCAGGACGTCTACTTGGCAGTTCTGTCTTAGAAGGTCGCCTGTTGTGAACGTTCTGGAGACGACTTCTGAGCTGAGGCTCCCTCTGGTGGTTGCTGATGGTATTGAAGCTGTATTGAATGACAAGGCTTTCTCACCTGGAAGCGAGGACTGGCAATCAGGAGAGACGGACTGGGCTGATATAAGTGAGCTGCCTTCCCATGATCCTCGCCGGTGATCAATTGTTGTTTCCTGGTCCATTTGGAAGTCAGCTGGTGTCTTGCTTTCGTCTGCTACTTTCAGATAAGTTATTTGCTGCTTGTTTCTATCGTGTTTGCTATTTCCATTTTTTGTCTGCACTTTTGTGGGAGGTTAGCCGGGTTCCCCTCCAGGGGCCTGTGTTACTCTCTGTTTTTCAGTAGCCACTGTTTATTTGTTCAATTGCTCTGTCCAGGGTCGGACTGGCCCACCGGAGAACCGGAGGATTCTCCGGTGGGCCCTGGCACCTGCTGGCATACAGGGGCCAGTTGCCTAGGGCCCCCGCTGCTCCAGGGGCCCCCAGTTGGTGGTGTGTCGCTAATAGCGGCACACCACGCAGCTGCCATGGGGGCCCCGTGCCAGTGGAGCAGCAGCAGGTGACAGGAGGCAGAAGCCCCTGTCCCCGCTGCTAAAGCGAAATGAATATTCACTGCTTCCCACGCCCACATGGGCGTGGGAAGCAGTGAATATCATTACTTACCTGTCACCTGCTCGAACCGCTGAGCGCCGCTGTGTCCTCTCTTGCTGCAATGTTCAGGCAGAGGGCGCGATGATGTCATTAGTGAGCGCCGCGCCCTCTGCCTGAGCATTCACTGCCGGAGGACCGAAGACAGCGGGGCTCAGCGGTGGAGCGTGTGAGAGGTAAATATCTCAGGTGCCGGGGCCCTGAGCGAGCGGTGACACTGGCACCTGTCCCCATAGCG
Organism: Oophaga sylvatica; assembly: GCA_033576555.1. Lineage (NCBI taxonomy): Eukaryota > Metazoa > Chordata > Amphibia > Anura > Dendrobatidae > Oophaga > Oophaga sylvatica. The sequence goes on along the minus strand of JARQOD010000003.1, from coordinate 24,999,013 downwards.
CACCGGTGTCCCCGCCTGCTCAAGACACCAGCACCTGGCCCCCAGCAACGAGAGGTATGTCTTTTTTTTTATTTTTTTTGCAGCAGCTGTGGCAGCATAAAGGGGCCTATAAAATGCAGCATCTATGGGGGCACAGTCTGTGGAGCATCTATGGGGGCATAATCTATGGGGGCATAATCTGTGAAGCATCTATGGGGGCATAATCTATGGGGGTATAATCTATGGGGGCATAATCTGTGGAGCATCTATGGGGGCATAATCTATGGGGGCACAATCTATGGAGCTTCTATGGGGGCATAATCTAAGGAGCATCTATGGGGGCACAATCTATGGAGCTTCTATGGGGGCATAATCTAAGGAGCATCTATGGGGGCACAATCTATGGAGCTTCTATGGGGGCATAATCTAAGGAGCATCTATGGGGGCACAATCTATGGAGCTTCTATGGGGCATAATCTAAGGAGCTTCTATGGGGGCATAATCTATGGAGCATCTATGGGGGCATAATCTATGGAGCATCTATGGGGGCACAATCTATGGAGCATCTATGGGGGCATAATACATGGGCAGCATATGGGGCACAATCTATGGAGCATCTTGTGGGGCATAATACATGGGGCAGCATATGGGGCATAATCTCATTTTCCACCCTAGGCTTATACTCGAGTCGATAAGTTTTCCCAGTTTTTTTTGTGGCAAAATTAGGGGGGTCGGCTTATACTCGAGTATATATGGTATCTATCTATTATCTATCTATGTCTATCTATATTATATGTATATATATAGCATTATACCCTATGAGGGGGGGGCAGCATTATCCTCTATGAGGGGGGCAGCATTATCCCCTATGAGGGGGCTGCTTTATAATCTATGAGGGAGGCTACCCCAACTCCTGCTACATAATTAAGACATGTACTACCTTATATTATACCCTGATATTAGTGTGTTTTACTGCACAATTGGTGGTCTTGTATTTATTTCTATGTAGCTACATAGTGGGCCCCAAGAATGATTTTCTCTGGTGGGCCCAAGGTGTTCCAGTCCGACGCTGGCTCTGTCCCTGCTATTTGAGTGGCTGCGGGTTAGCCGCTTGTTCACACCAGAGATCTGATTTAGCGGGTGGCAAGATTGTGTGATCTCAGCATTTTTTGAAATCAGAAGTGTTGGAATTTTTCTAGGGTTTTGCTGGGTTGCAGATTCTGTCCTGTCCTCTCTAGGCAGTATTTGGCCCCAGCGTTTGCTCACTCTATTTTCTGCCTGCATTTGTATTTCATCTTGTCTAACCGCCGTTATATGTTTGGGGCTACCTATTCCTTTGGGGCTCTACTCCGGGGCAGTTAGCTTTCCTGTTTCTATATTTAGGTGTAGCTAGCTCTCCGGCTGTGCCGAGGCGTCTAGGTCACCGTAGGTACGTCCCACGGCTGCTTCTAGTTGTGCGGTTAGTTTAGGGATCTGCAACCCATTAGTTCCCAACCTCTCTGGGTGTTTGGCTGCCTTTGCTGTTTTTGCTCCTATCCACCTCGGCTACCAAATCATAACAGTCGCCCTTCTTGTCGGAGCTGACAACTCCATTCTGGCGAGCTCATTTGGTTGTTTCTTTTGGCTTTTCCACCAGGACACGATGGTCCCCAGACCACCGTTTCGTCTTCCTATTTTGACAATGAATTTGTCTTTCCCTCTTTGGGCCCGATACTCGCACATTGGGTGGATAAAGCTATGCACGCCCTGCATGCACAGAGGGCTCTCAGGACGTATGTCCTGAAGTCAGCTCTCTCCTGTAGGCCACTTCAGAGCCACAATAGCCAGGAAATCCGCTCGGCTATTCAAGAGTTGTCCACATCAGAAGCGTGCCCATCCCAGTAGGGTTTAGGGCATATTACGGCATGTTCTACGTGGCCCGCCCTGCATGCTCTAAAGCAGTGTTTCTCAACTCCAGTCCTCAGGACCCACCAACAGGTCATGTTTTCAGGATTTCCTTAGTATTGCACAGATGATAATTTTATCACCTGCTCAAGCATTAATTCCATCATCTTCGCAATACTAAGGAAATCCTGAAAACATGACCTGATGGTGGGTCCTGAGGACTGGAGTTGAGAAACACTGCTCTAAAGGCTCTCAGGATGTATGTCCTGAGGTCGGCTCTTTCCTGTAGGCCACTTCAGGGCCACATTAACCAGGGAAATTCGCTCAGCTATTCAGGAGTTGTACCACATCAAAAGCGTGCCCATCACAGTAGGAATAGGGCATATTCTACGTAGTTGATGTCCGCCCACTGGGCCATTCGTTTTCGGATGCAGACAGAACAAGTCCACAGGGCTGCAAGACTGTGATTTAGTTCAGCCTGTACGCATCCTCGAAGCACTATTCACACTGACTTCTGCGAGCATGGTTCTTAGCAGATGTACTCTGCAAAAGACGGTAGTGCATCTTTACACAGTCAGTACATGAGGTTCTATCGGTTAGATTGTTTCCCACCCATGTACTGCTTTGGGACGTCCCATGGTCTGTGTCCCCAATGAGGTGAAGGAGAAATAGGGATTTTTGTGTACTCACCATAAAATCCTTATCTCCGAGACGCTCATTGGGGACAGAGCACCCACCCATTTAGCCTAACAGCTTCTGATTGTCTCTTTCATTCGATGTGTTGCTCTCTAATATTATGTGAATGATCGTACTCTGATATGTTAATTATCTCCTACTGCTTTTGCACTGAACTGGTTCACTTGGAGCCAGCAGGAGGATGTATACTGCAGAGGAGCTAACTTTTTTTTTCTCAGCTTAGTGTCAGCCTCCTAGTGGGAGCAGCATAACACCCATGGTCTGTGTCCCCCAATGAGCGTCTCGGAGAAAAGGATTTTACAGTGAGTACACAAAAATCCCTAATTTTTTTCTATATCACTAACATGTATATGTTTGGGAATAAATTTTATGGTATAAGTAACAAAACTGAAGATGTTCCTGTTGTGTTCAGTAAGTAAATGGTTTGAGGAATTAGAAACATTGCGGTTAATGAGTTGAATAATGTCATAGAGATGCTCCCTTATTCTAAAATTTGTAACTTTGTAATGGTGGAACCAATGTATTACAAGTGCAAAATTCTATGACATGGACAATGTGATCCGAACTAGAATTAAGAAAGTTTTCATGGTAAAGGTTTTAGTGCTATCAAAGTTGGAGAACGATTGCATTTTGACAGAGTGTGAACACGTCTTACATGAGGACTGGCCACATTTAAAGTAACCCTCTAAGTAGAGCCAAAGGAAGAGAGAAGTTTATTCCATTTCTGATCAGTACAACTTAGGTGAACAAGAGTATCCAGTAGTAGATGCACGTGGGGAAACAATTCTGATACCTGTTAAAAATGCTTAATTTCATATATTTTTCCAGGACTTGTTACCAGATGCGATACTTCTAAAGAAAATGTCACGTTTCTTATAAAAAAATTATAGTGGTTTATTGGACTGTTTACCAAAAAACATCATTACAGGAAAACATAAAATGAGTGAAATAGTTACGTAGAGATTGTCAATTTGTCCATAGCAAAACTTGTACACATCTTTCCTTGGTGTCCTGAATGGTAAAATGACATTCTGTCTCTGTCAGGAGCGTCTAAGAGAAGCAACACGTGGTTACATGGCAGCTGGCTGTTCATTCATCATAGTCCTTGTCACATGTGTCTGTGGAGAGAGTGAGCGAGCAAAAGAAGCCCTCCCTTCGTGTAGCCATTATATATACGTCCCTTAGATCACGTGGTCTCTGTATATGGAGGTGACACTTTACCATACAGAAATAGCATCTGTGATGTCAGCGAACGTTAATGTGCTCGGTACAGAATTGAGTGTATAAAGAATAAATCCTTAACCAATAATTAATATTTAACAATTCCCCCTTTTGAGGGTGATAGATATTAATTGGAACCCTCAAAGTAGAGAAGTTCATCTTTAGGATAATCAGATCTTCTTTCTTCTTTTCTTCTTCTTTGGAAAAAATAATTTAATTTCCATAATAATAATAATAATATCAGATTATTGTTATATGCACTCAATAACATAATTATGTGAATTCATGTTATGGTAAGCCGTGACCAATATTCATATAAAATATGTGTCTTATACTTTCCTAAACCTAAATTGAAGCATCTCGGTCCAGTCATCATCATCTGATGTCATCTGGTCTTCATCTTGAAGTCTTGTTCTTGGTTCTTTTAAAACACAGTCTTTATACGATAATTCCTTTGAAATAACATGTAGATATTGTGGAGACCGTGTGTCATGTGTCCATCAAAGTCCATAAATTCAAATGTTGATAAGAAAACAAAGTCCATTGATGAAATGAAGCTTTAATATCTGAGCAGTGTCACCTTTAAAGACCTGGACTTACATTGGCTCGCCTTGGATATTTCTGGAATCCTCCATGCCATCCGCAATGGTCTTGGAACAGGTGTGACGTCTTTGGTCAGCAAAGCAAGGGTTAAAATGACTCTTCCTTGCTAAAGATAGCACCATAACCAGTCCTTAGTCCTAATGCACAGGACTCATGTCAGGGTTGTAGTTTCCTGACAACTTATTGTTCACCAGCTTTCATTGAAGCTTCATAGGTGATAGGAAACCACTGGAACGTGATAAAAGCGTGATAACACAGTTCATATTAGCATCATAGGATCATCGTCCTCTGCCATTGTGGTTGTCAGTGGTGAATACTGCAGTTGTTGTCAGTGATGGATACTGCAGTTGTGTCTGTCAGTTTAGATACTGCAGTTGTGGCTGTCAGTGGTGGATACTGCAATTGTGGCTGTCAATGATGAAATGAATTGTAATTGACACAGTCTATTATTACTCAGACATCATATAGCCTTTTTACCTTCTGGAACTTCGGCTTTTTCTTCTTGCAACTTTTTTTTTTAAATTTACTTGAATTTAGAAATATGAAAAGTCTTTATTAACGTAATTTCAATATCTTGCTTGAAGTCTTCATTCCCTATTCTATACCAAATCTGGTAATTTTCCTAACCTATAATATCACAGCGTACCATAGCAATCAGTAATATCCATAGAATTATTATCAGAATAGTAATATGGAATTCATGTTTATATGTGAAACAATCATAAATGATAATGCATTATTAACCATATTCTTCATGAGATAGAACATTTTTATGTCATTGGTGTAATTACCTTTTCAACCCATAGGTGTCAGTGTGTTTTTCATGTAACAAGTGTTTCCATCTTTATTACTAAAACTTTATTAATGGAATATATTTATTAGACCAATAATAGGTAAGAATGTATAGCCATGAACCAAAATGTGAATATGAGTGAATGAATGAATGAATGAATGAAAGAATTATTGTATTTACTCAGAATTAGAACATTTTCTTTTAATGGAACGATATCTTTACTATATTTAATGAAGCAATATTCTCATACTAGACATTACTTTATTAAATATTGATGTTTCTTGATTGAGATAAAAAATAAAAATTAAGAATCAAAAATAGAGATAAAAGAAGAATAAAAAATGAAAAATAAAAATAAAAACAAAAGTAAGAATAAAATAAAAATAAGGCCTTTATATGTTTATGACAAATGCTGAGTAGTTATGTTCTCAGTAACACATATACCCTTAATATTTCCATTATCTGGATGATTTCATATTTGTCATGACCTTGTGTTACCAAAATATTCATATTATGCAACTTTGCATGTAATCCCCTTCTTAGTGTAAAGAAATGACTCTTTATAATACTTAATGTTATTATCTCTAGTAGTTATACCATTGTAACTTTTTATAGTCTTTAAAATGTGTGAAGAGGTGTTGATGAAATGTGATGATGTATTCAAGATCAAAAACACATTTCCCCCTTAATACCAAAAAATATTATTTTGTGAAATAATTGATTTATCAAAACCAAAATGAAAAAAAAAAAAAAATTGTTTTATAAATTATTTATGTAACTTCTGTTTTAGCTTTATACCATATATTTGTCTGAAGATGTGTACCATCTATGTAACCATTAAAAATAAAAAATAACATTGAATATCATAAAATTATCGTTTGGGAAAAAGGAAAAAAATAATAATCTAAATGTAGATTTTCTTGATAAACCATTTTGATGTGTGATTCCACTTATCTACTATTAACTAAAAAAAAATAATTACTAAAGAAATATATGTTGAGTAGATAATATTTCATTATGTATCTTAATATTCTAATAATTGAACTGATTTGTATTATTTCTCTTAAAAACAAGTTGTTGTTTTTCTCGCATACCATGAATTGTGAAACTTCTTTCATACATCACACGTACATTTTCTCTTAGCAGCTGCTCATACACGCATCTGTCATCTGTCACTCAGACTGTGACACGGATAAGTTCACACCACAAGTTCCTCATACAAAAAGGTAGGAATATTAACCCAAATAATTGTATCTTAATTATCAATGCGCTTTGTAAACTGCTAAATTTAATATTTTAATATTTTTTTGAATATTCCCCAAATACACATAACAAACTTTGTGAACCATTCTATAGATAAAAGGACTCATAAGAAAATTTGGTTATGAGCTGTTTCTATATTTGGTGCAAGGTTTGCAACTGAAATTGAACCCTAGAACTTAAGAGGCCTAAAGAAAAATTCTTTGACTTGCAAAGGCTGAGCTCACTGAAGCTATAAGAGCTTTAAGTTGCAACCACTGAAATAGGGGTATATGGTAGCCTTATTATTAGAACAGTTTAAATGTCACATGTGTGACTGTCATGCAGTAAGAACATATTCCCATGCAAATAAATAACTTCAAAATGTTAGCAACACACAAAAACTAAATTTAGATTCAGTTAGTTATATATTATTTCCTTTTAAGTGTTAAATATATAAAAACATGCAGTTATTACAAATTCCTGTGTAAATAAAGGAATAAAACCATGTAAGAGAGTTTTTCCCGATTTAAATCCTACTTTGAAGTGAAAATTCTAAGGATAAATAAGAGATAAGGTTAATATCATATTCATCCAGAAACAAATCAATTGCAATGTCTTATACATATATATGTATTGGCTTTAATGTAATTCTAAATATTTTCTGTAGTTTATTTTAATTTTATCACTATAGATATAGATATACAGTTATACAATCTCTACTTATACAAATATACTATATATATATACTGTATGAATATATATATATATGTATATATATATACACATATATATATATTTCTACATAAGCTGTGAACTACAGGATTATATTTATAAAATAATTACAAATAACTGAATAATATATTGTATAATACTTTTACACAACATATAATTTCATTTTCAGTCAATTCCTAAACCAAATCTTATTTCTTTGTCAAAGATGTCCTGGAAAGCTCTTTTAATCATTCCTTTTTTTAATGATTGTTTGAGCAGCTCCGATAATGAGCTGTAAATTGAAGACTTAGATAAGTCATTTTGAGACATCACCTGTTCCTGTCTGTCAATGTCCGCCATTTGTCTCTTTACAGAGCCGTCTGAACTTTGAATTATTAACTCTTTCTGCAAAGCGGACTCTTGGATTTTTTTATAGGGTTTATAGCAAATATGTAATTTCCTCCGTATGTCATAGATTTGATTCCGGGGATGACTCAGTTTAGGAGATTTTGACACTGGCTTTTGAAAAGATCTTACTCTGTCTGTTTGATTTATTTTCCATTCACAATTCTCATGTTTTCTAGCAAAATCAAGGGATTGCGCACATTCAAATAAAGTATCTTTTTGTGACGCAATAACACGAGATACAGAATTTAGGAATCCAAATTTGTCCACAAAATACTTTATCATTGATTGTGTTTTATCATTGGTAATTAGAGTTTTGTACAACCTTTCAAATATGGACATGAATGTAAAAGTACATTCTTTCCGACCAATCCTTAATTTTTGAAGAATCTCAATATCTGGACAATTTTCATTTAATGCACAGAAAATCAGAATTTTCAATCTGTCTTTATCATCTAGATCTCCATGTAATTCATTATCAAAACTCAACTTTAATTTTAAACGTCTGGAAAAGGTTGCAGGAAGCCACAATTTAAATAATTGATTTTTCTCGTCATTACTTAAATCAAGCTTATCAATAAAGCTTTCAAATACTTCAGAATTTCTGCACACATGGATTTTGTTATCATATGCAGGAATGATTTTGCATAGTTTTAACAAATTTTTCCTAACTTTAATTTGGAGTTGGGCCTCTGAATTGTCTTCTATTTTTGGTGGCCTTTGTACATCCGTCTCTCGTACGTCATCTGCATCAGTTCTCAAGTCTCCTCCTATGTTCCCTCCTACATCAGTTCTCAAGTCTCCTCCCATGTTCCCTCCTACATCTGTTCTCAAGTCTCCTCCCATGTTCCCTCCTACATCAGTTCTCAAGTCTCCTCCCACATTTCCACCATCTTTTTTTACGTCATCAGAGACAAGGTCACCTTGAGTAGCCATTACAGAAACATGTCCCACATCTTGCTCAATTTCCTCTTTACAGTCAATATCGGGAACATCACTGGTATGATCTGACACTATTTCTACACAGTCATCTTTAGATTTCTCTAATACAAACTTGTGAAATACATGAACCAACTGTAAAATATTTTTTTTAATTTCTCTCTTTCTCTATTAAAGGACACCAGCTTAGATTCTAGCTTTAGATTTTCCATTTCACATTCTGCATATAAGCTGAGCCATAAAACTTCTAAATTAGACTGATCTACAGACATAAATTTCAGTCTACTTTGCTTAGAAAAAGAAGTAATGACATCCATTTTTCTTACCTTGAAATATCTCAGCTTGTAGCTCCTTTCTTGGACAATGCTCTTGTCATCAGCACGTCTGATTCCTGTAGTACGTCTGGCAACTCTTAGTCCTCATTCATAGGTTCTTTTCTTGATCCTGAAATATCGTAGTGTGATTTCTTTGACGACTTGCACATCTGACGTCTTTTGCTTCTATTCCTCCCTTTGCAAGTTTTCAAAAATTCACACTCTAAAAATCAAGTGTGACTGGCTGGCTCTCCAAAATGTTAAAAATGCTTAATTTCATATTTTTCCAGGACTTGTTACCAGATGCGATACTTCTAAAGAAAATGTCACGTTTCTTATAAAAAAATTATAGTGGTTTATTGGACTGTTTACCAAAAAACATCATTACAGGAAAACATAAAATGAGTGAAATAGTTACGTAGAGATTGTCCATTTGTCCATAGCAAAACTTGTACACATCTTTCCTTGGTGTCCTGAATGGTAAAATGACATTTTGTCTCTGTCAGGAGCGTCTAAGAGAAGCAACACGTGGTTACATGGCAGCTGGCTGTTCATTCATCATAGTCCTTGTCACATGTGTCTGTGGAGAGAGTGAGCGAGCAAAAGAAGCCCTCCCTTCGTGTAGCCATTATATATACGTCCCTTAGATCACGTGGTCTCTGTATATGGAGGTGACACTTTACCATACAGAAATAGCATCTGTGATGTCAGCGAACGTTAATGTGCTCGGTACAGAATTGAGTGTATAAAGAATAAATCCTTAACCAATAATTAATATTTAACAATACCTTCCTGCAAAATTGAATCCAAAATGTTATCTTTCACGATATGCAAATTATGATTTACAATATTGGAGATGGTTTGGAAATGAATACTAGAAGTTGAAAATAAAGTAGGTTTATGGGATGAAGTAACATTATTCTTGATAGGAATTTTATTCCTCAAATCCTGTCTATTTTTAGAGTTCACTATTATTAACCCCTCTCTGACATAAGACGTACTATCCCGTCCATAAAACCAGTGCCATTCTGACCATGGACGGGATAGTACGTCACTCCGGGAGCGCAGCTAATCGCCGCCGGGTGTCAGCTGATTATCACAGCTGACACCCGTGACTGTGTGTCAGGAGCGGTCACGGACCGCTCCCGGCACATTAACCCCTTGCACACCGCGATCAAACATGATCACGGTGTACTGGGGGCACAGGGGAGGATCGCGCAGGGTGGGGCTCCCTGCGCGCCCCCCTGAGACCCTCAGAGCAGCGCGATGTGATCGCGCTGCTCTGAGGGCTTCCTCCCTCCCAGGACCCGGATCCAAGATGGCGCTGGGGTCCTGGAGGGAGGCGGCTTCCTCAGTGCCTGCCGAGAGCAGGCATGAGGAAGCGTCCTGCACTGCCTGTCACATCGCTGGTGTGACAGAGTGCTGTGCACACTGTCACACCAGCAATCTGATGAAATACAGTGATGTCCCACCCTGGGACAAAGTAAAAAAGTAAAAAAAAGTAAAAATAAACATGTGTAAAAAAAAATCCAAAAAAAAAAAAAAAAAAAAAAATATTCCCCAATAAATTCATTACTTATTGTAAATAAAAAAATAAAACAATAAAAGTACACATATATGGTATCGCCGCGTCCGTAACGACCCCCCCATAAAACTGTCCCACTAGTTAACCCCTTTTGTGAACCCCTTAAAAAATAAAAAATAAAAACGAAGCAAAAAATCAGTGCTTTATCATCATACCGCTGAACAAAAAGTGGAATAACACGCGATCAAAAAGACGGATATAAATAAACATGGTACAGCTGAAAACGTCATCTTGTCCCGCAAAAAACAAGCCGTCACACAGCATCATCAGCAAAAAAATAAAAAAGTTATAGCTCGCAGAATAAAGCGATGCAAAAATAATTATTTTTTATATAAAATTGTTTTTATTCTATAAAAGCGCCAAAACATAAAAAAATTATATAAATGAGGTATCGCCATAATCGTACTGACCCTAAGAATAAAACTGCTTTATCGATTTTACCACACGCGGAACAATAAAAACGCCTCACCCAAAAGAAATTCATGAATTGCTGATTTTTGTTCATTCTAACCTCCCAAAAATCGAAATAAAAAGCGATCAAAAAATGTCACGTGCTCAAAAATGGTACCAATAAAAGCGTAACCTCGTCCCGCAAAAATTAAGACCTCACATGACATTGTGGGCCAAAATATGCAAAAACACGGATTTTGGTAAGAACTTACCTGTAAAATCCTTTTCAGCGAAGGAAGGAAGAGAGACACAGTATTCATTACTGATGGGTAGGCGGAGCCCCAGATCAGGATGTCACCTCAGATCAAAAGAGTGCTGACTGGCTGGCCCCTCCAGCTCGGGCTCCTCCTACTCAGCTCCAGTCGTACCAAAGCTTTTAGGAAAAGAGCCAAGATCACCAGCGGAGCAACATAACCCCTTCTGAAGGAACTTCAGAGAAAAAACACAAGGATACAGGTTATGCATGCAAAGAAAGCCAAAAACCACAGAGTTCCAGGTACTACTCACGGAACCTGACTACTGCGATGAGCTGGCGATGCTGGAACAGAGCCTTAGCGCGCTGACCTCAGCCCAGATAATCGCTATCAGATAAGGGTCGCGCTGCATCTGAAAACATCAACACACTTCTGCCTTGGGAGGGTGCTGTGTCTCTCTTCCTTCCTTCGCTGAAAAGGATTTTACAGGTAAGTTCTTACCAAAATCCGTGTTTCAGCTGCAGATGGAAGGAAGAGAGCCACAGTATTCATTACTGATGGGACGTCCCAAAGCAGTTCAAAAATAAGGGTGGGAAAAAACCAACAAGAGGCAGAAACCCAACAACCTTAACAACAAAGCGCAACCAGCGCTAAACACAAGTTCATCCAGAACTTTAAACTACAGCTGCCTGCAGGACCCTACGTCCGAAGGCTGCATCAGCGGAAGCACTGACGTCCACTTTATAAAACTTCGTAAACGTGTGGACAGAGCGCCAAGTCGCCGCCCGGCAGAGCTGCACTGCTGAAGCACCTTGGTGAAAAGCCCACGATGAAGCCACAGCCCTCGTGGAATGGGCTTGAATCTTAATCGGGCAAGATTCACCCTGAAGACGGTAAGCTTCCAATATAGCTGACCGAATCCAACGAGCTATAGAATCCTTGGAAGCTCGTTGACCACGCCGACGACCGACTGGAACCACAAATAGGGAGTCCGTCTTACGAAAACCTTGAGTAATAGATAGATAAAACTTCAAGGCCCGCACTAAATCCAATGTGTGTAAAGCACGCTCTTTCACATTCTTCGGATCCGGGCAGAATGAAGGCAACACAATATCCTGGTTGACATGAAATTGTGACACCACTTTAGGCAAAAAATCACCCCGAGTGCGAAGCACTACACGATCCGGAAAAAAACTCCAGAAAAGGAGGCGAACAAGAAAGAGCTGCCAACTCAGAAACTCTCCTCAAGGAAGTGACTGCAACAAGGAAAGCCACCTTCCAAGAAAGTAAAGAAAGGCTAGCAGAAACCATAGGCTCAAAAGGTTTATGCTGAAGAGCCTCCAAAACAAGGTTGAGCCGCCAAGGAGACACGGGTGCCTTCCGCGGCGGGAACTTACGAGATATACCTCGGAAAAAGGAGAGCACGTCTCTATTTGAAGCAATGGTTCTCCGGAACAATAAGGACAGAGCAGAAATCTGACCTTTCAGGGTGCTGACTGCCAAACCCTTGTCTAGCCCATGCTGCAGAAAAGCCAACAGGTTGGGAATGGAAAATTTTCTCGGGTTCCGAGAGGACCCCAAACACCACGAAAAGAAGGTTTCCCAAATTTTGTGGTAAATCCTAGTAGTAGCCGGACTTCTTGCAGCACGAAGGGTAGCAATGACCTCGGCTGAGAAACCTCTACGGGTCAAGATTTCGGTCTCAAGAGCCACGCCGTCAAACACAGGGACATCAAGTCCGGATGACAAACGGGCCCCTGAGTCAACAAGTCCGGTTGAAGAGGGAGTGGAAAAGGAGGTGCCGCCAACAGCGACATTATTGTCGAGAACCACACCCTTCTTGACCAGTCTGGAGCTACCAAAATAGCTGGAATTCTCTTAGTCTGATCCGACGCAGTACTAGAGGAAGTAAGGATATCGGCGGGAATACATAGATCAGCTCGAACTGATCCCACTGAGCCACTAGAGCATCCACCGCCACAGCCTTCGGGTCCTTGTACCTGGACATGAACGTCGGTAACTTGGCATTGGACCTGTATGCCATCAAATCCACTTGGGGGGTTCCCCAGCGAGAGCACAGTAGTGCAAAAACTTCCGGGTGGAGGCTCCATTCCCCGGGATCCATCCTTCTGCGACTGAGAAAGTCCGCTGTAATATTCTGAACCCCTGGAATGTGAATCGCCGAAATGGCTGGCACACTGGCCTCTGCCCAAATCAGAATTCGGGACACCTCTACCATGAGTCTGGAACTCCTTGTCCCACCTTGGTGATTGATATACGCGACAGCCGTCGCGTTGTCTGTCTGCACTCGGACTGGCAGACCGCTCAAAGGGACCGTCCAATGTTGGAGGCAAAGGAAAATCGCCCTCAATTCCAGGATGTTGATCGGAAGAACAGACTCTTCCGATGACCATACTCCCTGAATCCAGAGATTGTTCCAAACACCCCCCCCAGCCCGTCAGGCTGGCATCGGTGGTTATGACCGACCACTTCGGAGGGAGGAAAAGCTTTCCCAGGGATAACGCTCCTGGACATAAACACCATCCTAGGGATTCTCGCACCCTGTGAGAGATGATGACGCTGCAATCCAGCGAACCTTGCGATTGATCCCAACGACTCAGAATGAGCCTATGGAGAGCTCTGGAATGAAATTGGACAAACGGAAAAAACCTCATGGACGCCACCGTCAGACCCAGAAGGCGCATACCTTCCGAAGGGACACTGCTGTCGCAGACTTCATAGTCTGTACATGCTGGAGCAGACATGCCTGCTTGTCTGGAGGTAGGGACAACCCCGCCCGTACCATGTCGAAATGCATCCTCAAAAAAAAAGGATTGCCTGCGACGATTCCAGAGACGACTTCTCCTTTGAAGCCACAACCGAAAAGGCCGTCCAAATAGGGACGAATCGTAAATCCCCGTCTTTGAAGGATTGCCATGAGATTCTGGCGTCAGAATCGTTGTAAAAATTCTGGGCGTTAAAGCCAAACCGAATGGTCGAGCCACAACCTGGGTGAGGTCTTCCGATGGGAACATGCCAAAAAGCGTCGCGAATGTCGATTGATCGTTCTGCGACAGGGCTGCCATAACTGAGCGAAGCGACTTCATGCTCGGCTCTGACGGAATGTCAGAAGTCAGTCCGCCTTAGCGAATTTTTTTTTTTTTTTTTGCCAGCTTCTGCCTTAACAGAAGTTCTGTTTCCAGGGTATGCGGAATTTCTGAGAATTCCCCCCTTTTTTTTTTTTTTTTAAAAAGAGAGAGACGACACAAACCCCCAGAGGGTTGGTCAGATCATCCCTTGAACCGAAAAGGACTGCCGATAACTATCGGCACAAGTCCTGCCAGACGCAGAAGTCACAGCTCTGCGCTGCGGTAAAGCTGCTTCTTTTGCCTTTGCCTTGGCATCAGCTCCGTGAGGTCAGTCAAATAGCTGACCACTTTCTAAGCTAAAGATAGCAAACCCTGTTGGAAAACTGCGTTCCATCCAAGTCACAGTGCTCTTCTGACTGTAACTGCCGAGGATTGCGCCCTGATAGCAGTGACGCATTATCCTTCAACTAGAAAAGCCCATCTACCTTGATAGAGGGAAACTTGCCACGCCGTCCTTAGACGGTCCAACCGGCTCAGGGGAACTTAACAAGTACACCTAGATCCTTAATACCGAATCTATGATCCACGGCTACACTGATGGAAATTGTTGCCATCTCCGTTCTTCTGTCCAGCGTGTCCTGCAGATTCGTCTTCCCTTTTACCAGGAAGATTTGCTAAGCTGGAATAAAGGGACATTCACTTCAGGAGAAGGGGTCCAATTAACAAATAACTCCGTAGAAAAACGGATAGTTTGTAAGGTCGTCGCGACCCATGCGACCCTTGCAACATCCGGGCCGACTTACCAGGACGACTAGTTTACCTCCTCCGGTAACTGTAACGTCCACATGGCTTCCACAGAAATTTTAGTACGGCCCCTGAGAGAGAGGCAGGGTGTCCCTGCCGATCCTCCTTGACCGAATCGGACTTCTTCGCTAAGCGAGAAGGAAAGCACCGATTTGTGTCGCTTCCTTGAGAGGATCTAGTTGACACTCCATAACCTAAAAGGTCATCAATAGAAACCAGTGAAGGCCTCCATTTTGACACCATTGGAACCTCTGACCGTGTATGAGTCGAGATCTGCGTGTCAGATACGCGATGCTGATCCGTAGCGGATCTGGGAGGGGGTCTCTGACATGCCCTTGCATAGTATATGGCAGGATAAACCTGTCAGTAACCAGAGCAGTACTTAAATAAAAAACAAACGCTGAAGGGTTAAAGCTCTAAAGCGAGAGCTACCCCAGCTGTCTCCCATTAAGAGTTAACCGCCTAAGAAGGGTTAAAGTAGCTGACTCCCCACAACCTTGATAATGAAAAAAGGGTGTGCGAATCTCAGGCGCCTCTTATAAGGTCGCAGCTGCAGGACAGCCATGCCACACTAAACAGAAAAACGTTCCACAAGATCGCTAAAAAATTGCGCTGTTTTTTATAACGCAATGACCGCCAAAGTTGTCAAGGAGATCGCTAATCGCCTATGCGATTGCCCAGATTGGCAGCCACCAGTGACACTAAAAATGACACACAAACGATCGCAATATTATGCGACGCCATCAGGATCGTCAGCGGAAACGTATAGTGGCAGCATTAATGTCGCAGACTCCCCACAGCCTCTTTATTAATATTAAAAGAGTGTGCGAGCCCCTTATGCGAGAACAGCCGCAGGACAGCTCAATCTGTCACTCAGTAGTGCCCCAGACGGCGCCCGCGCTGTGGAGGTGAAGGAGTTAAGCTTCTGCCCGGCGGGCTAGAAGCGACTCACCAAGCTGGTCACGTATTCTTGCCGGGAGGGGAGGAGAACGATCCGGGGAGCTTTCAGCTTGCAGCGCTTTATCAGCAATGGCCGCCGCGCTCTGCCTCCATGTGCTCCATGTAGAGGAGCCGAAAATGGAGGCTGCAGTAAAGCGCGCGCTCAGAAGAGGCGCGAAATTCAAAAAATAAAAAGAGCGCGTACTCCCCTCCTTTCCCTCGTCCTGCAGGCATCCTCCTGCGGACATAGAAAAAACTAGTCACCGGCATATATATGTACAGCGGCTGCCGCAGCAGTCGCTAAAACACTCACACACATTTTACCAAAATGTGGAGTACTCACCAGCCGAAACGCCACAGGGACCCCCAGGGGTTTCTGGCGCTATGCCCATGCTTCCCCCCAGGGCGGGAAGCGCAGTGACCCCAGCGTGTGGTTTGCGCCCCCGCCAGGGAAACTCTCCTCATCCCCCAGGGCCGGCAAGATTCTGCAGGGACGATTATGTAGTTACAGATCCGCCAAGGGAGAGACTGGTGAGATACACTGATAAACATGTAATAGCACTGTCACCGCAGCGCTGAAGCATACTGATATACATGTAATAGCGCTGCCATCAGACGCTAAAGCACTCACACATTAATAATAAAATTTTGTGTGGAGTACTCACCAGCCAAAGCGCCACAGGGACCCTCAGGGGTTTCTGGCGCTATGCCCATGCTTCCCCCCAGGGCGAGGAACGCAGTGACCGCACGTGTGGTTTGCGTCCCGCCAGGGAAGCTCTCCTCATCCCCCAGGGCCGGCAAGGATTCTGCAGGGACTATTTATGTAAAATACAGATCCGCCAGGGGAGAGGTGGGGTCCAGCAGCGCTGAGAGCCCTGAGACCTTTCAGACTCATGTCCAAGTCTCTTGTCCGATAAAAATAATAAAATCTTCTGAGGAGCTGCTTCCAGCAGCGACCATCCTCTGGACCTCAAATCTTAGACTGGAGCTGAGTAGGAGGAGCCCGAGCTGGAGGGGCCAGCCAGTCAGCACTCTTTTGATCTGAGGTGACATCCTGATCTGGGGCTCCGCCTACCCATCAGTAATGAATACTGTGGCTCTCTTCCTTCCATCTGCAGCTGAAATTATAGCTCTCAAAATGTGGCGATGCAAAAAACTACTTTTTGCAATAAAAAGCGTCTTTTAGCGTGACAGCTGCCAATGATAAAAACCCGCTATAAATAGTAAATCAAACCCCCCTTTATCACCCCCTTAGTAAGGGAAAAATAATAAAATTAAAAAAATGTATTTATTTCCATTTTCCCATTAGGGTTAGGGTTTCGGCTAGGGTTAGGGTTGGCGCTAAAGTTAGGATTAGGGTTAGAGTTAGGATTAGGGTTAGGGTTGGGATTAGGGTTGGGACTAGGGTTAGGGGTGTGTTGGGGTTAGGGTTGGAGTTAGAATTGGGGGGTTTCCGCTGTTTAGGCACATCAGGGCTCTCCAAATGTGACATGGCGTCTGATCTCCATTCCAGCCAATTCTGCGTTGAAAAAGTCAAACGGTGTTCCTTCACTTCTGAGCTCTGCCATGCGTCCAAACAGTAGTTTATCCCCACATATGGGGTATCAGCGTACTCTGGACCCCAAGAGTTATTGTGAAATTTGTCCTATTTCTTCTGTTACCCTTGGGAAAATAAAAAACTGGGGGCGAAAATATTATTTTTGTAAAAAAAATAAGATTTTTTTGTTTTTACGGCTGTACATTATAAACTTCTGTGAAGCACTTGGGGCTTCATAGCGCTCACCACACATCTAAATAAGTTCCTTGTGGGGTCTATTTTCCAAAATGGGGTCACTTGTTGGGGATTTCCACTGTTTAGGCGCATCAGGGGCTCTCCAAATGCGACATGACGCCCCCAGACCATTCCATCAAAGTCTGCAATCCAAAACGTCACTACTTCCCTTTCCGAGCCCTGACATGCGCCCATACAGTAGTTTTCTCCCACATATTGGGTATCAGCGTACTCAGGACAAATTGGACAACAACTTTTGGGGTCCAATTTCTCCTGTTACCCTTGTGAAAATAAAATATTGGGGGCGAAAAAATCATTTTTGTAAAAAAAAAAAAGGATTTTTTATTTTTACGGCTGTGCGTTATAAACTTCTGTGAAGCACTTCGGGGTTCAAAGTGCTCACCACACATCTAGGTAAGTTCCTTGTGGGGTCTATTTTCCAAAATGGGGTCACTTGTGGGGGGTTTCCACTGTTTAGGCGCATCAGGGGCTCTCCAAATGCGACATGACGCCCCCAGACCATTCCATCAAAGTCTGCAATCCAAAACGTCACTACTTCCCTTCCGAGCCCTGACGTGCACCCATACAGTAGTTTTCTCCTACATATTGGGTATCAGCGTACTCAGGACAAATTGGACAACAACTTTTGGGTTCCAATTTCTTCTGTTACCCTTGTGAAAATAAAATATTGGGGGCAAAAAAATCATTTTTGTAAAAAAAAAAAAGGATTTTTTATTTTAAGGCTGTACGTTATAAATTTTAGTGAAACACCTGGGGGTTCAAAGTTCTCACCACACATCTAGATAAGTTCCTTGAGGGTCTAGTTTCCAAAATGGTGTCATTTGTGGGGGTTTCCACTGTTTAGGCAGATCAGGAGCTCTCCAAACACGACATGGCGTCCAGCCAATTCTGCGTTG
Source organism: Oophaga sylvatica (assembly GCA_033576555.1). Taxonomy (NCBI): domain Eukaryota; kingdom Metazoa; phylum Chordata; class Amphibia; order Anura; family Dendrobatidae; genus Oophaga; species Oophaga sylvatica. The sequence goes on along the minus strand of JARQOD010000003.1, from coordinate 24,980,477 downwards.
AAAAAGTGAGACGGCGCTCCTTCCCTTCCAAACTCTGCCATGCACCCAAACAGTGGTATACCCCCACATATGGGGTATCAGTGTACTCAGGACAAAATGCACAAGAACTTTTGGAGTCTTGTTACCCTTGGAAAAATAAAAATTCGGGTGAAAAGATCATTTTTGTGGAAAAAATATGATTTTTAAATTTTACGGCTCTACGTTATAAACTTGTGTGAAGCACTTGAGGGTTCAAATTGCTCACTAAAGATCTAGATAAGTTCCTTAGGGGGTCTAGTTTCCCAAATGGGGTCATTTGTGGGGGGTTTCCACTGTTTAGGCACATCAGGGGCTCTCCAAATGCAACATGGCATCCAATCTCAATTCCAGCCAATTTTGGTTGGAAAAAGTCAAATGGTGCTCCTTCCCTTCCGAGCTCTGCCGTGCGCCCAAACAGTGGTTCCCCCCCACATATGGGGCATCAGCGTACTCAGGACAAATTGGACAACAACTTATGTGGTCCAATTTCTCCTGATACCCTTGGGAAAATAAAAAATTAGTGACTAAAAGATAATTTTTGTGGGAAAAAAAATAGGATTTTTTATTTTCATGCCCGGGCATTATAAACTTGTGTGAAGCACTTGGGGGTTCAAAGTGCTCACCAAAGATCTAGATAAGTTCCTTAGGGGTCTAGTTTCCAAAATGGGATCACTTGTGGGGGATTTCCACTGTTTAGGCTCATCTGGGGCACTGCAAACGGAACATGACCCCCATCAACGTCTGCATTCCAAAACGTTACTACTTCCTTTCCAAGCCCTGCCGTGCGCCCAAACAGTTTTCCACCCCCACATATGGGGTATCAGCGTACTCAGGACAAATTGGACAACAACTTTTGGGGTCCAATTTCCTTGGGAAAATTCAAAAATTTAGGACTAAAAAATCATTTTTGTGGAATTTTTTTTTTTTTTTTTTCACACCCAGGCATTATAAACTTTTGTGAAACACTTGGGGTTCAAAGTGCTCACAACAGATCTAGATAAGTACCTTAGGGGGTCTAGTTTCCAAAATGGTGTCACTTGTGGGGGGTTTCCACTGTTTAGGCGCATCAGAGGTTCTCCAAGCGCGACATGGCGTCCAATCTCAACTCCAGCCAATTTTAGTTTGAAAAAGTCAAACGGCGCACCTTCCCTTACGAGCTCTGCCGTGTGCCCAAACAGTGGTTTTCCCCCACATATGGGGTATTGGCGTACTCAGGAGAAATTGCATAACAACCTTATCTGTCCATTTTCTCCTTTTACCCTTGTGAAAATAAAAAAAAAGTTTGTGAAAGATAATTTTTGTGGCTAAAAAGTTAAATATTCATTTTTTCCTTCCACGTTGCTTTAGTTCCTGTGAAGCACCTGAAGGGTTAATAAACTTCTTGAATGTGGTTTTGAGAACCTTGAGGGGTGCAGTTTTTATAATGGTGTCACTTTTGGGTATTTTCTGTCATGTAGACCCCTCAAAGTGACTTCAAATGTGAGGTGGTCCCTAAAAAAAATGGCTTTGTAAATTTTGTTGTAAAAATGAGAAATCGCTGGTCAACTTTTAACCCTTATAACTTCCTAACAAAAAAAAATTTTGATTCCAAAATTGTGCTGATGTAAAGTAGACATGTGGGAAATGTTATTTCTTAACTATTTTGTGTTACATATTTCTCTGTTTTAAGGGAATAAAAATTCAAAGTTTGAAAATTGCTAAATTTTCAAAATTTTCGCCATATTTGCGTTTTTTTCAAAAATAAACGCAAGTTATATGGAAGAAATTTTACCACTAACATGAAGTACAATATGTCACGAGAAAACAATCTCAGAATCGCGAAGATCCGTTGAAGCGTTCCGGAGTTATAACCTCATAAAGAGACAGTGGTCAGAATTGTAAAAATTGTCCCGGTCATTAACGTGCAAACCACCCTTGGGGGTGAAGGGGTTAACTTCACAATTTAGGGAGCAGGTGGGGATAATTTCTAATTTTCTAAATGCTGTTGTATTGAACGAGATTCCTTTTGAAAATAAGATGGGTTACTGCAGTTTCTCTTGGCCCAGATTAATTCAACGACAAGAATAGAATTAATATTATGTGCGGGATGAAAACTGTGGGCATGTAAAATTGTATTCTGTGCGCGCTACTATCTACGGTAAAACCATACCTTTACATCAAAAGTAGGTCCAGAAAAGTGATGGAGAAAAAAAACTAATGAGTTGAAGATTGAATGGATTCTTATTTAAATAGTCAAGAAAAAGTTGGTATGTCAGAAACTTGATCATCCCAAGCAAGAAGCAAATCGTCTATGTATCTTCCATACCATACCACCATGCCATGACTAAAATAGCTACCGACAGGGACAATTTTGTACCCATGGAAACTCCACCAAGAGAGTGCAAATTGGAATTTTAGGATTTTCCAAAATTAAATAGTCCACCTGTCTCTGTGAAAAAACACCCAAAGAAAAACCTTCATGAACAATGCACTGACTTACTGACTAGAAAGATTTGGTGGGATCATTGGATAAGGGAGTGTAAGTATAAATATCAGACATTTGTTCAATGGAGAGGACATAGTCTCTTTCATTCATCACTACCACTGAAAGGCCCTTATCAGACATTTTAACAATATCCAATCTCAGACGCAATATTTCCAGAGCAACATATTCACATTTTGATAAATTAAATTTGATGGAAGGAAAATGGTTAGTCTCCTAAAGTTTTGTGATCTCCCTTTCCACATTTTCCAGAAAACGATCCATGGCATTCGTACGTGTTTGAGGATAAAAATGTGGATTCTTCGTCATAAAGGATGGGACAGTATCCTGTAATAGGATTTGAATCGACACAAAACTCCAAGACAAGTCAAACTAATTTGTTCTGTAAAATTTTTCCCTTTAAAGGAATTAGTTTGTGGAGAGATTTCCACATTGCAACAATCATCATTATCTACCCCAAAAATGTTTTTATTGTCAAATCTCGCACAAATCTGTTAATGTCCTTAATAACAGAAAAAAACATCATGACTACGATTAGTGGGTGAAAAATTGAAAACACGTGAAAGCAGATCAACCTCGGTTTTGGATAGAGCAGTAGACAAGATATTAATAACATCCAGTGTTGAGTTCGGCTGTTACTGCTCAGACGATTCTTGAAAAAAGTTGAAGTGTTCGCTGTGTTTTCTACCGCCTCTTCTGCCACGTTTTTTTGAATATTACATTTTTGTGGTTTCTTATAGTAATTATATTGAAATTTGTTGGAAGGATGGTTATGATTAATACAATTCATTGTATATATACATATATTCACATACATAAATTATCAAATGAGAAGATAAATAAAAAAAATAAAACTAAAATTTTACTGATACCAGATCTTCCTCAACTATGCAGGTTCTGGAGCAATTTCTTGACATTGAAACAAAACAAAATTTAGGTACAGGTGGATATTAGTATTAAAGGCAGATGTTTATTAATCTTAGGTTACAAGTTCTAAAGAGATGATCAGAAACCTCTCTGTTGTATGTGGTCTGGTATCAGTTGTGAGTAGATGATGTTGTACTTGATTAGGACAGTTCAAGAGGGAACGATCCAGTCCCCAGTTGGTCTCATCTAATTAATAAAACACCATAATTATTAAATGTGACATGTTGGGTGTCTGACATTTGCCTCAGCAACTGTCTCAATCATATATACCAGAGAAGTGCTGGTCAACTTTTGTTCACATAATGGTAAAGTATTCTATATACATGGTGAAATATTTAGGATTGTTACATAGATTCTACTTGCTGATGCTTATTGGTCATTGCATACAATACATTACGTTAACATTATCATTTAATGTTATAAATTGCTTTCCTTTTCAGACTTGTGACTTAACTTTTACTGTAACTTTTCTTGTACATTTTATCAATAAAATAACTTTATAAAATATGAAATGGCTACTTCCCTGTGTAATTTCTATGATGTTTAAGAAAATGTAATTTATTTGTTAAATAGTTTCCTATTCTCAATGTAAAAATGGCTTCTCCCGTTTGTGTATTCATTGATTCGTAACAAGAGCGTGGTTACAGGAGCAACAATTCCCACATTGTCAACATGAAAATGGATTATACTGTGTGAATTCTCAGATGTGCAAAAAGATTTGATTTGTGGTAAAATATTTTCCACATTCTGAATATGAAGACTGCTTCTCCCCTGTTTGAGTACTTTTATGCCTAACGAGATCTCCTTTTTGAGAAAAACATTACCCACATTTGTGACCTGAACATTCCTTCTTCACTGTATGAAATTTCTTATGTGCAACAAGACTTGTTTTGTACGTAAAATATTTTCCACATTCTGGACTTCAAAATGGCTTCTCCCCCTTGTGATCTCTGTTGTGTATAAGAAGATCTCTTTTGCAAGTAAAACATTTCCCACATTCGTGACATGAAAATGGCTTCTCCCCTGTGTGACTTCTCTGATGTGCAGTAAGACTTTCTTTCTTCGTGAAACATTTCCCGCATTCTGAACATGAAAATGGCTTCTCCCCCGTGTGAGTTCTTATATGTTTAACGAGATGTCCTTTGCAAGTAAAACATTTCCCACATTCAGGACATGAAAATGGCTTTCCCCCGTGTGAATTTTCGCATGTGCATCAAGACCTCTTTTATATGTAAAATATTTTCCACATTCTAGACATGAAAATGGTTTCTCGCCTGTGTGAGTTCTCTGATGTACGCTAAGATTTCCTTTCTTGGTAAAACATTTCCCACATTCAGGACATGAAAATGGCTTCTCCCCTGTGTGAATTTTCTTATGTGCATCAAGACTTCTTTTATATGTAAAGTATTTCCCACATTCCAGACATGAAAATGGCTTCTCTCCTGTGTGAATTTTCTTATGTGCATCAAGACTTCTTTTATATGTAAAGTATTTCCCACATACCAGACATGAAAATGGCTTCTCCCCTGTGTGAATTCTCAGATGTACAGTTAAATTTTCTTTCTTGGTAAAACATTTCCCACATTCTGAACATGTAAATGGATTCTCCCCTGTGTGAGTGCTTTTATGGTTAACAAAATCTCGTTTGTAAGTAAAACATTTCCCACATTCTGGACATGAAAATGGTTTCTCCCCTGTGTGAGTTCTCTGATGTACGCTAAGATTTTCTTTCTTGTTAAAACATTTTCCACATTCTGAACATGAAAATGGCTTCTCTCCTGTGTGAATTTTGTTATGTGCATCAAGACTTTTTTTATATGTAAAATATTTCCCACATTCTGGACATGAAAATGGTTTCTCCCCTGTGTGTATTCTCTGATGTGCAGAAACATTAGCTTTCTTGTTAAAACATTTCCCACATTCCGAACATGAAAATGGCTTCTCTCCTGTATGAATTTTGTTATGTGCATCAAGACTTCTTTTATATGTAAAATATTTCCCACATTCTGGACATGAAAATGGCTTCTCCCCTGTGTGAATTTTGTTATGTGCATCAAGACTTCTTTGATATGTAAAATATTTCCCACATTCTGGACATGAAAATGGCTTCTCACTGTATGAATTTTGTTATGTGCATCAAGACTTCTTTTATATGTAAAATATTTCCCACATTCTGGACATGAAAATGGCTTCTCTCCTGTGTGAATTTTGTTATGTGCATCAAGACTTCTTTTATATGTAAAATATTTCCTACATTCTGGACATGAAAATGGTTTCTCCCTGTGTGAATTCTCTGATGTGCAGAAACATTAGCTTTCTTGTTAAAACATTTCCACATTCTGGACATGAAAATGGCTTCTCTCCTGTATGAATTTTGTTATGTGCATCAAGACTTCTTTTATATGTAAAATATTTCCACATTCTGGACATGAAAATGGCTTCTCCCCTGTGGGAATTTTCTTATTGCATCAAGATTTTTTTGTAGGTAAAATATTTCATGTTTGGCATGAAAATGGCTTTTCCCGTTGATTCTCTGATTACATAAGATTTCTTTCTGGTAAAACATTTCCCACATTCATGACATGAAAATGGCTTTTCCCCTGTGTGAACTCTCTGATGTGCAGTAAGATTTGTTTTATTAGTAAAACATTTCCCACATTCTGAACATGAAAATGGCTTCTCCCCTATGTGATCTTTATCATGTTCAGAATCCTTTTTGTTATTTTCATTCTGTTTAGCTGTCTGCAATGAGTCAGAAAATAGGACCTGTTGATAAGGAATAAATAACAGATTTTTGCTAAGAAGGGCTGGCGGTTTATCTGGAATAATGTCATCCTCTTCATATATATATGGTGTGATACCATAATCAGCTGCTTCAAAATCAGTAAATGTCAGATGTTCCTCTGAATCACAGTCATCTGCCAAGGACAAAAATAGAAACAGTATTTTTTTGTTATAAATGCTACCTTTTGAAAGAAATCGTATTAAAAATCAATTACTAGCTGACATCAATTGCAAGGACTAATAAATTATGATACTAAGCCAAAAGGTTGAGCTCTTTAAATTTTTAGTTTCTCTTGTAATGCTAGCTGTCATAGATGGAATGGTAAAATGGGATCAAAATCCATAAAGTCATCTTGTAAGAGGAGATATGTCATCTTCATATTGAGCATTGAAACATGTCTTAATTTTAACTTGGGAAGGAAAAAGAATTTTCATTTCATTCCAATCCCTATTCAACTATGATCCCCTGATGTGAACAGGAATTGAAGTGGTTAACTGTTCTAGTCTTCACAGGAATTATAGCACTTTGTGGAGCCAGATTAATATTGTACAGATGGATAATGGCATATAGGCTATGTTTTCTATCTATGGAAAGCTAAATTCATGATAATGCTATTTTTCCTATCATCTCCTGTCTGGGACATCCAGGTGGACAGATATCCTAAAAATTGGGGATCTTATTTTTTGGCCACATCCATTGACAATCTTCAATCTGAGGTCACCCAGTGGAAATAAATGGGTGTGACTTTTATCTAAAAAACAAACAAACAGATTTTGAATTGTCATTGTCAGTCCTGGAAGGCACAGTTCGCTGTAGTTCTGTACCATTTCGACACTGGTGATCCACAGTATCGAATGCTGCAGAGAGATCAAGGAGAATCAAAATGGAGTTTTACATTAACCAGGATAGAAGAGAGAGGATGTTTTATTACTTGAACGGAATTACTTGTGCACTTTATGTTGGTATAATTTGGGTACTGCATATTTGTATTATTTTGCTGGTATTATTTGGACATTATTTGGTTGTCATTACATGGTTTCTAATACATGAGCTGTGTTAACTGGTATTATTTGGAGACCATATATTGGTATTACTTGGGCAATCTATGTTGGTATTTGCGTTGTTGGTATTATATGGCACTGTACATCAGAATTATTATTATTATTCTTGGGGTGTATGGGGTGTCCAGATAAAGAAAGCACCTCTGATGGAGGGCTTGCCATGTCCTTTTAGGACAGCTCGCCCATCTTTTGTCTTCATCTGGTACTTAACTCTCACCTGTACCTCCAAGTAACTGCTAGCATGCAGCAGTGGGTACACCCTGGAACACCGCATCGGCAGGCGTGCCAAACCAGGTGAGGGTAGCCATTGGTTTTGAGGCTCACGGTGACAAAGGGTTTCCCTACCTGTGCATGTAAAGGCAGGATTCGGCGGACAGAAAAGCAGTTCCCAGCAAAGCGTTATGGAGAACTGAGAGGGTTCAGCGAGGAACACATAGGACACTGCTGGCCATCCTGACCTATCTCAAAGTAATCTGCGCAACTCTTGCTCACTTTAATCCAAGTCAAGGGCAAGTCATGACTTCAATCACTGCTCTTCAAAGTCCTGTGGCGATGGGGAGTGGTGAAGCAGCAGGTGTGGAATCACTGGAAGCTGTAGTCACGAACCTGCATACAGGCGGCTCAGGGCATAGGGTTACTCCCCACTGAACCGAAGCAGCAGTGGAGTTCAGCAGGCCTCTGGGTGTCTGAGCAGCCCTCTTTAGGATCACTTTGTTCACCTCCATTGAGGAAAGGGCTAGAAAAGATGCCTCAAAGATAGTTTGCTTCATCTGCACAAGGCCAGCCAACCGCAGCTGGGGGGTATCCCTCATAGCAGTCAACACACAAAGAAAAAAAATGATGGTATTCAACCTTGGCGCATGCAATGTGAGAACTCTGCTACACAATATCAAAACAGACAGATCACAGAGATGAACAGCACTGGTTACTAAGGAACTAGCTCCCTACAATATGGACATTGCAGCTCTCAGTGAAACACGCTTAGCAGATAAGGGCCAACTGACATAGCGTGGTGGCGGATACATGCTTTTTTGCAGTGGTCGAGGCAGCACTGATCGACGAGAAGCAGGCGTGGGATTTGCTGTCAAATCTCACTTTGTTCGTAAACTTGCCCAGGTTCTGGAGGGCATAAACAACAGCCTGATGACACTGCAGCTTCCACTTACAAACAAGAAGTGTGCTACCCTGATTGATGCCTATTCTTCCACCATGACCAATCCAAATGACATTAAGGATAAGTTCTATGATGAATTTGACACACTTATCTCAGTGATCTCATAGTCAGACAAGTTCATTATACTTGCGAGATTTTAATGCCAGAGTAGGAATAGACTATCAAAACTGGGAAGTAGTCATGGGAGACACGGCATTGGCAAGAGTAACACTAATACAAGGCTGGGATGAGCTACAGTGCAATAGTCAAGCAGCTTGGTGAGAAGGCAACAACTGTTGGTGCAATTATTAGAAAATGGAAGAAACACAAGATGACTCAATCTTCCTCGGTCTGGGATTCCACGTAAGATCTCGCCTCGGGGCAAAGATTAGTGTTAGTAACACATTACGCCATCATGGATTAAACTCCTGTAGGGCACGCAATGTCCCCTCCTCACGCCAGAACATGTCCAGGACCGTTTGAAGTTCAATTACCATCTAGATGATCCAGCAGAGGAGGCATGGGAGAAGATCATGTGGTCAGATGAGACCAAAAACCGGATTACTTACCGGTAATGCTCTTTTATAGAGCCCACGACAGCACCCACTGAGAGAGGGGATCCGCCCCTAGGAACAGGAAACCTACAGAGAGATAAAAGGGGCGGCCCCCCTCGCTCCTCAGTTGGATTACAGAGAATGAGAGGAACCGCCACACAAGTTTCAGTTAATTTGCACCATAATACATATATATATACATATTTACACTACTAGACTATGTACAGCAATTATATACATTCAACCCTTCACCCAACAGAATACACCGTGCATACTATAACCAGGGGAGGGAAGTGAGTGGGTGCTGTCGTGGGCTCTATAAAAGAGCATTACCGGTAAGTAATCCGGTTTTTTCTTTTCGCCACGACAGCACCCACTGAGAGATTTTCAGAGACTATCACCTGGGAGGGACCACCGTGTCAAGGACTGATCTACCAAACACTAGGTCTGTTGAGGAAGATAGATCTAATCTATAGTGATCATAGAGTAGAAGGTGAAGCCCAGGTTGCAGCCTTACATATAAAGTCTATCGGGACATCTGCTCTTTCCGCCCATGAGGAAGATATAGCCCGTGCGGAATGTGCCTTCACGCCTTGTGGTGGGACTTTCCCTTTTGTAACATACGCCAGAGATATCGCGTCTCTAATCCATCGAGACAGTGTACTTTTTGTCACTCCTGCACCTTTACGGCTACCCTGGAATGAGACAAAGAGAGCCCTACTCTGCCTCCAGGGTCTAGTCCTATCTAGATACTTTAAGACGGCTCTTTTAACATCTAAAGTATGGAGTTTCTCTTCCTGTGGTGATGAGGGATTATCAAAAAAGGAAGGAAGGTAGATCTCCTGGGATCTATGAAATTTTGTCGCCACTTTAGGGAGATAAGATGGGTCTGTTTTTAAGACTATTTTGTCCTGAAATACTGACAGGAAAGGAGGATCTATCGATAAGGCCTGGAGATCACTCACTCTTCTCGCTGAGACCAGGGCTATTAATAAAATGGTTTTAAATGAAACATATTTTTTGGAACTGAATGGAGGGGTTCAAATGGATCTTCCATTAAGGCGTCTAGAACTAGGTTAAGTCCCAAGATGGCATCTGTGGTATATATACTGGTTGTGCTCGATGACAGGCTGAGATAAACCGAGCCACCCATCTATTGCCTGCTACGTCATGACTGTATAAGGCTCCTAGAGCTGACACCTGGACCTTAAGCGTATTTACTGATAGACCTAATTCATGTCCTTTTTGCAAAAATTCTAGGATAGCCGGATAGGTACTTCATTAGATAGGTGTGCCGAATGAAATGTTAAGAATTTTTTCCAGATTCTGGCATATATATTAGATGTAATCTCCTTTCTACTATGCAGAAGGGTATTAATTAGACCGTTTGAAAACCCCCTTTGCTTTAATAGCTGCCTTTCAAATTCCAAGCCGTGAGGCTCAGGCCTTTGACCTGAGGGTGGTAACATGGCCCTTGTGAGAGAAGGTCCCAGTCCCAAGGGAGGATCCATGGATCTGAGACCGACATGGTCCTCAGCCATGAGAACCATGGCCTTTTGGGCCAGAATGGAGCTATTAGAATTATTCTTGCTCCTTCGTCCCTGATTTTCCGAATGACAATTGGTAGTAACATCATTGGAGGAAAGGCATAAGCTAGGCGAAAATTCCACGGGGTCTGTAAAGCATCCAGTATGTCCGGACTGTCCATCTTGAACATCGAAGCAAACCTTTCGACTTGTCTGTTGTTCCTTGTGGCAAATAGGTCTATTTCTGGCTTGCCCCATCTGACTGATATCATGTTGAAGATTCGACGACTGAGCATCCATTCCCCCTGATGCAGAGTATGGCGACTGAGAAAATCTGCTTTGATATTGTCTGCCCCTCTGACATGCAGTGCTGATAGGGATAGGAGATGATTTTCTGCCAACTTTAGAATTTCTCCCGCGATAAACATGAGCGCTACCGATCGTGTTCCTCCTTGGTGGTTTAGGTATGCTACAGAGGTGGTATTGTCTGATAGAATCCTTGTATGAGATCCTTGTAGCTGCGGAAGAAAGTTATATATAGCATAGTATATAGCTTTTAATTCTCTCATATTTGACGAGTCCTCTACCTCAGATCTAGACCACTTTCCCTGCACAATAAAGTCTTTTAAATGCGCTCCCCATCCCAAGGGGACTGGCATCTGTGGTTACTATATTTGAGGGGACCACTACCCAAGGAACTCCTCCCGAAAGATTATCTGGATCTAGCCACCACCTCAGGGAAATGACCACCTCCGTTGGCAGGGATATCATACTTTCTAAATGTCCCTGTAAGCTTTCTCCTTTTTGCAGGATGAATCTTTGTAATTCCCTGGTATGAAATTGGGCCCACTGGACTGCCAGAATACAAGAGGTTAAAGATCCTAGTAAGGACATGCCTGCTCTTAGTGATATTATAGGATTATTTACCACAAGACGTACTTTATTGATTACAATTAATTTCTTTGCCTCTGGTAGCAGACATCTCTGACTTACTGAATCCAGATGAAGGCCTAGGAACGTCTGACAGGTTACCGGGTGAAGCCTGGATTTTTCCCAGTTTATCAACCAACCTAATTTCTGCAAGGATGAAATTACGTCAGATAGTCTGTGCTCACACTGCAGATACGAATTTCCCACTATTAGAATATCATCCAGATATGGGATTACCAGGGTATCTTTTATTCGCAAGTATGACATCACCTCCAGCATTAGTTTGGTGAAGACGCGGGGTGCCATGGATAGTCCGAAGGGCATTGCTGTGAATTGGAGATGACGGATTCGGCCTTCTAATATTACTGCTACTCGTAGAAACTGCTGATGCGAGATTTGTATTGGTAGATGGTAATACGCATCTTTGAGATCCACGACCGCCATGTAGCATCTGGGAAATAGAAGTTTAATGGCTGATCGTATAGACTCCATTTTAAAAGTCCGGGCCTTCAAAAAGGTATTCAGCTTCTTTAAATTTATTATGGTTCTAAATGAACCATCTGGTTTAGACACTAGAAACAAGGGAGAATAAAAGCCCTTCCCTCTTTGATGAACCGGAACTTCTACTAGCACCTTTTTATGTAATAGGCCTTTAATTTCTAATTCTAATGACTCCTGTTGAGATTGAGACTTTAAGGAAGTCAATAGAAAGGAGTCCGGAGGATTCCGGACAAATTCCAGAGCTAGACCTGATTTTATAATATTAATTGCCCAGGGGTTCGAAGTGATCTTTTCCCAGCGATAGCAGAAATGTAAAAGCCTGCCACCAACAGGTAGATTAGTACTACCTGAATTTCTCTCCTGATTTAAATGGACGTTTACCGAATAAATTTCCTTTCGGTCTGAAGTCCTTATTGTTCCAGGAGTTCTGGGCTTTAAAGTCCTTCTTTCTGCCAAACGCTGGCTTTCTGAATGATCTCCTATAGGATGGAACGTACGGATTAGGGAAGCCTTTCTTTCTCTCTGCTGCCTTAGTTAGGATGTCATCTAGTACTGCTCCAAACAGATACTCACCCTGGCAGGGTATAGCACAAAGCTTAGACTTAATGTGTGTGTCCCCCTTCCAGACTTTTAGCCATAACGCTCTTCTAGCTGCGTTAGTTAACCCCGCCGTTCTTGCTGCTAGACGGAGAGAATCTATTGACGCATCTGACAAGAAGGCAGCAGCACCTTTAATTAATGGAATGGAGGCACATAACTTATCTCTGGATAGGCCATTTTTTATATTGTCCTCCAACTGGTCTAGCCATATTAACAAGGCTCTACCCGTACATGTGGATGATATTGCTGGCTTGAATGCACCTATACATGATTCCCATGATCTTTTAAGCAGTGTGTCTGCTTTCCGATCCAGAGGATCCGATAACATTCCAGTATCTTCCACTGGAAGAGAGGACCGGCGAGAAGTTGAGGCTACAGCCGCGTCCACCTTAGGTGCCTTTGCCAAGAGGTTAGATCTTCATCATTGAAGGGGTATCGTCTTTTGGATGCCGCTGGCAAAAAACCTCTCTGCCCTTGCTTCTCCCATTCTTTTTTGACCATATCCTTTATGGCTGGAATTATAGGAAATACTCTACCCTTTCGTTGGGAGAGACCTGAAAACATAATCTCTTGGGGAGTTTTGGGATCTTTAACGTCCGACAAACCCATAGTGTTTCTTATGGATTTAATCAGGTTATTTATACTATCAGTTGGAAAGCATGTATGTTCCTCTTCCTCCTCCGAGGACACAGAATCTTGCGAATTTAGCTCTCCGCTGTCTGAAGAAGACCCCACTTTAGGCGGGGTGACCTCTCTAAGGGTTTTTCTTCCCGTAACACTACCTGCTCCCCCTAGGGCCTGTAGCTCTTCTCTAATCATTAAACGAATATCCTCCGTTCTAATTGAATTTTCTTCCTGGAGCGTATGGCCAATGCATATCTGACATAATCTTTTAGAATATGCGTCTGGGAGGGGTTGGGAGCATAGGGCACATTCTTTATGTTTGGTTTTGTCCGTTTTTTTCGCCTAAGGATAGATAGAAAAGGAGGAAGGGCCATCAGCTTGACAGGTGTGATTAAAAAACACTCACCCAGTGAAGCTCTTGTCAGCACAATACCGGCTTTGAAGTCAAGGGATCTGGCTGCGGCGTGGAGTGAGATAATTTTTCTCCATTTCTATTAGTGGAACCACTTCGCTTGGAGCGTCCACTTTCACCTTTTTTGCTGCTGCTGCTGCTGCTACGACGTGGATTAGGCATGTCGTCAGACAGGTGCGACACAGGGTCAATTGGAACTGACATTGCTGCACACCGGAGGTCCCACAAGCGGTGCTTTTTATACAGCTGCCCGCAAAATAACCCCCTTTTTTTTTTTTTTTTTTTTCTGTAGCGGTGACCCGGAAGTGTAATGCTTCACTTCCGGGTTTCTGCATCTTCAGCGCATGCGCGCCGCTCTATACCGCTCTCTGCCTCTATGGTATCCTCGGAGGACTGAATCCTACCTCCGGCGATCACCTGAACGCGCGCCTCTGCCTGCGCCGCGTCTCCTGCCCCGGCACTCCAATTATGCCCGCATTATGGCCGAAGAGGCGGCGGTCTCCACGCCGACATCCCATCAAGGCTCCCGGATTAAAAAAAAAGGTAGGGCAGCCTTATTGTCATATTTATGCGAGCCAGAGCTATATCGCTCCTGGCCTCGCATTTCCACCTGGTGTCCGTTCCTGCCAGGTGGTACTCCCCAGTCGAGGAGGGAGTGAATAAAAACTCCCCCGACGCTGCTTCTGGTACTGGAACCCCTGCCGCTCTTAAAGATACTGCGCAGGCGGTTCCTTAGCCCAGGCATCCTCTTCTTAGTAGGTTCCTCTCTTAGGAACAGGAAACCAACTGAGGAGCGAGGGGGGCCGCCCCTTTTATCTCTCTGTAGGTTTCCTGTTCCTAGGGGCGGATCCCCTCTCTCAGTGGGTGCTGTCGTGGCGAAAAGAAAATAGAACTTTTTGGTATCAACTCTTTTTGCCGTGTTTGGAGAAAGAAGGATGACTACAACCCCAAGAACACCGTCCCAACTGTGAATCATGGTGGGGGAAACATCATACTTTGGGAGTGGTTTTCTGCAAAGGGACAGGCGACTGCACTGAATTGAAGGGAGGATGGATGGGGTCACGTATCGCAAGATTTTGGCCAACAACCTCCTTCCCTCAGTAAGGGCATTGAAGAGAAGTTGTGGCTGCATCTTCCAGCATGACAATCACCTGAAACACACAGCCAGGGCAACTAAGGAGTGGCTCCGCAAAAGGTTTTTCAAGGTCCTAGAGTGGCCTAGCCAGTCTCCAGACCTGAACACAAAAGAACATCTTTGGAGGGAGCAGAAACTCAATGTTGCCCAGTGACAGCCCTGAAACCTGAAAGATATGGAAAAGTTCTGTATGGAGCAGGGGCCAAAATCCCTGCTTCAGTGTGTGCAAACTTAAGTCAAGAACTACAGGAAATTTCTGACTTTGGTAATTGCAAACACAGTTTTCTGTACCAAATATTAAGTTCTGTTTATCTATTGTATCAAATACTTATTTCATGCAATAAAATACAATTTAATTATTTAAAAATCAAAGAATATAATTTTCTGGTTCTTATTTATAGATTCTCTCAAAGTTTAAACAGTTCCAGTCTCTTGGAGTGATGAATTCTGGAGTAGTTATATGTGTGCAGATGTGGGATGCCGCATCTCCCATGGATTTCTCTGCTTGGGGAACATGGGATGCTGTGTTCCCCGATTGCCAGGCAACGCAGGACGTTGCCGTGTCTGGTACTAGGCAGTGGTGGGATTGTGTCCATTCTGCTGTGCAGGTTAGCAGGGAGTGGTTATCTGGGGATGACTGAAAGGTATTCAACACCTGATCAGTTCATTTAGCATCAGACGGGCTATTTAACCCTGCTCAGGCTTTTGCTGTTTATTGCAGCTCTATATGTTTTAGTAGTGAGTGGTGCTGGCAATATTGATCATTATCTTTTTTGGCTTTTCTAGGATTCTTCCCTTTGTCTCTTAGTGCTTCACTCCCAGGGGTTCTTGCAGTTGTACTCAACAGTTCTTTCTCAACTAGGCACCATCTGCATCACCAGACGCAACCTGCCAGACAACAGTGGGCCTGAGAAAGGTTCTGCCAAAGTCCCCCTTCCATCTCTGGGAGCTGGGTGAAGAGTATACCGGACCTCAAGAGCCCACCTAGCTGGGCAACTTGCGCCTAGTGAGCCTGTGTCTGCGCCTTTACTGGTTTGGTGCCAGTTTTGCTGGGTCTCTCTGCATAGCACATAACACAAAGAACTTGGATGTGACAATATTCCAAAACAGCTAATAAAGTTTTTTGAAGCAGCAGTTGATATCATGATGCGCCTGTGACAACAGATATGGACAACTGGTAAAAGGCCCAAGGACTGGACAAAATGTTATCAATACCATGGAAAGACTGAAATCAATTCTCAAACAAAATAAAGCTAGACATGTTACTCGAAGCAAGGATCCACAAACTATGACTTGCCTACTTTGGACACATCATAGTAAACAAGCAACCACTGAAGATGCACATCATGGTCGGATGAATAGAAAGAACAAGAAGAGGAAGACCACAACCCGATGGTTTGAAACTACCAAGATAACGAAGAGTAGAGCCTGGTGGGCCTATCTAGGCTTACACAAGATCAACCTTCTTACAGAGCGTTCATACATCAAGTGGTTTGAGATCAAGTGGAAGGCAGTTAAATAATAATAATGAATAAAAGGAGCCATTGCTTCTTCAGAGCTGGTGGACCTATCTAGGCTTGTACAAGATCGATCTTCCTACAAAGCGGTCATGCATCATGTCGCCATGGGTTGAGATTGCGCTGAAGGACATTAAATAATAACAATGAATACGAGGAGCCATTGCTTCTTCATGGCTCATTGTCCTTCTCCTGAGATGCTTATATTACACAGACAAAAAGTACCATAATATTAAACAGATTCCCACCAAAAATGTAATTTTTCATAGCTAAAATTAGGAATTGCTTCTCATTTGGAATACTGTTCCGCCCCATGCAGGGAAGGAAATTACCATGCACTGGAAAAAAAAAAAAAAGTAAAAACACACATTTTTGCCAGTGAAATGAAGATCACTGTGGGAGCAGCATTTGTCCCATAAAACATACTGGACCCTGTGACAAACGGGCACGGGGGATATGGATTATGATCCCACCGATGCCACCAAATTGTCACAAAAAGGGGGGTGACCTTTAGCCACACTACCGCTGTCACATGCCCAGGGGGGCTTATCTTAGTTATCCCGCCGTTAATAACAATGTGATGAAAACAGCCAGCTAGTCTTGACCTATCAATTTACCGCAGGGGCTTATTTGGGTTATCCCACTGCTGCCAACAATATGTCAAGAACTGCAGGGATTTATGTATATCCCGCTTTCTAGTTCCGCTTTGGAACTCGCAGCTCTCCGGCACCCCCTTACCCTCAGGTCAGTCAGGGAACTGCACCTAGGATAATTAGTCGCCAGACAGGCCGCTTCAATGTGGACTGGCTATTAAGCGCGCTGCAGCGAGGGAATTATAACTAGTCCTTGCCACAGCCATGCAAGAGCTTATAAAACCGGTTCCATGACTGCCAGCATTGCCCACCAGCCCAGATCACACTTAGCTGCCACCAGCTCCGATTTCTTTATTATTATTAATTAATTAAAGGGGGTCCGAAGCCAACCCAAAATAGTAGCGTACTTCACTTCAGGCACGTGCAAATTCGTTAGAGCATAGAGACGAACTAGTAATTTTATATTTTACTCCAAAAAGGTAGGCAGTGTTTACAGAAGGTATAAAAAGATTTTTCAATATGAGACAAAGCATATACAAGACAATTACTGAATAAAAAGAGGATTAAAAACAGAAACACTCACATGTGGCTTAGTTAATTCCCGGATAACCATGCTGGCGGGGGATAGGCGATACATCAAAATGCATGGAGAGTCTTGGTGCCACAGCTCCCAGGCAGCAAATCCAGGCCGGGCTGCCGGGCAGTAACTTATACTTGTAGGCTGTGACATCACTAAAGGGGGTTGAGTTACCACCGCCTTCCCCTTTGCTCAGAGTTACAGATTTGCTAACAAAACTTATAATTATCATAACTCAGAGATGGAATCTCCTACAGCGATGCACAGCGTACCATTTTACTCCGAAGGAAGTTGGCGTGCATTTAAGTCTAAATGCGGAGTACCTGGATGGATCGGCTAAGCAGGAATCTGTTTCTTGGATTCTGCTGGTGCCAGCGCTTAGAAAATTCACTGTGTGTTGTGGTTCCACCAATGGACATGCAGATATACAAGTTTCACACCTATATCTCTAACTGGGGCCACGTTATTACATCTGGAATATCTCTATTGGGCACAAAGGACCAGGCCATGTGCTTTAGAGCTGCCAAACCGGTTTTCAGCTGGTCTTAAGCCATTAAGGGATGGGGGGAGGGGGCTGCTAGCAAACTAGTATCACGTTATAGAGTGTGTAGTGAGCTGGAGAGAAAGAAGAAGGGGGGGTCAGAAGCCCACAGCATGAATCACAGTCAAACAGAGGTTGGACAGACATCTCTCTGGGATGATTTAGTGAATACTGCTTTGAGCAGGGGGTTGGACCAGATGACCCAGGAGGTCCCTTCCAACTCTACCATTCTATGATTCTATGCACAACCTAATGAATGTAGGAGAGGTCACTGTGCGCAGAGGGGACTTTGAATATGGGCACAAATTGGGGTATCATTACAGACCTGCTGCACCGATACATGTAGTAGGTTCGGAGTGCTGTATATGACAAATGCTGCTCGCATGATGATGGTAAATGCTGCAGACTCTCCACACTGCAGGTCTCCTCCTCTCCCAGCTTGTAATGGCAGAAAGCAACGCAGGTGATGAGTTCTCAGCTAAATCAAACTACCAATGTCTGTTTTGACATTCTCTGAGCTTTTGTTTGCTTTCCCCCTCTATGACTCTGCTTTTTATGATTGGGTAATGTCACAGAGGGGAAAAAAGTAAGCCCCTTTTGTTTAAAGGGAAATTTATATATTGGGCACCCTCAACTATGATAGCCTAGATCTCTTCAATTCAGTGGTGAAAAAACTGTTGTAATTGGCCCCTCTGCCTCTTTTTTAGTGATATATAAAGTTTAAACTAAAAGATTATTATGAAAGGTCCTCTTCAATTGACAAATCGATGGATGTCCAGGTCTTGAGACCAGCACCAATTGCTTAATAAACTGTTGAAAAATACATAGCTTGTGAGGTACGTGCACAAAACATAGTACAGATTCAATAGAAAGTCTTCAAACCTGAACATATAATTGTACCAACCAGGTAATAAAAAATAGAGAGGATACTACTCACCTGTGCGGTTATCTGTAGGAATCTCCTCTATACACCACTCATCACCCCTCACACATGTCTCTGTAGTATTAATATGGGTTCGATCTTCACCCTGAAACAAATATTGTAAAAGTCACAGACAGATGGAGAAGTCACATCTATGATCAGCTCTAATCTGGCCATGTTCACCGCTCTCATTACACAAGCACAAAACATAAACTGTATATTTCGTACTCTAAGACGCACCCCAAATTTTGAGAAGGAAAATAGGAAAAAAAAATTTAATGCAAAAAAAGGGGTCCGTCTTATTGTTTGAATTTAGCTTATTGGGTGGCAGAGGCAGGATCACTGCTACAAGAAGACGGTGGTAGGAGCAGAGCTGCCAAGTCGGTGTCCATTTTGGAGATGTCAACTGGTATAAAATGGACCGACTCCGAAAATTTATAATAAATTGGGTAAAGTAGTTCAGTGCAGGATGTGCTGTAAATTTTTCAGAAGAATTTGGGCAAGTTATGAAATGTCCTATAAATGTCTGTTCTATTCCTGATCTAAGGATCCAGGCTTTTAGTTGAGGTGAATCTGTGCTGCACTTTATGTACATGCTCAAGAGTGAGGCAGTGCTGTGGAGTCGGGAGTCAGGAAAATTGATGAGTCAGAGGTTTGGCTTACCGCCTCCACAGCTGTAAGCAGGAGTGGAATGATGTGTCTGGCACTAGGCTGGGAGGAGGAAATGTCCCAGTGGTGCAAGGCTGCGGGCTTCAAGAAAATGTCGGCGAAGAGGCAGGAGCGGAGTCCCTGCTCTGTACATTGATTTCCTGGCGGTTGGGCTTAATAAAATGGCCGCCACAGGTGGTGCACGTGCAGATTTAGATCTTGGCTAAATGATGAGCCCCACTCCTGCCACCGGCTTTCTGCATCTGCGACCCTCTCCACCGCTGCCCCGCCCCCTCCCCGGTAAGCTACATTTGGGCTATAAGATGTTCCTCCATTTTTCTCCCATGTTTTTTTGGAAAAAAGTGTGTCTTATAGTCCGAAAAATACGGTAATACAGTGGACTGACCTTCCCAGACGTCTACACATCATAGGGGAGATCTCATGACACATTATCTCCATCTACCTGATCATCCCGAGGAACATCAGGGCTTTCTTGCTTACAGTCCTGTGGAAGAAGAGAATGGGGACATCTTTCTGGTGTTGTCCTCTTACCGGATAGATCTGGAGGAAACACATACAGGGACTGAATTCATTCTTTACATACAGATAATTATAGGCCGTGTGTATTTAGTCCTGTCTATTACCTGGTGATGTGAGGGGTTGGGGAACCTCCATCATGATGTCCTTGTACAGATCTCTGTGTCCTTCTAAATACTCCCACTCCTCCATGGAGAAATAGACGGCGACATCCTGACACCTTATAGGAACCTGACACATACAATAATACTGTCATCCCCCCGATCCCTTCATAGTGTTACTGTATAATGTCCCAGCATTCCAGCAGTGTCACCTCTCCAGTCAGCAGCTCAATCATCTTGTAGGTGAGTTCTAGGATCTTCTGGTCATTGATGTCCTCATGTATCAGGGGGTGAGGTGGAGGCCCCCTGATTGGTCTTCCCCATCCCTCAGACACAGGGTCCCGACAGCGCTCACTAGAGGTCTTCTTCACTACTGTGTAATCCTGGTTATGAAGAGATACATTAATAAATCTCACTACAGACATTTCCAGAGTCCTCACCTCTCCAGTTCTGTCATCTGTTATTCCCATAGATAAGAATGATGTAATGTGACGTCATCAGAATCTCTCACCTCTCCAGTAAGCCGGAAGAGGATCTCAAGGGTGAGGTGTAATATCTTCTCCGGCATCTTGTCTCTGTCCATATCCATCTGTGATGGGTAAATCAGAAAATTCTCTTATATGGAAGCTCTCCACTGAGAGAATCCCATATTGTAGGGATGTGAATGGGAAGACGATGAGTCGATGTAAAATCATAAAGAATCCCACATAACAATACAATTAGTAAAGACTTTATATCCAATCACCGAACACAGAAATGATGCTGACATGTATGTCACATGACTATTTTTGTCTACCACAGACAGTGTTTATCTGTGTTTTTTTTATTTTCATCAATAAGGCTGTGGATTCAGATGTTTTTGGCCGATTCATCAACTGCAACTTTTTAAAAATTCACAAAATTTGTCAGAAATGTACTCCAGTTCATTCCTGAGGAATTTTATGTATCTCAGATATCTTGGAGCAAATTTTGTGCTTTTAGCAAAACTTCAGACTTTTTGCCCTAAGAGCATTTTTATTTTATCGGAGCTTGCTGTTATCGCTCCTGTTTAACCAACATAAATACTACTCTCAGTCTCCGACCGTGGCTTTTAAATGCTGCAATCCTGGTGGGGCTTATCGTTCCTCCTGTATGACACAATTATGGGGTGCCGATGGATTGCTATGTTAAACACAGCTGGACTCCAATGAAGGAGTAGAACTATCTCAAGGAGGATCACAAGGAAATGGACAGCATATGACTTAAATATGAGTGTCTGAGCAAAGGGTCTGAATACTTATGACCATGTGATATTTAGTTTTTTCTTTTTTAATAAATTTGCAAAAATTTCTACATTTGTTTTTTCAGTAAAGATGGGGTGAGAGTGTACATTAATGAGAAAAAAAATAAAAATTTTTGAATTTACCAAATGGCTGCAATGAAACAAAGAGTGAAAAATTTAAAGGGGTCTGAATACTTTCCGTACCCATTGTATATGACAGAAAATACCCAAAAGTAACACAGTTCTAAATAAAAATGATATTTACAAGTGTAGCAGGAGAAAATGGACCCCGAAATTTGTTATGCGATTTCTCCTTAGTATGCAGAAACTTTATATGTGGGGAAAAATTATTGTTTTGGCACACAGCAAAGCTCGAAAGAGAAGGAGCACTGTTCAACTTTTGGAACTCAAAAATCGCTGGAACCGAGAGTGCTGTGCAGTGCTGTGGAGTTGGGGAAAGTGAAGAGTCGAAAGTTTGGTTTAATGACTCCACAGCCCTGGGCAGGAGTGATTTTCCAGCAAAGGGATTAATGAAAATGGCCACCGGAGGCAGTACACGCACAGATTTATGTTATGATTTGGTAATCGAGGAGGATAACAGGAAAAATAGGTTAGGCAACCAGACACCCAGAGAGGTTGGTAACTTAGCGGATTGCAGACCACTAAATTGACAACATAACTAGAATTAGCCGTGGAACGTACCTACGATGACCTAGACGCCTCGTCACAGCCAAAGATTTAATTAAGCCTAAAGAGAGAAAGGGGAAAGCTAACTGCCCCGGAGTAGAGCCCCAAAGAATAGACAGCCCCCAAACATATATTGTCGATGAGTCAGATGAAGCTCAAACAAAGACAGAAAATAGTGTAAGCAAATGCTGGGGCCCAAACTGTCTAGATAGAACAGGACAGAAAAGATACTGTCTGCAATCCTGCAAATACCTAAGAAAAATTCCACACGTCTGATATGCAAAAATACTGAGGGCACACAACCTCTCCCCCCCTAAATCAGAACTCTGGTGTGAACTGGATGCAAACAGAAACTGAAATAACAGGGAACTAGAAATGCATAAGCTGTGGCAAATGAGAACAGAGTCCTGCACAGGCCCCCGCAGGGGACCTGGCTGAACTGACTCCAACAAGGCAGAAAACTGAGAAAAGCAAAAGGGTAAACAAATGCCACAGAAATAAAACAGCAAGATAACTTATCTGAAAGATGCAGGACACAGCAGGGATCAAGCAGACTTCCAAATGGCTCAGGAAGAAAAACATTCACCGGCAAGAATCATGCGAAGGCTGCTCACTTAAATCTCCCCAGTCAGCAACACCTGACTTCCAATCATCCCCGTCAGGTGGGAGACTTCTGTTAGCCAGTGCAGCTTCATTACCAGCAACACCCACCAGAGGGAGCCCAAACTCAGAAGTCAGAATAAAAGTGTTCACAACAGATTTATATCTCGCTCAATGATGAGCCCCACATCTGACGCCGGCTTCCTGCAGCACCTACCCTGTCTCCTGTGACCCCGTTCCACCGCTGCTCCCCCCTCTCCGGTAATCTACATTCGGCTATAAGACGCACCCCGATTTCCCCAAAAAATTTTGGGGAAAAAAAGTGCATCTTATAGTCCAAAAAATATGGTAATACTGGTGGATAAAACAAGACTGAGCACAAGACTTTGACAGCCATCTACACATCATAGGGGAGATCTCTTGACACCTTCTCTCCATCTACCTGATCATCCTGAGGAACACTGGGATCTTCTTGTTTACAATCCTGTGGAAGAAGAGGACGGGGACATCTCTCTGGTGTTGTCCTCTTACTGGATAGAACTGGAGGAAACACATACAGGGACTGAATTCATTCTTTACATACAGACAATTATAGGCCGTGTGTATTTAGTCCTGCCTATCACCTGGTGATGTGAGGGGTTTGGGAATCTCCATCATGACGTTCTTGTACAGACCTTTGCGTCCTTCTAGATACTCCCACTCCTCCATGGAGAAATAGACAGTGACATCCTGATACCTTATAGGAACCTAACACATACAATTATATCGTCATCCCCCCGATCCCTTCATAGTGTTACTGTATAATGTCCAGCATTCCAGCAGTGTCACCTCTCCAGTCAGCAGCTCAATCATCTTGTAGGCGAGTTCTAGGATCTTCTGGTCACTGATGTCCTCATGTATCAAGGGGTGAGGTGGAGGCCCCATTATTAGGCTCAGGGTTCTTCCCCATCCCTCAGACACAGGGCCCTGACAACGCTCACTAGAGGTCTTCTTCACTACTGTGTAATCCTGATTATGGAGAGACACATTAATAAATCTCACTACATACATTTCCAGAGTCCTCACCTCTCCAGTTCTGTCCATCTGTTATTCCCATAGATAAGAATGATGTAATGTGACGTCATCAGAATCTCTCACCTCTCCAGTAAGCCGGAAGAGGATCTCTAGGGTGAGGTGTAATATCCTCTCCGCCATCTTGTCCCTGTCTCTATCCATCCTTGACGGGTCAATCAGGTAAGTTATCTCATATAGAAGATCTCCACTGACAGGATCCAATATCATAGGGACATAAAAATGAATGAGATGGGAAGAAGATGAGCCAATGTAACATCATAAAAAATCCCACGTAACAATACAATTAACAACCGCAAAAATGATGTGTGAAGTGTTAATCTGTGTTTGTTTTAATGTTCACCAATAAGGCCGTGGTTTCAGATGTTTTGGCTGAATTATCAACTACAACTTTTTAAAAGGTCACAAAATTTGTCACAAATTTCGGGGTTTCCATATAAATTCCATAAAAACGCGATTCTGACGAAACCACCCACAATAATGAGGCAGATGGAGACACTTTGGCGTCGGCTTCGGTGGTATCCATCTTTTTAGGCGTGCACACTTTTTGGTCGTCCACACTTACTCACTAAAAAGATGCCTAAAATATGGGACACCGCTGGACACAGACCAAAGTGACTTATCTGCATCATAAGTGAGTTGTTCCATGGGACGTTGCCGGAAGCACGGTTTTGCAGAATTTACAATGAAACCCTGAGGTAAGTGCTCAGGGGAGAGTGCAGGATAAATAGGAACTGAGCCTTATTCCGATTTTTGAGAGGTAGAATGAACAAATAGACAGCAGTATAAGAATAGTTTTTTTTTTGTGCTGTTCATCATGCGGTATAATTGATAAGGCAAATCTATTCTTCGGGTTGGTTCGATTACAGCGATACCAGATTTTTATAGTTTTTTTTAGGTTTTACTGCTTTCACACAGTAAAAAAAAAAGTAAGTTTTTTGTCTGAGAGCGGTAAGTTTTTCATTTTTTGGTGAACAGAGCTATATGAAGGCTTATTTTTTGAGGAACGAGTTGCAGATTTTTTATACCATTTTGGGGTACATTTTTTGATCGCTAGTTATTCAGATTTTTCAGACAGAATGAACAAAAAATTGGCAATTCAGTTAGTGTTTTTATTTTTTATGCCGTCCACCGTGCGGTAAAAGTGATAAGACTGATTTGTTCGTCGGGTCGGTATGATTACAGCGACACCACTCATTTTTTTATGCTTTTCTCTTTTCACACACTAAAAACTATATTTTACAAAATGAATTTGTTTTTGCATCGCCACATTCTGAGAGCTGTAACTTTTTTATTTTTTTGCCGAATGAGCCATGTTAGGGCTTGTTTTTTGCAGGACAGTTTGGTGTTTTCATTTACACCATTTTTTTTAAATATGACTTTTTGATCGCTTTTTAGTCACTTCTTTGTAAGTCAGTATGATGAAAAAATGACATTAATTTTTCTTGTGTTTTTTTTATGGTGCTTTCCATACGGAATAAATAACAAGAAAGTTTCATAGAGCGGGTTGTTTTGAATGTGGCTATACCGCTTATGTGTACTTTTTTTTTGTTTAATCACAAATACTGCGTTTTAAGTGGCAATATGGCTTTTTGGGATGAATGCCCTTTGTGTTTTATTTTTATTTTATATATTTTAATTTACCTTATAACTTAGTCCCAATGTGGGAAATGTATAATTTTTATCTTGATTATTTGTCTCATGCACTGCTGCACTCGTGTACAGAGGTTTTCATTGTTTATGTTGGATATTTTTGTAACTGGCATTATTGTTAATATGATGGGTATCATTTATGATCTTAAATGAATATTATGGCATATTAATACTTTATCTATTTCTTTGAGATCTGATTGTTTCAAGCACTAGATAATTTATATATATATATTTTTATTTGGGCATATTTATAACCCATAAGATTAGTGTCTTGCTATTTTGCCATATATATATATACTATATATTGTCCATCCTTTGAATGAGGTGTGTGGTGACATCTCCTTTGTTTGGGACATCCTGTTTTTTATTTTTTGCTCTTATCAGCCTCTTTAAGGCTATGTGCACACGTTGCGGATTATTTGCGTTTTTTTCCGCGATTTTACGCGGCAAAAACACTTACAAAATGCATGCATGAAGCATCCTATTATTTAGAATGCATTCCGCAATTTTTGTGCACATGCTGCTTTTTTTCCGCGAAAAAAACGTATCACGGAAAAAAACGCAGCATGTTCATTCTTTTTCTGGAACCGCGGCGATTCCGCCGCCATAGGAATGCATTGAACCGCTTACTTTCCGCATGTGGCTATGCCCACCATGCGCAAAGTAAGCGGTTCATGTGCGGGTGGTACCCAGGGTCTGGAGGAGAGGGGACTCTCCTCCAGACCCTGGGTACCATATCCCTGTGAAAACAATAATTAAAATAATAAATCGTCATATTCTCACCTTTTGGCGGCCCCGCAGCCTTCCTCAATCCTGTTCCCAGTAATGCATTGCGAGATTGACCCCAGATGACGTAGCGGTCTCGCGTGATGCTGGGGGTCATTGTCGCTATGCATTACTGGGAACGCGATTGGCCGGGAGCGTCGCTGAGGACCAGGAAGGCTGCGGGGCCGCCGGAAGGTGAGGATAGCACGATTTTTTTTTTTTATTATTTTTAACATTAGATCTTTTTACTATTGATGCGGCATCAATAGTAAAAAGTTGGTCACACTTGTCAAACAGTTTTCCAAGCGATGCTACAGATCACTTGAAAATGCTAGCATTCTGCAAGCTAATTACGCTTGCAAAACGCTAGTTTCTGGCGGGAATACGCATACCTATAAAATGTGTATTTCCCGCGGCAGGGAGGTGCGGGATTGCCGCGGAAATTTCCACGGCAACACCGCAACGTGTGCACATAGCTTATTAGTTGTGCATATCACAGCCCCACAAGGTGAGTGAATATCACACCGGTGCCCCATTATCCGGCCGGTGCCCTATAGTGCGCTCTTATCCCACATCTCGGGCTCAGTGGAGCTCAGCTCCAGGCGCGGCTCGTGTATAACAAAACGTGTAATTGTAATAATGTCAGAGATTATCAAGGGGGCAAATACTTATGGCCGTGACTGTATGAGGCGCACAGGGGTCACTGTCCTCAGCCGCCTGTAACCCGCATATTAGTGGCTCAGACAGGTCCGATGTGGGGACAGATTCCCCGGAGAATGAATGGAGGCCGAGCACAAACCTCCCAGACACCCAGGACTGCAGAGCCCGATCTCAGGGTCTCCGGGTCACAGGTCAGACCCCAGCGACCAGCAACTGGGGTGAAACATGGAAAACTGAGCATCACAGAGATGATAAAGACCATTTATTATATGGTGAGGAGAAACGGCCGAGTGTGAACAGCGGCTAATCCTGAGAGAGAAGAACGGGGCTCCAGCACCTACCTCCACCGCAGAGCCGCACTCCACATAGAGAATAATGGAGCCTCCAGCACCTACCTCCACCCGCAGAGCCGCACTCCACATAGAGAATAATGGAGCCTCCAGCACCGACCTCCACCCGCAGAGCCGCACTCCACATAGAGAATAATGGAGTCTCCAGCACCGACCCTCCCACCCGCAGAAGCCACACTCCACATAGAGAATAATGGAGCCTCCAGCACCGACCTCCACCCGCAGTAGGCCGCACTCACACATAGAGAATAATGGAGCCTCCAGCACCAACCTCCACCCGCAGAGCCGCACTCCACATAGAGAATAATGGAGCCTCCAGCACCTACCTCCACCCGCAGAGCCGCACTCCACATAGAGAATAATGGAGCCTCCAGCACCAACCTCCACCCGCAGAGCCACACTCCACATAGAGAATAATGGAGCCTCCAGCACCGACCTCCACAAGCAGAGCCGCACTCCACATAGAGAATAATGGAGCCTCCAGCACCACCTCCACCCGCAGAGCCGCACTCCACATAGAGAATAATGGAACCTCCAGCACCTACCTCCACCCGCAGAGCCGCACTCCACATAGAGAATAATGGAGCCTCCAGCACACTACCTCACACACTCGCTAGGAAAAGGCCAGAACAGCGTCCATCATAGAGAATAATGGAGCCTCCAGCACCTACCTCCACCCGCAGAGCCGCACTCCACATAGAGAATAATGGAGCCTCCAGCACTGACCTCCACCCGCAGAGCCGCACTCCACATAGAGAATAATGGAGCCTCCAGCACCGACCTCCACCCGCAGAGCCGCACTCCACATAGAGAATAATGGAGCCTCCAGCACCTACCTCCACCCGCAGAGCCGCACTCACATAGAGAATAATGGAGCCTCCAGCACCACCTCCACCCACAGAGCCGCACTCCACATAGAGAATAATGGAGCCTCCAGCACTGACCTCCACCCGCAGAGCCGCACTCCACATAGAGAATAATGGAGCCTCCAGCACCGACCTCCACCCGCAGAGCCGCACTCCACATAGAGAATAATGGAGCCTCCAGCACCTACCTCCACCCGCAGAGCCGCACTCCACATAGAGAATAATGGAGCTCCAGCACCTACCTCCACCCGCAGAGCCACACTCCACATAGAGAATAATGGAGCCTCCAGCACCACCTCCACCGCAGAGCCGCACTCCACATAGAGAATAATGGAGCCTCCAGCACCACCTCCACCCGCAGAGCCCACTCCACATAGAGAATAATGGAGCCTCCAGCACCTACCTCCACCTGCAGAGCCGCACTCCACATATATGACTGCTCTGTGCACACAGGACCTGTGATGAGGTCACAGGAGGGGAGGAGTCAGGGGTCACATGATCAGGGGCCTCAGTGGATGCAGGACTCTGCTGTGCTGGTTGTCATGGTGCTGGATGAGGGGAAGTTTATGTGTGGGGTCAGGAGGGGTTTACAGGGTGGTGTAGCAGAGCCGTGTGAGTACGAGGTGTACGGAGCGGAGCCGTGTGTGTACGAGGTGTACGGAGCGGAGCCGTGTGTGTACGAGGTGTACGGAGCGGAGCCACGTGTGTACGAGTGTACGGAGCGAGCCAGTGTGTACGAGGTGTACGGAGCTGAGCCGCGTGTGTACGAGGTGTACGGAGCAGAGACGCGTGTGTACGAGGTGTACGGAGCAGAGCCGCGTGTGTACGAGGTGTACGGAGCAGAGCAGTGTGTGTACGGAGCGGAGCCGTGTGTGAACGAGGTGTACGGAGCGGAGCCGTGTGTGTACGAGGTGTATGGAGCGGAGCCGTGTATGTACGAGGTGTACGGAGCGGAGCCATGTGTGTACGAGGTGTACGGAGCTGAGCCGCGTGTGTACGAGGTGTACGGAGCAGAGCCGCGTGTGTACGAGGTGTACGGAGCAGAGCCGTGTGTGTACGAGGTGTACGGAGCAGAGCCGCGTGTGTACGAGGTGTACGGAGCAGAGCCGCGTGTGTACGAGGTGTACGGAGCAGAGCAGTGTGTTACGAGGTGTACGGAGCGGAGCCGTGTGTGTACGAGGTGTACGGAGCGGAGCCGTGTGTGAACGAGGTGTACGGAGCGGAGCCATGTGTGTACGAGGTGTAGGGAGCTGAGCCGTGTGTGTACGAGGTGTACGGAGCGGAGCCGTTGTGAACGAGGTGTACGGAGCGGTGTAATTAAAATCACCACCTGGCACATCTGTCAGTAATGCCTGCATTTATGGGTAAGGGACCTGCTGTAATTAAGATCACCACCTGGTGGGGGCGGAGTGCTCGGTCAGTAAGCTAACATTCAAAAGACAAAAAAACCTGATGGCACATCCAGACTAATGTGACCTAGGTGCAAACCAAGGGGAGCCACCCCCATGTAAAACATACGAGAAAAGGCTGCACTCTATCATACTAAAGCATGACAACATTGAATAGCAATATGGCTTTGGAGTATAAGGAAAAATTTACTGATAATGTTAGCAGGTGATTTTGATTACAGCAGGTCCCTACTTTACCCATAAATGCAGGCATTGCTGACAGAGGTGCATATTCACCCAGAAATTCAGCTATCAGCCTAATAGAGGTATGTTCACATTAGGTTAGGGACTCACCAGAATTGAGACCACCTTGACGATGGTTGTTGGGCTTTTAAATGTTTGGCCAAATGTTTATACTAAGCGTCTCAAATTTTTCCTTATATTCCAAAGCCATATTGCTATTCAAAATTTCATGTATTCTATGTTGTCATGCTTTAGTATGCTTGAGTGCAGCCTTTTCTCGTATGTTTTACATGAGGGTGGCTCCCCTTGGTTTGCACCTAGTTCACATTAGTCTGGATGTGCCAGTCAGGTTTTTTTGTCTTTTAAGTGGTGATTAGTGTTCCCTAGTACAGTGCCTGTTCTCTTTGCTTTGGAGATTGATCCCAATATATAAAGCTCTCAGAATAAAGCGATGCAAAAATAATTATTTTTTCTATAAAAGTTTTTATTGTGTAAAAGCGCCAAAACATAAAAAAATATAAATTAGGTATCGCTGTAATCATACTGACCCGAAGAATAAAGCTGCCTTACCAATTTTACTACACGCGGAACAGTATAAAAAAAATAAAACAAAAAGCAGTTCCTGAATTGCTGTTTTTTGTTCATTTTGTCTCCCAAAAATCAGAATAGAAAGCGATCAAAAAATGTGTGCCCGAAAATGGTACCAATAAAAATGTCAGCTCGTTGTGCAAAAAACAAGCCCTCACATGACTCTGTCTACCGAAATATGAAAAAATTATAGCTCTCAAAATGTGGTGATGCGAAAACTAGTTTTCGCAATAAAAACTATGTTTTAGTGTGTGACAGCAGCCAAACATAAAAACCCAATATAAATCTGGTATCGCTGTAATCGCACCGACCCAAAGAATAAAGTCGTCTAATCATCAGGAGTGGCGTAAAAAATAAATAAAACCAATTCTTCTATTGTCGATTTATTTCACTCTGCCTCCCAAAGATCGCAGTAAGGCTCGGCGTACATTTATCCTGCACTCTGTGCGAGTGCTTACAT
>JARQOD010000003.1:24910258-24949641 GCA_033576555.1 Oophaga sylvatica | reverse complement strand
CTATATCTACAGTAATATATACCTGACAGGAGCCCGTACAGTCTATATCTACAGTAATATATACCTGACAGGACCCCATACAGTCTATATCTACAGTAATATATACCTGACAGGAGCCCGTACAGTCTGTATCTACAGTAATATATACCTGACAGGAGCCCGTACAGTCTATATCTACAGTAATATATACCTGACAGGAGCCCATACAGTCTATATCTACAGTAATATATACCTGACAGGAGCCCATACAGTCTATATCTACAGTAATATATACCTGACAGGAGCCCATACAGTCTATATCTACAGTAATATATACCTGACAGGAGCCCATACAGTCTATATCTACAGTAATATATACCTGACAGGAGCCCATACAGTCTATATCTACAGTAATATATACCTGACAGGAGCCCGTACAGTCTATATCTACAGTAATATATATCTGACAGGAGCCCGTACAGTCTATATCTACAGTAATATATACCTCACAGGAGCCCGTACAGTCTATATCTACAGTAATATATACCTGACAGGAGCCCATACAGTCTATATCTACAATAATATATACCTGACAGGAGCCCGTACAGTGTATCTACAATAATATATACCTGACAGGAGCCCATACAGTCTATATCTACAGTAATATATACCTGACAGGAGCCGTACAGTCTATATCTACAATAATATATACCTGGAAGGAGCCCATACAGTCTATCTACAGTAATATATAACTGACAGGAGCCCATACAGTCTATATCTACAGTAATATATACCTGACAGGAGCCCATACAGTCTATATCTACAGTAATATATACCTGACAGGAGCCCGTACAGTCTATATCTACAGTAATATATACCTGACAGGAGCCCATACAGTCTATATCTACAGTAATATATACCTCACAGGAGCCCGTACAGTCTATATCTACAGTAATATATACCTGACAGGAGCCCGTACAGTCTATATCTACAGTAATATATACCTCACAGGAGCCCGTACAGTCTATATCTACAGTAATATATACCTGACAGGAGACCTACAGTATATATCTACAGTAATATATACCTGACAGGAGTCCGTACAGTCTATATCTACAGTAATATATACCTCACAGGAGCCCGTACAGTCTATATCTACAGTAATATATACCTGACAGGAGCCCATACAGTCTATATCTACAGTAATATATACCTGACAGGAGCCCATACAGTCTATATCTACAGTAATATATACCTGACAGAAGCCCATACAGTCTATATCTACAGTAATATATACCTGACAGGAGCCCGTACAGTCTATATCTACAGTAATATATACCTGGAAGGAGCCCATACAGTCTATATCTACAGTAATATATACCTGACAGGAGCCCATACAGTCTATATCTACAGTAATATATACCTGACAGGAGCCCGTACAGTCTATATCTACAGTAATATATACCTGACAGCAGCCCGTACAGTCTATATCTACAGTAATATATACCTGACAGGAGCCCGTACTGTCTGTATCTACAGTAATATATACCTGACAGGAGCCCGTACAGTCTATATCTACAGTAATATATACCTGACAGGAGCCCATACAGTCTATATCTACAATAATATATACCTGACAGGAGCCCGTACAGTCTATATCTACAGTAATATATACCTGACAGGAGCCCATACAGTCTATATCTACAATAATATATACCTGACAGGAGCCTGTACAGTCTATATCTACAGTAATATATAACTGACAGGAGCCCATACAGTCTATATCTACAGTAATATATACCTGACAGGAGCCCATACAGTCTATATCTACAGTATATATATACCTGACAGGAGCCCATACAGTCTGTATCTACAGTAATATATACCTGACAGGAGCCCGTACAGTCTATATCTACAGTAATATATACCTGACAGGAGCCCATACAGTCTATATCTACAGTAATATATACCTGACAGGAGCCCATACAGTCTATATCTACAGTAATATATACCTGACAGGAGCCCATACAGTCTATATCTACAGTAATATATACCTGACAGGAGCCCATACAGTCTATATCTACAGTAATATATACCTGACAGGAGCCCATACAGTCTATATCTACAGTAATATATACCTGACAGGAGCCCGTACAGTCTATATCTACAGTAATATATATCTGACAGGAGCCCGTACAGTCTATATCTACAGTAATATATACCTCACAGGAGCCCGTACAGTCTATATCTACAGTAATATATACCTGGAAGGAGCCCATACAGTCTAGCATCTTCAGTAGTGAGCCAGCTAGACTGTATGGGCTGAAACCAAGACCTGGCAGGAGCCCATACAGTCTAGGCTCAACCACTCCACATATATGGCTGCTCTGTGCACACAGGACCTGTGATGAGGTCACAGGAGGGGAGGAGTCAGGGGTCACATGATCAGGGGCCTCAGTGTATGCAGGACTCTGCTGTGCTGGTTGTCATGGTGCTGGATGAGAAGAAGTTTATGTGTGGGGTCAGGAGGGGTTTACAGGGTGGATGTAGCAGAGCCGTGTGTGTAGGAGGTGTACGGAGCGGAACCGTGTGTGTACGAGGTGTGCGGAGCTGAGCCGTGTGTGTACGAGGTGTACGGAGCGGAACCATGTGTGTACGAGGTGTACGGAGCGGAGCCGTGTGTGTACGAGGTGTACGGAGCGGAGCCGTTGTGTGTACGAGGTGTACGGAGCGGAGCCGTGTGTACGAGGTGTGCGGAGCTGAGCCGTGTGTGTACGAGGTGTACGGAGCGGAACCGTGTGTGTACGAGGTGTGTGGAGCTGAGCCGTGTGTGTACAGAGCGGAACCGTGTGTGTACGAGGTGTACGGAGCGGAGCCGCGTGTACGAAGTGTACGGAGCGGAGCCGTGTGTGTACGAGGTGTACGGAGCGGAGCCGTGTGTGTACGAGGTGTACGGAGCGGAGCCGTGTGTGTACGAGGTGTACGGAGCGGAGCGCGGTGTACGAGGTGTACGGAGCGGAGCCGTGTGTGTCGAGGTGTACGGAGCAGAGCAGTGTGTGTACGAGGTGTACGGAGCAGAGCCGTGTCTGTACGAGGTGTACGGAGCGGAGCCGTGTGTGTACGAGGTGTACGGAGCGGAGCCGTTGTGTACGAGGTGTACGGAGCGGAGCCGTGTGGGTGTACGGAGCGGAGCCGATGTGTGTACGGTGTGTACGGAGCGGAGCCGTGTGTACAAGGTGTACGAGCGGAGCCGTGTTGTACGAGGTGTATGGAGCGGAGCCGCGTGTGTACGAGGTGTAGGAGCGTAGCGCGTGTGTACGAGGTGTACGGAGCGGAGCCGTGTGTACGAGGTGTACGGAGCGGAGCCGTGTGTGTACGAGGTGTACGGAGCAGAGCCGTGTCTGTACGAGGTGTACGGAGCGGAGCCGTGTGTGTACGAGGTGTACGGAGCGGAGCCGTGTGTGCAAGGTGTACGGAGCGGAGCCGCGTGTGTACGAGGTGTACGGAGCGGAGCCGTGTGTGTACGGGGTGTACGGAGCGGAGCCGCGTGTGTACGAGGTGTACGAAGCCGAGCCGTGTGTGTATGAAGCAGAGCCGTGTGTGTACGAGGTATACAGAGCGGAGCCGTGTGTGTACGAGGTGTACGGAGCGGAGCCGCGCATGTACGAGGTGTACGGAGCAGAGCCGCATGTGTACGAGGTGCACAGAGCGGAGCCGTGTGTGTACGAGGTGTACGGAGCAGAGCCGTGTGTGTACAAGGTGTACGGAGCGGAGCCGTGTGTGTACAAGGTGTACGGAGCAGAGCCGTGTGTGTACAAGGTGTACGAGCGGAGCCGTGTGTGTACAAGGTGTACGGAGCAGAGCCATGTGTACGGAGCAGAGCCGTGTGTGTGTGCGAGGTGTACGGAGCGGACCTGTGTGTACGAGGTGTATGGAGCGGAGCCGTGTGTGTACGAGATATACGGAGCGGAGCCGTGTGTGTACGAGATGTACGGAGCGGAGCCGCGTGTGTACGAGGAGTATGGAGCGGAGCCTTGTGTGTAAGAGGTGTACGGAGCGGAGCCGTGTGTCTACAAGAAGTACGGAGCAGAGCCATATGTACGGGGCAGAGCCATGTGTGTGCGAGGTGTACGGAGCGGAGCCGTGTGTGTACAGGGTGTACTGAGCGGAGCCGCATGTCTACGAGGTATACGGAGCAGAGCCATGTGTACGGAGCGGAGCCATGTGTGTACGAGGTGTACGGAGCAGAGACGCATGTGTACGGAGCGGAGCCGTGTGTGTACGAGGTGTACGGAGTGGAGCCATGTGTCCGAGGTGTACGTAGCGGAGGCGTGTGTGCGAGGTGTACGAAGCGGAGCCGTGTGTACAAGGTGTACTGAGCTTAGGCGTGTATGAGGTGAACGGAGCAGAGCCGTGTGTGTACTAGGTGTATGGAGCCGAGCCTCATGTGTGCGAAATGTACGAAGCGGAGCCGCGTGTGTACGACATGTACGTAGTTGAGCCCTGTGTGTATGACTTGTGCGGAGCCGTGTGTGAACGACGTATAAGGAGCGGAGCTGCGTCTGAACGACATGTATGAACCATAGCCAGGCATATATGACATGTACAAAGCAGAGCGGCTTGTGTCTATGACGTGTATAGTATATGGAGTGGAGCCGTGTGTGTACAATGTGTATGGAGCACAGCTAACTTGTGCGAAATGTAGCCACGTGTGTATGGTGAGTACAGAGCTGTGTGTATGACGTGTACTTGAAGTGCTGAGAAAAACTGCTAAAAAACTTGACTGACTGAAAATAATTTCGTGATCAGAAGCTCAGTGCCCTCTGATACCCTAAGAGGAGTTTATCCTTCCAATGCGAAGAGCTGCAGAACCTGCACTCATGTAATGACCACAGAGAGGATACAGATCCACAACACAAAGCAGGAATATACAATTGCACTCAAAAGTTTACATACCCCAGCAGAATTTTTGCTTTCTTGGCCTTTTTCCAGAGAATAGTAATGATAACATCAAAACTTTACCTCCACTCATGGTTAGTGGTTGGGTGAAGCCATTTATTGTCAAACTACTATGTTTTCTCTTTTTAAATCATAATGACAAGCCAAAACATCCAAATGACCCTGATCAAAAGTTTACATACCCCATTTCTTAATACCGTGTATTGCCCCCTCTAACATCAATGAAAGCTTGAAATCTTTTGTGGTAATTGTCTATGAGGTTTTTTTATTTTCTCAGATGGTAAAGCTGCCCACTCTTCTTAGCAAACAGCCTCCAGTTCCTGTAAATTCCTGGGCTGTCTAGCATGAACAGCTCGCTTGAGATCTCCCCAGAGTGGCTTAATGATACTGAGGTCAGGAGACTGAGATGGCCACTCCAGAACCTTCACTTTGTTCTGCTGTAGTCAATGACAGGTCGACTTGGCCATGTATTTTGGATCGTTGTCGGAATATCCAAGTACATCCCATGCGCAGCAGTATTTGCCGATAACGTGCTGCATTCATCTTTCCTTCAACTTTAATCAAGTTTTCTGTGCCTTTGTAGCTCACATCCCCAAGACATCAGCGATCCACCTCCGTGCTTCACAGTAGGAATGGTGTTCCTTTCATCATAGACCTTGTTAACCTCTCTCCAAATGTAACGTTTATGGTTGTGGCCAAAAAGCTCAATTTTGGTCTCATCACTCCAAATTATCTTGTTACAGAAGTTTTAAGGCTTGTCTCTGTGCTGTTTTGCATATTGTAGGCGAGATACTTTGTGGCATTTGCCCAGTAATGGCTTTCTTCTAGCGACTCGACCATGCAGCCCATTTTTTCTTCAAGTGCCCCCTTATTGTACATCTTGAAACAGCCACACCGCTAGTTTTCAGAGAGTCCAGAATTTCAGCTGATGTTATTTGTGGGTTTTTCTTTGCTTCACGAACAATTTTCCTGGCAGTTGTGGGCAAAATTTTTGTTGGTCTACCTGACCATGGTTTTGTTTTTACAGAGCCCCTGATTTTCCATTTGTTAATCACAGTGTGAACACTGCTGACTGGCATTATCAATTCCTTGGATATCTTTTTGTATCCCTTTCCTGTTTTATACAGTTCAACTACCTTTTCCTGTAAATCCAGTGACAATTCTTTTGCTTTCCCCATGACTCACAATCCAGAAACGTCAGTGGCTGGATGAAAGATGCAAGAGTCTGTCTGGATTGCAGAAACTCACTCAGCTTTCATGCACACCCACTGATTACAAGCAAACAGGTCACCGGTGTGGATGTTATCTTTAGTAGCCAGTCAAATCACAATCTCAAGGTTACAAGTCCATCTCCAGAGATCTTGAGGTTCTTTTTATCCATGGTGCGCAACATAAGAAGTTTACAACTCATGGTACTGTACAGTAGCTAATTTCCCTGGACGTGGATGGCAAAGAAAAATTGATGAAGGGTTGGAACGCAGGATGGTGGATAAGCAGCCCCAATCAAGTTACAAAGAAATTCAAGCTGTCCTCAGGCTCAGGTTACATCAGTGTCAGCACAAACTTCTCACCATTTGAATAAAATTTAACATTATGGCAGGAGACCCAAGAGGACCCCACTGCTGACACAAAGATGTAAAAAAGCTAGACTGCTGTTTGCCAAACTGTATGTGAGTAAGCAAAAATCTTTCAGGGAAAGCATTTTGTGGACAGATGATAACAAGTTTGCGCTTTTTGGTAAAGCAAATCATTCTACTGATTACTGTAAACAGATAAGGTCTATAAAGAAAACAGTACCTACAGTAAAATATGGTGGAGGTTCAGAGATGTTTTGGGGCTGTTTTGTTGCATCTGGCACTGGATGCCTTGACTGTGTTCAAGGCATCATGAAATCTGAAGATTAGCAAAGAATCTTGGATTGCAACGTATTGCCCAGTGTCAGCTGGGTTTGCGTCCTAGGTCATGTGTCTTCCAGGAGGACAATAACTCCAAACAAACTTCAAGAAGCACCCAGAAAACAAAGCACTGGAGAGTTCTGTAGTGGCCAGCAATGAGCCCCGATCTGAACCCCATTGAATACATGTGGAGATATCTTAAAATTGCTATAGGAAGATGGCAACTTTCAAATATGAGAGACCTGGAGCACTTTGCAAGAGAATAGTGGTCCAAAATTCCAGTTGAGAGGTCTAAGAAGCTTGTTGATGGTTATAGAAAGTGATTGATTGCAGTTATTTTTGCTAAAGAGGCGCAACCACATATTAAGTTGAGGGTGCCAACAATTTTTCCAGCCCATTTTGGGGATTTTGTGTGAAACTGTGTCCAATTTGCCTTTTTTTCTCTGTCTTGTTCTAATACACAGAAAGGAAATAAACGTGTCTAAAAAAAAAAAACAATTCTGAAACAATTTCAAGGATGCCAACACTTTTGGCCATGACTGTATTATATATATAATAATATATATATATATATATGTGTTTTCTTCAGATACTTTGTTATACATGGCTGATGACGACACCTAAGCAGTTTTGAAAGCTGCCGTGTAACCACTTATTTCATTGCTGTTAGCAGTTAAAAGCTCTCATAACTACAATTATACTATTAAATTTCATCCACTGGGAACAATCTCTTTTCAGCTAATGAGAGATACCCCCTACTTCCTGCAGACTGTCAAAGGCCTTTGTAACTAGAGACAAACTTTTCCTAACTACGGACTGTGAACAGCAAAGTCAGAAGTGTTCTGGTGATCTCTTGTTGGAAGATCTTTGTCAGAGGGAGTTCAGAGGCTAACATTATACTTGGTAAGTCTAGCAACACAGAGATGTTTTGCACGAACCATGGTCAGCAACTCAGTGACTAAATGTGATGCTTGTATCATAAATGGGTGATAGCGTATCATGTCTGTAACTATGTTTATGTGCTGCCACTGCTTGAATCCAGAATGAGGAACCTTTTATTACTGGATCTAATTGTAACATCCAGGTCAGTGCTTGTCCCCTCTGTTTCCACTTTTGGTCACTGAGAGGCGCCGTGCCTTTGTTGCAGATGATGCAAAGCGGCTGTCTTGTTTAATTTTTGGATCTGTTGGTGCTGCTTAGGCAGGCAGCTATGGGGTTAATTCCTTGCTCCTTTCTATGAGCCCTGGGCAAGGCTGTCATCTGTTTAAACCTCATAATCTCACTGCCAGTTAATTCCTCTTCTCTGGCTTTAAATTGCTCTATCTGCTCTTATTAAATTGCTCTTATTGAATTTCTGTTGTGCGACAATGGCCTGAGTCCTGAGCATTCTTTGTCTTTTGAATCTTTATCATGACTGCCCTCTTGAAACTGACCCGGCTACCTTGTCTCCTCTTGGCTCTGGTTCGCTCCTCCAGCCACAAGCTCTTCCATGGACGCAATCCAGTGGACCTTGCTGTAGCACCCTGTACAAGAGATTAAAAGGTGAAGGCCAGAATTCCTTTGGAGTGGATAGTGCAAAGTCTGTCTGAGGTAGCCTTTTTGAGCCAACGGCCTATAACAGTAATGAGTCAGTGTTCCTATTGAGTTGGGTAAGAATTCCCCGTGAAGGGCTTGTTGTTGTCTGGCACAGCCAATGCTCTGTCTAATAGTACAAGTGCTTCTCACTAAATTAGAATAGTTAATTTATTTCAGTGCTTCAATACTGTAAGAAAATTCTTTACTGAGAGCTTGAAGAGTCAGGAAAAATATGTAGACAATCCTATTATCAAGTTGAGACTGAAGTTTATTTGGAGATTTTGCATCAGAACAGTTTCATGGAGAGTCAGTGAGACAAAGCATGCAGGCACGAACAGAAGTCCAGACAAACAAAGTGATGCTGGGACATCTGGTGGCATGGCGGCAGAATGGCGATGTTATGGCCCCGAACATCAGTAGCAGGGTTTTTTTATACATGATACAGACAAAGAAAGCACATTGCAGCAAAGGGGAGTATACATGATAACATCATACTGCGGAAAAAAAAACATTGCAACAATTATGTGGGTACTATGGAATCTAATTGAGTGGGATAAAACCAAACTGAGACCAAAGCTGAGGCAAACAAGTATATTTAACAAAATAAGAAATTGAACCAGAGATCTTCCTGCAATAGTAACGAAGTGCACAGCACAATATAGAAATGATCAGCAAACTGAATAGAGAGGCGGTAATCGCTAGTACGCACAAGTCCAGCAGTAATATGAAGCAAGAGTAAGTATGGCACTTAACGTAGAAGTCCAGCAATAATATGAGCAAGAGTACACACAGCACTTAACGTAGAAGTTCAGCAATAATATGAGCAAGAATGCACACAGCACTTAACGTAGAAGTCCAGCAATACACAGGTGGAGCATTAACAGGAGAAGGTTACTAAATGTACCTTTAGGGCTGAAAAGTCCCGCTCAAGTCCAGCACCGCAGCCCACACAGAACACAGTCCAAGAGGTGATAACAATGTCAGAATCTCTTACTGACTATAGCAGTTCCAGAAATGAGTAGCTCCACACTGGAAGACCGGACAATAAGTAACACCAGCCAAGATCAGGAAGCTGCAAAGAGGGCCGAAGGCAGCTGTAAGTGAAGAGGCAGAGCACCGAGTAACGAGCAGCAGCAGTAGCAGCAGGAACTCCTGAAGCAGACCAGGAAGAAGCTCAGAAGCTAGCAACAACAACATACTCAGGCAAGGAAGATCTCCTGAGCCGGACTTAAATAGCAGCACAGACAGGAAGTTCCAGGACAGGACGAGGTACAAGACTCCATCTTGGACAAGGACAAACAGGCTCAATAGAAAATCCCGAATCCTTACAAACATATTCAAGGACAAGGCATAGAATAGTTAAATGAAATTACTTTGAGGCTCTTTTCCCAAACTCCATTAGAACTCATAAATCTCCATGTTCCTGTTAGCTACTGTCATTGATCACTTAATACACTTATTTATTACCATATGTTACCCTTTTTCTATTATCTTATTGCCCTGCAGCTGATCCAATTAACCTGTGTGTATGTCAACTATACCTGCTAATGGCTATGATCTCATCTGGTGTCTCCAATCTGTCTAGGGCTTTCAGAAGTACATCTAAGAATTAGTTGGTTTCTAACATTGCAGAAGATGGCTGCGAGAGCCAACATGGCTGTTCAATTTCTTATAGCTGGCTGACCATTCTCTTAGAAATACAAAAAGTGAAACTCATATATTATATAGAGTCATTACGAACAGAATAATCTATTTCAAGTGTTTATTTCTGTTAATGTTGATGATTATGGCTTACAGCCAATGAAAACCCAAGAGTCACTATCTCAGAAAATTAGAATAATTAACAAAATACACCTGCAAAGGCTTCCTAAGCATTTAAAAAGGTCCCTTAGTCTGTTTCAGTAGGCTCCGCAATCATGGGGAAGACTGGTGACTTGACAGATGTCCAGAAGGCAGTCATTGACACACTCCACAAGGAGGGTAAGCCACAAAAGGTGATTGCTAAAGAAGCTGGCTGTTCAAAGAGTGCTATATCTAAGCATATTAATGGAAAGTTGAGTGGAAGGAAAAAGTGTGGTAGGAAAAGGTACACAAGAAACCGGGATAACCACAGCCTTGAAAGGATTGGTAAGAAAAATTCAAAAATTTGGGGGAGATTCACAAGGATTGGACTGCTGCTGGAATCATTGCTTCAAGAGCCACCACACACCGAGGGTTGTCACTCTTCTTGGTCCAGTGCCTCCCATCTTCTTATGGTCGCCGTCCATCTTCTTGGTTCGTGTAGATGATGCATCCCTGCATCATCCACACAGTTTCCCCGGCATTGTGCACCTGTGCAGGCGTACTTCTCTGCTCTGTTGAAGGCAGAGCAAAGTCCTGCAGTGTTCAGGTGCTGGGCATCTCTGACCTTTCCCGGCACCTGCGCACTGCAGTACTTTGCTCTACAGGGCAGAGAAGAATGCCTGCACAGGAGCGCAATGCCGAGCAGACTGTGTGGATGATGCAGGGACGCGTCATCCACATAAACCAAGAAGGAGGATGGCATCGTAAGAAGATGGGAGGTGCCACGTAGAGCGACACCCTTCGAAAAAGCTATTTTCTTCAGTTCTTACAGGTCGGGTTTGGGGCAGATAGAGTATCTAGCTTTATAAAATGCTGTATATCAGCTCTGAAAGGCAGTGGCCGTACCTCGTATTGGCCAAACCTGGTGATAGGTTCACTTTAACTTCTTTAACGCTCTTCAAGCCAGTTTTCACCTTCAAGACCAGGCCGAATTTTACAATTCTGACCAGTGTCACTGTCAGGATTTGAACCCAGCAGCTCTTGTGCACCAGGCAGCAGTTCTTTCCTCTGAGCTATCCAGCTCACTAGACAGTTCCTTGCTAACTCAGATTCTAGTACCTGGGTTGTTTCTGATGGTCTCCACCCTGAGTTCCTGATTTGCTCCACCCTGTAATCTTGTGAGGATTCGAAAACCAGCAACTCTTGTGCACCAGGGAGCAGCTCTTCCTGCTGAGCTATTTAGTTCACTGGACAGTTCCTTGATAAATCAGATACTATTACCTGTGCTGTTCCTGATGTCTCCAACCTGAGTTCTTGATGAAAGACACCAGACAGCACAATGCAGACGAGCTGAAGGCAGCTATCAAAGCAACCTGGGCTTCCATAACACCTCAGCAGTGCCACAGGCTGATCTCCATGCCACGCCACATTGATGCAGTAATTGATGCCAAAGGAGCCCGACCAAGTATTGAGATTATTTACTGAACATACAATTCGGTAGGCCAACATTTTGGATTTTAAAATCATTTTTACAAGCTGGTGTTATAAAGTATTCTAATTTACTGAGATAATGACGTTTGAGTTTTCATTGGCTGTTAGCCATAATCATCAACATTAACAGAAATAAACACTTGAAATAGATCACTTTGTTTGTACTGACTATTTAATATGAGTCTCACTTTTTATATTGAAGAACTGATGTAAATTAACTTTTTGGTGATATTCTAATTTTGTGAGATGCACATTGCACCTGTATATAGTTACTTCTTTAGGGAAAAAAACACATGTATCATATATAACTATATAAAAACTATATAATTTTTTGGGGGAATACTGGACACCAAAGAATTTTTAACGAAGCTTAAAGATGGATACCAAACTGACTTTTTTTTTATTAACCATCCTTCTAAAGAAGTTGATTTTTGTTTTGAGGGGCTTTTTATGCAGAACCACCAAATATATGTCCCCCGAATCTGCTCAACTTGAAGTTCTCAAACTTGTCCATGATTCTAAGTTTGTAGGACACCCTACAGTCATGAAAACGCAGGAACTACCATTTTGTTCTTTTTGATGGCCTAACTGTAGGAAGGATGTGAGAAAATTTGTTTCCTCTTGTTTAACATGTGCACGGAACAAGACGCCACGACCGTCTCCTCTAGGATTCCTTCAACCTTTTACAGTTCCATCCAGGCCTTGGAGATCAGTCTCAAATAATTTTATCGTGGATCTACCTCCCTCTAAAGAAATGGCTAT
Organism: Oophaga sylvatica; assembly: GCA_033576555.1. NCBI lineage: Eukaryota > Metazoa > Chordata > Amphibia > Anura > Dendrobatidae > Oophaga > Oophaga sylvatica. The sequence goes on along the minus strand of JARQOD010000003.1, from coordinate 24,937,198 downwards.
TATCCTTGTTGTGGTGGATCGGCTCACAAAGATGGCCCATTTTATTCCAACTAAAGGGATTCCTACCACTGAACAAACCACAAAATTAATGTTCAAAAAGAGATTTAAGCTGCATGGAATTCCTGACAATGCAATTTCTGATAGAGGTGTTCAGTTTACATTAAGATTTTGAAAAAGCTTCTGTATAGCTTTAAGAGTTACTGTCAATTTGTCTACTGCCTTCCACCCACAATCCAACTGCCAGACTAAAAGAAGTAACCAAACTCTCGAACCATACCTGCGCTGTTTTATTTCTTACCTACAGGATGACTGGGTGGACTATTTACCAACAACAGAATTTGCCTATAATAACTCCAAACACAGTTCTACATCCCAAAGTCCATTTTTTGCTATTTATTCCTAATCTTCCATTTAATACTTTGGTTCCTGCAGTTACTCACAGACTTAGGGCCCCGTCTCACATAGCGACACACCAGCGATCCCGACAATGATCAGGATCGCTGGTGTGTCGCTACATGATCGCTGCTGAGCTGCCAAACAGGCAGCTCAGGCAGCGATCATGACAGCGACCCTGCGTTTAACGTCGCCTAGTTACCCACAGTGTACGTTGGATACCAGCCCGCTGATTCAGGGAGCTGGTAACCAAGGTACACTTCGGGTTTCCAGGCGCTGCGCGGTGCCTGGAAACCCGATGTGTACCTTGGTTACCAGCTCCCCTGCAGCAGCGCAAAAACGTCCGACGCTCGCATGTAAAACCCAAGCTCTGGCGCCGGCACTCGGGAGTGGAGCGAGCGGCTGCATATAAATACATGCAGCCGCGCACTCCACTCCCGAGTGCCGGCGCCAGAGCTGGGATTTTACATGCGAGCGTGGGACGTTTTAATCGCCAGTGAGTATGTACCCTAAGGATGAATAGAGTGATTGGGCCTAATGTAAAATTTTTTCACATGTGTGGTGTGTGTGCAACTTACAACTGGATGACGTTATACTGATTAAAATGATACCTTGGTTGTTGAAATCCGTCTTGTGGTTGCTGTGTAATCTTTATTTGTAGTTTTCAGTTAATGAGATTTTCGTGCTTCGGGGCGGCCTGTGGGGGGGTCTATATGTGGTGCTCTGTATGGCTTATGAGAAGTCACTGATCCCTCAGCAACCTCCCCTCTATTTTACAAACTGTATATCTTATAGTTTTGAAAAAAAAAAATCATTCATCATGCAGGTGGCTGCGCCTAATCTGTAGCATGATCGGATCTCTAATTTTCATATATTCTTATTTAGTGATATAAACTTCTTTAGAAAAAAATGGCACTGGCTGCGTCTGCCAAGTAGCATAATTTGAAACGTGATAGATGCTACTGTGCAGGCGTCACCGCCATTTTGCTAAAAGAAAAAAACAATATCTCCACCAAGATGGTGCTGGTATTGGATCGCCGATAGATGCTACTATGCAAGTGCGGCAGTCGCCATTTTGAGAAAGAATTTTTTTTCCTTAAGAAATTTATATCACTAAATAAAAAGAATATATGGAAATGATAGATCTGATCATGCTACAGTGCAGGCTCTGCCGCCGGCACCTGAATGATGAATGTAATTTATTTATTTTTTTAAACAATAAGATATACAGTATGTTAAATAGGGGGCAGGTCAGTGAGGGATCAGTGACCTGTCATAAGCCATCAGGATGAATATGTAAGCACAGTACCACATAAAGAGCCCCACAGGCCGCCCCGAATCACGAGAATCTCATTAACCGAAAACTACAAATAAAGATTAAATAACAACCACAAGACAGATTTTAATCATTTATAATCATTTTAATCATTATAACGGCGTCTGACACTGTCTGTAGGTTACTGTGCACAATCCTTTAACAATTCAGCAATAATAAAAAGAAAACACAGCAATCACCACACGGCAAAAAAACTCTAGTTTCACTTCTCAATCCATAAATCCAAATACATACTCACTGGATAGTAGTGACGCATATGATGCACAACAGGCGTTTCATGTCCACCTTTCTCCAGCCATGTATGTTGGCATCAGTGCGCTCATAATAGCTCGGTAGTTAATGAACAAAACTAATCGCAATATACCAAGCACCAGAAAATTATTTTGCAAATTCGCCTAGAGCACGATAGATGGAGGACTCTCATCCTGTCCTTTATAAAGTTGAATGAAAAGAGGTTCTGGAATATTAGGTATTCGTCACAAATGTAACAATAAGCCTCCTATAGTATACATTGTGCATCAATGCTACCTCACAAAGTCGTCACAATGTAATAAATGCCAGATCTGATACTTATACATCGAGTGTTTTCCTCTTCAAGTATTTGTGCCTTTTAGACTGAAATGACGGACCTGTCAAAGGCAGTCTGATTTACAGTCCTAGTTACTAGTGAGATAATCCTGTCGGGTCTTCTTGATGATAATGAGCAGTGGCTTCATCATAATGGTAATTGATATCTGAAACTTTTTAGTAGAATAGATGGATGTATAGGTGCTTGCTAGCCTGGCTCAGTGATGTAAGATGAGATGATTAATAGAGGAAAAATCAAGGACTCAGCTCACACTTGAAAATAATCTAGAGAAGTTCCGGCAAAATGAAGAACAGCATCACGTTGCTGATGAACGTCCGGTAAGTATGCAGAAAGAAAACAGCCAGATTCATATAGAGACGCATAGAAGTAAAATGTCTTCTTCCTTTATTTAATAATTAAAAATGTATATATAAAGGCAACACTATATGGCACACAGGCATAGGTTCAATTGGAGATGAGGGGTACAGAGGAGAAAAAAAAACAAACACGTTTCAAACGCTCTATGCGTTTTTAGACTCTGTCTGAATGAAAGTAAGGAGAATGGGAGTTTAACCCCTTAACGACCGCCGATACGCCTTTTAACGGCAGTAGTTAAGGGTACTTAAACCACAGCGCCGTTAATTAACGGCGCTGTGGAGAAAGTATATAGCGCCCCCCAGAGTCGGATTTTCTCCGGGGTCTCGACTACCGTCCTGTTATGTTTTGGTAGCTGAGGAGAGCAGGCAAAAACGGCAATACACCAGAGAGGTTGGAATCTACTGGATTGCAGTACCCTGACTAACCACCACAACTAAAGGCAGCCGTGGAGCATTCCTACGTTGGTCTTAGACGCCTCGTCACAGCCTGAGAGGCTAACTACACCTAAAGATAGAAAGAGGAAAGCTATCTGCCCCGGAGCAGATCCCCAAAGAACATAGGAAGCCCCCAAACATGTAATGGCGGTTAGACAAGAGGAAATACAGACACAGACAGAAAATAGTATGAGCAAACGCTGGGGCCCAATCTGCCTAGACAGAAAAGGATAGGAAGGATACTTACTGCAATCCAAAAAAACCCTAAAAAAAACCAACACTACTAATTGCAAAAACACCTGAGATCACACGACCTCTACCACCTAAATTAGTTCCCTGGTGTAACAAAACTAAGCCGCAGCCACAGAAAAAAAACTGGAAAAGGCAAATGAACAAACAACAATGGCTCCAGAGGAACCGAGAGGAGACCAAGCTCCCCGGGGAGGGGTACCTGGCCAACCTCACAGAAATGCAGAGAAATATGCAAATGGCAAGCACAAAAACAAAAAACAGAAAATATCTTATCTGAGAGCAGGAGAAGAGGCAAGACTCAGCAAGCTTCCAAGTGAACCAGGAAACAACGTTGAGACAAGAACAATTGATCACCGGCAACCATGATGGGGGGATATCTCCCTTATATCCAGCCAGTCCCTTATATCGTGCCAATCCTCATTGAATGGTTCAGTACTGTTTGCAACCACCAGAGGGAGCTTCTGCTCAGAATTCATTTCTAAAACATTCATAACACCGTCCAGCCAATTCTGTGTTGAAAAAGTCAAACGGCGCTCCTTCCCTTGCGACCTCTGCCGTGCGCCCAAAAAGTGATTTACCCCCACATATGGGATATTGGCGTATTCAGGAGAAATTGGGCAACAAATTTTGTGGTCCATTTTCTCTTTTAACACTTGTGAAAATAAAAAAAATTGGTTCTGAAGTAAATTTTTTTCAAAAAAGTTAAATGCTAATTTTTTCCTTCCACATATAGCCCGCATCCAGGAGAGCTCCGCCCCCTACCTCGTTTCCCCGGCGGCTCCGCCCACGTATCTGGCGCCTCTCGATTGGAACAAGAAGAGCTCAAACTCTCGGCGGCCATTTTTTCTATAGGCCGCATCCACACAGGATCCACCCCCATGCGTCGCCAATCCAACGGCTACTCCCCCATATCCAGTGCTTCTCGACTGGAATGAGAAGCGCTTATCAAACTCTCTGCGCCCATTTTTCTGTAGACTACTATCGTCTGGCCGCCTCTGGACTTGTCGGGGGACTCCGGATGCAGCTCCTGGCCCTGGTTCTGTACCGGATCACGCAGCACCCTTCAGTGGACAATACGCCCTAAAAGAGCGTTTGTCATTCACCCAGAGGTTCGAGTTATAGTCAACCGGCTCAGGAAACGACAGGTCACATGACTCACAGCAAAAGCCTCTAGAAGTGAGGTATCCCTCTTGAGCTGTACCTGCTGTCGTAGCCCGCCAGCACTTCAACTGGCATCTAGAACCCTTCTATCCTGGCCGGATGGATCATTGAATAAAAGTCCATGGACCGTCAGATGAAGAATCTGAGTCTCCGTCCCCAGAACAGCATTCTTCCCTCTTTGCATATGGCCAGCTGATCAGTTCGGCATTATGGTTCAGACAATGGAAAGCAGACTGCGCCCAAAAAAGTCTCTGACCTTTTCCTTACCATAGGCCCAATCAATAATGTAAGGATCCACCCACAAAAGTTCTGGATCTGTGAGACCTAGGTCTCTGACATTTCCCGCTCACTGATTCTCAGCGTTATCCTCCGGCACCTCCAATCTAGACAGCCGCCTGGATATGGGTCCTCAGGCCTGCTCTTCAGCCGTTCGCATCGAACGGACCTGAGACCGGGTTTCTTCTAGTTACAAAAATTGTTTTTTGCCCCCTCGACCTTTAACAGGGTGTTTTCCTTTACGTCCCCCAAAAAAAAGACGAATTTGTAGGACCCAAACTGGAGCTCACACCTTTCCACAAGTGGTTCAACGTACGCTGTTCCAGAATGGAGTGTCTTTGTTCGATCATTAGTCTAGATCACAGCCTTACCCTTCAACTTTCACTACCACTCCCAGAGTGTTTCCTAAGGCCGTGGCAGCCGTCATGTCCATCTTTCACTCTAAAGACCCCGTCACACTAAGCGAGATCTCTAGCGAAATCGCTGCTGAGTCACAAGTTTTGTGATGCAACAGCGATCTCCCCAGCGATATCGCTGTGTGTGACACTTATCAGCGACCGGCCCCCCCGATCAGCGAGCTGGTAACCAAGGTAAACATTGGGTTTCTAAGCGCCGTGCAGCGCTTAGAAACCCGCTGTTTACCTTGGTTACCAGCTCCCTGCACCAGCGCGCTGTTATCTAACATACACTGCGGGTAACTAAGCGCCGTGCATCGCTTGTTACCGGCATAGTCGCTGTCCTGATCGCTGCTGAGATCGGCCTGTTTGGCAGCTAACCAGTGATCATGTAGCAACACACCAGCGATCCTGACAAGTTCATATCGCTGTCGGGATCGCTGGTGAGTCGCTATGTGTGACGGGACCCTAAGGCTGCGGTCGTTCTGCCCTTCTAGGAAGACCTTCTAATAAAAGATTTGTCTTTCCAGGACTGCGCGGAGTGCTTTGTAGCACTTGCCACGCTCTTCTTTGTTTGGCCTGACATACATTTCAGCAGTCGGATACACTTAGCAATACTCCCCCATCCCAGTCCAGCAGATATCCTTCTTGTTGATGATCCTGGACTCCCCCAAGGCCCGGGAATTCTCCCTCGAGTTACAGTAAAGCCTAACCCTGCAAGGAGTGACCACATATTTTGACACTCTTCATTTTACTTCATTCAAATTACTGTGAGGGTATGGGGGGGAGGGAAATTGTGCCTGCAATCGAAGCAGTCCCCTTTGTTTAACTGCATCTCTCTACCCTACAGTAGGCTATTCAAGGACTCCCAATGAAAAAACGATCAAAAAGATCCCAAACACAAGTTATAAAGTACAAAAGCTTTATTAAATAAATCACAAATACAGGGGAGCAGAGCAGGAAAAACTCCAAGCCAATTAGCACTAGTGGGAGAAAAAGAGGATACACATGGGGGAATAAATGAAGGACTTAACTGTAGTTCATCCTTACAAAACAATAAGGCTGCAAGTGCAGACAAAATTAATATGCAATATTGCAACATCCCAGATGGCCAGTATACAGAACAGATGAGTAGTAATGGTTAAAATTGAAATTGCTAAATTAGCAAAACATTTATTTACCTGTTCAGACCCGGGACAACCACCCAGTGCGTCCACCCCCGACGCGCGTTTTTGCGTGTATGCCTCCCTCAAGGGGTGATGGGAAAGGGGAAGTAAGGGGTTTAAAAACACCCATCCACCAATGATTTGTCATATGCATAGCTGGCATATAATGAAAGAGCTAATTGATAATGTCGCTGGCGTATGGTGAACGAGCTATTAACGGTGCCGCCCACTGTTGTTAGACAGACAAGCTTTTGTACTTTATAACTTGTGCTTGGGATCTTTTTGATTATTTTTTCATTGGGAGTCTATTAATTTAGCGATTGTTCCCCTAATTCTGTCCTTTTGATGATGCTCATCACATTTGTTTTGTGATATCCATTTACTACCAAACAATTTGAGATTTGTGGGCTTGTGTTCTTTGAAGTTTGTTTGCTATTTAATTGCTGTTTTGCACAGGTACTTTTTACTTCTTGGATATGGACTTCCGAGCCAAAGATAAGACATGGCTCGGGCAGATAGACCAGGTATTTGGAGCAAGTGGATCAGACATATGACAACCAGGCCCTTGAGATAGAAAAATGGCTGTTGAGGAGAACCAGATAATGGTGGAACCGGGCCTTTTTGGAGAAGTATATCTCGTGTAAATTGATCCCGAGAGGGTTGAGGGTACGAGTTGTCCCTTCCTTTCCTGTGGATGCCTGTGACTTCATTAAGAGATGGGAGGAGGCGTGCAGTATATGTTCTCAGACTTTTATCAGCTGTTGGTTGATTTTAATACCAAAACCATTTCTAATCTTGACAAGTTAATAGATGATGCTGAGCGTGACTTGAAAGTGAAATGTCCAGCTGACAAAATTGCCAGCTATGAATCTCATATTCAAAAGAATCTGGATGCATGTGTCAAGAGGATCCATGAGACTCAAGCCTCTAAATTGCAGAGGGATAAGAGAGATTTCTCTACTAAGAATGTATATCATTGGAGAAAGCCGAATGTACAGGCCCCAAAGATGTCTGGAGCTCCTTCTGAAAGCTCACTTTCAACTATGAGCGACTCTTCAGAGTGGTCCATCTCCTCAATGACGACACGGTCGGGACCCAGGCTAAAGCGAATGAGGGATGCTATTTTTCATCCATATAAACGAATGCAGATCAAATCGCCTGAGCAGAGAAAGAATAACAACAAGGTAATCAATTTAAGTTTGCATATATTATCTGATACCGACCTGTCGTTATTGAGTAGGGGATTATCTTTTTCCCCTGAGTCTAAATTTGATACATTCACGGCAATCAAGGATCTGCATCTTTTTGCCAGATCCTTGATTTTTAAGAGACATTTCTTCGATCCTCATTTACAAAATTTGCTCCCTACAGAGGAGGAACAAATAGCTCTACAAGATCTGGAAGACTTGTCTGCAGAGCATCAGCTGGGCGAGGGAGGTAAGATCCCTGCATCCATTAGAGTGAAATCTAAAAATTTCTTCCTCTTGCCACATGTACATCAATTGATCTCTTTGTGCAGGTCATAACTAAGGACTTCATGAACATTCCTAAGAGACTAGCGAGGAATAATTTGACTAAGGAAGAGCGTGAGAGATTGGACATCCTGCGGGCATTACCTGATGTAGTGCTGAAGCCAGGCGATAAAGGGGGTAATATTGTTGTGTGGCCGAAATCTCTTTATGAGAAGGAGGCTTTCAAACAACTTAACAACAAAATTTGTTATAAACGTCTCACTTTTAACCCCATGAAATCATTCATGGGACAACTAACCAAAATTCTTCAAACTGCTGTCCAGAATGATGTCATTACGAAAGAGCTGGCTTCGGCACTGCAAATACAGGAATACACAATTTCTACAATGTATCTTTTACCCAAAATACATAAAAATGTGGAGATGCCCCCGGGACGCCCAATCATCTCTGGCTCTGGTAACTATCTAGAGCAGTGATGGCTAACCTTGGCACTCCAGCTGTTGTAAAACTACAACTCCCAGCATGCCCTTGCAACCTGCAGCAGTTGAGGCATGCTGGGAGTTGTAGTTCTCCAACAGCTGGAGTGCCAAGGTTCGCCATCACTGATCTAGAGAAAGCAAACCACTGGATAGATTCGAAATTGCAACCACTAGTTGAGAGTCTTCCTTCCTTTCTTGTGGACACTGGTGAATTTCTGAGAAGAGTTTATGGTCTCCATATTGGTCCCAATACTTTGTTGGTAATGGGGGACGTGGAGTCCTTATATACTAATATCAAACATAAGGACGAACTCCAAGCAACTAAGTATTTTCTTAGTATGTCCAACTTACCTGAGGCGATCATCCACTTGGTCTTAGAACTCTTGGAGTTTTCCCTTACCCACAATTTTTTTATTTTTAAGGGGTCCTTCAACCTACAGCTCCAGGGCACAGCCATGGGTGCTTCTTTTGCCCCTGCATATGCCAACTTGTTCCTGGGGCTGTGGGAGAGGGACCTCTCCCTGCTGGATCGGGGTTCATCAATGGACCGCATCCCCTTTTGGGTGCGGTACATTGATGATATTTTCCTGATCTGGCAGGTTGACTCTTTATCTTTACGTAAATTTGTTTCTGACATCAACCAAAATGATAGGAATATTCATATTACATCCACACATGATGTTAAAAAGATTGAATTTCTTGATGTCACGGTGAGGAGAGACTCCAATGATATTCTACAGACCAGTGTCTTCAGAAAGGAGACCTCTACCAATATGTTATTGCACGCCTCCTCCGCCCATCCGAAGCCACTGATTAACTCCATCCCTGTGGGACAGTTTCTGCATATCCACAGAATCTGTTCCAGTGACCACGATTTTGAGAGGGAGGCTCGGGACCTATTCAACAGATTTCGGGAAAGGGGGTACAGTAGACAGGCATTAAAAAGGGCCTATAATCGGGCTAAACATGCTACTCGCCAGTCATTATTATATAATAAAAAGAAAAAATCCCCCCACAACATAAGATTCATAACGGGATATCACTATCAATCTGCACAAATGAGAAATTGTCTCCAAAGGGCCTGGCCCATTCTTCAGACTGATTCAATATTGAATCAATTTCTCCCTGACAGGCCAAGTATTACCTTTAGATGATCCAAAAATCTTAAGGATCAGCTTGTACATAGCCACTACCAGAGTGAAACTAATTTTGGTTTCCTCGGTGGTGGCCGTCCTAGGTGTGGTTGTTTTCCTTGTGGTCGGTGCATCGCCTGCCCTAACATTGATCGCAGTGCCACCTTCTTTAATTCGGCAGAAACAAGGACATATGATATCAGGGAATATATTTCCTGTACTTCTCGCTATGTGGTTTATTTTGCCACTTGTCCTTGTAAATTAATTTACATCGGAATGACGACCTGCCAATTGAAGGTGCGCACTCTTGAGCATGTGTTGGGGATTCAGGCGGCGGCCGACCATGATGATCCAACCACACTTAGGACTATACCACGTCATTTTAAGTTGAACCACGGATTTTAAAGGTTTTAATACCAACCATTCTTATTTAGCTACCATCCACTTCTTGTCTTCTGGAAGCAAATATATTTTGATATGGGTGGAGAGTTTTCTATGGCAACTGGATACATTGGATTCTTCAGTGAATTACCTTCAATATCAACTATCAACGTTAATCACATACTAATGGATGAGGACTTTGTGTGTATTTATTGCAGTATATATATATAGCGATATGCTTATTGAATTAACTGATTTTAGACTGCCAATCGGTCACACTATTATATTGTACACATAAATTTCTCTTTTTACTTGATTATCCCCTTTTTCCATTTTCCCTCTTGTTTGATGCATTTTTTGTCTATTGTATTCATATATATAGCCGTGATTGTACAGATACCATGCGAGTGGTTATCATCTTGAAGACAATTTTCTTGCTCTTTACTAACATATATATACATGTTTCATTATTAGATGACAACCATATGTTTGTTTACTTCATTGTATAATACCATAATACTGATGTTTACTATAATATTTATTGTTCAGCCCTTTAGAACATTCTGGCGTATGATCACCGCCTTAATTTATATATCATACCTACCTGTGTTGCCATAATCTTTCTATTTCATATTATCCTTCCCTGTGCTTGGATATTTGTTTAATGCTTATGATATGCCTTTTAATTGAGAATTGAAGCTATAGCGGTGCATCCCCTTATTTTGCTATTATATATCCTGCCTGGACTCTTACATCTTGTCCACTGCCGGTACGCACCTGTGCCGCTGCTCCGGGCATGCCCGGCGTCTCTCGGCGTCTCTTGTTGCTATGGGGGCTGATCACGTGTGAGTGACGTCACCTGGCACATGACGCCGACACCGCCTGGCGTCCCTGGTTGCTCCGTCAACGGGCGCATCAATGGTCCTATGACAATGTGGTCTGTCTAACAACAGTGGGTGGCACCTTTAATAGCTCGTTCACCATATGCCAGCAGCATTATCAATTAGCTCTTTCATTATATGCCAGCTCTGCATATGACATATCATTGGTGGATGGGTATTTTTAAACCCCTCACCTCCCCTTTCCCATCACCCCTTGAGGAAGGCATACACGCCGAAACGCACGCTGGGGGTGGACGCACTGGGTGGTTGTCCCGGGTCTGAACAGGTAAATAAATGTTTTGCTAATTTAGCAATTTCAATTTTAACCATTACTACTCATCTGTTCTGTATATTTGCCATCTGGGATGTTGCAATATTGCATATTAATTTTGTCTGCACTTGCAGCCTTATTGTTTTGTAAGAATGAACTACAGTTAAGTCCTTCATTTATTCCCCCCATGTGTATCCTCTTTTTCTCCCACTAGTGCTAATTGGCATGGAGTTTTTCCTGCTCTGCTCCCCTATATTTGTGATTTAATAAAGCTTTTGTACTTTATAACTTGTGTTTGGGATCTTTTTGATCGTTTTTTTCATTGTGAGTCTCTTTATTTAGCAATTGTTCCTCTAATTCTGTCCATTTGATAATGCTCATCACATTTGTTTTGTGATATCCATTTACTACCAAACAATTTGAGATTTGTGGACATGTGTTCTTTGAAGTTTGTTTGCTAGTAGGCTATTCAAGCAGTCTGGGCTAGAAACCCATTCCTTTTGGACGCTGGTGCTGCCTGTCCCTGCAGGTCTGATAGCCCCTCAGGAAGGGTCATTTGGTCCCTTCTCTCAAACAGGAAAAATTCTTTCTCCCTATCCAATTGCTAGTGATTGACTGCTGACGCCAGCCTCCCTGGCGGGGCAGCAGTCTCTTGTCATCATTCTCTTCAGAGATGCTGGTCAACTCGGGAGTCGAGTCTTCTGGTTGATGTTCTAGTAATGCGAGCATTCCAGTTAGCCCGGCAGCAGTTCCATTATCTCCTTCCGGGTCACCCCATCCGAATTCAATAGTATTACGCCAAGGTTACAGAGTAAAAAAATGCTTCAAACGGGTACCCGCAGAGGGACGGCCTCGCACTATGTAGCCCCCCCATCCTCCAATGGCCAATCAGGGATCACTCGGTTATTCCATGGCATTAGTTTTGTCTTCCTTCACTTCCTTCGGTCATCAGAAGGACAAGGGCAAAGAGTTTTTTTCCAGTAATTCCAGTTGCCTTCGTTTACCACACTGGACTTGGTGGACAAGGTTGCTACTGGTCATCGCCGCCATCTTCCGGCGCCTGTCAGATCGTTCAGATATGCTTTACTGTTCTCCGATTTGTCACCAGAACACAAGGGTCTCGTGTTTATCGGGTTCATCTCTTGGAACCTGAGCTCTAAGCTCTTCACTGGTGTCTCTTCCACCATGATGGTGCTTGGAAGCTTCAGGTCGCATCCATCACCACACCTGAACACCTTCTTGTGCACGGTGCAGGGACCGCAGACGTATGCTTCGTGTCTTTCCCATCCTTTTTTCTCAGTTTAGGTTTCCTCACACTGGCTTGGAATTTAGTTTTTGTCGCTCAGCTCCTTCAAAGGCCAGAGTTTTACTCTATCTGTCTCTATTCCAGCACAAAATTGCTCCCAAGATGTAAGTTAGGACTCTCATTCGTAGGTCTTTGCAGGGGTACCCCCCAACAGAAAGCCGTTGGAAGCCTGGAATGTTAAATCGGGCCTGGGTGCGCTTTAAGAGATGCCTTTCCAGCAGTCGCAGGACGTCTACTTGGCAGTTCTGTCTTAGAAGGTCGCCTGTTGTGAACGTTCTGGAGACGACTTCTGAGCTGAGGCTCCCTCTGGTGGTTGCTGATGGTATTGAAGCTGTATTGAATGACAAGGCTTTCTCACCTGGAAGCGAGGACTGGCAATCAGGAGAGACGGACTGGGCTGATATAAGTGAGCTGCCTTCCCATGATCCTCGCCGGTGATCAATTGTTGTTTCCTGGTCCATTTGGAAGTCAGCTGGTGTCTTGCTTTCGTCTGCTACTTTCAGATAAGTTATTTGCTGCTTGTTTCTATCGTGTTTGCTATTTCCATTTTTTGTCTGCACTTTTGTGGGAGGTTAGCCGGGTTCCCCTCCAGGGGCCTGTGTTACTCTCTGTTTTTCAGTAGCCACTGTTTATTTGTTCAATTGCTCTGTCCAGGGTCAGACTGGCCCACCGGAGAACCGGAGGATTCTCCGGTGGGCCCTGGCACCTGCTGGTATACAGTGGCCAGTTGCCTAGGGCCCCCGCTGCTCCAGGGGCCCCCAGTCGGTGGTGTGTCGCTAATAGCGGCACACCACGCAGCTGCCATGGGGGCCCCGTGCCAGTGGAGCAGCAGCGGGTGACAGGAGGCAGAAGCCCCTGTCCCCGCTGCTAAAGCGAAATGAATATTCACTGCTTCCCACGCCCACAAGGGCGTGGGAAGCAGTGAATATCATTACTTACCTGTCACCTGCTCCAACCGCTGAGCGCCGCTGTGTCCTCTCTTGCTGCAATGTTCAGGCAGAGGGCGCGATGATGTCATTAGTGAGCGCCGCGCCCTCTGCCTGAGCATTCACTGCCGGAGGACCGAAGACAGCGGGGCTCAGCGGTGGAGCGTGTGAGAGGTAAATATCTCAGGTGCCGGGGCCCTGAGCGAGCGGTGACACTGGCACCTGTCCCCATAGCGCACCGGTGTCCCCGCCTGCTCAAGACACCAGCACCTGGCCCCCAGCAACGAGAGGTATGTCTTTTTTTTATTTTTTTTGCAGCAGCTGTGGCAGCATAAAGGGGCCTATAAAATGCAGCATCTATGGGGGCACAGTCTGTGGAGCATCTATGGGGGCATAATCTATGGGGGCATAATCTGTGAAGCATCTATGGGGCATAATCTATGGGGGTATAATCTATGGGGGCATAATCTGTGGAGCATCTATGGGGGCATAATCTATGAGGGCACAATCTATGGAGCTTCTATGGGGGCATAATCTAAGGAGCATCTATGGGGGCACAATCTATGGAGCTTCTATGGGGGCATAATCTAAGGAGCATCTATGGGGGCACAATCTATGGAGCTTCTATGGGGGCATAATCTAAGGAGCATCTATGGGGGCACAATCTATGGAGCTTCTATGGGGGCATAATCTAAGGAGCTTCTATGGGGGCATAATCTATGGAGCATCTATGGGGGCATAATCTATGGAGCATCTATGGGGGCACAATCTATGGAGCATCTATGGGGGCATAATACATGGGCAGCATATGGGGCACAATCTATGGAGCATCTTGTGGGGCATAATACATGGGGCAGCATATGGGGCATAATCTCATTTTCCACCCTAGGCTTATACTCGAGTCGATAAGTTTTCCCAGTTTTTTTTGTGGCAAAATTAGGGGGGTCGGCTTATACTCGAGTATATATGGTATCTATCTATTATCTATCTATGTCTATCTATATATATATGTATATATATAGCATTATACCCTATGGGGGGGGGCAGCATTATCCTCTATGAGGGGGGCAGCATTATCCCCTATGAGGGGGCTGCTTTATAATCTATGAGGGAGGCTACCCAACTCCTGCTACATAATTAAGACATGTACTACCTTATATTATACCCTGATATTAGTGTGTTTTACTGCACAATTGGTGGTCTTGTATTTATTTCTATGTAGCTACATAGTGGGCCCCAAGAATGATTTTCTCTGGTGGGCCCAAGGTGTTCCAGTCCGACGCTGGCTCTGTCCCTGCTATTTGAGTGGCTGCGGGTTAGCCGCTTGTTCACACCAGAGATCTGATTTAGCGGGTGGCAAGATTGTGTGATCTCAGCATTTTTTGAAATCAGAAGTGTTGGAATTTTTCTAGGGTTTTGCTGGGTTGCAGATTCTGTCCTGTCCTCTCTAGGCAGTATTTGGCCCCAGCGTTTGCTCACTCTATTTTCTGCCTGCATTTGTATTTCATCTTGTCTAACCGCCGTTATATGTTTGGGGCTACCTATTCCTTTGGGGCTCTACTCTGGGGCAGTTAGCTTTCCTGTTTCTATATTTAGGTGTAGCTAGCTCTCCGGCTGTGCCGAGGCGTCTAGGTCACCGTAGGTACGTCCCACGGCTGCTTCTAGTTGTGCGGTTAGTTTAGGGATCTGCAACCCATTAGTTCCCAACCTCTCTGGGTGTTTGGCTGCCTTTGCTGTTTTTGCTCCTATCCACCTCGGCTACCAAATCATAACAGTCGCCCTTCTTGTCGGAGCTGACAGCTCCATTCTGGCGAGCTCATTTGGTTGTTTCTTTTGGCTTTTCCACCAGGACACGATGGTCCCCAGACCACCGTTTCATCTTCCTATTTTGACAATGAATTTGTCTTTCCCTCTTTGGGCCCGATACTCGCACATTGGGTGGATAAAGCTATGCACGCCCTGCATGCACAGAGGGCTCTCAGGACGTATGTCCTGAAGTCAGCTCTCTCCTGTAGGCCACTTCAGAGCCACAATAGCCAGGGAAATCCGCTCGGCTATTCAAGAGTTGTCCACATCAGAAGCGTGCCCATCCCAGTAGGGTTTAGGGCATATTACGGCATGTTCTACGTGGCCCGCCCTGCATGCTCTAAAGCAGTGTTTCTCAACTCCAGTCCTCAGGACCCACCAACAGGTCATGTTTTCAGGATTTCCTTAGTATTGCACAGATGATAATTTTATCACCTGCTCAAGCATTAATTCCATCACCTTCGCAATACTAAGGAAATCCTGAAAACATGACCTGATGGTGGGTCCTGAGGACTGGAGTTGAGAAACACTGCTCTAAAGGCTCTCAGGATGTATGTCCTGAGGTCAGCTCTTTCCTGTAGGCCACTTCAGGGCCACATTAACCAGGGAAATTCGCTCAGCTATTCAGGAGTTGTACCACATCAAAAGCGTGCCCATCACAGTAGGGAATAGGGCATATTCTACGTAGTTGATGTCCGCCCACTGGGCCATTCGTTTTCGGATGCAGACAGAACAAGTCCACAGGGCTGCAAGACTGTGATTTAGTTCAGCCTGTACGCATCCTCGAAGCACTATTCACACTGACTTCTGCGAGCATGGTTCTTAGCAGATGTACTCTGCAAAAGACGGTAGTGCATCTTTACACAGTCAGTACATGAGGTTCTATCGGTTAGATTGTTTCCCACCCATGTACTGCTTTGGGACGTCCCATGGTCTGTGTCCCCCAATGAGGTGAAGGAGAAATAGGGATTTTTGTGTACTCACCGTAAAATCCTTATCTCCGAGACGCTCATTGGGGGACAGAGCACCCACCCATTTAGCCTAACAGCTTCTGATTGTCTCTTTCATTCGATGTGTTGCTCTCTAATATTATGTGAATGATCGTACTCTGATATGTTAATTATCTCCTACTGCTTTTGCACTGAACTGGTTCACTTGGAGCCAGCAGGAGGATGTATACTGCAGAGGAGCTAACTTTTTTTTTCTCAGCTTAGTGTCAGCCTCCTAGTGGGAGCAGCATAACACCCATGGTCTGTGTCCCCCAATGAGCGTCTCGGAGAAAAAGATTTTACAGTGAGTACACAAAAATCCCTAATTTTTTTCTATATCACTAACATGTATATGTTTGGGAATAAATTTTATGGTATAAGTAACAAAACTGAAGATGTTCCTGTTGTGTTCAGTAAGTAAATGGTTTGAGGAATTAGAAACATTGCGGTTAATGAGTTGAATAATGTCATAGAGATGCTCCCTTATTCTAAAATTTGTAACTTTGTAATGGTGGAACCAATGTATTACAAGTGCAAAATTCTATGACATGGACAATGTGATCCGAACTAGAATTAAGAAAGTTTTCATGGTAAAGGTTTTAGTGCTATCAAAGTTGGAGAACGATTGCATTTTGACAGAGTGTGAACACGTCTTACATGAGGACTGGCCACATTTAAAGTAACCCTCTAAGTAGAGCCAAAGGAAGAGAGAAGTTTATTCCATTTCTGATCAGTACAACTTAGGTGAACAAGAGTATCCAGTAGTAGGTGCACGTGGGGAAACAATTCTGATACCTGTTAAAAATGCTTAATTTCATATATTTTTCCAGGACTTGTTACCAGATGCGATACTTCTAAAGAAAATGTCACGTTTCTTATAAAAAAATTATAGTGGTTTATTGGACTGTTTACCAAAAAACATCATTACAGGAAAACATAAAATGAGTGAAATACTTACGTAGAGATTGTCCATTTGTCCATAGCAAAACTTGTACACATCTTTCCTTGGTGTCCTGAATGGTAAAATGACATTCTGTCTCTGTCAGGAGCGTCTAAGAGAAGCAACACGTGGTTACATGGCAGCTGGCTGTTCATTCATCATAGTCCTTGTCACATGTGTCTGTGGAGAGAGTGAGCGAGCAAAAGAAGCCCTCCCTTCGTGTAGCCATTATATATACGTCCCTTAGATCACGTGGTCTCTGTATATGGAGGTGACACTTTACCATACAGAAATAGCATCTGTGATGTCAGCGAACGTTAATGTGCTCGGTACAGAATTGAGTGTATAAAGAATAAATCCTTAACCAATAATTAATATTTAACAATTCCCCCTTTAGAGGGTGATAGATATTAATTGGAACCCTCAAAGTAGAGAAGTTCATCTTTAGGATAATCAGATCTTCTTTCTTCTTTTCTTCTTCTTTGGAAAAAATAATTTAATTTCCATAATAATAATATCAGATTATTGTTATATGCACTCAATAACATAATTATGTGAATTCATGTTATGGTAAGCCGTGACCAATATTCATATAAAATATGTGTCTTATACTTTCCTAAACCTAAATTGAAGCATCTCGGTCCAGTCATCATCATCTGATGTCATCTGGTCTTCATCTTGACGTCTTGTTCTTGGTTCTTTTAAAACACAGTCTTTATACGATAATTCCTTTGAAATAACATGTAGATATTGTGGAGACCGTGTGTCATGTGTCCATCAAAGTCCATAAATTCAAATGTTGATAAGAAAACAAAGTCCATTGATGAAATGAAGCTTTAATATCTGAGCAGTGTCACCTTTAAAGACCTGGACTTACATTGGCTCGCCTTGGATATTTCTGGAATCCTCCATGCCATCCGCAATGGTCTTGGAACAGGTGTGACGTCTTTGGTCAGCAAAGCAAGGGTTAAAATGACTCTTCCTTGCTAAAGATAGCACCATAACCAGTCCTTAGTCCTAATGCACAGGACTCATGTCAGGGTTGTAGTTTCCTGACAACTTATTGTTCACCAGCTTTCATTGAAGCTTCATAGGTGATAGGAAACCACTGGAACGTGATAAAAGCGTGATAACACAGTTCATATTAGCATCATAGGATCATCGTCCTCTGCCATTGTGTCTGTCAGTTTAGATACTGCAGTTGTGGCTGTCAGTGGTGGATACTGCAATTGTGGCTGTCAATGATGAAATGAATTGTAATTGACACAGTCTATTATTACTCAGACATCATATAGCCTTTTTACCTTCTGGAACTTCGGCTTTTTCTTCTTGCAACTTTTTTTTTTAAATTTACTTGAATTTAGAAATATGAAAAGTCTTTATTAACGTAATTTCAATGTCTTGCTTGAAGTCTTCATTCCCTATTCTATACCAAATCTGGTAATTTTCCTAACCTATAATATCACAGCGTACCATAGCAATCAGTAATATCCATAGAATTATTATCAGAGTAGTAATATGGAATTCATGTTTGTATGTGAAACAATCATAAATGATAATGCATTATTAACCATATTCTTCATGAGATAGAACATTTTTATGTCATTGGTGTAATTACCTTTTCAACCCATAGGTGTCAGTGTGTTTTTCATGTAACAAGTGTTTCCATCTTTATTACTAAAACTTTATTAATGGAATATATTTATTAGACCAATAATAGGTAAGAATGTATAGCCATGAACCAAAATGTGAATATGAGTGAATGAATGAATGAATGAATGAATGAAAGAATTATTGTATTTACTCAGAATTAGAACATTTTCTTTTAATGGAACGATATCTTTACTATATTTAATGAAGCAATATTCTCATACTAGACATTACTTTATTAAATATTGATGTTTCTTGATTGAGATAAAAAATAAAAATTAAGAATCAAAAATAGAGATAAAAGAAGAATAAAAAATGAAAAATAAAAATAAAAACAAAAGTAAGAATAAAATAAAAATAAGGCCTTTATATGTTTATGACAAATGCTGAGTAGTTATGTTCTCAGTAACACATATACCCTTAATATTTCCATTATCTGGATGATTTCATATTTGTCATGACCTTGTGTTACCAAAATATTCATATTATGCAACTTTGCATGTAATCCCCTTCTTAGTGTAAAGAAATGACTCTTTATAATACTTAATGTTATTATCTCTAGTAGTTATACCATTGTAACTTTTTATAGTCTTTAAAATGTGTGAAGAGGTGTTGATGAAATGTGATGATGTATTCAAGATCAAAAACACATTTCCCCCTTAATACCAAAAATATTATTTTGTGAAATAATTGATTTATCAAAACCAAAATGAAAAAAAAAAATAATTGTTTTATAAATTATTTATGTAACTTCTGTTTTAGCTTTATACCATATATTTGTCTGAAAATGTGTACCATCTATGTAACCATTAAAAATAAAAAATAACATTGAATATCATAAAATTATCGTTTGGGAAAAAGGAAAAAAATAATAATCTAAATGTAGATTTTCTTGATAAACCATTTTGATGTGTGATTCCACTTATCTACTATTAACTAAAAAAAATAATTACTAAAGAAATATATGTTGAGTAGATAATATTTCATTATGTATCTTAATATTCTAATAATTGAACTGATTTGTATTATTTCTCTTAAAAACAAGTTGTTGTTTTTCACGCATACCATGAATTGTGAAACTTCTTTCATACATCACACGTACATTTCTCTTAGCAGCTGCTCATACACGCATCTGTCATCTGTCACTCAGACTGTGACACGGATAAGTTCACACCACAAGTTCCTCATACAAAAAGGTAGGAATATTAACCCAAATAATTGTATCTTAATTATCAATGCGCATTGTAAACTGCTAAATTTAATATTTTAATATTTTTTTGAATATTCCCCAAATACACATAACAAACTTTGTGAACCATTCTATAGATAAAAGGACTCATAAGAAAATTTGGTTATGAGCTGTTTCTATATTTGGTGCAAGGTTTGCAACTGAAATTGAACCCTAGAACTTAAGAGGCCTAAAGAAAAATTCTTTGACTTGCAAAGGCTGAGCTCACTGAAGCTATAAGAGCTTTAAGTTGCAACCACTGAAATAGGGGTATATGGTAGCCTTATTATTAGAACAGTTTAAATGTCACATGTGTGACTGTCATGCAGTAAGAACATATTCCCATGCAAATAAATAACTTCAAAATGTTAGCAACACACAAAAACTAAATTTAGATTCAGTTAGTTATATATTATTTCCTTTTAAGTGTTAAATATATAAAAACATGCAGTTATTACAAATTCCTGTGTAAATAAAGGAATAAAACCATGTAAGAGAGTTTTTCCCGATTTAAATCCTACTTTGAAGTGAAAATTCTAAGGATAAATAAGAGATAAGGTTAATATCTGTAACGCTGGTATTATCTGTACTTTGTTTTCCAGCGTTACTCTGCATGTCTTTTGCATTAACCCTTTTGCTCCTTTCCCCCTAACCAGCTGGGATACTGTTGTCTGTTACCTATATGGATGCTGCTCAGTTCCCGGCTCTGCTGCGTACCCGTACTTGCGTGAGTGGCTCCGCTGCTTTGCATGACCGCCCGCATGTGCGGTTCCTGACCTGCTGTGAAAGCCGTCCGTAGCTTGCAAAGTCCTCTGCAGTGGTGCATGACTTACTACGTGTGTGGCAGCAGCTTCTGTCAGGCGCCTGGCCTGCTGTGAAAGCCGTCCGTAGCTTGCAAAGTCCTCTGCAGTGGTGCATGACTTACTACGTGTGTGGCAGCAGCCACTGTCAGGCGTTCCTCTGTGATGAGTTGTCTGGCTCTGCATAGGGGGCGCGGCCCACACCTGTCCTGCTTTTATGAGGATTGGGTGTGTATTAGAATTACTGCTCCAGCCTATTGCTGTGAAGCAGCTCATATATAAAGTTCCTCAGCCCTAGTGGGCGTGGCCAGAGCTTCACATTGAATCCACACTGAATCCCTGAACCTAGCCGTATGTGGTTGTGTGTTCAGCTCCTGCTCTGAAGTTGATCAGCTCTGGAGAGCTGATTCCCTGTTCCTGCTGTGTCTTGTTCCCTGATCCTGGATCTAACCCGGTACCTGAATGTCTGAACTGTGTCTTGTGTTTCCGCCTATGCTGGGGGCTGATTACCCAGATTACCATTCCTGGAGGCTGTATATCCAGGCCTGTTCCTTCTGTGTCTAATTACCTGAACCCCTGATCCTGGATCGCATCCTGTACCTGACTGTCCGAACTGTGTCCTATGTGTTATGTTCCTGAAATCCTGCTGTGTCCAGAACCCTGTGCCAGTGACTGTGAATCCTTGCTATATAACCTGAGTTCATCTTGGAAGGAGGAGTCCGGTGTGTGCTGAGTTTCTGTTACTCTTTGCTCAGCTTCTGTGCAATCCCCGGCCAGCTCCCGTTGTGCTAGGCGGGGCTTGCACCAGACCGCTGGGGTTCCTTTTCAGGTCGCTGCCAGATGTCCGGATCCTATCCCTGATGACCATTGCCTGATATCCGATGTCCGATGACCATTGCCTGATATCCGATGTCCGATGACCACTTCCAGATGTCTGGATCCTATCCATCTCTACCTGATGTCCGGAGCCTGCTGATCGGTACCAGATGTCCGGAGTCCGATGCCTGTGTTCCAGTCCGTGTCCCTGAGACCCAGTCCGTGTTCCTGTCTGTGTTCCTGACTCTCTGAGATCCAATCCGTGTTCCTGTGCAGTCTAACTCTGTTTCAGCCATCAGCTCCTGATTCCAATTACCTGTCTGTTACCTGTCGGCTTGCCTGTCTGCCATCCGTCTGCAGTTCCTTCCAGAGGTTCGGACGTCATCTGCAGAGATCCCCGGCTCTTGCCTGCTCACCTAGGAGCGATCATCTGCCATCCGACTGCAGCTCCATCCGGAAGTTCGGACATCATCTGCAGAGATCCCCGGCTCTTGCCTGCTCACCTGGGAGCGATCATCTGCCATCCGACTGCAGCCTACCTGGAGGCTCCACCATATCAGGTCGTATATACCTGCCTGTCTGGAGACTGCCTGGTCACTTGCCGTGACAACCTGCCTGTCCCAGAGACTGCCTGGTCACTTGCCGTGACAACCTGCCTGTCCCAGAGACTGCCTGGTCACTTGCCGTGACAACCTGCCTGTCCCAGAGACTGCCCTGGTCACTTTCCGTGACAACCTGCCTGTCCCAGAGACTGCCTGGTCACTTGCCGTGACAACCTGCCTGCCTGGTCACTTGCCGTGACAACCTGCCTGCCCTGGTCACTTGCCGTGACAACCTGCCTGTCCCAGAGACTGCCCTGGTCACTTTCCGTGACAACCTGCCTGTCCCAGAGACTGCCTGGTCACTTGCCGTGACAACCTGCCTGCCCTGGTCACTTGCCGTGACAACCTGCCTGTCCCAGAGACTGCCTTGGTCACTTGCCGTGACAACCTGCCTGCCCAGAGACTTCCTTGGTCACTTGCTGTGACAAACCTGCCTGTCCAGAAACTACCTATATCCCCTGCCGTGATTCCCTGCCCTTTTCCCAGGTGCCACCCGCTCTCTTGTCCTGCCGGTTCCTTCTTGGTCTACCCTGTGATGACGTCTGTCCTGGGTCGGTGTCTGATGTGCTACGCCTGAGGCCTGAGAGAGAGGCCGCCCTAGTATGCCCGTGCCAGATGACCCTGGACTTCATCAACCCGTGATGACCCTGCCATCGTCTGACGTTCGTCCTGGGCCGGTGTCTGATGTTCTCCTGCTGAGCCTGTGCTACGCCCGAGGCCTGAGAGTGAGGCCATACTAGTATGCCCGTGCCAGATAACCCTGGACTGCATCTACCCGTGATGTCCTCCAGCACTCGTCTGTGATCCTGAGTTGTGTACCCTTCTCTGATGTGCGGAATCGGAGCCCGGTCTTATGTTTCTGTTTATGTACTTTGTTTCTTTAAGTAAACTTTATGTTTCTTCTTACCTGAAGTTGTGCGGTGTTGTCTAGCCCTGCAGGTCGCCACCTTGCCCACATGCTCAGCTGCCACGGATCCCGGTCGCTGCCCTTCCCTAGTCCGGGCAGGCCCGGGTCTCCCTCCGTGGTCCAGTGGGTCCACATTCTCTTATCATCTGGGACCCATGCCTCACGTCGTCGTGGACTGGCGGCGTGGGAACATTGGCTAGCTAGGCAAGCTATGCCATGTCCCGGCGCCCCACAGCCGTGGGAAGCGCCACAATATCATATTCATCCAGAAACAAATCAATTGCAATGTCTTATACATATATATGTATTGGCTTTAATGTAATTCTAAATATTTTCTGTAGTTTATTTTAATTTTATCACTATAGATATAGATATACAGTTATACAATCTCTACTTATACAAATATACTATATATATATACTGTATGAATATATATATATGTATATATATATACATATATATATATATATATATATTTCTACATAAGCTGTGAACTACAGGATTATATTTATAAAATAATTACAAATAACTGAATAATATATTGTATAATACTTTTACACAACATATAATTTCATTTTCAGTCAATTCCTAAACCAAATCTTATTTCTTTGTCAAAGATGTCCTGGAAAGCTCTTTTAATCATTCCTTTTTTTAATGATTGTTTGAGCAGCTCCGATAATGAGCTGTAAACTGAAGACTCAGCTATGTCTCTTTGAGACATCACCTGTTCCTGTCTTTCAAATGTCCTCCATTTGTCTCTTTACAGAGCCGTCTGAACTTTGAATTATTAACTCTTTCTGCAAAGCGGACTCTTGGATTTTTTTATAGGGTTTATAGCAAATATGTAATTTCCTCCGTATGTCATAGATTTGATTCCGGGGATGACTCAGTTTAGAAGATTTTGACACTGGCTTTTGAAAAGATCTTACTCTGTCTGTTTGATTTATTTTCCATTCACAATTCTCATGTTTTCTAGCAAAATCAAGGGATTGCGCACATTCAAATAAAGTATCTTTTTGTGACGCAATAACACGAGATACAGAATTTAGGAATCCAAATTTGTCCACAAAATACTTTATCATTGATTGTGTTTTATCATTGGTAATTAGAGTTTTGTACAACCTTTCAAATATGGACATGAATGTAAAAGTACATTCTTTCCGACCAATCCTTAATTTTTGAAGAATCTCAATATCTGGACAATTTTCATTTAATGCACAGAAAATCAGAATTTTCAATCTGTCTTTATCATCTAGATCTCCATGTAATTCATTATCAAAACTCAACTTTAATTTTAAACGTCTGGAAAAGGTTGCAGGAAGCCACAATTTAAATAATTGATTTTTCTCGTCATTACTTAAATCAAGCTTGTCAATAAAGCTTTCAAATACTTCAGAATTTCTGCACACATGGATTTTGTTATCATATGCAGGAATGATTTTGCATAGTTTTAAACAAATTTTTCCTAACTTTAATTTGGAGTTGGGCCTCTGAATTGTCTTCTATTTTTGGTGGCCTTTGTACATCCGTCTCTCGTACGTCATCTGCATCAGTTCTCAAGTCTCCTCCTATGTTCCCTCCTACATCAGTTCTCAAGTCTCCTCCCATGTTCCCTCCTACATCTGTTCTCAAGTCTCCTCCCATGTTCCCTCCTACATCAGTTCTCAAGTCTCCTCCCACATTTCCACCATCTTTTTTACGTCATCAGAGACAAGGTCACCTTGAGTAGCCATTACAGAAACATGTCCCACATCTTGCTCAATTTCCTCTTTACAGTCAATATCGGGAACATCACTGGTATGATCGGACACTATTTCTACACAGTCATCTTTAGATTTCTCTAATACAAACTTGTGAAATACATGAACCAACTGTAAAATATTTTTTTTAATTTCTCTTTCTCTATTAAAGGACACCAGCTTAGATTCTAGCTTTAGATTTTCCATTTCACATTCTGCATATAAGCTGAGCCATAAAACTTCTAAATTAGACTGATCTACAGACATAAATTTCAGTCTACTTTGCTTAGAAAAAGAAGTAATGACATCCATTTTTCTTACCTTGAAATATCTCAGCTTGTAGCTCCTTTCTTGGACAATGCTCTTGTCATCAGCACGTCTGATTCCTGTAGTACGTCTGGCAACTCTTAGTCCTCATTCATAGGTTCTTTTCTTGATCCTGAAATATCGTAGTGTGATTTCTTTGACGACTTGCACATCTGACGTCTTTTGCTTCTATTCCTCCCTTTGCAAGTTTTCAAAAATTCACACTCTAAAAATCAAGTGTGACTGGCTGGCTCTCCAAAATGTTAAAAATGCTTAATTTCATATATTTTTCCAGGACTTGTTACCAGATGCGATACTTCTAAAGAAAATGTCACGTTTCTTATAAAAAAATTATAGTGGTTTATTGGACTGTTTACCAAAAAACATCATTACAGGAAAACATAAAATGAGTGAAATACTTACGTAGAGATTGTCCATTTGTCCATAGCAAAACTTGTACACATCTTTCCTTGGTGTCCTGAATGGTAAAATGACATTCTGTCTCTGTCAGGAGCGTCTAAGAGAAGCAACACGTGGTTACATGGCAGCTGGCTGTTCATTCATCATAGTCCTTGTCACATGTGTCTGTGGAGTGAGCGAGCAAAAGAAGCCCTCCCTTCGTGTAGCCATTATATATACGTCCCTTAGATCACGTGGTCTCTGTATATGGAGGTGACACTTTACCATACAGAAATAGCATCTGTGATGTCAGCGAACGTTAATGTGCTCGGTACAGAATTGAGTGTATAAAGAATAAATCCTTAACCAATAATTAATATTTAACAATACCTTCCTGCAAAATTGAATCCAATATGTTATCTTTCACGATATGCAAATTATGATTTACAATATTGGAGATGGTTTGGAAATGAATACTAGAAGTTGAAAATAAAGTAGGTTTATGGGATGAAGTAACATTATTCTTGATAGGAATTTTATTCCTCAAATCCTGTCTAGTTTTAGAGTTCACTATTATTAACTTCACAATTTAGGGAGCAGGTGGGGATAATTTCTAATTTTCTAAATGCTGTTGTATTGAACGAGATTCCTTTTGAAAATAAGATGGGTTACTGCAGTTTCTCTTGGCCCAGATTAATTCAACGACAAGAATAGAATTAATATTATGTGCGGGATGAAAACTGTGGGCATGTAAAATTGTATTCTGTGCGTGCTACTATCTACGGTAAAACCATACCTTTACATCAAAAGTAGGTCCAGAAAAGTGATGGAGAAAAAAAACTAATGAGTTGAAGATTGAATGGATTCTTATTTAAATAGTCAAGAAAAAGTTGGTATGTCAGAAACTTGATCATCCCAAGCAAGAAGCAAATCGTCTATGTATCTTCCATACCATACCACCATGCCATGACTAAAATAGCTACCGACAGGGACAATTTTGTACCCATGGAAACTCCACTAAGAGAGTGCAAATTGGAATTTTAGGATTTTCCAAAATTAAATAGTCCACCTGTCTCTGTGAAAAAACACCCAAAGAAAAACCTTCATGAACAATGCACTGACTTACTGACTAGAAAGATTTGGTGGGATCATTGGATAAGGGAGTGTAAGTATAAATATCAGACATTTGTTCAATGGAGAGGACATAGTCTCTTTCATTCATCACTACCACTGAAAGGCCCTTATCAGACATTTTAACAATATCCGATCTCAGACGCAATATTTCCAGAGCAACATATTCACATTTTGATAAATTAAATTTGATGGAAGGAAAATGGTTAGTCTCCTAAAGTTTTGTGATCTCCCTTTCCACATTTTCCAGAAAACGATCCATGGCATTCGTACGTGTTTGAGGATAAAAATGTGGATTCTTCGTCATAAAGGATGGGACAGTATCCTGTAATAGGATTTGAATCCACACAAAACTCCAAGACAAGTCAAACTAATTTGTTCTGTAAAATTTTTCCCTTTAAAGGAATTAGTTTGTGGAG
>JARQOD010000003.1:24867813-24910158 GCA_033576555.1 Oophaga sylvatica | reverse complement strand
CCCTCGGATCCCTGTTCCTGTCTCCATCTCTGTGGACAATCCAGCTGCGGAATCTCTGGTTAACGAATTTTCCTCCATATGGGAGAGTACCCAGTCCGCACTCATTCTGTCATCCGAGCGCATGAAGAAACATGCTGACAAAAAACGTCTGGATCCTCCTCAATTCCGTCCGGGGGATAAGGTCTGGCTTTCGTCCAAGTATGTCCGGCTCAAGATTCCTTCCTACAAGTTAGGCCCTCGGTTCATCGGTCCTTTTGAGATCATCAGTCAGATCAACCCGGTGTCCTATAAATTGAAACTCCCGGCCAATTTGCGGATTCCTAACTCCTTCCATGTATCTCTCCTCAAACCGGTGGTACTTAACTCTTTTGTCAAGTCTACAGGTACACCTCCTGCTCCATGTCTGCTGAAGACGAATT
Organism: Oophaga sylvatica; assembly: GCA_033576555.1. NCBI lineage: Eukaryota > Metazoa > Chordata > Amphibia > Anura > Dendrobatidae > Oophaga > Oophaga sylvatica. Next base: position 24,909,739 of record JARQOD010000003.1, on the reverse strand, counting down.
TGAGGTAGAAGAACATTCTGGCCACCAAAGGGTAGGAAGAAAGACCTATTTTCTGGTGGATTGGAAGGGGTTTGGTCCTGAGGAGAGAACGTGGAGCCTCGGGAGAACATCCATGACCCTCTCATCTTAGCTAAATTTCTTTCTGGCCTAAAAAGGGGGGGCCTAAAGGGGGGGGTACTGTAGCGCCGGCGTCCTCTGCCAGGCAGGGACGCTGTTCCCCTGCGCCAGCGTCCTCTGCCAGGCAGGGACGTCGCTCCCCTTACCCTCACACAGCGTCCTCCTTCCGCCCTGCTGGGGTTGCGCGCTCCTTCCCTGCCACTGGGCTTAGGGCGCGCGCGCGTGCACGCCCCCGCTCTTAAAGGGGCCGCGCGCATCTTTCAAAAAAGGTCCCCGGCCAATGCTGGAGGACTCCACCTATATAAAGTACTTCCTCCTTAATGGAGGTGCCCGAGCAATGTTGTTGTTGCACTGTTTACTCTGCTTCAGCCCTCAGGGTCCGTTACCAGTTACCTGCCTGTTTCCTGCCAGTTTGCTGTCTGCTACCTGCCCGCAAGCCTGCCTGGAGGTTCGGCCGTCACATGCGGTGACCATCGGCAATTCCAGAGACTCTCGCCTGCTCACTTGGGGGCGCTCATCTGCCATCTGCCTGCAAGCCTACCTGGAGGTTCGGCCATCACCTGCGGTGTCCATCGGCTGTTCCAGAGACTCTCGCCTGCTCACTTGGGGGCGCTCATCTGCCATCTGCCTGCAAGCCTACCTGGAGGTTCGGCCATCACCCGCGGTGTCCATCGGCTATTCCAGAGACTCTCGCCTGCTCACTTGGGGGCGCTCATCTGTCTGCTAGCCTACCGGGAGGCTCCACCGTCTCAGGTCGTATATACCTGTCCATTCAGAGACTGCCCCGGCCCCTTGCCTGCCTGTTTATCCAGAGACTGCCCCGGTCACTTGCCGTGACTACCTGCCTGTCTACCCAGAGACTGCCCCGGTCACTTGCCGTGACTACCTGCCTGTCTACCCAGAGACTGCCCCGGTCACTTGCCGTGACTACCCGCCTGTTTATCCAGAGACTGCCCCGGTCACTTGCCGTGACTACCTGCCTGTCTACCCAGAGACTGCCCCGGTCACTTGCCGTGACTACCCGCCTGTCTATCCAGAGACTGCCCCGGTCACTTGCCGTGACCTCCCACCTGTCTGTCCAGAGACTGCCCCCGTCACTTGCAGTGACTTCCTTTGGGATATCCTTCATACTCTGTTTGACTTCCACAGACATAATGTTATGGAATTGTACCTTCATTAAGTCCATTGCCTGAACTGCTTTTATACCTAGTAACGGTATGTGGTCACCACCCTGCAGCACTGTAAATTGGGCTCTATAACTCTTTCTGTTGCATGGGTTACTAACCTTCAGTTTGCATGTCCCAAGAGGTTTCAGTATCGTTTTGTTGTACATCATAAGTACCTTATCAGTAGGTTCAATGAACACCTGTTCATTTAGTAGATCCTCCGGTATGTCATTGCAACTTGCTCCACAGTCCAACTGAAATCTAATGGGTTTGTCATTTAATAAAAGAGTTGCAAACAGTTGTCTTGTATCTTTAAGGTACTGCCACACTAAGCTATCCCGCTAGCGATCTCGTTAGCGTTGCATACTAATGAGATCGCTAGCGGGATTGTTTCTATATCGCTAAATGCTACCGCATTTAGCGATATAGTTAACGACGCTATCGCCGTTAGCGATCTTCTTAACGACTTTAGCGGTACAAAAGTACCGCTAAATCGCTAAGAAAAGGTGCCACACAGCGATAAGATACTTACCCAGCGGGAGCGCCAGCGAGAAAATAGGGTCCGGAACGATTCCAGCGACGAGCGAGATCACAGCAGGAAGCTCGTCGCTGGAAGCTGCCGCACTGAACAACATCGCTAACGGGATCGCTAAATAGTGACGTTTTTTAGCGATCCCGTTAGCGATATTGTTTAGTGTGGCATACCCTTTAGGTTCCGGCTGTCTGACTGTATTGACATTCTCTGTTGCAGACTGTAGCTGTATCCATGTAATATCTTCTGCACTGTCACTGTCATTGTCCTGTGTCACACTGTGAATTTCTCTGTGCTTTTTAAAGGGCTTAAGTCTGCAGAGAGCTGCGAAATGATTCATCTTACCACAGGTCCTGCAGCTTTGTCCATATGCTGGACACTTCTCTTTGTCTCTCTCATGTCTTCTGCCACAGTATCTGCATTGGACTGTTCTCGCTGGGTGCTCTGCTTTTCCTCTCATGGTTACTGCATGTACTGGCTCCTCAGTGGTGTCTGCCATCATCTTCAGGCTGTCTCTTGTTAGCTCTGTAGCTCTGCTTATTTGCATGCATTTCTCTAGGGTTAACTCCCCCTCTCTCAGCAGTCTCTCTCTTAGCTGTGGCTCTCTGATGCCGCACACTATTCTATCTCTGATAAGAGAATCTCTGATCTCTCCAAAGCTGCATGTTGCTGCCAGTCTTTTCAGCTCAGTCACATATGCGTCTATATTCTCTCCTATCTCCTGATTTCTGGTGAAAAACTTAAATCTTTCCACTGTCTCATTCTTCTTGGGGTCACAGTGCTTATCAAATGCCTGTACAATGTCTGCCAGACTGTCCGTACCGTCCTGGATCAGGGTCTGAGCAAGTTCTCTGCCTTTTTCTCCAATCAGATAGTAGAAGAGCTTCACCTTACGCTTCTGATCATTGGTGTCTACTGTAAGATCCACATACAGAGTAAACTCCTCCTTCCAATGTCTCCAGGTCTGCGATAGATTTGAGGACATGATGTCTAGTCTCTGAGGAGGTTTTAATGCGCTCTCCATAATGCTGTACTGTGGGCACTGTACTTACAGTTGAGCTTTGTACAAGCTGCCTGGATTGTCTGTCCACTTGTTCTTTATAGGTTCAGCCCTGCTGCCAACATGTTCTATTTCTTGTTTATGCCTCTGACACGATTGTGGTAACGGGTTACTTTTATTGTGTGCACGTTCTCTCAGCCACATTACATGAATGCTTCCTGTCTCATGCTCTTACCAACGAGTCCCTTCTCTCTATCCTCTGAATACATCCAGTAGTGAGACCCCTAGAGGCGGCTCAGCATATAACATATTGCTACAGGCACCGCCCGGATACAAGGGCATCGATGTGATATTCGCTCACCTTGTGGGGTTGTGAAATGCACAACTATTATTCCCCTTAGCGAATGCTGATACGTATTAAAACGGCAATCGGGAAGAAGGTTGTTGCGCCCCCCGAAGTCCGAAAATCTTTGGAGTCTCCGCTACTGGGGGTAGCTGAGATCATGATCAGGAATGGATTTTCTGTTGTCCGATCACGTGAATAACGGCGATCACAGGGTATAAAAATGATATGAGGGCTAGTGTTGAGCGCAAGTTCTCTCGAGTTTGCATCGAGTGCTCCAGCATGCATGGAGTATCGTGGATCCCCACATGATTTTATGGGGTGTCTAACAGCTGCGAAACATGCAGGGAGGGGACTCGAGCATGTCACTCGAGAACCCGCGATATTCGGTGCATACCTGAGCACCCGATGCAAACTGGAGTAGTAGCACTTGCGCTTAATACTAATGATATATTCAATATGACAACCTAATGTTATCAAATTCTGTGTCGTACCTGTGGATTCAAAATGCTTGCTATACCCCTGGATAACATTTTTGAGGGTGTATGTAGCGTCGGCGTCCCTGCCTTCTGCCAGGCAGGGACGCTGTTCCCCTGCAGCAGCGTCCTCTGCCAGGCAGGGACGTCGCCCCCCTTACCCTTCCTCAGCGTCCTCCTTCTGCCCTGCTGGGGCCGCGCGCTCCTTCCCTGCTGCTGGACTTAGGGCGCGCGCCGCGCCCTCCCCCGCTCTTAAAGGAGCCGCGCGCATTTTTCAAATAAGTCCCCGGCCAATGCCGGAGGACTCCACCCTATATTTAGGGCTTCCTCCTTAATGGAGGTGCCCGAGCAATGTTGTTGTTGCACTGTTTCACTCTGCTTCAGCCCTCAGGTCCCGTTACCAGTTACCTGCCTGTTTCCTGCCCGTTTGCTGTATGCTACCTGTCCGCAAGTCTACCCGGAGGTTCGGACGTCACAAGTGGTGATCCACGGCTATTCCAGAGACTCTTGCCTGCTCACTTGGGAGCGATCATCTGCCATCTGACTGCAGCCCTACCCGAGGTTTGGACGTCACAAGTGGTGATCCCCGGCTATTCCAGAGACTCTTGCCTGCTCACTTGGGAGCGATCATCTGCCATCTGACTGCAGCCCTACCCGGAGGTTCGGATGTCACAAGCGGTGATCCCCGGCTGTTCCAGAGACTCTCGCCTGCTCACTTGGGAGTGTCCATCCGCCATCTGCCTGCTAGCCTACCGGGAGGCTTCACCATCTCAGGTCGTATATACCTGTCCATCTAGAGACTGCCCCGGTTACTTGCTGTGACAACCTGCCTGTCAATCCAGAGACTGCCCCGTCACTTGCCGTGACAACCTGCCTGTCTATCCAGAGACTACCCCGGTCACTTGCCGTGACAACCTGCCTGTCAATCCAGAGACTGCCCCGGTCACTTGCCGTGACAACCTGCCCGTCTATCCAGAGACTGCCCCGGTCACTTGCCGTGACAACCTGCCTGTCAATCCAGAGACTGCCCCGGTCACTTGCCGTGATCCTTTCCCGTATAACCAGAGACTGCCCCGTCACTTGCCGTGACTTCCTGGGCGCCACCCCGCTCTCTTACAAGTATAACCTTCTTGTATAAATAAAGCTCAGAGGTTCCACCTACCTGACCCGTTACAGTTTGCTCGGGCCATGGAACCCGGTGGCACCCAAACCCCTTCGCTATCTGACCTGTGTCATGAACTGTCTCGTCAGAGGTCTCAACAGGAGTCCATCCTGGGTCATCTGCGGTGTGTTAATTCCCACCTGGACACTCTGAATACTTCCCCGACAACCACCGCGAGCACCATGACTCGCAATCCAGCAGTTCCGCTGCTTACCAACTCCGTGGTTTCTATTCCAGGACCTCGACTTTCAGCTCCTCCTCGGTTTGGAGGCGACCCTGCTCTGGCTCGGGGTTTCATCAACCAATGTACCCTGCATTTTGAACTCCTGGCACACCAGTTTAACTCTGACTGGGCCAAAATTGCCTTCATCATGTCACATCTCACCGGAGAGGCCCTGGCCTGGCTAAATCCTCTTTGGGAAAGAGAAGATCCTCTGGTGTCTAACCTGTCTGCTTTTCTCTTAGCCTTCCGGAAGGTATTCGATGAACCCGGACGGAAGACCTCCTCTGCATCATCTCTGCTGCGTCTTCGTCAGGAGAGTCTCACCGTGGGTCAATATGCCATAAGGTTTCGTACCCTTGCCTCAGAGCTGGCTTGGGATAATGACGCTCTGATAGCTGTCTTCTGGAGGGCCTGTCCGGCCGCATTAAAGATGAACTTGCCGGTCGGGACATTCCAACCTCTCTCGATGACCTAATAACTCTGGCCAATCGAATTGATCTACGGTTCCAGGAGCGAGCCAAAGAGGTCACCCGTGAGAGAAGGTTTCCTCGCCTAGCTCCTTCATTTCAGAGACCTGTAACTCCTTCCGTATCTCCTCAAGTGCCCCCGGCAGAGCCCATGCAGGTCGACCAGACCAAGATGGTCAAAGCACGTCAGGACTCACGCCGTGCTGAGGGAGTTGCTTCTACTGTGGCAGTAAGGAGCACCGGATCCGTACCTGCCCAGAGAGGTCGGGAAACGCCTGTGTCTAGGTTCGCTCGGAGAGGTCCACCTAGACAAGAATAAATCCTCTTCATCTCTGCTGCTGTCTGTCTCAATTCTCCTCGGTGAGAACCGTTACTTCGAACTAGCCCAACTTGATTCTGGAGCAGCTGGGAATCTCGTTTCACAGGCTCTGGTAGAGAAATATCGCATTCCCACCAAACCTCTGCTTGAACCAGTATCTGTTGCTGCTGTAGATGGGGGTCTTCTACCACGTCCCCTCCCCGTGGGCGTATTTACCCATTGTCCGCTGCTGAGACCAGGTCGATGTCCGAATATATCGATGAGAACTTGGCCAAAGGATTCATCCGGAAATCTACCTCCCCAGCGGGAGCCGGTTTCTTCTTCGTAAAAAAGAAAGACTGATCTCTCCGTCCCTGTATTGACTACAGAGGCTTAAATTTGATCACGGTGAAGAATAAGTACCCTCTTCCGCTCATTCCAGAATTGTTTGATCGACTTAGAGGGGCGAGAATCTTCACCAAACTGGATCTTCGTGGGGCATACAACCTGGTTCGTATCCGTCGGGGAGATGAATGGAAGACGGCATTCAACACCCGGGACGGCCACTACGAGTATTTGGTGATGCCCTTTGGTCTCTGTAATGCTCCAGCAGTCTTTCAGGAGTTGGTCAATGACATCTTCCGGGACCTCCTCTACTCCTGCGTTGTGGTGTACCTAGACGATATCTTGGTCTTCTCTCCGGACCTCCAGTCTCACCGGAGGGATGTTCGTCAGGTTCTGCTCAGGCTCAGGCAGAATCACCTCTTCGCCAAATATGAGAAGTGCCTCTTTGAGCAGACCTCGCTTCCGTTTTTGGGCTACATCATTTCTCAGACAGGCCTACGAATGGATCCGGAGAAACTGTCTGCCATCGAGAAGTGGCCTCGACCGGAGGGGTTGAAGGCCATTCAGCGGTTCCTGGGATTCGCCAACTATTACCGCCTCTTCATACCGCACTTCTCTTCCAGGACTGCTCCAATCTCCGCGCTCACCCGCAAGGATGCTAACCCCAAACAGTGGACGCCCGAAGCAGAGGAGGCCTTTCTTTCCTTAAAACAGGCCTTCTCTTCCGCTCCAGTGCTGCATCGCCCGGACGGCAACAAGCAGTTCTTCCTGGAAGTGGACGCTTCCTCCGCTGGAGCCGGAGCGGTACTCACTCAAAAATCTTCATCCGGGAGGATGGTATCCTGCGGTTTCTTCTCCAAACTCTTCTCCTCCTCCGAGCGCAACTACTCCATAGGAGACCGAGAGTTATTGGCCATCAAGTTGGCATTGGAGGAGTGGCGTTACCTACTCGAGGGGGCTCTTCATCCGGTAATCATTTACACGGACCACAAGAATCTGGCTTACCTCCAGCATGCTCAGAGACTTAACCCTCGCCAAGCCCGTGGTCCTTGTTTTTTGCCCGCTTCGATTTCTCTTGCATTTTCGCCCGGCTGACAAGAACGTCAAGGCTGATGCCTTGTCCCGGTCTTTCCTGGTGTCAGATCTCGAGGAAGAACCTAAACATATCATCGATCCCGCCAGAGTGATGCGGGTGGCTCCCGTGAGTCTAAATCGTCTCCCTCCTGGTAAGACGTTCGTATCAGTAACCGACCGGAAGAGAATCCTACACTGGGGTCATTCGTCTAAACTAGCTGGCCACGCTGGTCAGAAAAAGACCCTCCAACTCATAACCCGGCATTATTGGTGGCCTACCCTGCACAAGGACGTAATAGACTTTGTATCTGCCTGTGTCTCCTGTGCCCGCAACAAAGTTCCGAGACACCTGCCTGCCGGCCGTCTTCTTCCGCTTCCTGTACCCGCTGCCCCCTGGCAGCATATAGCCATGGACTTCATAACAGATCTGCCCGTTTCTGCCGGTTGTACGGTCATTTGGGTGGTCGCTGACCGCTTTTCCAAGATGGCTCACTTCATTCCTCTGCCAGGTCTTCCGTCTGCACCCGAGTTGGCTAAAGACTTTATCCGCCACATCTTCCGTCTCCATGGTCTGCCTCGTCACATTGTGTCGGATCGTGGGTACAGTTCACCTCACGTTTCTGGAGAGCCACTTGTAAGTTGCTAGATGTCACCTTGGATTTCTCCTCCGCTTACCACCCGCAGTCCAATGGACAAGTTGAGCGAATCAATCAGAATCTGACCAGTTATCTCCGGCACTTCGTTAATGCCCACCATTCTGACTGGGTGGAGCTCCTGCCTTGAGCCGAATTCTCTTACAATAATCACGAGAGCGAATCTTCCTCCAAGTCTCCGTTTTTTGTAGTCTTCGGTCAGCACCCTCGGATCCCTGTTCCTGTCACCATCTCCGTGGACAATCCAGCTGCGGAATCTCTGGTTAGAGAATTTTCCTCCATATGGGAGAGTACCCAATCCGCACTCATTCAGTCATCCGAGCGTATGAAGAGACATGCTGACAAAAGACGTCTGGATCCTCCTCAATTCCGTCCTGGGGATAAGGTCTGGCTTTCGTCCAAGTATGTCCGGCTCAAGATTCCTTCCTACAAGTTAGGCCCTCGGTTCATTGGTCCTTTTGAGATCATCAGTCAGATCAACCCGGTGTCCTATAAATTGAAACTCCCGGCCAATTTGCGCATTCCTAACTCTTTCCATGTATCTCTCCTCAAACCGGTGGTACTTAACTCTTTTTTCAAGTCTACAGGTACACCTCCTGCTCCAGTGTCTGCTGACGATGAATTTGAGGTAGAGAACATTCTGGCCACCAAAAGGGTAGGAAGAAAGACTTATTTTTTGGTGGATTGGAAGGGGTTTGGTCCTGAGGAGAGAACGTGGGAGCCTCGGGAGAACATCCATGCCCCTCTCATCCTAGCTAAATTTCTTTCTGGCCTAAAGAGGGGGGGCCTAGAGGGGGGGTACTGTAGCGTCGGCGTCCCTGCCTTCTGCCAGGCAGGGACGCTGTTCCCCTGCAGCAGCGTCCTCTGCCAGGCAGGGACGTCGCCCCCCTTACCCTTCCTCAGCGTCCTCCTTCCGCCCTGCTGGGGCCGCGCGCTCCTTCCCTGCTGCTGGACTTAGGGCGCGCGCCCGCGCCCTTCCCCGCTCTTAAAGGAGCCGCGCGCATTTTTCAAATAAGTCCCCGGCCAATGCCGGAGGACTCCACCCTATATTTAGGGCTTCCTCCTTAATGGAGGTGCCCGAGCAATGTTGTTGTTGCACTGTTTCACTCTGCTTCAGCCCTCAGGTCCCGTTACCAGTTACCTGCCTGTTTCCTGCCCGTTTGCTGTATGCTACCTGTCCGCAAGTCTACCCGGAAGTTCGGACGTCACAAGTGGTGATCCACGGCTATTCCAGAGACTCTTGCCTGCTCACTTGGGAGCGATCATCTGCCATCTGACTGCAGCCCTACCCGGAGGTTCGGACGTCACAAGCGGTGATCCCCGGCTATTCCAGAGACTCTTGCCTGCTCACTTGGGAGCGATCATCTGCCATCTGACTGCAGCCCTACCCGGAGGTTCGGACGTCACAAGCGGTGATCCCCGGCTGTTCCAGAGACTCTCGCCTGCTCACTTGGGAGTGTCCATCCGCCATCTGCCTGCTAGCCTACCGGGAGGCTTCACCATCTCAGGTCGTATATACCTGTCCATCTAGAGACTGCCCCGGTTACTTGCTGTGACAACCTGCCTGTCAATCCAGAGACTGCCCCGGTCACTTGCCGTGACAACCTGCCTGTCTATCCAGAGACTACCCCGGTCACTTGCCGTGACAACCTGCCTGTCAATCCAGAGACTGCCCCGGTCACTTGCCGTGACAACCTGCCCGTCTATCCAGAGACTGCCCCGGTCACTTGCCGTGACAACCTGCCTGTCAATCCAGAGACTGCCCCGGTCACTTGCCGTGATCCTTTCCCGTATAACCAGAGACTGCCCCGTCACTTGCCGTGACTTCCTGTCCGTCTCCCTGGGCGCCACCCGCTCTCTTACAAGTATAACCTTCTTGTATAAATAAAGCTCAGAGGTTCCACCTACCTGACCCGTTACAGTGTAGTTTCCTAAATGGGGTCACTTGTTGGGTGTTTCCACTTTTTAGGCACATCAGGAGCTCTGCAAACATGACATGGTGTCCTCTAATTATTCCAGCAAATTTTACAATCAAAAAATCAAACGGCGCTCCTTCCCTTCTGAGCCCTGCCGTGTGCCCATACAGTAGTTTTCCCCCACATATTGGGTATCAGCGTACTCAGGAGAAATTGCACAACAAATTTTGTGGTCCATTTTCTACTGTTTGTAAAGTTTGGATCTAAAGTAATTTTTTTTGTGAAAAAAATTAAATGCTCAGTTTTTCATTCCACATTGCTTCAGATCCTGTGAAGCACCTGAAAGGTTAAAAAACTTTTTAAATCTGGTTTTGAGCTCCTTGAGGGTGCAGTTTTTAGAATGGTGTCACTTTGGGGTATTTTCTATCATATAGACCCCTCAAAGTGACTTCAAATGTGAGGTGGTCCCTAAAAAAAAATGGTTTTGTAAATTTTATTGGAAAAATGAGAAATCGCTGGTCAACTTTTAACCCTTAAAATGTCCTAACACCAAAAAATTATGTTTCCAAAATTGTGCTGATGTAAAGTAGACATGTGGGAAATGTTACTTATCAACTACTTTGTGCCACACATCTCTCGGATTTAAAGGCATAAGAGTTAAAAGTTTGAAAATTGTGACATTTTTCAAAATTTTCACCATCTGTTGTTTTTTTTCACAAATAAACGCAAGTCCTATCGTAGAAATGTTACCACTATCTTGAAGTATAATGTGTCGCCAAAAAACAGTCTCAGAATCAGCGGGATCCATTGAAGCGTTCCAGAGCTATAACCTCATAAAGTGACACTGGTCAGAATTGTAAAATTTTGTTTGGTCATTAGGTCAAAATTGGCTCTGTCACTAAGGAGTTAAAGAGGCTGATAAGAAGGTCCAGCGGCTGCTGCTTCAAGAGTTGGAAGGATTCCAATAGAATATAATAAAAGGAAGAAGGAAAAGCGCAATATCTGCTGCTGGTAAATATACTAAAGTGTGATCTGGTAAAGTCATACAAGACTATAACCACTACATTCGGAAGGATATGAAGATTTTATCTGACCTCGACTGCTAATCTGCTATAAGCACCGATCCATTCCCATCAGTAGGATCGGAATATTTACAGCTCTTCCCTAGAGCCCGATCCCTGGTGTCTTATACAAGAATGAAAGGACATGTCTTCTAAATTAGGACCCTAGCGTACACTTTTTTTGCCACCCCTCCCCGAAAATACATAAGTGTCTCGATAATCCCCCAGGTAGACCCATAATTTCGGTGATAAACTTACTAACTAGTAACCTCTCTTCCTCTATTGATTTGCTTCTTTAGCCCCATGTTCTCTCCACCCAGCCATCTTGGAGACTGCACTCGGCTAATTGAACTCCTCCAAGGTATCACATGGAGGGAATCCTATTCTTTATCCCCTAGATGTGTCAGCATTGTATTCTAATATGCGACATGATATTGGGCTCTTATGTATCAAAAAATGTTACTATCTAGACACCAGAATGGAGAACAACCATAGAAGCTTCATCCTTGAGGGCTCAGAATTTACTTTTAAAATTTTTTTTTAAATTCCAAAATGTCATCTACCAACAAAGTGAGAAGTACAACTATGAGGACAGTGGTGGCACCTATGTATAAGATACATTTGTTTCTATACTATCCCATATTTGGGAGCATAAAAACTAACTGAAGTGACTAGAAGAATATATGCAAAAAATTATTTTTTTATTGAAAAATCAATTAAAAATAATAACATTTTTAATCAGAATACAGCACTGAAAAAATGGAGGATAATACCCTTAAGGCCTCTTTCACACTTCAGTCGTGTGACGTCAGTCAAAATCCGTCAAAATGTGAAAAAAACTGATCCGCCATTTTTTTTGGTGGATCCGTTTTTTTCCCATTGACTTGCATTAGTGACGGATTTTGACGGATGGTCGTCCATTAGGTCCGTTTTTTGACGGATCCGCCAAAAAATTGGCGTCTGTCATTTCAGAAAAAACGTCCACTGCAACGTTTTTTTGGTCCGCCAAAATGGCGGACTACGGTGGATCCGCCTCATCCGCCATTTTTTATAATGGCCGCCTATGGGCGGCAGATCCGTCGGCATCCGTTTTTGACGGACTCCGCCCGCGGATCCGTCGCCTCCATAGAAAACCATTGAAAATGCTGACAACACTGTCCGGGGTCTCTCTCTCCCTCCCTCTCTCTCTCTCCCTCCCTCTCTCTCTCCCTCTCTCTCCCTACCTCTCTCTCTCTCCCTCTCTCTGTCCCTCTCTCTCTCCCTCTGTCCCTCTCTCCCTCTCTCAGTCCCTCTCTCTCCCTCCCTCTCTCTCTCCCCCTCCCTCTCTCTCTCCCCTCCCTCTCTCTCTCTCCCCCTCCCTCTCTCTCTCTCCCCCTCCCTCTCTCTCTCCCTCTCTCTCTCCCTCTCTCTCTCCCTCTCTCTGTCCCTCTCTCTGTCTCCCTCTCCCTATCTCCCTCTCTCCCTCCCTCTCCGTCCCTCCTCTCCCCTCTCCTCTCTCCCTCTCTCTCTCCCTCTCTCTCCTCCCTCTCTCTCTCCCTCTCTCTCCCTCTCTCTCCCTCTCTCCTCTCCTCTCCTCTCTCTCCTCTCTCACTCTCTCTCTCCCTCCCCCCTCTCTCACTCCCTCTCTCTCCCTCTCTCTGTCTCTCTCTCCCTCTCTGTCTCTCTCTCTCTCCCTCTCTCTCTCCCTCCCTCTCTCCCTCTCTCTCTCTCCCTCCCTCTCTCTCACTCCCTCCCTCTCTCTCACTCCCTCCCTCTCTCTCACTCCCTCCCTCTCTCTCACTCCCTCTCTCCCTCTCTCTCCCTCTCTCTCACTCCCTCTCTCTCTCACTCCCACTCTCCCTTTCAGCTGCAGATGGAAGGAAGAGAGCCACAGTATTCATTACTGATGGGTAGGCGGAGCCCCAGATCAGGATGTTACCTCAGATCAAAAGAGTGCTGACTGGCTGGCCCCTCCAGCTCGGGCTCCTCCTACTCAGCTCCAGTCTAAGATTTGAGGTCCAGAGGATGGTCAGCTGCTCATGCAGCTCCTCAGAAGATTTTATTATTTTATATTCGGACAGGAGACTTGGATCACTAGTTGGTCTAGAGGTCTCAGGGGTACCAGCGCTGCTGTACCCCAACCTCTCCCTTGGCGGATCTGTATTTACTCAAAGTCCCTGCAGAATCCTTGCCGGCCCTGGGGGATGAGGGGAGCTTCCCTGGCGGGACGCAAACCACACGTGCGGTCACTGCGTTCTTCGCCCTGGGGGAAGCATGGGCACAGCGCCAGAAACCCCTGAGGGTCCCTGTGGCGCCTTGGCTGGTGAGTACTCCACACAAATTTTTGATATAATTATGTGTGAGTGCTTTAGCGCCTGAATGAGCAGCGCTATTACTTGTATGTCAGTATGCTTCAGCGCTGCTGTGACAGCGCTACTACATGTATGTCAGTATGCTTCAGCGCTGCTGTGACAGCGCTGTTACAAGTAGATGTGGTGATTTTTTTGTCCGCAGGCAGATACCTGCAGGACAGAGAGGGAGCAGGAGCGGGGGAGTTCGCGCTCAATATTCGAGCTGGCGGGGGGCGTGGCCTAAATATTCCCGGTCTTCTGAGCAGGAAGACGCGCGCTCTGGCGTTTCTCCTGCGACTCCCTCACTGTGGCGGCCATTACACAGGCTCCTGGGCTCCTCAGACCGCTCCTCTCCTCATAAGACACCACGGCCAGCTGGGTGAGTGCTGATTCCTCACCCCGCAGCGCAGCGATCGCTATCCTGCAGCTGCAGTCTCATCAGAGACATAAAAATTGGCTGGGGCTCACAAATATATATATTGTGGTGAGTTTGCAATATTAACCCCTCTGAGGGTTATTTCTACCAGCTAAATTTTTTGACTGAATACCGCTGGGGTAACCCTGCTTGGTGGAGCGTTAACCCTTCAGCGTTTAAAAAAAAAAAAAAAAAAAACCGCATAGTTTTTGCTGGTATTACCGCTTTGACCTGCTCATACAGGTGAGACATGTCTGAACAGAGTTCAGATGCCGCGGATCACGTCCCAGTGCCATTGCGGCAATCAGATACGCAGGCCTCCACGGCGTCTAGCGCTGCGGTCGACAGCGGTGGAAAATTGGACGATATCGCTCGATCGATCAACAACTTGTCTGACCTTTTAGGTCAATATGTGTCTGCTAATTCCTCTCAGAGGAAGCGACGCAGGCCGTTACCGGCCTCTACACGGAGCGAGTCAGATGTATCTGATATTGGGCAGAGTTCCCCTTTAAATTCGGATGGAGAAATATCCGATTCAGATGCGGACGAGCCGCAGGGGCGTTCCTCTATGGCGAAGCGTACGGAGGCATTGATTGAAGCCATGAGAGTATATTACAGTTACCGGAGGAGGTAACTAGTCGTCCTGGTAAATCAGCACGCATGTTCCAGGAGTCCCGTGCTTCGCGTACAACATTGCCAGCTCTGGATGAGCTTAATGGTGTAATAGAGGAGGAACGTCTATGTCCAGATAAGCGTTTTCATGGAACGCATTTCTTTGATACACTTTATCCTTGCTCTGCGGAGTTAAAGGCTAATTGGACTTCTGCTCCTGAAGTGGATGTGTCTTTATCTCAGCTTAGTAAATCCTCACTACTCCCTATTAAGGGAAAAGCGAGCTTACAGGAGCCTTGGATAGAAAGGCAGAATTGGCGGCAAAAGCAAGCTATGAGGCTGCGGGTCATGGATTTCGAGCAGTGCTAGGATCCATGTGTGCTGCTAGAGCTTCTCTAAGCTGGTTGGCACGTCTGAAGACGGAGTTGCAAAATGAATCTCCGTTATCTGAGATACGGGAAACTTGTGAATGGTTAGAAACGGCAGCCTGTTATATCTTTGATGCCGGTCTGGATACGGCATCTCTGCTGGCCAAAGCGCAAGCTTCAGCGGTCACAGTCAGAAGAGCTTTATGGCTCAGACAGTGGGCCGGGGACGCAGTTTCCAAACAAGGGTTGTTGGCCTTACCTTACAAGGGTGGCCATCTTTTTGGATCCGACCTCACAGAGCTGATTTCCAAGGCTAAGGCGAAGGAATCAGCATTACCACAGCGTAGGGCCATGGCCTCGGTGTCCAGTAAGCCTGGTGTCTATAGTGGTCGGCGGTCCTTTCGGGGCCGAGGACGATCTAGTCACTCCTCGTGGGGATCGGGTCGTCCTTCCTTCTCAGGAAAGAAATCCTCTCAGAAAACTCGTACTCCCTGGAAGCAGAGTTTCCGCCAGGACAAGCGGGAACTTGACAAGAAGCCCGCAAAGTCGGATTGACGCCAGGGGTCCACTCGAGGATTCTCGAGTGGGGGGTCGCCTGCTTCTTTTCAAGGAGACTTGGATGGCTCGCGTTCCAGATTCCTGGGTAACGCGGATAGTGTCGGCAGGCTATTTCATAGAGTTTGCTTCTCGACCCCCAAATGTTTTTTGTCAATCTCACGTTCCGTCGGAACCCGAGCTTGTTGTCGCTCTACAGCGAGAGGTCGAATCTCTGCTACAAAAGGGTGTAGTGATACCGGTTCCGTCAGAGGACCGAGGGAAAGGTTTTTATTCCAACCTTTTTATAGTTCCCAAAAAGGAGAACAAATTTCGCCCGATTCTGGATCTCAAGCGATTAAACCGGCATGTCCATGCCCGGAAATTTCGCATGGAGTCGCTTCGTTCCGTTGTGGCAGCTCTGTCACAGAACGATTTTCTGGTGTCAATCGACATTCGCGACGCCTATTTGCATATTCCCATCGGAAAGGCTCATCAGCGCTTTCTTCGATTTGCCATAGGTCAGAATCATTACCAGTTCGTGGCTCTGCCGTTCGGCTTAGCCTCAGCGCCAAGGGTCTTTACAAAAATTCTGGCGCCCCTCATGGCAATCCTTCGAAGACAGGGGATTACGATTCTCCCTTATCTGGACGATCTTTTGATCATGGCTTCCTCGGAGGAGGAGGCGTTGACGGCTCGGGATTTGTCTCTTCAGTTTCTGAAGGACTTCGGTTGGCTGGTCAATTGGGAGAAGTCGTCCCTGGAACCATCGAGGACAATCCTCTTTTTGGGAATGCATCTCGACACGTTTCGGTCGGTAGTTTCCCTACCACCAGACAAACAGTCATGTCTTCTTCGACATGTACAGATTATGAAATCCTCAACGGCAATGTCCCTACGGAAGTGTATGCGTCTTCTGGGACTGATGGTGGCGTCCATGGAGGCAATTCCTTTTGCCCAGTTCCATTCCAGGACTCTCCAAAGGTTCATCTTGAGTCGATGGAACCAGTCGCAATCGCTGGATTGCAGTGTCACCATTTCTCGCGCGGTGCGGGATTCTCTAGAATGGTGGTTACGTCCAGGGGCATTCTCCCTGGGGAAGTCTTTCCTCCCTCCGAAGTGGTCAGTCATAACCACCGATGCCAGCCTGACGGGCTGGGGGGGTGTTTGGAACAATCTCTGGATTCAGGGGGTATGGTCATCGGAAGAGTCTTTTCTTCCGATCAACATCCTGGAATTGAGGGCGATTTTCCTTTGCCTCCAACATTGGACGGTCCCTTTGAGCGGTCTGCCAGTCCGAGTGCAGACAGACAATGCGACGGCTGTCGCGTATATCAATCACCAAGGTGGGACAAGGAGTTCCAGACTCATGGTAGAGGTGTCCCGAATTCTGATTTGGGCAGAGGCCAGTGTACCAGCCATTTCGGCGATTCACATTCCAGGGGTTCAGAATATTACAGCGGACTTTCTCAGTCGCAGAAGGATGGATCCCGGGGAATGGAGCCTTCACCCGGAAGTTTTTGCACTACTGTGCTCTCGCTGGGGAACCCCCCAAGTGGATTTGATGGCATCCAGGTCCAATGCCAAGTTACCGACATTCATGTCCAGGTACAAGGACCCGAAGGCGGTGGCGGTGGATGCTCTAGTGGCTCAGTGGGATCAGTTCGAGCTGATCTATGTATTCCCGCCGATATCCTTACTTCCTCTAGTACTGCGTCGGATCAGACTAGAGAGAATTCCAGCTATTTTGATAGCTCCAGACTGGCCAAGAAGGGTGTGGTTCTCGACAATAATGTCGCTGTTGGCGGCACCTCCTTTTCCACTCCCTCTTCAACCGGACTTGTTGACTCAGGGGCCCGTTTGTCATCCGGACTTGATGTCCCTGCGTTTGACGGCGTGGCTCTTGAGACCGAAATCTTGACCCGTAGAGGTTTCTCAGCCGAGGTCATTGCTACCCTTCGTGCTGCAAGATGTCCGGCTACTACTAGGATTTACCACAAAATTTGGGAAACCTTCTTTTCGTGGTGTTTGGGGTCCTCTCGGAACCCGAGAAAATTTTCCATTCCCAACCTGTTGGCTTTTCTGCAGCATGGGCTAGACAAGGGTTTGGCAGTCAGCACTCTGAAAGGTCAGATTTCTGCTCTGTCTTTATTGTTCCGGAGAACCATTGCTTCAAATAGAGACGTGCTCTCCTTTTTCCGAGGTATATCTCGTAAGTTTCCGCCGCGGAAGGCACCCGTGTCTCCTTGGCGGCTCAACCTTGTTTTGGAGGCTCTTCAGCATAAACCTTTTGAGCCTATGGTTTCTGCTAGCCTTTCTTTACTTTCTTGGAAGGTGGCTTTCCTTGTTGCAGTCACTTCCTTGAGGAGAGTTTCTGAGTTGGCAGCTCTTTCTTGTTCGCCTCCTTTTCTGGAGTTTTTTCCGGATCGTGTAGTGCTTCGCACTCGGGGTGATTTTTTGCCTATAGTGGTGTCACAATTTCATGTTAACCAGGATATTGTGTTGCCTTCACTCTGTCCGGATCCGAAGAATGCGAAAGAGCGAGATTTACACACATTGGATTTAGTGCGGGCCTTGAAGTTTTATCTATCTATTACTCAAGGTTTTCGTAAGACGGACTCCCTGTTTGTGGTTCCAGCAGGTCGTCGGCGTGGTCAACGAGCTTCCAAGGATTCTATAGCTCGTTGGATCCGGTCAGCTATTTTGGAGGCTTACCGCCTTCGGGGTGAATCTTGCCCGATTAAGATTCGAGCCCATTCCACGAGAGCTGTGGCCTCATCGTGGGCTTTTCATCAAGGTGCCTCGGCAGTGCAGCTCTGCCGAGCGGCAACTTGGCGCTCTGTCCACACGTTTACAAGGTTTTATAAAGTGGACGTCAGTGCTTCCGCTGATGCAGCCCTCGGACGTAGGGTCCTGCAGGCAGCTGTAGTTTAAAGTTCTGGATGAACTTGTGTTTAGCGCTGGTTGCGCTTTGTTGTTAAGGTTGTTGGGTTTCTGCCTTTTGTTGGTTTTTCCCACCCTTATTTTTGAACTGCTTTGGGACGTCCCATCAGTAATGAATACTGTGGCTCTCTTCCTTCCATCTGCAGCTGAAACACGGATTTTGGTAAAAACTTACCTGTAAAATCCTTTTCAGCGAAGGAAGGAAGAGAGACACAGCACCCTCCCAAGGCAGAAGTGTGTTGATGTTTTCAGATGCAGCGCGACCCTTATCTGATAGCGATTATCTGGGCTGAGGTCAGCGCGCTAAGGCTCTGTTCCAGCATCGCCAGCTCATCGCAGTAGTCAGGTTCCGTGAGTAGTACCTGGAACTCTGTGGTTTTTGGCTTTCTTTGCATGCATAACCTGTATCCTTGTGTTTTTTCTCTGAAGTTCCTTCAGAAGGGGTTATGTTGCTCCGCTGGTGATCTTGGCTTATTTCCTAAAAGCTTTGGTACGACTGGAGCTGAGTAGGAGGAGCCCGAGCTGGAGGGGCCAGCCAGTCAGCACTCTTTTGATCTGAGGTAACATCCTGATCTGGGGCTCCGCCTACCCATCAGTAATGAATACTGTGTCTCTCTTCCTTCCTTCGCTGAAAAGGATTTTACAGGTAAGTTTTTACCAAAATCCGTGTATCTCCCTCTCCCTCCCTCTCCATCCCTCTCCATCCCTCTCTCTCTCTCTCTCCCTCCCTCTCTCTCCCTCTCTCTCTCTCTCTCTCTCTCCCTCCCTCTCTCTCTCTGTCTCTCTCTCCCTCTCTCCCTCCCTCCCCTCCCTCTCTCTTCCCCTCTCTCCTTCCCTCCTCGGTCCGGACTTACATTTCCGGAACGAAAATTTAATCATTTCTGGGTGAAAACTTCTTGGCGGATCCGTCAAAAAATTGATCCGTTTTACATCCGTTTTTACACTTTTCTGACGGATCCGCCATTTTCACACTTGGGCGGACGTCACACGACTGAAGTGTGAAAGAGGCCTTACACAGCCAAAAAGAGATCAAAAATATATATAAATCCATCTAAACGCCCACCACAGATTGCATCAATAATTAAATGTATAGCAAATAGAGATATGTAAAGTGCACTGTGCTGAACCTCATAAAAAAAGGCATTAATGACATTTAAATGTAAACACTACTAAGTGGCAATTTTATCATTTATAATATGTACTACAGCCAATTAAATAGGGCAATAAAGTGCACTATGCATAAATCCAATTTGGAACATATTGATAGAATTTATATATAGAAACCACTGAGTGGCAGTATAATCTTTACAATATATGTTGTGTTTGCAATATGTACCACAGCCAAATTAGGTAAAACTATAATAACTACCGTATATACCCATGTATAAGCCGAGATTTTCAGCCCATTTTTTAGGGCTGAAAGTCCCCCTCTCGGCTTATACGCGGGTCATATACGGGGGTCGGCGGGGGAGGGGAAGCGGGGGGTGTCGGATCATACTTACCCCTCCGCCGGCGCGGTCTCTGCAGCCCCCCTGCTTCTCCCACGATCTCTGGCTCCTTCCTGCAGCTGTCACATGGCACCGCTCATTAAAGTCATGAATATGCACATATTCATGACTTTAATGAGCGGTAGCACGTGACCGCTGCAGGACTGAAGCGCTGCGGAGAGCGCCGGGAGAAGAGGAGACACTGCAGGGACGCGCCGGCGGAGGGGTGAGTATAGTTATATTTACCTGTCCGTCGGTCCACCGCTGCGCACTAAACCCTGGGTCCGACTCCTCTGTGTGTAAATGATCAGGCAGAGGGCGCGATGACGTCGTTAGTGCGCGCCCCGCCCCCTGCCAGATCATTTACACACAGAGGAGTCGGACCGAGGGAGCAGTGCGCTGCTGTGGACCGACGGACAGGTAAATATCTCAGGTGCCAGGGTCCTGAGCGAGCGGTGACACCCCCGCCTGCTCAGGACACCGGCACCTGGCCCCCAGCGACGAGAGGTGAGTATGTCATTTTTATTTTTTTTGCAGCAGCAGCATATGAGGCCTAATACTATGGGGCATAATTGTGCAGAATATGGGGGCATAATCTAGAGCATGTGGGGGCATAATATGGAGCATATGGGGGCATAATTGTGCAGAATATGGGGCATAATATGGAGCATATGGGGGCATAATATGGAGCATATGGGGGCATAATATGGAGCATATGGGGCATAATATGGAGCATATGGGGCATAATCTGAGCATATGGGGGCATAATATGGAGCATATGGGGCATAATATGGAGCATATGGGGCATAATCTGGAGCATATGGGGGCATAATATGGAGCATATGGGGGCAAAAGCTGTGGAACATATGGGGCATAATCTGGAGCATATGGGGGCATAATATGGAGCATATGGGGGCATAATATGGAGCATATGGGGGCATAATCTGGAGCATATGGGGGCATAATATGGAGCATATGGGGGCATAATATGGAGCATATGGGGGCATAATATGGAGCATATGGGGCATAATCTGGAGCATATGGGGGCATAATATGGAGCATATGGGGGCAAAAGCTGTGGAACATATGGGGCATAATCTGGAGCATATGGGGGCATAATATGGAGCATAAGGAGGCAAAAGCTGTGGAACATATGGGGCATAATCTGGAGCATATGGGGGCATAATATGGAGCATAATGGGGCATAAGCTGTGGAACATATGGGGCATAATCTGGAGCATATGGGGGCATAAACTGTGGAACATATGGGGCATAATCTGGAGCATATGGGGGCATAATCTGTGGAGCATATGGGGGCATAATCTGTGGAGCATCATATGGGGGCATAATCATTTTTCACCCTAGGCTTATACACGAGTCAATAAGTTTTCCCAGTTTTTTGTGGCAAAATTAGAGGGGTCGGCTTATACGCGGGTCGGCTTATACATGAGTATATACGGTATTCTAATTTTAAAGACGTTCATGAAATTAAACATGAACGCCACTAGGTGGCAGTCTAAACATTCCAAAATGTGTTACAGCCCAGAAAAAATGAAAGCAGTGGTGATCCCTCTCACAATGCACATATAGAATCAAATACCAATATGTTAAATACAAATTATTATCCACAAAGATAACAACATATTAAGCAATATAGTGGCAAGACTACTACTATGCATGAGCAATGGGAGACACAGAGAGTAAAAAAAAAAATACAAAAGGTTGTGAAGAATACAGCTGGCCTCAAAAAGTAAACCGGCTGTTGTACATATTAACTGTATAAGCAGTCCAAAAAGTGGACATAGATTGTTACCTGATCAACTAGGACAGTGCTGGGAAACCTCCCACCCCATGGCACCTATGTATGCCAACTTTACATGGGAGTATCCAAAAGTATCTACATTTCTGATTCAAAACATGTAGAGAATATGAGAATTAAACTCATGATTTACCATACCACGCTTTGAAAATATTGATTTACCGACAACACAGAAAATAATCCGCTTTTCCGTCTTTCTTTGGCTATACTAAGATTTTGTTAATAGAAGCCTTCATCGTGACCCAGGCGACCATAGCAATCCATCCGCACCCCATAATTGTGCCATATAGGAGGAACAATAAGCCCCACCAGGATTGCAGCTTTTAAAAGCCACGGTCGGAGATTGAGAGTAGTATTTATGTTGGTTAAACAGGAGCGATAACAGCAAGCTCCGATAAAATAAAAATGCTCTTAGGGCAAAAAGTCTGAAGTTTTGCTAAAAAGCCCAAAATTTGCTCCAAGATATCTGGGATACATAAAATGGCTCAGAAGTGACCCGGAGTACATTTCTGACAAATTTTGTGAATTTTGTTAAAATTTGCAGTTGATCATTCAGCCAGAAACGTCTGAAACCACGGCCTTATTGGTGAAAATAAAAAAAAACAAAACAGGTGAACACTTATAGAATGGTCACGTGACATGCATGTCACCATCATTTCTGCGCTTAGTAATCAGATATAAAGTGTCCTGTAATTGTATTGTTACGTGTGATTCTTTATTATGTTACATAAACTCATCTTCTCATACAGGTCTCTACAATATCAGATCCTCTCAGTGGAGATCTTCTATAGAAGAGAATTTTCCTGATTTACCCGTCAAGGATGGATAGCGACAGGAACAAAATGGTGGAGAGGCTATTACACCTCACCCTAGAGATCCTCTTCCGGCTTACTGGGGAGGTGAGAGATTCTGATGACGTCACATTACATCATTCTTATCTATGGGAATAACAGATGGACAGAACTGGAGAGGTGAGGACTCTGGAAATGTCTGTAGTGAGATTTATTAATGTGTCTCTCCATAACCAGGATTACACAGTAGTGAAGAAGACCTCTAGTGAGCGCTGTCAGGACCCAGTGTCTGAGGGATGGGGACGACCACTGAGCCCAATCACTGGGCCTCCACCTCACCCCCTGATACATGAGGCTATCAATGACCAGAAGATCCTAGAACTCACCTACAAGATGATTGAGCTGCTGACTGGAGAGGTGACACTGCTGGGACATTATACAGTAATGCTATGAAGAGATCAGGGGGATGACACTGTCATTGTATTTGTCAGGTTCCTGTAAGGTAAAACTTGGCACTCAAGAAGCAAATTAGCGTGAAAAAAAGAAGGTTCAGTTTATTTTGCATCCAACAAATGTGTTTAACGTTTTCGGGCCACAAAAGGACCTTCATCAGAACTGAATAAAATCTAGACGGAGAACGTATATAAACATAAAAAGAAAAAATATATCAGACAGTGCAATTCATTAACATATTGTATACAACAGTCCAGTTTAAACTTTATGGTAAGAGGTAGTGGTGTTCAGGACCATATGACAGAATGCTATAATGTAGTGATATGGGGAGTCCTCTATAGTTACAATACCCCTTCTGGATGGCCGTCAGCTTGGATTATATGCTGTCTGCAGCAGCAACATCTAAGTACAGATAAGTATGCGCTGGTCCATACGGGATCCCCTTCGGCATCCAGGTAATACCCTAATGGGGTAATGGGTTCTCTAACTTGATTTCATAAATACAAGCCACGTAAATATAATCAATGCCTACCACCAGCGATACTAATTAATTACATACTGCAGCGTATTACACTGTAGGGGTTTCTCTCTAATATCCATATTTCCGAGGGGGATCCTCCATGCGCCCTCAAAAACCACAATGTCTGTACTTAGATGTTGCTGCTGCGGACAGCATATAACCCATCCAGAAGGGGTATTGTAACTATAGAGGACTCCCCATATCACTGCATTGTGCTTTTTCAGCTTTTTTCTATATTTCCTTACAGCTATAGCTGTGCATCTCAGTTTTCCTGTTTGCAGATAGCACGTTGTGTTCTTCACCCACCGAGACCATCTCTATCTTGGAAACGGATTCCACAGCAGCTACCTTTTTCTAGATTGCTCATGATATGCTATAACCTCTAAAGTTTAAACTGGACTGTTGTATACAATATGCTAATGAATTGCATTGTCTGATATATTTTTTTCTTTTTAGGTTTATATACGTTCTCCGTCTAGGTTTTATTTAGTTCTGATGAAAGTCCTTTTGTGGCCCGAAAACGTTTAACACATTTGTTAGATGCAAAATAAATGGAACCTTCTTTTTTTTCACTCTAATTTGCTTCTTGAGTTCCAAGTTTTTTCTATAATTGTTACGGGCTGGATACCCTACTTGGGCACCACTATCTATTTATCGTAAGAGTGCCGTCATTTTTGTTGTATCTTGTAGATTCCTGTAAGGTGTCAGGATGTCACTGTTTATTTCTCCATGGAGGAGTGGGAGTATTTAGAAGGACACAAAGATGAGTACAAGGACGTCATGATGGAGGTTCCCCAGCCCCTCACATCACCAGGTAATAGACAGGACTAAATACACACGGCCTATAATTATCTGTATGTAAAGAATGAATTCAGTCCCTGTATGTGTTTCCTTCAGATCTATCCAGTAAGAGGACAACACCAGAGAGCTGTCCCCGTCCTCTTCTTCCACAGGATTGTAAACAAGAAGATCCCAATGTTCCTCAAGATCATCAGGTAGATGGAGAGAAGGTGTCATGAGATCTCCCCTATGATGTGTAGACGGCTGTGAAGGTCTTGTGCTCAGTCTTGTTTTATCCACCAGTATTATATGTTTTATGCTTGTGTAATGAGAGCGGTGGAGATGGCAGGATTAGAGCTGATCATAGATGTGACTTCTCTATCTGTCTGTGAGTTTTACAATATTTGTTTCAGGGTGAAGATCTGACCCATATTAATACTACAGAGACATATGTCAGGGGTGATGAGTGGTGTAAAGAGGAGATTCCTACAGATAACCGTCCAGGTGAGTAGTGCCCTCTATATTTACTTATTCAATGATTGATACAATTATGTGTTTGATTTTGTAGACTTTCTATTGAATCCATACTCTGTTTTGTACATGTACCTGTCACGCATAGTGTAGAAAAGACTAAGTGCAACACAAAGGTATGAGGGGGAAAAGGGGAATGGAGACCTCCTAGGCAGATCTAATAACACCTTACCTGCCCTACCGTCCCTAAGTTGGTTCCTCACCAATCTCCGAGCAGGAAACCTAAGCCCTGTATCTCCCTAGAGCTAAGCCCTGGATAGGGAGGGGGGGACGAGCACTGGTCAGTCCGACAACTCTTTGAAGCAGACTGGGGATTTATAAACACCAAGGTCCAGGTGTGTCAACTAGAGCCGGAAGGAGGTTGCCGCTGGGTCCAAGAGTCAGAAGTATTAAGGAGGTGTCTGTAATGCCAAATGCAGAAACCTTTTGCAGCCAGATGCAGAACGACAGTATGTTGCATCTGACACACCCGTGACACTACCTCATAAGCTATGCATTTCTCACCAGTCTATTAAGCAATTGGTGCTGGTCTCAGGACCTGGACATACATCGGTGATGGACTTGCAAGAGATGGCTTGCGTCTTACAAAACAGGAAAACACATTTGGTAGACACCTTGCTACCCTCATCAGGAAAGCTTTAAATTAGAGCAATATGGGATGGGAAATATACGGCCAGGAAGAAATATCCAACTAATGAATTATTTTGAGAACTCTGCTATTAGAAGTGGAAAGGAAGAACAAAAACAAAAAACTCTGAATGAAAATAGAGGAGCAAGAGAAACCAACTACAAATTAAAACTTGTCTATACAAATGCACAGAGTATGGAAAACAAAAAATGAGAATTGGAGCTGCTAACACAGGAAGAGAGATATAATGTCATAGGCATCAATGATACTTGGTGGGATGATGCACATGCTTGGAATACAAACCTTGACGGCTGCAACTTATTTATTAGAAACAGGATTAACAAGAAGGGAGGAGGTATTGCATTGTATGTTGGCAAAGCGTATATATCCACAAAGATCCAAGCTTAAGAGACTGGTGGCTCTGTAGAAACTGTTTGGGTAAGAATTCAACGAAAGAAGAACAGAAAGGACACTATTGTAGGTGTTTACTATAGGCCACCTGGACAGACAGAAGATATGGATGTACTATTTTTACATCATATGTCTCTGTTCTCAAAAAAGTATGACATAGTGATTATAGGAGAATTTAACTTTCCAGATATCTGTTGGGAATCTCTCTCAAGCAAAGGTACTGGGTCCAGAAAATTCTTAAGTTCTCTTGCTGACAACTTTATATTTCAAAAGGTAGAATAGAGAAGAAGAGGATCTGCAATTTTGGACCTAATTCTTATCAACAGCGAGGAAATGGTTGAGGAAGTAAAGGTGGCTGGGAATTTAGGAGGCAGCGATCATGCTGGCCTTGAATTTTGGATTACAACAAGAGGAAGACCAGCGAGGTCTCAGACTTAAAGTTTGGACTTCTTTAAGGCAGAATTTAATGGACTGAGAAAGAGGGTAAGAAAGGTCCAATGGCTGAATGTTCTAAAGGAAAGAAATGTCCAGGAAGGATGTGAGATTTTGCTAAATTAAATTCTCACTGCACAGTCTGTAACAATCCCGAAAAGAAGGAAGAATTGGAAGCATTTAAAGAGACAAGGGTGGATGAGCACAGAATGTAATCATTTGTTAAAGGGAAAATAAAAAAAAATATATCAAATGGAAAGAGGGAGGCCAATCTAAAGAAGAATATAATGCTGTTTGCAGGGAATGCTGGGCTAGAGTTAGAGCTAAAGCCAGTACTGAAGTAAGGCTTGCAAGGGAGACCAAGAATTTTGGGGGTATGTCAAAAGCAAAAGAAAAGTCAAAGATGCTATAGGATTTTTACAGGATGGAAAAGGTGAAGTGGTCAAAAATGATGTTGAGAAGGCTGAACTTTTCATTTCCTATTTTGCATCTGTGTTCTCTGAGAAAGCAATTGTAACATCAACTGATCTTCACGGTGCCATCGAAAGTATAAAATAATCCACACTATCCATTAACAGAGAGATGGTGAGGGAACACTTAGCTAATTTAAATGAATTTTAATCACTTAGCTAATTTAAATGAATTTTAATCTCCTGGTCCAGATGCATTACATCCTAGGGTACTGAAAGAGTTAGCAGAGGAAATTGCAGAACCCCTAGCCAGAATCTTTGAAAAATCCTAGAGAACAGGAGAAGTACCAGAAAATTGGAGAAGGAAAAATGTTGTCCCTATCTTCAAAAAAGGAAAGAAGACAGAGACAGGAAAAGATATTGAGTATGACAACACGGCAAACACAGTTTCTGACCGGCGGTAAAATCATCACTGCCGTTCAGATAGCCACGGTTTCCATGCTGTCAAATGGCAGCGTGAGCCCGCAGCTATGATCACAGGTATAAAGTTTACCTCCGGTCACTGGTGTGGGCTGATGGGACTACCGCTCCCATCAGCCGACGCCTGCTGCCGCTAATAACAATGAGAGCAGGAGCGCCTGATGGGAGTATTCATCAGCCAGCTCCTGCGCTGTAAATAAATAATTTAAAAAAAAAAAATGGCGTGGATTGATGTCATCTTTGTATTGTTAGGTGACATCAAGCTCATAGATTAGTAATGGAGAGGCGTCAATAAGACACCTATTCATTACTAATCCTATATTTATATTGTAAATAGAGACACAGCAAGAATAAAGTATTTTATTTGAAATAAAAACAACACACTTACTTTTTTTTAATTTAAAATAAACACAGTTATAATCCCCTAACGCCTAGTTCCACAACAATATCTCTCACCTGTCCATCGTTCTGTCCCACATCCTAATCCATGTCTGGTGATTAATAGTTTCCAACCTGGATGGTGCCAAGATGTTACCATCCAGGTCGAGAACCACTGATAAATGAGCTTGTGCGAATGCAGCATCAGTGACCAGCTGTGACATCGAGGTTACCACTAGTCACTGAGGCTGTGTTCCCAGCCGGGCTGAACTGCAGTGACCTCAGTGAGATCGCCAATAGCACCGTGAGAAAGTCTCACGGTGCAGACACGAGTTCACCGGGATAATTTCACTTCAGTAAATTTGAACTGCGGTGAACTCAACTCTACATTGTGAGACTTTCTCACGGTGCTAGCAGGGGTCTCACCGACGTTACCGCAGTTCAGCCTGGCTTTGAATGCAGCCTCTGTGACTGGCAATAACCTCGATGATGTCACCACTAGTCACTGATGCTGCAGCTCATTCACCAGTGGTTCTCAGCCTGGACGGTTGCATCTGTGACCAGCTGTGCGTTTTGCCTGGCTGGTTATCAAAAATACAGCGCAGGTGTCGGCTGATGAATACTCCCATCAGCCGATCTTGGTCTCATTCTTGTTAACCAAGGGTGGGTTGCACGTTAATGACCGGGCCAATTTTTACAATTCTGACCATTGTCTCTTTATGAGGTTATAACTCTGGAACGCTTCAACGGATCTTCGCGATTCTGAGACTGTTTTCTCGTGACATATTGTACTTCACGGTAGTGGTAAAATTTATTCGATATAACTTGCGTTTATTTTTGAAAAAAACGCAAATATGGCGAAAATTTAGAAATTTTGCAATTTTCAAGCTTTGAATTTTTATTCCCTTAAAACAGAGAAAAATGTCACACAAAATAGTTAATAAATAACATTTTCCACATGTTTACTTTACATCAGCACAATTTTGGAACCAAAATTTTTTTCTGTTAGGAAATTATAAGGGTTAAAAGTTGACCAGCGATTTCTCATTTTTACAACAAAATTTACAAAGCCATTTTTTTAGGGACCACCTCACATTTGAAGTCATTTTGAAGGGTCTATATGGCAGAAAATACCCAAAAGTGACACCATTCTAAAAACTGCACCCCTCAAGGTAAAAGCAGAAAATGGACAGATAAAGTTATGCAATTTCTCCTGAGTACGCCAATATCCCATATATGGGGGAAAACCACTGTTTGGGCACACGGCAGAGCTCGTATGGGAAGGAGCGCCGTTTGACTTTTTCAAACCAAAATTGGCTGGAATTGAGATTGGACGCCATGTTGCGTTTGGAGAGCCCCTGATGCACCTAAACAGTGGAAACCCCCCACAAGTGACACCATTTTGGAAACTTGACCCCCTATGGAACTTATCTAGATCTGTTGTGAGCACTTTGAACCCCCAAGTGTTTCACAAAAGTTTATAATGCCTCATTGTGAAAAAAAAAACAATTTTCCACAAAAATGATTTTTTAGTCCCAAACTTTTGATTTTTCCCAAGGAAATTGGACCCCAAAAGTTGTTGTCCAATTTGTCCTGAGTACGCTGATACCCGATCTGTGGGGAGGAAAACTGTTTGGGCGCATGGCAGGGCTTGGAAAGAAAGTAATAACTTTTTGGAATGCAGACGTTGATTCGGGTCATGTCCCGTTTGCAGTGCCCCAGATGTGCCTAAACAGTGGAAACCCCCACAAGTGACCCCATTTTGGAAACTAGACCCCTAAGGAACTTATCTAGATCTGTGGTGAGCATGAAAATAAAAAATCCTATTTTTTTCCCACAAAAATTATATTTTAGTCACCAATTTTTTATTTTCCCAAGGGTAACAGGAGAAATTGAACCACAAAAGTTGTTGTCCAATTTGTCCTGAGTACGTTGATTCCCCATATGTGGGGGGAACCACTGTTTGGGCGCACGGCATATCTCGGAATGGAAGGAGCACCATTTGACTTTTTCCAGCCAAAATTGGCTGGAATTTATATTGGACGCCATGTTGCATTTGGAGAGCCTCTGATGTGCCTAAACAGTGGAAAACCCCACAAGTGACCCCATTTTGGAAAATAGACCCCACAAGGAACTTATCTAGATGTGTGGTGAGCACTATGAAGCTCCAAGTGCTTCACCGAAGTTTATAACGTACAGCCGTAAAAACAAAATAATCATTTTTTTTTACAAAAATGATATTTTTGCCCCCAATTTTTTATTTTCCCAAGGGTAACAGAAGAAATTGGACCCCAAGAGTTATTGTGCAATTTGTCCTGAGTACGCTGATACCCCATATGTGGGGGTAAACTACTGTTTGGGCGCATGGCAGAGCTCAGAAGTGAAGGAGCACCGTTTGACTTTTTCAAAGCAGAATTGGCTGGAATTGAGATCAGACGCCATGTCACATTTGGAGAGCCCCTGATGTGCCTAAACAGTGGAAACCCCCCAATTCTAACTCCAACCCTAACCCCAACACACCCCTAACCCTAGTCCCAACCATAACCCTAACCATAAACCTAACCCTAACACACCCCTAACACTAATCCCAACCCTAACCCTAATCCTAACTTTAGCCCCAACCCTAACCCTAACTTTAACCACAACCCTAACCCTAAGGCCCCGTGCACACGTTGTGGATTTACTTGCTGATTTTTCTGCGCGGATTTTGCTAAAACCGCAGGTAAAACGACCTGCGTTTTACCTGCGATTTTAGCGTGGATTTGCTGCGGTTTTACCGCGGTTTTTGTGCGGATTTGCCTGCGGTTTTACACCTTTAATGGAATAGGTGTAAAACCTCTGCGGAATTCGCACAAAGAATTGACATGCTGCGGTTTTAAAACTGCACCAAATCCGTGCGGAAAATTCCGCATCATGTGCACAGCTTTTTTTTCCCCTTCACTAACATTGTACTTTACATGGCGTCCGGTTTTGCTGCGGATCCACAGCGATAAAACCGCTGTGGATCCGCAGCACAATCTGCAACGGGTGCACAGGGCCTAACCCTAATGGGAAAATGGAAATAAATACATTTTTTTAATTTTATTATTTTTCCCTAACTAAGGGGGTCATAAAGGGGGGTTTGATTTACTATTTATAGCGGGTTTTTATGATTGGCAGCTGTCACGCTAAAATTGCATAAAATAGTTTTTGCATCACCACATTTTGAGAACTATAATTTTTGCATATTTTGGCCCACAGAGTCATGTGAGGTCTTATTTTTTGCGATATGAGTTGACGTTTTTATTGGTACCATTTTTGAGCACGAGTTACATTTTTTGATCGCTTTTTATTTTGATTTTTGGGAGGTTAGAATGAACAAAAATCAGCAATTCATGAATTTCTTTTGGGGAGGCGTTTATACCGTTCCGCGTGTGGTAAAATTAATAAAGCAGTTTTATTCTTCGGGTCAGTACGATTACGGCGATGCCTCATTTATATCATTTTTTTGTGTTTTGTCGCTTTTATACCATAAAAACAATTTTATATAAAAAATAATTATTTTTGCATCGCTTTATTCTGCGAGCTATAACTTTTTTATTGTTTCGCTGATGATGCTGTATGGCGGCTTGTTTTTTTTGCAGGACAAGATGACGTTTTCAGTGGTACCATGTTTATTTATATCCGTATTTTTGATCACGTGTTATTCCACTTTTTGTTCGGCGGTATGATAAAGCATTGATTTTTTTTTTTTTTTAAGGGTTCATTAAAGGGGTTAACTAATGGGACAGTTCTGTAGGGCGGGTCGTTACGGACGCGGCGATACCAAATATGTGTACTTTTATTGGTTTTTTTTTTTATTTACATGAAAAAATGAATTTATTGGGGAATATTTTTTTTTTTCCTTTTATTTTGGAATTTTTTTTACACATTTATTAATTTTTTTTTACTCTTTTACTTTGTCCCAGGGTGGGACATTACTGTATAATACCAGATCGCTGGTCTCACAGTGTGCTCAGCACACTGTGCACTCTGTGAGACCAGCGATCTCACAGACACTGCTGCAGGCTGCTGAGAGCAGGCGCTGAGGAAACCGCCTCCCTGCAGGACCCGGTGGCCATCTTGGATCCTGGGCCTTGCAGGGAGGAAGGCCTCAGAACAGCATGATCACATCGCGCTGTTATGAGGGCCTCAGAGGAGCGCGCAGGGAGCGCCCTCCCTGCGTGATGCTCCCCTGTGCCCCCGGTACACCGCGATCATGTTGGATGGCGGTGTGCCGGGGTTAATGTGACTGGAGCGGTCCGTGACCGCTCCTGACACATAGTGCCGGGTGTCAGCTGTGATAATCAGCTGACACCCAGCTGCAATCAGCTGCGCTCCCCCCGGGAGTGCAGCTGATCGCATAGGACGTACTATTCCGACCATGGGAATGAGGTCACATGGACGGAATAGTACGTCGGATGGAATAAAGGGGTTGAAGGCAGCAGGTATCTGCTGATGGGAGCAGTAGTCCCATCAGCCGATACCAGTGACCGGCAGTAAACTTTATACCTCTGATCATAGCTGCGGGCTGATGCTGTCATTTGATAGCGTGGGAATCGCAGTTGTCTAACCAGAGATAATGATTTTTCCGCCCATCAGAAGTGGTTTTGCCGCGCTGTCATGCACATGAATGCACATGACAGTGTGGCAAACACTGGATGTTATGGTACCGAACCCAAACTGAACCGAACATCCAGGGGTCTGCCCTTTTCTAATAACTAACACTAGAGAAGACAGAGAAATGATTCAGAAGGATCCAGAGAAGCGTGAACAATGGGCAGCGACTAATAGAATGGTATTTAACAGGGAGAAATGCAAGATTCTACATCTGGGCAAGAAAAATTAAAATTACATCTATAGAATGGGAGTAACTGCACGTTTGAAAAAGACTTGGTTGTACTAAGAGGAGACTTAATAGCTGTCTACAAATATCTGAAGGGCTGTCACAGTGTAGAGGGGTCATCATTATTCTCATTTGCACATGGAAACACGAGTAGCAATGGAATGAAACTCAAAGGGAGAAGATACAGATTGGATATTAGAAAAACTTTTTGACAGTGAGGTTAATCAATGAGTAAAATGGCTGCCACGAGAGGTGGTGAGTTCTCTTTTAATGAATGTCTTGAAACAGAGGCTGGACGGACATTTGTCTGAGATGGTTTAGTGAATACTGCATTGAGCAGGGGTTGGACACAGTGACCCTTGAGGTCCTTTCCATCTCTAACATTCTATGATTCTAAGTCATGCCCACATACCTCACCTGGGTGACCTCAGATTGGGGCTGGTCAATGGGATGCGGCTTGGTCCCAAAAAATTTTAAGATCACCAATTTTCAGGATATCTGCCCACCTGGATGTCCCAGGCAGGAGATATTAATGCTATCATGAATTTAGCTTTCCATACATAGGGAACATGACCTATATGCCATTATACATCTGTGCAATATTAATCCGGCTCCACAAAGTCTACTAAAAATCCTTTGAAGACCAGAACAGTTACCTCCGAAGATTATAGATTTGTTGCATTTCAGCCTCTGGTATAGGTTTCTTATCTGCTCTGCATCAGATAACCCACTTCAATTCTTGTTTACAGCAGGGGGTCATAGTTGAATAGGGATTGAAATGAAATTCAAGCTCTTTTTCTCTCCACCCATGACAGCACCACGGAGAGGGGGATCCGCCCATCAGGGACAGGAACCTACAGATAAAAGGGCGTCACCTATCCTCCGCCACAGATGGATTCATGTCCCTGAAGGGGGACCTACGTGCGGCGTACCTGCGGATGGAAATCATGGATGCCGGGGCCAGCCCGTCCGGTAACGGCAGGGGGAGTCCTCTGTCGTGGCGGGTGCGGTGCCCGAAGCCGCCACCGCCGGGTCCGATGGGCTGCGGGGTGAGCGGGCGGGAGCAGTCGCCGCTCCGGCGAGGGGTCTGGGGCTGCCAGGGATCCAGCACGCGCGGGGCAGCGCAGGCTAATGGAGAATCCAAGATGGCGGCTGCCCCGGAAGTTGATGAGTGGTTTCCGGGTCCCTGGGTCAGCGCATGTGCTGTGCGCGCTCCCAGCAGAAAGCGGTGCAGGTCGGGGATGACGTCAGACGCCGGGAAATTTACAAAAGGGGCGCCTGTAGCTGCTCCTGACTGGAAGCGTCCTGTGGCAATGGATAGCGACCAGCAACAGGAGCAGCTCAGGCAGCAGCAGCCCAGACAGCAGCCTAAGCAGCAGTATCATCACCGGCATAAGGATCGGGACAGCCGAGAAGCCCAGTCTACTAGCTTCTCCACACAGCATAGCAAATCCGCTGCTAGGAGCAGATCGCCGTCTGCGGAGCTTCCTATCCAGAAGCCAATTCCGCCCCCCGAACCGGTACCTGCAATCGCAGAGGTGGCGAGTGATCTTCGTGAATGTGCACCATTGTAATAGCCTTCTCCTCCCTTATTAGGGAAAGAAGAAGGAAAAGAAGAAGAACAGGGAATGTCCCACCTGCAGCAGGGCCCTACCAGGGACATGGGACAAAGAGCTATGTGATTCCTGTACACAAGAAATTCTGTGTAGGGAAAGTCCGGATTTTGCCTCTGATCTCAGAGCGACTATCCGGTCAGAAATTCAAAGTGCAATGGTGTCACTAAAAAAAGGGGCAAAAGGAGGGAGGAAAAGCCCCTTGATAGAACCCCAGTCTGACCCCTCCACATCTGGGGAAGTTTTTTCAGACACATCAGCCTCTGTCCCCTCATCCTCGGACGAGGAAGAAGGGGGGCCCCATTGCTTTCATTTGGAAAAAGTGGACTCACTGGTAAAAGCTGTGAGAGCAACTGCGGGGGTATCGGACCCCCACCCAGATAGGTCCATCCAAGATATAATGTTTGGAGGGCTGGGCCAGAGAAGACGAAGGTATTTCCCATCAATGACAATGTTCAAGGCCTGATCAGGAAAGAATGGGGCAGGATAGATAGGAAAAACTCCTCAGTATCCTCTCTTAAAAGGAAGTATCCCTTTGATGAGGAAGCGTCTACATCATGGGACAAAACCCCCAGACTCGACGTGGCTATAGCCAAGGCCTCAAAAAGGTTCGCACTCCCCTTTGAAGACATGGGTACGCTTAAAGATCCCCTGGATAAGAAGGCTGACACCTTCCTCAAGGGTACCTGGGAGTCAGTAGGGGCAAACATTAGGTCATCTATAGCGGCAACCTTTATTTCCCGTTCCCTGATGGTATGGGTTGATCAACTTGAGAAACAGCTAAGGGAAGGGACACCCAGGAATAAGATGCAGGAGTCTATACCAATGATAAGGGGAGCGGCGGCCTTTTTAGCGGACTCACCAGCCGATTCAGTCCGCCTAACTTCTAAGACGGCAGGCCTATCAAACGCGGCCAGAAGAGCACTATGGCTGAAATGCTGGCTGGGTGACCTGCAGACCAAAATGAGACTATGCTCGATCCCATGTGACAGCAAGTTTTTATTTGGCGAAACATTGGACGATATTCTCCAGAAGGCAGGAGACAATAAGAAAGGGTTCCCCAACCTGACTCCGCTGCCCTTTAAACTTTCCTTTCAGAATAAAAAGTTCTTTTGGAGAAGGCCACCCAAAGAGCAGAGTAGATGGGAAGAAGGGACGAGGAGAGATAGAGGCTTCCTCTTCGGTAACACCTCCCGTGATAAAAAATCCTTGATGTTTCGCCCGAGGTGGGAGGAAGACTAACTTCTTCCCTTGCGGCCTGGGAGAAGATCTCGAGCAGTCCGTGGATATTGGGTCTGATCGAAACAGGTCTGAGGATAGACTTTCTCTCCCTCCCACCTCAAAGATACATAATTACGCCACCAAGATCCTCTGTACGGGAACAAAAAGGATTGGAGGGGGAAGTATTAAAACTACTGGGGAAGTCGGTCCTGCAGCAGGTTCCCCCTCAAGAGAGAGGCAGGGGGTTCTACTCCCCTCTATTTCTAGTGTCGAAGCAAGACGGCACTTACAGGACTATAATAAATCTACAAAGTCTGAATGTGTATGTCAGGAACCAGAGGTTCAAAATGGAGTCAATCAAATCTACCATCAAGATTCTGTTCCTTAATTGCTTTATGACGGTATTAGACCTCAGCGACGCGTACTATCACGTGCCCATTCACAGAGATCACCGCAAGTTTCTAAGACTGGCAGTCTCCATAAATGGAGTAGTAAGGGAGTTCCAGTACAAATTTCTGCCGTTCGGAATATCCCTAGCTCCTCAGGTCTTTACAAAAATAATTGAAGTAATGGCCCACATAAGGGAGCAGGACATTATCATAGTTCCATACCTGGATGATTTTTTAATAGCCAGCAACTCTGCCCAAAGTTGCAGAGAGCAGAGGGACAGAGTGATGAGTACACTACAAAAACTGGGCTGGCTCCTAAACATAGGGAAATCGAGGCTAGAGCCCAGCAGAACGCAAGAATTCCTGGGGCTCACACTGGACTCTGAAAAACAGGAGTGCCGACTTCCCAGACGCAAAAAAGAAAAGCTTATACATACAGTGGCGAAAGCCATACGGAACCCCTCTATGTCTCTAAGGAAGGCAATGTCACTGATGTGGTCTCTTTCCGCCTGCTTACCGGCGGTCCAATGGGCACAGCTGCATACGAGGGAGTTACAGTGGGACATACTGGCAAATCAGTCAGCCTTGAGAGGGCCCTGCAAGGCCGCGTAACTCTAGGTTCAGCAGCTATTCATTTCCTAGCCTGGTGGGGGAACACTGCCAACCTGTCCAGGGGGTCCCCTGGGTGACAAAAATGTCCCGCATAATCCCCACGGACGCGAGCCCCATGGGATGGGGAGCTCACATGGGTCGCGAGGTAGCACAGGGAGAATGGAGGGATCAGGAAATGGAGGCATCCTCGAACCAGAAAGAACTGTGTGCGGTAGACCATGCACTGTCACACTTTCTACCCTCCCTTTATAGGCTGCCATTTCCGTATATTCTCGGACAACCAGGTGACGATAGCTTAAATAAACCACCAGGTACCAGGTGGGTACAAGATCTCGAACCCTAATGAACTCTTCCTTCAAGCTTCTCAGCCTGGCATAGAAGAACTTGCTATCCCTCACGGCTTTACATATTCACGGAGGGACAACACAGAAGCAGACTTCCTGAGTCGCACCCGTCTGAGACAAGGCGAATGGGTTCTAAATTGGTCCATTTTTCAGCAGATTGTACAAATGTGGGGGACCCCGGACATAGATCTATTTGCCAATTTCAGGAACAAGAAGGTGGAACAGTTCTGCTCTCTAGATCCGAGGGGGAGCACCCGAGCTCTAGATGCCTTCTTGATACCATGGACCCACAAATTGACATATGCATTTCCTCTGATCATCCTCATTCCAGCCGTTATAAGGAAAGTCAGGGAGGACAGGGCAAATATGCTATTGATAGCCCCCTTTTGGCCCAAAAGAACATGGTTCTCCTGGCTGAGGATGCTCTCGATCTCCGATCCCTGGATCCTACCGGATCTCCCAGACCTTCTGTCTCAGGGACCAAGATTACACCCCCAGTCGAAGAACCTCCATTTAACAGCATGGATTTTGAGAGGGTAATATTGAGGGGGAGAGGGTTTTCAGAGAGAGTAATAGACACACTACTAAAAAGTAGGAAACCGGTCACGACTAGGGCCTATGGGAGGACCTGGAGGAAGTTTCTTTCCACCTCGGGGGTACATGTACAGGACTGGGTCCAGATTAATAAAATCCTTGAATTTTTGCAGAAAGGGTTGGAACGAGGCCTGGCAGTCGGTACTTTGAAAGTACAGGTAGCGGCTTTAGGGGCCCTATATAGCTATGATTTGGCGGGTAATCTGTTGTGAATGGGTTTGAGATGAGTTCTGAGCAGAGGCTCCCTCTGGTGGTTAAAGCGGTACTAGTGAGGATTGTGAGGACTGGGAATCAGGTGTTACTGACTGGTCTTATATAAGGGAGTCATTTTCCAATCAGGGTTGCCGGTGATCAATTGTTCTGGTCTGAATCCTTCTTTCCAGTTTCCCTTGTAGCCTGCTGTGTCGTGTCTGCATCTCCTGCTATCAGATAAGACAATTTCTTATTTTGTGTTTTTGCTATATTTTTGCATTTTGTCCTGCACTTCTGTGGGGGCCTTCTGGGTCCCCTCCGGTGGCTTTTGCCCTCTCAGTTTAGTCCAGCCACTGTGTTTTGTACTTTTGCTTTTTCCAGTTTTTTTTTCAGTGGCTGCTGTTTTGATTTTGTTACACCAGAGAACTAATTTAGGTGGTAGAGGTCGTGTGATCTCAGGTGATTTTGAAATTAGTAGAGTTGGTGTTTTTTCAGGGTTTTCTGAGATTGCAGTAAGTACCCTTCCTGTCCTTTTCTATTTAGATAGTTTGAGCCCCAGCGTTTGCTCATACTATTTTCTTTCTGTGTCAGTATTTCCTCTTGTCTAACCTCCATTACATGTTTGGGGGCTTTCTATTATCTTTGGGGTTCTGCTCCGGGGCAGATAGCTTTCCTATTTCTATCTTTAGGTGTAGTTAGTTTCTCAGGCTGTGACGAGGCGTCTAGGACCAACGTAGGTACGCTCCACGGCTGCCTCTAGTTGCGGTGGTTAGTCAGGGTACTGCAATCTCATAGATTCCAACTGCTCTGGTGTATTTCCTTTTTTACCTGCACTCCTCAGCTACCGTAACATAACAGTATCACCGGCCATAAAAATTGTATGGTACTCACAGAAGGGAAAAAATATTTTGAAGGAAGAAAAGTTGTCAGAGATATTTTTCTGTTTGTTGCATTTTTTTTTTTTTTTTCCCTCTGTATCTCTGGGTGCTGGGGAGGATCTTTTCTCCCAATGGAGTTTGCACAGTTGTCTGGCCGTGTGGATCAGCTTGCCACTGAGGTTCAGAGTATTGCTGCATATCTTGCTAGGTTGCCTGTTGTGGAACCTAGGATCCCCATGCCAGATTTGTTTTTAGGGGATCGAGCTAAGTTTCAGAATTTCAAAAATAATTGTAAATTGTTTCTTACCTTAAAATCTAAGTCCTCAGGAAACGCAGCGCAGCAGGTTCAAATTATCATCTCTCTCCTGCGCGGCGATCCTCAGGATTGGGCTTTTTCCCTGATACCTGGGGATCCTGTTTTGAGTGATGTTGATGCATTTTTTCAGGCTTTGGGGTTATTGTACGATGAGCCTAATGTCACTGATCAAGCTGAAAAAGCCTTGTTGGCATTAAATCAGGGGCTTGATGACGCTGAGTTATATACTGTCCCAAATGGAATGACGACGCTTTGGCGGCCCTTTTCCGGAAGGGTCTGTCGGATAATGTAAAGGATGTTATGGTGGGATTCCCTGTCCCCTCTGGTCTCAATGATTCTATGTCATTAGCGATTCAAATTGACAGACGTTTGCGTGAGCGGAGAAGTATGCGTGGAGTGGTGTTGCCTTGTGAGCCAGCTGCTGAGCCCATGCAGTGTGATGGAGTGGTGTCTGGGGCACAGCGTCATGAGTTTCGAAAGCGCAATGGGTTATGTTTCTACTGTGGTGATGCCTCTCATGCTATTTCAGTCTGCCCCAAGCGGGGAAGACATTTTGCACGCTCAGTTGTCTTGGGTAGTGTTCAGACTAAGTTTTTATTAACTGTCACTCTGATATGCTCTCTGTCCTCATTTTCTGCTCAGGCTTTCGTTGATTCTGGAGCAGCTATTAACCTGATGGATTATGATTTTGCTAAACGTTGTGGGTTTCCCTTGATACCCCTACAGAAGTCTATTCCTCTACTGGGGATCGATTCTACCCCTTTGGCTGAGAATAAACCCCAGTTTTCTACTCAGGTGATAATGAGGGTTGAACCTGATCACCAGGAGTGCTGCAAATTTTTGGTTCTATATAATCTGCATGACATTATAGTGCTGGGTTTCCCTTGGTTACAGTCTCATAATCCTGTTTTGGATTGGAAATCTGTGTCTGTAACCAGTTGGGGCTGCCAATGTGTTAATACCAACACTCCTGTTTTTTCTGCCTCCCCCCAGGCTGAGGATGTTCCTGACTTTTTGTTTGATTTTTCTGATGTGTTTAGCGAAAGTAAATCTGCATCCTTACCTCCCCATAGGAGCTATGACTGCGCTATTGAATTAGTGCCAGGTAGTAAATTCCCTAAAGGACGCCTTTTTAACTTGTCTGTACCTGAACATGACGCTATGCGGTCTTTATCAAGGAATCATTGGAGAAGGGTCATATCAGACCATCCTCTTCACCCTTAGGTGCCGGTTTTTTCTTTGTGGCCAAAAAAGATGGTTCATTAAGGCCGTGTATTGATTATCGTCTCTTAAACAATATTACTGTGAAATATCAATACCCGTTACCCTTGATTTCTGACCTGTTTTCCAGGGTGAAAAACGCTACTTGGTTTACCAAGCTTGACCTCAGGGGGGCGTATAACCTTATTCGCATTAACCCCTCTCTGACATTAGACGTACTATCCCGTCCATAAAACCCGTGCCATTCTGACCATGGACGGGATAGTACGTCATAGGCGATTAGCTGCGCTCCCGGAGGGAGCGCAGCTAATCGCCGCCTGGTGTCAGCTGATTATCACAGCTGACACCCGTGACTGTGTGTCAGGAGCGGTCACGGACCGCTCCCGGCACATTAACCCCTTGCACACCGCGATCAAACATGATCGCGGTGTACTGGGGGCACAGGGGAGGATCGCGCAGGGTGGGGGCTCCCTGCGCGCCCCCCTGAGACCCTCAGAGCAGCGCGATGTGATCGCGCTGCTCTGAGGGCTTCCTCCCTCCCAGGACCCGGATCCAAGATGGCGCTGGGGTCCTGGAGGGAGGCGGCTTCCTCAGTGCCTGCCGAGAGCAGGCATGAGGAAGCGTCCTGCACTGCCTGTCACATCGCTGGTGTGACAAAGTGCTGTGCACACTGTCACACCAGCGATCTGATGAAATACAGTGATGTCCCACCCTGGGACAATGTAAAAAAGTAAAAAAAAGTAAAAATAAACATGTGTAAAAAAAAATCCAAAATAAAAAAAAAAAAAAATAAATATTCCCCAATAAATTCATTACTTATTGTAAATAAAAAAAATAAAACAAAAAAAGTACACATATATGGTATCGCCGCGTCCGTAACGACCCCCCCTATAAAACTGTCCCACTAGTTAACCCCTTTTGTGAACCCCTTAAAAAATAAAAAATAAAAACGAAGCAAAAAATCAGTGCTTTATCATCATACCGCTGAACAAAAAGTGGAATAACACGCGATCAAAAAGACGGATATAAATAAACATGGTACCGCTGAAAACGTCATCTTGTCCCGCAAAAAACGAGCCGTCACACAGCATCATCAGCAAAAAAATAAAAAAGTTATAGCTCGCAGAATAAAGCGATGCAAAAATAATTATTTTTTATATAAAATTGTTTTTATTCTATAAAAGCGCCAAAACATAAAAAAATGATATAAATGAGGTATCGCCATAATCGTACTGACCCGAAGAATAAAACTGCTTTATCGATTTTACCACACGCGGAACAATAAAAACGCCTCACCCAAAAGAAATTCATGAATTGCTGATTTTTGTTCATTCTAACCTCCCAAAAATCGAATAAAAAAAAAAAGCGATCGAAAAATGTCACGTGCTCAAAAATGGTACCAATAAAAGCGTCACCTCGTCCCGCAAAAATTAAGACCTCACATGACTCTGTGGGCCAAAATATGCAAAAATTATAGCTCTCAAAATGTGGCGATGCAAAAAACTACTTTTTGCAATAAAAAGCGTCTTTTAGCGTGACAGCTGCCAATCATAAAAACCGCTATAAATAGTAAATCAAACCCCCCTTTATCACCCCTTAGTTAGGGAAAAATAATAAAATAAAAAAATGTATTTATTTCCATTTTCCCATTAGGGTTAGGGTTAAGGTTTCGGCTAAAGTTAGGGTTAGGGTTGGCGCTAAAGTTAGGATTAGGGTTAGAGTTAGGATTAGGGTTAGGGTTGGGATTAGGGTTGGGACTAGGTTTAGGGGTGTGTTGGGGTTAGGGTTGGAGTTAGAATTGGGGGGTTTCCGCTGTTTAGACACATCAGGGGCTCTCCAAATGTGACATGGCGTCTGATCTCCATTCCAGCCAATTCTGCGTTGAAAAAGTCAAACGGTGTTCCTTCACTTCTGAGCTCTGCCATGCGTCCAAACAGTAGTTTATCCCCACATATGGGGTATCAGCGTACTCTGGACCCCAAGAGTTATTGTGAAATTTGTCCTATTTCTTCTGTTACCCTTGGGAAAATAAAAAACTGGGGGCGAAAATATTATTTTTGTAAAAAAAATAAGATTTTTTTGTTTTTACGGCTGTACATTATAAACTTCTGTGAAGCACTTGGGGCTTCATAGCGCTCACCACACATCTAAATAAGTTCCTTGTGGGGTCTATTTTCCAAAATGGGTCACTTGTTGGGGATTTCCACTGTTTAGGCGCATCAGGGGCTCTCCAAATGCGACATGACGCCCCCAGACCATTCCATCAAAGTCTGCAATCCAAAACGTCACTACTTCCCTTTCCGAGCCCTGACATGCGCCCATACAGTAGTTTTCTCCCACATATTGGGTATCAGCGTACTCAGGACAAATTGGACAACAACTTTTGGGGTCCAATTTCTCCTGTTACCCTTGTGAAAATAAAATATTGGGGGCGAAAAAATCATTTTTGTAAAAAAAAAAAAAAGGATTTTTTATTTTTACGGCTGTGCGTTATAAACTTCTGTGAAGCACTTCGGGGTTCAAAGTG
>JARQOD010000003.1:24786626-24867713 GCA_033576555.1 Oophaga sylvatica | reverse complement strand
CCCTCTGAGGAAGGACGCCCCCCTTAAAAGGCCTCTCGGGGGAGTAGATGTTTGATATTGGGAGAGTTCCCTTTTTTTCGGATGGGAAATTCGTTTCAGTGGGACGGCCGGGGGGGTTCTTATGGGAAGGAAAGGGGATTAATTGAGGAGGAGTTTCGTTAGGAGGAGGTAAAGTCGGGTTTAAAAAAGCCGCATGTTCGGGAGTCCGTGCTTCGCGCACACATTGCAGTCGGATGGCTTAATGTGTAATAGAGGAGGAACGTCTTTGTCAGATAAGGTTTTATGGAACGCATTTTTTGATAACTTTTCTTGCTTACGGAGTTAAAGGTAATTGGATTCTGCCCTGAGTGGATGTGTTTATTCAGCTTAGTAAATCTCTATTCCTTTAGGGAAAAGGGAGCTTACAGGAGCCTTTGGATAGAAGGCAGAATTGGCGGCAAAGCAAGCTATGGGCTGGGGTCATGGATTTCGAGCAGTGCTAGGTCCATGTGTGCGCTAGGTTTTAAGTGGTTGGGCACGTTGAAGGGGTTGAAAATGAATCTGTTATCTGAGATACGGGAAACTTGTGAATGGTTAGAAACGGCAGCCTGTTATATCTTTGTGCCGGTCTGGATACGGCTCTTGTGGCCAAAGCGCAAGTTCGCGGTACAGTCAGAAGAGCTTTATGGCTCAGGGCGTGGGCGGGGACGCAGTTTCAAAAAGGGTTGTTGGCCTTTCCTTACGGGTGGCCCTTTTTTGGATCCCCCACAGAGCTGATTTCCAAGGCTAAGGCAAGGAATCAGCATTACAAGGAAGGGCATGGCCTCGGTGTCCAGTAAGCTGGTGTTTATTGTGGCGGCGGTCCTTTGGGGGAGGCGATTAGTCACTCCTCGTGGGGTCGGGTGGTCCTTTTTTAGGAAAGAAATCCTCAGAAATCGTACTCCCTGGAAAGCAGAGTTTCCGCCAGAAAAGCGGGATGAAAGAAACCGCAAAGTCGGATTGACGCCAGGGGTCAACTGGGTTTCGAGTGGGGGGTCGCTGTTTTTTCAAGGAGAATTGGTGGCTCGGTTCCCGATTCTGGGTAACGCGGATAGTGTCGGCAGGCTATTTCATAGGTTTGCTTCCAACCCCAAATGTTTTTTGTATTTGCGTTCGTCGGACCGAGCTTGTTGCGCTCTTCAGCGAGAGGTGAATGCTACTAAAAAGGGTTAGTGATACCGGTTCCGTAGGGACGAGGAAAAGGTTTTTATTCCAACCTTTTTATAGTTCCAAAAGGGAACAAAAATTTTGCCCGATTTGGATCTCAAGCGTTAAACGGCTTGTTTCCCTACCGGAAAAATTTGCTTGGAGTCGTTTGTTCGTTGGGCAGTCTGTCACAGAACGATTTTCTGGGTCAATCGCATTCGGACGCCTTTTGCTATTCCATCGGAAAGGTCACGCGCTTTCTTCGATTTGTAGGTGAATCATTAAAGTTCGTGGCCTGCCTTCGGCTTGCCTAGCGCCAGGGTTTTCAAAAGTTCTGGCGCCCCCTGGATCCTTCGAGACGGGGTTCGATTTCCTTATCTGGCGTTTTTTGATCGTGTCTTCTCGGAGGGGGGCTTTTCGGTCGGGATTTGTCTCTTCGTTTCTGAAGACTTCGGTTGGCTGGTCAATTGGGAGAGTCGTCCCTGGAACATCAAGGACAATTTCTTTTTGGGAATGCATCTCGACAGTTTCGGTCGGTAGTTTCCTTACCACCAGACAAACAGTCATGTTTCTTCGAAATGTACGATTATGACAGCCTCAACGGCAATGTCCCTACGGAAGTGTATGCGTTTCTGGGATGATGGTGGCGTCATGGAGGCAATTCCTTTTGCCCAGTTCACTCCTGGACTCTTCAAAGGTTCATCTTGAGTCGATGGAACCAGTCGCAATCGCTGGATTGCAGTGTCACCATTTCTCGCGCGGTGGGGATTTCTGAATGGTGGTTACGTCCAGGGGCATCTCCCTGGGGAAGTCTTTCCTCCCTCTGAAGTGGTCAGTCAATAACCACGATGCAGCCTGACGGGCTGGGGGGGTGTTTGGACCAATCTTGGATTCAGGGGTATGGTCCCCGGAAGAGTCTGTGCTTCCGATCAATATCTGGAATTGAGGGCGATTTTTCTTTGCCTCAACATTGGACGGTCCCTTTGAGCGGTCTGCCATCGTGTGCAGACAGACTATGCGACGGCTGTCGGTTTTATCAATCACCAAGGTGGGACAAGGAGTTCAAGACTCATGGTAGAGGTGTCCCGAATTCTGATTTGGGAGAGGCAATGTACAGCATTTCGGCGATTCACATTCCAGGGGTCCAGAATATTACAGCGGACTTTCTCAGTCGCAGAAGGATGGATCCCGGGGAATGGAGCCTCCACCGGAAGTCTTTCACTACTGTGCTCTCGCTGGGGAACCCCCCAAGTGGATTTGATGGCTTCCAGGTCCAATGCCAAGTTACCGACATTCATGTCCAGGTACAGGACCCGAAGGCGGTGGCGGTGGATGTCTAGTGGCTCAGTGGGATCAGTTCAAGCTGATTATGTATTCCCGCGATATCCTTACTTCTCTAGTGCTGCGTCGGATAGACTAGAGAGAATTCCAGCTATTCTGATAGCTCCAGATGGCCAAGAAGGGTGTGGTTCTCGACAATAATGTCGCTGTTGGCGGCACCTCCGTTTCCACTCCCTCTTCAACAGGACTTGTTG
The DNA here is from genome assembly GCA_033576555.1 of Oophaga sylvatica. Taxonomy (NCBI): domain Eukaryota; kingdom Metazoa; phylum Chordata; class Amphibia; order Anura; family Dendrobatidae; genus Oophaga; species Oophaga sylvatica. The sequence continues at coordinate 24,865,014 of JARQOD010000003.1, read as the reverse complement.
ATCAGGGGCCCATTTGTCATCCGGACTTGATGTCCCTGCGTTTGACGGGTGGCTCTTGAGACCGAGATCTTGACCCGTAGAGGTTTTTCAGCCGAGGTCATTGCTACCCTTCGTGCTGCAAGATATCCGGCTACTTCTAGGATTTACCACAAATTTGGAAACCTTCTTTTCGTGGTGTTTGGGGTCTTCTCGGAACCGAGAAAGTTTTCCATTCCCAACCTGTTGGCTTTTCTGCAACATGGGTAGACAAGGGTTTGGCAGTTAGCATCTGAAAGGTCAGATTTTGCTCTGTCCTTATTATTCCGGAGAACCATTGCTTCGAATAGAGACGTGATCTCTTTTTTCGAGGTAATCTCTCGTAAGTTTCCGCCGCGGAAGGCAACTGTGTCTCCTTGGCGGTCAACCTTGTTTTGGGGCTCTTCAGCATAAACCTTTTGAACCTATGGTTTCTGCTAGCCTTTCTTTACTTTCTTGGAAGTGGCTTTCCTTGTTGCAGTCACTTCCTTGAGGAGAGTTTCTGAATTGGCAGCTTTTCTTGCTCGCCTCCTTTTCTGGAGTTTTTTCCGGATGTGTAGTGCTTCGCACTCGGGGTGATTTTTTGCCTAAAGTGGTGTCACAATTTCTTGTTAACCAGGATATTGTGTTGCCCTCACTCTGTCCGGATCCGAAGAATACGAAAGGCGAGATTTAAACACATTGGATTTAGTGCGGGCCTTGAAGTTTTATCTATCTATTACTCAAGGTTTTCGTAAGACGGACTCCCTGTTTGTGGTTCCGGCAGGTCGTCGGCGTGGTCAACGAGCTTCCAAGGGTTCTATAGCTCGTTGGATCCGGTCAGCTATTTTGGAAGCTTACGTCTTCGGGGTGAATCTTGCCGATTAAGATTCGTGCCCATTCACGAGAGCTGTGGCTTCATCCGTGGGCTTTTTCATCAAGGTGCTTCGGCAGTGCAGCTTTGCCGAGCGGCGACTTGGCACTCTGTCCACACGTTTACAAGATTTTATAAAGTGGACGTCAGTGCTTCCGTGATGCAGCCCTCGGACGTAGGGTCCTGCAGGCAGCTGTAGTTTAAGTTTGGATGAACTTGTGTTTAGCGTGGTTGCGCTTTGTTGTTAAGGTTGTTGGGTTTCTGCCTTTATTGGTTTTTTCCCACCTTATTTTTGAACTGCTTTGGGACGTCCCATCAGTAATGAATTACTGTGGCTCTCTTCCTTCATTGCAGCTGAAACACGGATTTTGGTAAAGATTACCTGTAAAATCCTTTTCAGCGAAGGAAGGAAAGAGAGACCAGCACCCTCCCACGGCAGAGTGTGTTGATGTTTTCAGATGCAGCGCGACCCTTATCTGATAGCGATTATCTGGGCTGAGGTCAGCGCGCTAAGGCTCTGTTCCAGCATCGCCAGCTCATCGCAGTAGTCAGGTTCCGTGAGTAGTACCTGGAACTCTGTGGTTTTTGGCTTTCTTTGCATGCATAACCTGTATCCTTGTGTTTTTCTCTGAAGTTCCTTCAGAAGGGGTTATGTTGCTCCGTGGTGATCTTGGCTCTTTTCCTAAAAGCTTTGATACGACTGGAGCTGAGTAGGAGGAGCCCGAGCTGGAGGGGCCAGCCAGTCATCACTCTTTTGATCTGAGGTAACATCCTGATCTGGGGCTCCGCCTACCCATCAGTAATGAATTACTGTGTCTCTCTTCCTTCCTTCGCTGAAAAGGATTTTACAGGTAAGTCTTTACCAAAATCCGTGTTTTATTTTCATGCCCGGGCATTTATAACTTGTGTGAAGCATTGGGGGTTCAAAGTGCTCACCAAAGATCTAGATAAGTTCCTTAGGGGGTCTAGTTTCCAAAATGGGGTCACTTGTGGGGGATTTCCACTGTTTAGGTCATCTGGGGCACTGCAAACGGAACATGACCCCCATCAACGTCTGCATTCCAAAACGTTACTACTTCCTTTCCAAGCCCTGCCGTGCGCCCAAACAGTTTTCCACCCCCACATATGGGGTATCAGCGTACTCAGGACAAATTGGACAACAACTTTTGGGGTCCAATTTCCTTGGGAAAATTCAAAAATTTAGGACTAAAAAATCATTTTTGTGGAAATTTTTTATTTTTTTTTTTCACACCCAGGCATTATAAACTTTTGTGAAACACTTGGGGGTTCAAAGTGCTCACAACAGATCTAGATAAGTACCTTAGGGGGTCTAGTTTCCAAAATGGTGTCACTTGTGGGGGGTTTCCACTGTTTAGGGCATCAGAGGTTCTCCAAGCGCGACATGGCGTCCAATCTCAACTCCAGCCAATTTTAGTTTGAAAAAGTCAAACGGCGCTCCTTCCCTTACGAGCTCTGCCGTGTGCCCAAACAGTGGTTTTCCCCCACATATGGGGTATTGGCGTACTCAGGAGAAATTGCATAACAACCTTATCTGTCCATTTTCTCCTTTTACCCTTGTGAAAATAAAAAAAAAGTTTGTAAAAGATCATTTTTGTGGCTAAAAAGTTAAATATTCATTTTTTCCTTCCACGTTGCTTTAGTTCCTGTGAAGCACCTGAAGGGTTAATAAACTTCTTGAATGTGGTTTTGAGTACCTTGAGGGGTGCAGTTTTTAGAATGGTGTCACTTTTGGGTATTTTCTGTCATGTAGACCCCTCAAAGTGACTTCAAATGTGAGGTGGTCCCTAAAAAAAATGGCTTTGTAAATTTTGTTGTAAAAATGAGAAATCGCTGGTCAACTTTTAACCCTTATAACTTCCTAACAAAAAAAAATTTTGATTCCAAAATTGTGCTGATGTAAAGTAGACATGTGGGAAATGTTATTTCTTAACTATTTTGTGTTACATATTTCTCTGTTTTAAGGGAATAAAAATTCAAAGTTTGAAAATTGCTAAATTTTCAAAATTTTCGCCATATTTGCGTTTTTTTCAAAAATAAACGCAAGTTATATGGAAGAAATTTTACCACTAACATGAAGTACAATATGTCACGAGAAAACAATCTCAGAATCGCGAAGATCCGTTGAAGCGTTCCGGAGTTATAACCTCATAAAGAGACAGTGGTCAGAATTGTAAAAATTGTCCCGGTCATTAACGTGCAAACCACCCTTGGGGGTGAAGGGGTTAAGCACAGGGATGAATGGAAGACGGCATTTAACACCCCTGAAGGGCATTTTGAGTCCTTGTGATGCCCTTTGGGCTCACTAATGCTCCTTCCGTCTTCCAGTCCTTCATGAATGACATTTTCAGGGATTTTGTGGACAAGTTTCTGATTGTTTATTTGGATGATATCTTGATTTTTTCTAATGACTGGGACTCTCATGTGAAACATGTTCGAACTGTATTCCAGATTTTGAGAGAGAATGCTCTGTATGTGAAGGGATCAAAGTGTCTTTTTGGCGTACAGAAGATCTCATTTCTGGGATTCATTTTGTCCCCATCTGTTATTGAAATGGACCCGGTCAAGGTTCAGGCCATCTGTGATTGGGTCCAACCTACTTCATTAAAGGCTCTTCAGAGATTTTTGGGTTTTGCCAATTTTTATCATAAATTTATTGGTAATTTCTCTGTTATTGTTAAACCATTAACTGATTTGACCAGAAAGGGTTCTGATGTGGTGAATTGGCCTCCTGAGGCAGTCTCTGCGTTTCAGGAACTTAAGCAGAGATTCACTTCTGCTCCTGTTCTACGGCAGCCTGATGTTTCTCTGCCATTTCAGGTGGAGGTTGATGCCTCTGAAATTGGGGCAGGTGCCGTTTTGTCCCAAAAAGATCCAGAGACCTCTAAAAGTAACCCTTGTGCCTTTTTCTCTCGAAAATTTTCTCCTACTGAACGTAATTATGACGTGGGTAATCGGGAGTTATTGGCCATGAAGTGGGCTTTTGAAGAGTGGAGACATTGGCTGGAGGGAGCCAAACATCAGGTGGTGGTCCTTACGGACCATAAGAATCTGGTCTATCTGGAATCTGCCAAGCGACTCAATCCTAGACAGGCCAGGTGGGCCTTGTTTTTCACACGTTTTAATTTTGTGGTTTCCTTTCTTCCTGGCACTAAGAATGTTAAGGCGGATGCCCTCTCGAGGAGTTTCCTTGCGGACTCTCCTGAGCTATCTGATCCCTCTGTTATTTTGAAGGAGGGTGTAGTTCTTTCCGCCATCTTGCCCAATTTGAGACTTGCTCTGGAGGGGTGTCAGGAGGATAGGCCTGAGCGCTGCCCTGTTGGAAAATTGTTTGTCCCGGACCAATGGAAAAAGAGTGTGATGTCTGAGATTCATTGTTCCGCATTGGCTGGGCATCCCGGAATTTTTGGTACCAGAGACTTGGTTAGTCGGTCCTTTTGGTGGCCTACCTTGTCTCGCGATGTCAGGTAATTTGTGCAGTCCTGCGGGACTTGCTCTCGCTCCAAGTCTTGCTCTCGCTCTAGTGGTTTGTTGATGCCATTGCCTGTGCCCAAGAGACCATGGACCCATATCTCTATGGATTTAATTTCCGATCTTCCTGTTTCTCAGAGAATGACCACCATCTGGGTAATTTGTGATAGGTTTTCCAAAATGATACATCTTGTGCCATTACCTAAGTTGCCTTCCTCCTCTGAATTGGTGCCGTTGTTCCTTCGGCACGTGGTTCGTTTGCACGGCATTCCTGAGAACATTGTGTCTGACAGAGGAGTCCAGTTTGTTTCCAGATTTTGGAGGACTTTTTGTTCTAAACTGGGTGTTCAATTGTCTTTCTCCTCGGCATTTCATCCTCAGACCAATGGTCAAACTGAGAGAACAAACCAGACATTGGAGACTTATCTAAGATGCTTTGTGTCTGCTGATCAGGATGACTGGGTCTCTTTTTTGCCTTTGGCTGAGTTTGCTCTTAATAATAGGGCTAGCTCTGCCACTTTGATGTCTCCGTTTTTCTGTAATTCTGGGTTTCACCCTCGATTTTCTTCAGGACAGACGGAGGCTTCTGTCTGTCCAGGTGTTGACTCTGTTGTTGAGCGTATGCAGCAGATTTGGGACCAGGTAGTGGAGAGGTTGTCCCTCTCTCAGGAGAAGGCCCAGCGGTTTGCTAACCGGCATAGGACTGATGGTCCTCGGTTTAAAGTGGGGGACTTGGTCTGGTTGTCCTCAAAGAATATTCCTATGAGAGTAGCATCTCCTAAATTTAAGCCTAGGTTCATTGGACCTTATAAGATCATGGAGATTATTAATCCTGTTTCTTTTCGTTTGCTTCTTCCAGGGACATTTAAGATCCATAACGTGTTCCACAAGTCCTTGTTGAAGAGGTTTGTTGAGCCAGTGGTTCCTGCTGCTGTGCCTCCTGACCCTGTTTTGGTTGAGGGCAATCTGGAGTATGTGGTTGAGAAAATTTTGGATTCTCGTTTTTCTAGACGAAGACTCCAGTATTTGGTTAAATGGAGAGGTTATGGTCAGGAAGACAATTCTTGGGTGTTTGCTTCGGACATCCATGCTAGGAGACTTATCCGTGCGTATCATAGAACTCATCCTGACCGACCTGGTTGCTCAAATGAGGGTTCGGTGACCCCTCCTCAAGGGGGGGGTACTGTTGTGAATGGGTTTGAGATGAGTTCTGAGCAGAGGTTCCCTCTGGTGGTTACAAGCGGTACTAGTGAGGATTGTGAGGACTGGGAATCAGGTGTTACTGACTGGTCTTATATAAGGGAGTCATTTTCCCATCAGGGTTGCCGGTGATCAATTGTTCTGGTCTGAATCCTTCTTTCCAGTTTCCCTTGTAGCCTGCTGTGTCGTGTCTGCATCTCCTGCTATCAGATAAGACAATTTCTTATTTTGTGTTTTTGCTATATTTTTGCATTTTGTCCTGCACTTCTGTGGGGGCCTTCTGGGTCCCCTCCGGGGGCTTTTGCCCTCTCAGTTTAGTCCAGCCACTGTGTTTTGTACTTTTGCTTTTTCCAGTTTTTTTTCAGTGGCTGCTGTTTTGATTTTGTTACACCAGAGAACTAATTTAGGTGGTAGAGGTCGTGTGATCTCAGGTGATTTTGAAATTAGTAGAGTTGGTGTTTTTTCAGGGTTTTCTGAGATTGCAGTAAGTACCCTTCCTGTCCTTTTCTATTTAGATAGTTTGGGCCCCAGCGTTTGCTCATACTATTTTCTTTCTGTGTCAGTATTTCCTCTTGTCTAACCTCCATTACATGTTTGGGGGCTTTCTATTATCTTTGGGGTTCTGCTCCGGGGCAGATAGCTTTCCTATTTCTATCTTTAGGTGTAGTTAGTTTCTCAGGCTGTGACGAGGCGTCTAGGACCAACGTAGGTACGCTCCACGGCTGCCTCTAGTTGCGGTGGTTAGTCAGGGTACTGCAATCTCATAGATTCCAACTGCTCTGGTGTATTTCCTTTTTTACCTGCACTCCTCAGCTACCGTAACATAACAGTAATCCCTGGATAGCTCAGTTTATAAAAGCGGCAGTCAGATCTAAACCGATAGTGGGTCGGAAAATGCCAACCTGGGATTTCAACTTAGTGTTATCTGCGCTAACAGAGCCTCCATTTGAACCAATCCACTCAGCCCCCTTAAAGATAATATCTCTTAAAACAGTCCTGCTAGTGGCATTAACATCGGCGTGCAGAGTAAAGCGATATTCAGGCCCTATCTGCAGTTCCACCCTTCACAAAAATACTGGAGGATAGAGTCATCTTGAAACCTGACCCAGCTAAGGTAGCGTCACGCTTTCATAGGTCCCAAGAAGTAGTCCTCCCCTCCTTCTTCCCCAACCCTAAGAATAGGGGAGAAGAGAAGTTCCACACCCTCGACGTAAAGAGGTGCCTAGTGCAGTATCTAGAGGCCACCAAGGGGTGTAGGAAGGAATGGTCTCTTTTTGTGTGTTTCCAGGGACCTAGGAAGGGTCGAAAAGCATCTTACATTTGTGACTGCACTTCTAAATTTGACAAAGCCAACCTGAGCTCATATTAGTGTTGGGAGTATCTCTTCTAATCTGTTTGCCATAAATTTGGAAATTATTTTGACATCCTGGTTTATGAGGGATATAGGTCTATAGGATGCTGTTTCTTCCACGCATTTCCCCTCTTTTGCTACCAGACTAATATGAGCTCTGTTCGTTCCTATCAATAAATCAGCTCCTTGCAGTATTTCAGTATACCATTCAGTTAGAGTAGGAGCTATTTGTTGGGTCATGACTATATAAAAGTCTCCCGTATATTCATCCGGTCCAGGTGCCTTGCCGACTGACAAGGAGCCAATTGTATTCTTCACCTCCTCATTTGTGACTGGAGCATTTAACATATGTAAATACAACTCTGTGACATTAAGCATTTTAATTTTTCCCCAAAGTTTTATCCCCACCCCCTCCCCCGTTCTCATCTTGCTTTTCCTCCAGACATAGGTTTGCATAAAATTCCCTCAGAATTCAACTTATACTCCTGAGATTATCTACTAATATTCCATCCTTTAAGTTTTAAGATACCTTATTTCTCTGCCCCTTTCTGCCCTTTGCTAAATTTGCTAGCAACCTTCCTGCTTTATCCCCATACCTCCTTAATTTGATTTCCATTTGTGTCCTTATAAATAATTCTCTTTTTTCTGACCATTCATTAAAGATTCTTTTGGCCTCCTTCCATTCTTCTTTAGCCTTTTCGTTTTTTTGGTGTTGAAAATCTACACATTTTTCCTTTAACTTATTGCTAAATTCCTCATGTTTATTACTTGTTTATTCTTTAAGGTACGCACTTACACTATTAATTTCCCTCTCAATACCTTCTTTCGTGCTTCCCAGTAAGTATGTGGTTTCAGATTATCAGACATATTATGATGAGGATATTCCTCCAACTATTCTTTCCATACCACATTAAGTTATTGATCTCTAAGGAGAAACATTGGAAATCTTCATATGTAATCCATTCCCCAAGGATATTGTTCGAGAAAGTTTAAAGACACTGGCGCATGGTCCGAGACAACATCTCCTCAATTCTCGCCTCTCTACATCTATGTAGTAAATCTCTACTCACCAGCAGGTAGTCAATTCTGGACCAAATTTGGTGCAAGTGAAAAAAGTGTGTGAATTCTCCACTCATTAGGGGATTCCACTCTCCAAATATCTATCAAATCTTCATCTTCTATTAACTCTCCCAAAAAAGTTGATTTCCCACTTATTTTTTCTTTTGTCCCTCCTCGTATATTATATAGAGTCAGTACAAACAGAGTGATCTATTTCAAGTGTTTATTTCTGTTAATGTTGATGATTATGGCTTACAGCCAATGAAAACCCAAAAGTCATTATTTCTGTAAATTAGAATACTTTATAACACCAGCTTGAAAAAATGATTTTAAAATCTGAAATGTTGAGCTACGGAAATGTATGTGGAGTAAATGCACTCAACACTTAGTCGGGGCTCCTTTGGCATCAGTTACTGCATCAATGCGGCATGGCATGGAGGCGATCAGTCCATGGCACTGCCAAGGTGTTCTTGACAATACCCCAAAGATTCTCTATGGGGTTAAGGTCAGACGAGTTTGCTCGCCAATCAAGCACAGTGATACTGTTGTTTTTAAACCAGGAATTGGTACTTTTGGCAGTGTGGACAGGTGCCAAGTCCTGCTGGAGAATGAAATTTCCATCTCCAATAAGCTTGTCGGCAGAGGGAAGCATGAAGTACTCTAAAATTTCCTGGTAGATGGCTGTGCTGAATTTGGTCTTGATAAAACACAGTGGACCTACACCAGCAGATGACATGGCTCCCGAAACCATCATTGGTTGTGAATATGTAAGCAGGTTGCGGGATGCAGTGACGCATGGGAGGCAGAGCAAGGGTTAACAGTATAACATTTAATGGAACAATAAAGGTGCTCCTCGCAGGGAGATAAACAGTTAAATTGAAAAGAGAAATTGCAATGTAACAACAGTCCAGATATCAAACTTATTGTGTCCTTAGGTTCCTCAGCCGCAGATGATCCGTTGGGGGTTGCAGTACCGACAACGGCCGGGGTAGTGTCCGCAGATGGGGTCCCACAAACGACGGTCCAACTTCTGGCGGCAACGGGCGGTCTCCGTTACCCGTTGAGCCCTAGTCCATAAGCCTGTGCAGCTAAAGTAACAAGAGCTTCAGCAATACCAGGATCAAGCGTGGGCTGATGTGTGCTGTCTGGCAGAGAGGACCGCAAACTACTGTCCTGTAACCGGCCCTCACTTTTCTTCACGTGGACGATATTAACTGTCACTGGGCACACGGCTCTCTTTACACTGACTGTCTGGCTGTCACTGGGCACACGGCTCTCTATACACTGACTGTCTGGCACACTTTCTTAATCTCTTGCGTGGCTTGTCTCCACGCTGTCTGTCACCCTGTGGAGCATGCCACACGCCTGCTTCTGCTAGCGCTGCCGGCGGGAAACTCACTGCTGCTTCACGCGCTTTCAGCCCTCTGCCCAGCTTAGACACGCCCTCTCTTCCTGGGTCATGGGGTCTGTCCGGTCCCCTATTCCTTCCCCAGGCAACATGGGACGCAGCCTCAACAGTTCCATACCCTGCTTAATACTGGTACCTGCAACCTGGTCTTCCTCCTTACACTCCCCCTCTTCTTTAGCTTGCCATTCCACAGGCGAGAGTTCCTTCAGCAGACATTGACACTCTTCCATTTCTCGAACAATTCTCTGCCAAATAAACTGGTCTTGTTCAGTGAGAGGTATTCCAGGTGTCATCCGCTCAGTACGGCGTTGTTCAAGTTGAATTGCAGAGTCAGGTTGAGTGGTAGAGTCAGGTTGAGTGGTAGAAGACGGAAAAATGCCCAGGTCCAATGAATCAGCCATCTCGGGAGTTTCAGGCCTACGCACTTCCCTTGGACTGGCAGGCGGCAAACTATCCATTTCAGAGAGCGAGGCAAGTGGTCCTTCCTCCGCACATTCGGGAACCGTGGGAGTGAGCGTTTCAGGGACACTTGGCACTCTCTCCGCTCCTTCAGGGTCTTGTGACAGGGAAGGATGCAACATACTTAGGTGGACTATTCGGGTAGGCGCCCCTTCATCCCCTTCTGGTTGAACTTCATAGACAGGGCCATTGGATCCAATTTGGTGTTTCAACTGGTACGGAGTCTTTCGCCAACGATGTTCTAACTTGCCTCGAGGTCGCTTGTCTTAGACCAACACTCTGTCTCCGGCCTTGAAATGGTGCTCAATCTCTCGAAACCTAGTCTGCACCAGCCAATGGAGAGTCTGCAACCGGTGACGATGTTCACGGACCCAGGAAGACACTCCTGTCCATGGGTAGTCTTCTCCTGGATCCAATTCCAACTCCATAATCTCCCATCCTTCTCACCCGAACAGCAGGGTGTACGAATTGTATCCGGTTGTACTGTGCACTCAATTGTTGTACACCCAGACCAATTCAGCCATGTACTCAAGCCAACGGACTTTCCTATTTTCTTCCAATGTTCTCAACATCTGGATCAGCATCTGGTTGAAGCGCTCACAGGCTCCATTCCCTTGCGGATCATAGGGCGTTGTCCTGGACTTCTCAATCTGGTACAGACGGTGTAGCTCCTCCATCACTCGACCTTGGAAACAAGCGCCTTGGTCAGAATGAATCCTCTTCGGACAACCGTACACCCGGATGAAGTCTCAACAGACAGCCTGCGCAGCTGACCCGGCAGTCTGATCCCGGGTCGGAGTTACCACAGCGAACTTGGTAAAGTGATCTGTCATCACCAAGCAATGTTCGAACCTGTGATGAAGGAACAGCCGCCATCTTGGATATGGGGCATAATGCTCGCCTAATGTCTGAGCTTGGCTTGTCCCAGGTGCCATTTTGTCTTGAGTTCAGAGTCACAGTCAGCCAACTTCTCCTACCCCCCATCCCTGTAAGCTTATTGAAGAAAACAGGATTTAGTGCTCCAATGTTGAATAGCAAGGTCTTTTAGTATGATAAGGAGATAAGGCCAAAACAGGACTTCAAAGCTTTAGTAAGGAGCCACGCCAGCATGGGGCCTGGAGGTGCCTGGGGGCTTCAATTAGATTATACCTGTCAGCTGGACTCAGAAATACACATCCATTGTCTCTCCCAGCCACTCCGACTCATCCTAGGATCATGGATTATGAGCACACCTTTCAAGGTACAGACTCATAAAAAATATCCGCGTTACCCTGCAGAAATCGCGCATCTGACAGTGCGACTCCCGAGTTGGTGAGGGCTCTGGGACCTGAGATATAGAAATTTGCCCTTCACAGTGACCCAACGGGGCCATGTTTGCTCTCCACACGACAGGCGAAACAAACTGCATTCACTGGTACCTCTCGTGTCCTGATCCGATCATCCTGGAGAAAGTTACCCCCTTTCTTAGATATTGGGAATAAATTCTGCAGGGAGCTGAAGGGTGGAGATTGTTAGCCCACCCTCTGACACCGGGGGGAGGAACCCAGCATGTTTAAGAACTGAGAGCACATGGCAGAGACGCACTCCCTCACAGAAGAACAAGACGATGATGATCTAAGAAGGAACAGGGGACAGATCTGCCAAGGGAGCAGCGGCACGCCCTTTGAGGACTGTCCGGCAACTAAGATTCTTATACCTGTGGACTGCAGAGCTCCCGGCATCCACATGCAACCTACAACCTGGTAAAATTGACCTCCAGCTTAATATCTCTAAGCCTTGTACCATTATTGTTATATTTTACTCTGACTGCAAATCCACTGTAATTCCGTTGTATAACTTACTGTATATTTCTGTAATTATCTAGTGCGCCCTTAAGGCAATTAAACCATAAAATTAATTTTGGGCTGATGATTTTACTCTGATTACGAATCTTAGAATACCCAGTGGGTAACATGACATCCTCCACGGCGGCCATTTGCTCTAGGTGCAGTTCCCTTACTGACCTGAGAGAGAAAGGGGGCGCCGGAGAGCGGTGACTGTGTAGTTATGTCACATTGGTGACGTGGGAGGAACCGGTTTTCTTCACATTGGTGGCAGCGTGGTGGGATCAGAGTAATAGTGTGCGTGGGACCCCTACTCCCAGACACTAAAGACTACAAGCGGTAACTTTCACTGCTGGGGTCTTACGGTCAGCCCAGCACTAGACGGTCAGAGTGTAAATATAATAAGTTGTGTGCAAGGTCAAGGTTGCAGCTGTGTCAGTAACCAGAGGTTCCCAAGATGGCGGAAGGCACCAGGAGTAAGACAAAGGGGGAGGCTAATGCTATGGTCTATGAGGAGGATAGATACCGATGAAGGGGAGCTCAGCCAGGGCCCCCCAAGGAGCCAGACCCCCGTGCTCAGTCCCGCAGTGGACTGTCCACCACGTGCCCACCCCAGCCTGTCCAGATCGGAGGCCCTTATCCAAGCGGCTATGGCACAGCTCGAGGCTGGTAACGACGCCGTCCATGACAGACTCCTGGTGGCGGCAGAGAAAGCAGCAGAGCGTGAGCATACAGAACGTGTGCTGCAGGCTGCAGAACGCCGTGAAACTGCGGAGCGCGGGCACCAACTGGAGATTGCACAGCACGGGCTCCCGCTGGATGCTCCAGCCCCACCGGAGACCAAGGCTTCCAAGGTCCTGGCGGAGGACTTTCCCTTTCTTGAAAAGGATGGAGACCTGGATTCCTTTCTGCTGGCCTTTGAGAGAACCTATCTCCAACACCATCTGGCCCTGGATCAGTGGGCAAGGTACCTGACCCCCCGTTTGAGGGGTAAGTCCCTGGAAGTTTTGGAGGACCTATCTGCCGGGTAGGAGCAGGACTACAACAGCATCAAGCGGGTCCTGATCCAACACTACAACCTCACCCCGGAGTCGTATCGCAGGAAGTTCTGGAGCCTGCAGCGGGGCTCAAAGGACACCTGGACCGACCACATGCGGGTCCTGCTGAGAGCTGCGGAGCACTGGACCTCGGCAATTCCTCCATGACCAGAAACCTAAGGGGGCTTCTGCTACAGCCGCCCTGGCAGACGAGTATGCCAACAACAGGGCGCCTGAGCCAAAGAAGCCTGCCAGCAGCATCTGGAGAGGGGGTAAGCCCAATCCTGCCCTGGTGCCCCCAGAGTGCAAGGGGTGTACCCCCCTGCTGCCCTCTCCAGGCCAGGAACAGAACCCAGGCGTTGTCATCATTGCAACCAGCCGGGACACTTTAAGGCTGCGTGTCCCCAGCGCCATAAAGCCCCATCCCTGTCCCAGAAACCGTCCACTGTTTTGTGTGTGGGAGGGGGTGGTGGGAGGTCCCTGGACAGTTACCAACCCGTCACCATCGGCCGCTCAGCGGTCATGGGACTGCGGGACACAGGCGCTGAACGAACCCTGGTACGTCCTGAGGTATTGTCCCCTCAAGACTTGGTACCTGGTAAAACCCTTTCCGTCTCTGGAATTGGAGGCGTCGAACCGGCGCTGCCCGTCGCCAAGGTATTTTTGGACAGTGGCGCTGGGAGGGGAATGCGGGAGCTGGGAGTAACGTCAAATATTCCTGCCAATGTTTTGCTTGGGACTGATTTGGGGCGGCTAGTGTCTCAGTATGTGGCCACTGAACCCCCAAGTTCGGCTCCCCAAGAATGTCATGACTCTACTGTGAATGCTAATATTATTGTGTTGAATGTGCCTCCAGCAATGGAGAAGGGAGTGAAATCTGATGGTAAGCCATGCACTGACACTACACACACAGGGCTCACAGTGAGGACAGGTGAGGAGACTGCGGGGGAGAGCTCAGAGGTGGAGGGAGGGGTTGCTATGGGCAGTGTAGGGGCCCCTAAGGGAATCCAGCCTGCTGAGTCTAGGGCCTCTGTCTCTCTCAGCCACTTCGACGCCATCCTAGGATCATGGATTATAGCACACCTTTCGAGGTACAGACTCATAAATAATATCCGCGTGACCCTGCGGAAATTGCGCATCTGACAGTGTGACTCCTGAGTCGGTGAGGGGTCTGGGACCTGAGATATAGAGATTGGCCCTCCACAGCAACCCAATGGGGCCATGTTTGTTCTCCACACGACAGGCAAAACAAACCGCATTCACTGGTACCTCTCGTGTCCTGATCCAATCATCCTGGAGAAAGTTACCCCCTTTCTTAGATATTGGGAATAAATTCTGCAGGGAGCTGAAGGGTGGTGATTATTAGCCCACCCTCTGACACCGGAGGGAGGAACCCAGCATGTTTAAGAACTGAGAGCACATGGCAGAGACGCACTCCCTCATAGAAGAACAAGACGATGATGATCTAAGAAGGAACAGGGGAAAGATCTGCCAAGGGAGCAGCGGCACGCACTTTGGGGACTGTCCGGCAACTAAGATTCTTATACCTGTGGACTGCAGAGCTCCCGGCATCCACATGCAACCTACAACCTGGTAAAATTGACCTCCAGCTTAATATCTCTAAGCCTTGTACCATTATTGTTATATTTTACTCTGACTGCAAATTCACTGTAATTCCGTTGTATAGCTTACTGTATATTTCTGTAATTATCTAGTGCGCCCTTAAGGCAATTAAACCATAAAATTAATTTTGGGCTGATGCTTTTACTCTGATTACGAATCTTAGAATACCCAGTGGGTAACAGGACATCCTCCCCGGCGGCCATTTGCTCTAGGTGCAGTTTCCTTACTGACCTGAGAGACAAAGGGGGGCCGGAGAGTGGTGACTGTGTAGTTATGTCACATTGGTGACATGTGAGGAACCGGTTTCCTTCAGAGTACCCGAGATGAGCTGGACCCATGGTTAAGTAGTCAATCATCAATAACTCTAAGGGAGCAGAAGTCACGATGGTCTGCGTGGGGGCTCTCTGTTCCGGAGTTTTAGCCAGTTCACAGCTCTGACATCGCTGACAGGCCTCCTCTACTGCAGTCTTCAATCGGGGTGATAGACCAACTTCTGTAACCACTGGAACGTTTTCTCCTGGCCAAAGTGAGCCCCTCTCTTATGGGCCTCCATAGCCACCACGCTGATCATCTTCTCTGGTAGTACCACTTGCCAGGTGACCCCCAACTCCCGTACGAACTGCACTTTCCGATACAGCAAGCCGTCTTCTAAGTGGAGCCTCTCTCTGCCTGAGAATCTGCAGCATTCCTGGGGACAGAGCATCTCTTTCGCTTCAGCTGGGGAGTCATTTTAAGGCCACCAACTGTCTCAACTGGGTAAGTTCTCTATCTTTCTGCTGGAGTTGCACCCAGTCATTTCGACCCAGTACTTGTTCACCCGATGCCTCTCCGATCTGTCGCCGCCAATGACCTGGCAAGGTCCCGAAGCCCAGGAATCTCTTTTGCCTCCAATTCTTCGTCTTGGTCGCGTCCAGGTTGCTCATGGGTCAATCTTGACAGAGCATCAGCATGTGTATGCTAGGCTCCTTTCCAGTATGCGATCTTGTATCGATATTTTGCCATGCAGGCCACCCACCTTTGCTCAAGGCCCCCAGTTTTGCATTCTCTAGGTGGGCGAGGGGATTGTTATCGGACCCTGACAAGTATTTGTCGTATTTCTCAGTAATCGCCCACACTAATGTCAGCAATTCCAGCTTGAATGAGCTGTAGTTATCCGAGTTCCGTTCTGAGTTGTGAAGGGACCGGCTCGCTTCAGCAATCACTAGTTCCTTCCCGTCCTGCATTTGTGACAGCACAGCCCCTAGACCATGTAGGCTTCCATCGGTGTGAAGGATGAAGGGCTGGGAGAAGTCTGCATAGGCCAGTATTGGGGCTTAAGTCAAGGCCACCTTTAAGGCTTCAAAGGCTTCTTCCTGGCTATCTCCCCACTGAATAGTCCGATTCTTTGCTTCAGACGCTACTCCTTTTAGTAACTCCAGCAGCGGATTGGTAATATGAGTGAAATTCTTCACGAACCTTCAGTAGTACCCAGTAAGCCCCAGAAAGATCCGAACGTCCTTCACCGTCTTCGGGGTGGGCCAGTCCTGTACTGTTGCTACCTTCTCACATGCAGGTCTCACTCCCTCAGTGGATACAACGTGTCCCAGGTATTCGATTTGCTTGCGGAACAGGTGACATTTTTGTGGCTTCACTTTCAGGCCGTGCTTGCTGTAGCCGACTCAACACTTGCTCCAACCGCTGGAGATGTTCTTCAAAGGTGGCTGCATAGACGATGATGTCATCCAGATAGATGAGGGTAGCCTCAAAATTCAGATCTCCCAAACATCTCTCCATCTGTCGCTGAAATGTTCCAGGAGCCTTAGTAAGGTCGAAGAGCATCCGATTGAAGTCAAATAATCCCATGGGCAGTATGAACGCTGTCTTCGGCCAGTCATGCTCAGCAATGGGTACCTTCCAATATCAACTGGCCAGATCTGGGGACGATAAGTACTTCGCTTTCCCCAAGGCAGACGACTCCTCAATTCACGGTAGGAGGTACGAATCCCTCACTGTACAGTTGCCTATAGTCGACAGAAAAACGCAGGGTTCCGTCCTTTCGAACTAGAACAATAGGAGCTGCCTACTAGCTCTGACTCTCCCGTGTGACTCCAGTCTGCAGCATGTGTGCCAACATTTCTTTCACTTCCTGGTACATCTGAGGCGGGATCTGCCGATATCTCTCACGGATTGGTGCAGCACTTTCTGTGGGTATCTCGTGGGTTTTGGCTGTTGTGCACCCGAAGTCATCGTCATGACGGGCGAAGACGTCTTGGTAATGCTCTAGCACAGTTTCCACCTGTTGCACTTGTTGTGGTGAGAGTCCCGTCAGTTCAACCCGCATCTGTTCCAAGATTCGACGCCCTTCCTTCATACTTCCAGACGGATGCTCTGGGGACATGGTAATGGCTAGAGTGAAAGGATCTCTTTGTTTCACTGCTAACTGAACGATCTCTGGTTGCATCAGTTCTTCTGGCATGCCCAGCACCTGTGCTACTTCACTCTTGCGTGAGAGAGTAAGATTGTCCTCCCCAGGTTGACGCACCGCACCACTACGCTACCGTCATGGACGATGGCTAATGTCCGAGCAATGAGGAGTCCTGAGGGTATTTGGTCCATTAAGCTTGGCTCTATCTGGACTTCCACCCCTTCAAGTGGTGTATAAGCTCGTACAGGCAGCGTGAGCACAGTCTGTCCAGGCAGGAAAACGAGTTTAGCAGCGGCTAAAACTTTCCCTTCACTCGACGTTTTTTGGGCCTGGACAACCCATATCAATTGTTGGAACACCTTCCTCTGGGGAGTTTGTGGCTCCATCAGTCCAGAAAAGCGTCTGGCGACTCGCTGATCAAGAGAGTCCTGAGTTCTTTCAGCACATTCATCCCCAAGGTCACTGCTGGTGCAGGGCCGTCACCAGTATCTCCGGCGGTCAACACGACTCCTTTCTGGCCCATATCTTTGCCGCATACTGTAATTTGCATCCATACCACCCCTGCGATCGGGATGGGCAACTGATTGGCCGCCGTTAACTTGATTACTGGGCCCCACTCTGGCCGCGTCGCCTCAGGAAAATGGCGTCTAAAATACATTTCTGACATGGTGGTCACCTGTGAACCAGTATCAACTAGACAGCGGACGGCTCGACCATTCATTTCAGCCCATATGAGAGGGCTCATAGTAATTTAAACTTTCGGGACTATCTTCCCTCCTCCTTAGGCTCCGGGCGGCATCCCCCGGCCACGGAGCCTACTAGTTTTAAAGGCTGCTGAGTCAGAAGCCACCCTCGTCTTTCACACCCTTGGGCATAATGTCCAGCATCCCCACACTTGAAGGTAGTCGGATTCCTCTCTGCTGGGGGCTGTTCCTTTTCCGGGCAGTGTTCACCTATCAAACTGGGCTCAAAGTCACTCTTGTCCCTGGGCACAGTTGGTGCTGCAGTGTGGATCCTTCTGAGGCTGGACCACTCTTCTCGCATGTCCTGTATTTCTTTCCGGATCTCACAGGCCCAGTCAGGTTCAGCTGCGGGTGAGACGGGTACCCCATTGCTCCGGACCATCCCTGCCAAGACTGCGGTCCCCTGCTCACGCACGCGCTTCCGCCCCGACTTCCAGGAAAGACGTGTGGATTGGCCCACAAGGCCTGCTTGAGCAGCGCATCCCTGAGGCCTGCCACAGTTTGGTCTCTCAAAATCACGTCAGGAGGCCCCACGTCATTCTGCTTAACGATCGCTGCGCGGATCTCCTGCAACGCGTTCATATATTGGGTCACGGACTCCCCCTCTCTTTTGGACGCGGCTAAACAAGCGCATCCGAAATTCACCGACATCCGTGGGGTCCCTATGCATATCTTCCAAGATTTGCAACACTTTGGTAAAAGTGTTCCGCTCATGCGGGAGCCGGAACATGACAGAGCATCTAGCTTCCCCATCCAGGGCCATCACAGCAATCTCTGCCTGCATAGCAGGGGGTCATGGGGTGCATTCTTAGCATGCCTTCCCACTCGGACCAGTCCCATAGCAGTGAATTGCTCCCTGTAAACTTTGGGAAATTGCTGAACATGGCCCCCAGCGGCAAGCTGGCCCTGGGGACACCCACGGCCACTTGGTCTGCCCCTCTGCACCCGTGGACTGCATCCTGCTGACTACGCCAAATGTAAGCAGGTTGCGGGATGCAGTGGCTCAACAGAGGCAGAGCAAGGGTTAACAGTATAACATTTAATGGAACAATTAAGGTGCTCCTCGCAAGGAGATAAACAAGCTAAATTGAAAAGAGAAATGGCAATGTAACAACAGTCCAATTATCAAACTTATCGTGTCCGGGGAGTGGCCTGAATCTCAAGCTGAGTGGAAGTGCTTGGCAGTGGCTCCTCAGCGAAAATATTGCCTATTAAAAAAGAGGACAAATCACAATACCTGAACCCATTCAGGCTCTCGACTCCTGCTGTGCTCAAGACAGGCGCTGCACGGGTTCCCGCTGACTACACCGGAGGTGCCGAGGGAGCTGTGGAGGAAGGCCGCCATCGCTGTTCCTGCTTCCTCTCAGGCCTGGAGGAGACGCACCTGATGACCCGGGAAGATCGGTCCAGACCGCTGAAGCTGTGCGGGCAAGTGAGAGGTGGGGGGACCGAGAGCGGAGCGGAGGTGGCCCGGTAAGTGTGGGATACCAGCGGGGCTGGGAGGAAAACAACTATCACGCCCGCAGCGGCCATATCGCTCTGCTGAAGACAGCCCCAGAGCGGCCGGAAATTGGAGAGGTGCGCGGCCTGTGTATACTGCGGTTCAGCCCTGCTCCCCTTCTTTGCCCTCCCTGAGATGGCCTGCTTTGCTACTTTCCTCTAGCACTATTAACTGACAGAGGAGCTCCGGGGACTACCCTTGGGAATAAGAGATGTGCCTCTCTTGGTCATTTTTGGTGCCAAAACTGCCATCTTAAAGGAAGAGGGATAATTGAAAGGCAATAGAGCTTTTACAATAAGACCCACTTTAGGGGAATCGGAGCAAGAAAGCAAGAAATTTATAGATGGGAAAGTGAATGGAGTTGTGTAACAAGCATTTATAACCTGATCTGCATTCTTCTGATTCAACAACATCCATTCCCCTTTCTCCATTTTATGGAACTGCTGAATATAATGCACTGTTGCCACCTAATGCCCAATCTGGAAATTCTCTGTTGCACATAAATTCTCTTGCAATCAAATCTAATAGAGGAAGGACTATGTGATCCTTGTTTCCCCTTTTTCTCTCTCTATGTCCGAACCACTACCATTATCTCTTTAACACATACTGTTTGACCAGCCACGAGATTTATCCTCATATTGTATGTAAGTCTTGGAGACGGCATCATGATCCCTTCTAAATCGCAATCTGCTGATGATAATCTTAAGACCTATGCCAGGGGCAATAATCTAACGGCCACGCATAAATCCTCAAGTAAATCAACTCCGGAAGAGGCATAGATTTCTCAGGAATTGGAGGATATGAATACAGAACCCACGCAAAATCAGGTATCCGAACAACTGCTAATTGCCATTCAAAGCAGCACAGTCTCACTGAAGGGGAAAATTGAGGAAATTAAAACTGACCTGGGGCTCTTCCGCAATGATATGTCCAATTTGGCCAAGAAAGTCCAGCAGGCGGAGGATAGAATCTCAAGTCTTGAGGACCAAAATGCACCTCTAACTGAGCGGATCAGAGTATTAGAACAAAATTTGGAGCTATGCGTACAAAAGTAACATGACCTGGAAAATAGAGCGAGGCGAAATAACATTGGTATCATTGGATTGCCGGAGAGAGCTGAAGGAAACAATCCGAGTGATTTTGTGGAAAGATGGATCCGTACTTTGTTTCCGGAAGCCACCTTCTCTGCTGCGTACGTGGTGGAGAGGGTACACCGTGTACCTGGAAGACCAAACCCTCCAGGGACACCTCCAATACCCCTACTGGCCAGATTTCTCAATTGGAAAGACAGAGACTATATCCTACAATTGGCGCGAAAGGCCCAAATAATCAAGTATGAAAATGCCACTGTGATGCTGTTTCCAGATTTTTCGGCAGATTTACAGAAGCGAAGAGCTTCATTTACTTCAATTAAGAGACACTTGAGGAGCTCTAATGTGATTTATTCAATGGTGTACCCAGCCAGGCTTAGAGTAGTAGATGGTGAAAGGGTAATTTTCTTTCAGAACCTGATGGAAGCAGAGGAATGGATTTCTGAGAGAGAAAGACGACAGAAGTAGAAATAATAGTATATATTACTATGGTAAAATTTAGTATTTCTTGTAATACTTGCGCTCATACCTGGACTGGGTACTGCAATGTTTAAATGCTATCTTTTATTACTATCTGTTTGTATATTGATGTGTTGAAAAACTAATATTCTGGTTACTTTGATGCTGTTGCGTCCCTCCCCTACCTCCCCTTTTTCTGGACATATTACTTTATCAGATCGTGGTTATGTGCTGGATATATGACCACTTAAGCTCCTGTTCTTGGGAGGCTGATGGAAGAATTGGTAATGGAGGAGTGGCGGGGCGTTAATCTCTGGAGTGCTGGTGCCACCCTTCCTGGTCTAGAAACTTGGTTACCCTTAGGGTCAAGTAAAAACTGAGTGACTGGACCAATAATTCTGTGTACACCGTACTGGCGAAAGGGGGAATTGGGGACTTTATTATAAAGTATGCGATAGATCCGATATATTTGTTATTGGTGGTTCGGATTGGTGGATGGGAGAACGAGAAGTTCATGGGCATGTCTTGTTGTACTTTTATGACCATTATTGGTTAGCGTTTTTTTCTTTGATTAGAAATTCAGTTGGGGACCAATGTTGCATCTATACTTTACTATCCAGGAATGATCTGTATGTGATGGAGCCGACAGCTATAGAAGTGACTATTATTTTGTGTAAGAATTTTTTTGCGGAGTCTGCATGGCGTCACTTAAACTTCTTACTTGGAACATAAGGGGACTGGCAACTGTTAGGAAATGGAATATGGTGTTTTCTCAAATAAGTAAAACACAAGCGCAGATAATCTGCCTCCAAGAAACTCACTTAACACCAGACACTATATCTAGAATGAATAAACCTTGGATACAATGGCAGAAACACGCCGCACATACGTCCTACTCTAGGGGAGTGGTCATTATGATACATAGGTTCTTGCGGTGGTGAGTTCAAATGTTGAAAAGAGACTTGGAAGGTACATTTATCTTCATTTATGCATTCATAGATATGGTGCCTTATGTGTTGCTTGATATTTATAACCCACAACCTGCCAAAATAGAGATACTCCAGCAGGCTGCGATTTTTATATCACAGTATCCTGATACTAAGATGTTATGCATGGGCGACTTTAATATGATTCTTAATACCCATTTAGATAGATTGAGCACTGCAAATACTAGGCCTAGTAACCAAGACACTACTATACTGGAGGCTTTTTTAACGGAGATGGGCTGGGTTGATTTATGGAGACAACAACATCCCTTTAACCCCTTAGTGACAGAGACATTTTGCAGCTTAATGACCGGGCCAATTTTTACAATTCTGACCACTGTCACTTTATGAGGTTATAACTCTGGAACGCTTTAACGAATCCCGCTGATTCTGAGATTGTTTTTTCGTGACATATTGTACTTCACGTTAGTGGTAAAATTTCTTTGATATGACTTGTGTTTATTTATGAAAAAAACGTAAATATGGCAAAAATTTTGCAATTTTCAAATTTTAAATTTTTATGCCCTTAAATCAGAGAGATATGTCACACAAATTTCTTAATAAATAACATTTCCCACATGTCTACTTTACATCAGCACAATTTTGGGAACAAAATTTTCTTTTGTTACGAAGTTATAAGGGTTAAAAGTTGACCAGCGATTTCTCATTTTTACAACACCATTTTTTTTTAGGGACCACATCACATTTGAAGTCACTTTGAGGGGTCTATATGATTAGAAAATACCCAAAAGTGACACCATTCTAAAAACTGCACCCCTCAAGGTGCTCAAAACCACAGTCAAGAAGTTTATTAACCCTTCAAGTGCTTCACAGGAGCTGAAGCAATGTGGAAGGAAAAAATTGACATTTAACTTTTTTTGCAAAAGCTTTACTTCGGAACCAAGTTTTTTTATTTTCACAAGTGTTAAAGGGAATCTGTCACCCCAAAATTGCCATATCAGATAAAGATATGGCTGAATACAGCGTCCCATAACAAATCTATCTGTCTTTTCCTTATATTCTGATACCCCCGTTTTCATATATAAATACCTTTGTAAACTTTGTTTTTCTGGTGTCAATCATGGCGGTCAGGTCAGGAAGGCGGCGGTTAGTCGCTTCCCCCAACCCCCCGCTCCTCTACTTTTGTCACGTAACGCTGCCTGTGAATATCACAGGCAGCGTAAGTTTTCAGCGCTTGCGCTCTGCAGCAGGGCCCCCGCGCTTGCGCAGTCTTATTTGCCCAGCTGTGGGCAAACTAGTCAAACAATACAGCGCATGCGTCACACTTCCTCAATTGAATTGGCTCAAATTACTGGCGCTTGCGCAGTAATTAAAATATGCTGCCCCACTGTTGGCAAAACAACATTGCGCACGCCCCGAGGGTCTTTTTCACAGCGCGAGCGCTGAAAAACAACGCTCAAGGAAAAAAATAAATGCGTACGCTAAGAACGGAGGAGGGTTGGGGGAAGCGAATAACCGCCGCCTTCCTGACCTGACCGCCATGATTGACACCAGAAAAACAAAGTTTACAAAGGTATTTATATATGAAAACGGGGGTATCAGAATATAAGGAAAAGACAGATAGATTTGTTATGGGACGCTGTATTCAGCCATATCTTTATCTGATATGGCAATTTTGGGGTGACAGATTCCCTTTAAAAGAAAAAATGAACCACAAAATTTGTTGTGCAATTTCTTCTGAATACGCCGATACCCCATATGTAGGGGTAAACCACTTTTTGGGCGCATGGCAGAGGTCGCAAGGGAAGGAGCGCCGTTTGACTTTTTCAACGCAGAATGGCTGAATGCCATGTCGCGTTTAGATAGCCCCTGGTGTGCTTAAACAGTGGAAACACCCCACAAGTGACCCCATTTTGGAAACAAGACCCTTAAGGAACTTATCTAGATGTGTGGTGAGCACTTTGAACCTCCAAGTGCTTCACACAAGTTTATAACGTAGAGCCGTGAAAAAAAAATAATTTTTTTTTCCACAAAAATGATCTTTTCACCCAATTTTTAATTTCCCAAGGGTAATAAGACACAAAAGTTTTGTGCAATTTGTCCTGAGCATGCTGATACCCCATATGTGGGGGTAAACCACTTTTTGGGCGCACGGCAGAGGTCGCAAGGGAAGGAGCGCTGTTTGACTTTTTCAACGCAGAATTGGCTGGATGCCATGTCGCGTTTAGAGAGCCCCTGATGTGCCTAAACAGTGGAAACCCCCAACAAGTGACCCCATTTTGGAAACTAGACCCTTAAGGAACTTATCTAGATGTGTAGTGAGCACTTTGAACCTCCAAGTGATTCACACAAGTTTATAACGTAGAGCCGTAAAAATAAAAAATCATATTTTTTCCACAAAAATGATCTTTTCACCCCAATTTTTATTTTCCCAAGGGTAACAAGACCCCAAAAGTTTTTGTGCAATTTGTCCTGAGCATGCCGATACCCCATATGTTGGGGTAAACCACTTTTTAGGCGCACGGCAGAGGTCGCAAGGAAAGGAGCTCCGTTTGACTTTTTCAACGCGGAATTGGCTGGACGTCATGTCGCATTTGTAGAGGCCCTGATGTGTCTAAACAGTGGAAACCCCCACAAGTGACCCCATTTGGAAACTAGACCCCCTAAGGAACTTATCTAGATGTGTGGTGAGCACTTTGAACCCCCAAGTGCTTCACAGAAGTTCATAACGCCCGGGCGTGAAAATAAAAAATCATATTTTTTCCACAAACCTGATCGTTTAGTCCCCAATTTTTTATTTTCCAAGGGTAACAGGAGAAATTAGACCACAAAAGTTGTTGTCCAATTTGTCCTGAGTATGCTGATACCCCATATATGGGGGGGGACCACTGTTTGGGTGCACGGCAGGGCTTGGAATGGAAGCAGCACCGTTTGACTTTTTCAAACCAAAATTGGCTGGAATTGAGATTGGACACCATGTCGCGTTTGGAGAGCCCCTGATGCGCCTAAACAGTGGAAACCCCCCACAAGTAACACAATTTTGGAAACTAGACCCCCTAAGGTACTTATCTAGATCTGTTGTGAGCACTTTGAACCCCCAAGTGTTTCACAAAAGTTTATAATGCCTGGGTGTGAAAAAAAAAAAAAAAAAAATTTTTCCACAAAAATGATTTTTCAGCTGCAGATGAAGGAAGAGAGCCACAGTATTCATTACTGATGGGTAGGCGGAGCCCCAGATCAGGATGTTACCTCAGATCAAAAGAGTGATGACTGGCTGGCCCCTCCAGCTCGGGCTCCTCCTACTCAGCTCCAGTCTAAGATTTGAGGTCCAGAGGATGGTCGCTGCTAATGCAGCTCCTCAGAAGATTTTATTATTTTAATATTCGGACAGGAGACTTGGATCACTAGTTGGTCTAGAGGTCTCAGGGGTATCAGCGCTGCTGTACCCCAACCTCTCCCTTGGCGGATCTGTATTTACTCAAAGTCCCTGCAGAATCCTTGCCGGCCCTGGGGGATGAGGAGAGCTTCTCTGGCGGGAACGCAAACCACACGTGCGGTCACTGCGTTCTTCGCCCTGGGGGGAAGCATGGGCACTGCGCCAGAAACCCCTGAGGGTCCCTGTGGCGCCTTGGCTGGTGAGTACTCCACACAAATTTTAATAATAATTATGTGTGAGTGCTTTAGCGTCTGAATGCAAGCGCTACTGTGACAGCGTTACTACATGTAATGTCAGTATGCTTCAACGCTGCTGTGACAGCGCTACTACATGTAATGTCAGTATGTTTCAGCGCTGCTGTGACAGCGCTACTACATGTAATGTCAGTATGCTCCAGCGCTGCTGTGACAGCGCTACTACATGTAATGTCAGTATGCTTCAGCGCTGCTGTGACAGCGCTACTACATGAAGATGTGGTGATTTTTTGTCCGCAGGCAGATAGCTGCAGGACAGAGAGGGAGCAGGAGCGGGGAGAGTTCGCGCTCATTATTTGAGCTAGCAGGGGCGTGGCCTATCTATCCCGGTCTTTTGAGCAGGAAGACGCGCGCTCTGGCTTTTCTCCTGCGACCCCCTCACTGTGGCGGCCATTACTCAGGCTCCTGGGCTCCTCGGACCGCTCCCCTCCTCATATAGACACCACGGCCAGCTGGGTGAGTGCTGATTCCTCACCCTGCAGCGCAGCGATCGCTATCCTGCAACTGCAGTCTCATCAGAGACATAAAAATTGGCTGGGGCTCACAAATATATATATTTTGGTGAGTTTGCAATATTACCCCTCTGAGGGTTATTTCTAACAGCAAAATTTGCTGACTGAATACCGCTGGGGTAACCCTGCTTGGTGGAGCGTTAACCCTTCAGCGTTTTAAAAAAAAAAAAAAAAAAAAAAAACCGCATAGTTTTTTGCTGGTATTACCGCTTTGACCTGCTCATACAGGTGAGACATGTCTGAACAGAGTTCAGATGCCGCGGATCGCGTCCCAGTGCCATTGCGGCAATCAGATACGCAGACCTCCACAGCGTCTAGCGCTGCGGTCGACAGCGGTGAAAAATTGGACGATATCGCTCGATCGATCAACAACTTGTCTGACCTTTTAGGTCAATATGTGTCTGCTAATTCCTCTCAGAGGAAGCGACGCAGGCCGTTACCGGCCTCTACACGGAGCGAGTCAGATGTATCTGATAATGGCAGAGTTCCCCTTTAAATTCGGATGGAGAAATATCCGATTCAGATGCGGACGAGCCGCAGGGGCGTTCCTCTATGGCGAAGCGTACGGAGGCATTAATTGAAGCCATGAGAGATATATTACAGTTACCGGAGGAGGTAACTAGTCGTCCTGGTAAATCAGCACGCATGTTCCAGGAGTCCCGTGCTTCGCGTACAACATTGCCAGCTCTGGATGAGCTTAATAGTGTAATAGAGGAGGAACGTCTATGTCCAGATAAGCGTTTTCATGGAACGCATTTCTTTGATACACTTTATCCTTGCTCTGCGGAGTTAAAGGCTAATTGGACTTCTGCTCCTGAAGTGGATGTGTCTTTGTCTCAGCTTAGTAAATCCTCTCTACTCCCTATTAAGGGAAAAGCGAGCTTACAGGAGCCTTTGGATAGAAAGGCAGAATTGGCGGCAAAAGCAAGCTATGAGGCTGCGGGTCATGGATTTCGAGCAGTGCTAGGATCCATGTGTGCTGCTAGAGCTTCTCTAAGCTGGTTGGCACGTCTGAAGACGGAGTTGCAAAATGAATCTCCGTTATCTGAGATAAGGGAAACTTGTGAATGGTTAGAAACGGCAGCCTGTTATATCTTTGATGCCGGTCTGGATACGGCATCTCTGCTGGCCAAAGCGCAAGCTTCAGCGGTCACAGTCAGAAGAGCTTTATGGCTCAGACAGTGGGCCGGGGACGCAGTTTCCAAACAAGGGTTGTTGGCCTTACCTTACAAGGGTGGCCATCTTTTTGGATCCGACCTCACAGAGCTGATTTCCAAGGCTAAGGCGAAGGAATCAGCATTACCACAGCGAAGGGCCATGGCCTCGGTGTCCAGTAAGCCTGGGGTTTATAGTGGTCGGCGGTCCTTTCGGGGCCGAGGACGATCTAGTCACTCCTCATGGGGATCGGGTCGTCTTTCCTTCTCAGGAAGAAATCCTCTCAGAAAACTCGTACTCCCTGGAAGCAGAGTTTCCGCCAGAACAAGCGGGAACTTGACAAGAAACCCGCAAAGTCGGATTGACGCCAGGGGTTCACTCGAGGATTCTCGAGTGGGGGGTCGCCTGCTTCTTTTCAAGGAGACTTGGATGGCTCGCGTTTCAGATTCCTGGGTAACGCGGATAGTGTCGGCAGGCTATTTCATAGAGTTTGCTTCTCAACCCCCAAATGTTTTTTGTCAATCTCGCGTTCCGTCGGAACCCGAGCTTGTTGTCGCTCTACAGCGAGAGGTCGAATCGCTACTACAAAAGGGTGTAGTGATACCGGTTCCGTCAGAGGACCGAGGGAAAGGTTTTTATTCCAACCTTTTTATAGTTCCCAAAAAGGAGAACAAATTTCGCCCGATTCTGGATCTCAAGCGATTGAACCGGCATGTCCATGCCCGGAAATTTCGCATGAAGTCGCTTCGTTCCGTTGTGGCAGCTCTGTCACAGAACGATTTTCTGGTGTCAATCGACATTCGCGACGCCTATTTGCATATTCCCATCGGAAAAGGCTCATCAGCGCTTTCTTCGATTTGCCATAGGTCAGAATCATTACCAGTTCGTGGCTCTGCCGTTCGGCTTAGCCTCAGCGCCAAGGGTCTTTACAAAAATTCTGGCGCCCCTCATGGCACTCCTTCGAAGACAGGGGATTACGATTCTCCCTTATCTGGACGATCTTTTGATCGTGGCTTCCTCGGAGAGGAGGCATTGACGGCTCGGGATTTGTCTCTTCAGTTTCTGAAAGACTTCGGTTGGCTGGTCAATTGGGAGAAGTCGTCCCTGGAACCATCGAGGACAATTCTCTTTTTGGGAATGCATCTCGACACGTTTCGGTCGGTAGTTTCCCTACCACCAGACAAACAGTCATGTCTTCTTCGACATGTACAGATTATGACTTCCTCAACGGCAATGTCCCTACGGAAGTGTATGCGCCTTCTGGGACTGATGGTGGCGTCCATGGAGGCAATTCCTTTTGCCCAGTTCCACTCCAGGACTCTTCAAAGGTTCATCTTGAGTCGATGGAATCAGTCGCAATCGCTGGATTGCAGTGTCACCATTTCTCGCGCGGTGCGGGATTCTCTAGAATGGTGGTTACGTCCAGGGCATTCTCCTGGGGAAGTCTTTCCTCCCTCTGAAGTGGTCAGTCATAACCACCGATGCCAGCCTGACGGGCTGGGGGGTGTTTGGAACAATCTCTGGATTCAGGGGGTATGGTCACCGGAAGAGTCTGTGCTTCCGATCAACATCCTGGAATTGAGGGCGATTTTTCTTTGCCTCAAACATTGGACGGTCCCTTTGAGCGGTCTGCCAGTCCGTGTGCAGACAGACAATGCGACGGCTGTCGCGTATATCAATCACCAAGGTGGGACAAGGAGTTCCAGTCTCATGGTAGAGGTGTCCCGAATTCTGATTTGGGCAGAGGCCAATGTACCAGCCATTTCGGCGATTCACATTCCAGGGGTTCAGAATATTACAGCGGACTTTCTCAGTCGCAGAAGGATGGATCCCGGGAATGGAGCCTCCACCCGGAAGTCTTTGCACTACTGTGCTCTCGCTGGGGAACCCCCCAAGTGGATTTGATGGCTTCCAGGTCCAATGCCAAGTTACCGACATTCATGTCCAGGTACAAGGACCCGAAGGCGGTGGCGGTGGATGCTCTAGTGGCTCAGTGGGATCAGTTCAAGCTGATCTATGTATTCCCGCCGATATCCTTACTTCCTCTAGTGCTGCGTCGGATCAGACTAGAGAGAATTCCAGCTATTCTGATAGCTCCAGACTGGCCAAGAAGGGTGTGGTTCTCGACAATAATGTCGCTGTTGGCGGCACCTCCGTTTCCACTCCCTCTTCAACCGGACTTGTTGACTCAGGGGCCCATTTGTCATCCGGACTTGATGTCCCTGCGTTTGACGGCGTGGCTCTTGAGACCGAGATCTTGACCCGTAGAGGTTTTTCAGCCGAGGTCATTGCTACCCTTCGTGCTGCAAGATGTCCGGCTACTTCTAGGATTTACCACAAAATTTGGGAAACTTTCTTTTCGTGGTGTTTGGGGTCTTCTCGGAACCCGAGAAAATTTTCCATTCCCAACCTGTTGGCTTTTCTGCAGCATGGGCTAGACAAGGGTTTGGCAGTTAGCACTCTGAAAGGTCAGATTTCTGCTCTGTCCTTATTGTTCCGGAGAACCATTGCTTCGAATAGAGACGTGATCTCTTTTTTCCGAGGTATCTCTCGTAAGTTTCCGCCGCGGAAGGCCCCGTGTCTCCTTGGCGGCTCAACCTTGTTTTGGAGGCTCTTCAGCATAAACCTTTTGAACCTATGGTTTCTGCTAGCCTTTCTTTACTTTCTTGGAAGGTGGCTTTCCTTGTTGCAGTCACTTCCTTGAGGAGAGTTTCTGAATTGGCAGCTCTTTCTTGCTCGCCTCCTTTTCTGGAGTTTTTTCCGGATCGTGTAGTGCTTCGCACTCGGGTGATTTTTTGCCTAAAGTGGTGTCACAATTTCATGTTAACCAGGATATTGTGTTGCCTTCACTCTGTCCGGATCCGAAGAATACGAAAGAGCGAGATTTACACACATTGGATTTAGTGCGGGCCTTGAAGTTTTATCTATCTATTACTCAAGGTTTTCGTAAGACGGACTCCCTGTTTGTGGTTCCGGCAGGTCGTCGGCGTGGTCAACGAGCTTCCAAGGGTTCTATAGCTCGTTGGATCCGGTCAGCTATTTTGGAAGCTTACCGTCTTCGGGTGAATCTTGCCCGATTAAGATTCGAGCCCATTCCACGAGAGCTGTGGCTTCATCGTGGGCTTTTCATCAAGGTGCTTCGGCAGTGCAGCTTTGCCGAGCGGCGACTTGGCGCTCTGTCCACACGTTTACAAGATTTTATAAAGTGGACGTCAGTGCTTCCGCTGATGCAGCCCTCGGACGTAGGGTCCTGCAGGCAGCTGTAGTTTAAAGTTCTGGATGAACTTGTGTTTAGCGCTGGTTGCGCTTTGTTGTTAAGGTTGTTGGGTTTCTGCCTTTTGTTGGTTTTTTCC
The DNA here is from genome assembly GCA_033576555.1 of Oophaga sylvatica. Classification (NCBI taxonomy): domain Eukaryota; kingdom Metazoa; phylum Chordata; class Amphibia; order Anura; family Dendrobatidae; genus Oophaga; species Oophaga sylvatica. The sequence goes on along the minus strand of JARQOD010000003.1, from coordinate 24,834,842 downwards.
CACCCTTATTTTTGAACTGCTTTGGGACGTCCCATCAGTAATGAATACTGTGGCTCTCTTCCTTCATCTGCAGCTGAAACACGGATTTTGGTAAAGACTTACCTGTAAAATCCTTTTCAGCGAAGGAAGGAAGAGAGACACAGCACCCTCCCACGGCAGAAGTGTGTTGATGTTTTCAGATGCAGCGCGACCCTTATCTGATAGCGATTATCTGGGCTGAGGTCAGCGCGCTAAGGCTCTGTTCCAGCATCGCCAGCTCATCGCAGTAGTCAGGTTCCGTGAGTAGTACCTGGAACTCTGTGGTTTTTGGCTTTCTTTGCATGCATAACCTGTATCCTTGTGTTTTTTCTCTGAAGTTCCTTCAGAAGGGGTTATGTTGCTCCGCTGGTGATCTTGGCTCTTTTCCTAAAAGCTTGGATACGACTGGAGCTGAGTAGGAGGAGCCCGAGTATGGAGGGGCCAGTCATCACTCTTTTGATCTGAGGTAACATCCTGATCTGGGGCTCCGCCTACCCATCAGTAATGAATACTGTGTCTCTCTTCCTTCCTTCGCTGAAAAGGATTTTACAGGTAAGTCTTTACCAAAATCCGTGTTTTAGTCCCAAATTTTTGATTTTTCACAAGAAAATTGGACCCCCAAAAGTTGTTGTCCAATTTGTCCTGAGTACGCTGATACTAAATATGTGGGGGGGGGTAAACTGTTTTGGCACACAGCAGGGCTTGGAAAGGAAGTAATAACGTTTTGGAATGCAGACGTTGATGGGGGTCATGTTCCGTTTGCAGTGCCCCAGATGAGCCTAAACAGTGGAAAACCCCCACAAGTGACCCCATTTTGGAAACTAGACCCCTAAGTAACTTATCTAGATCTGTGGTGAGCACTTTGAACCCCCAAGTGTTTCATAAAAGTTAATAATGCCTGGGTGTGAAAAAAAAAAAAATCAATTTTCCACAAAAATGATTTTTTAGTCCCAAATTTTTGATTTTTCACAAGGGAATTGGACCCAAAAGTTGTTGTCCAATTTGTCCTGAGTACGCTGATACCAAATATGTGGGGGGGAAACTGTTTTGGCGCACAGCAGGGCTTGGAAAGGAAGTAATAACGTTTTGGAATGCAGACGTTGATGGGGGTCATGTTCCGTTTGCAGTGCCCCAGATGTGCCTAAACAGTGGAAAACCCCACAAGTGACCCCATTTTGGAAACTAGACCCCCTAAGGAACTTATCTAGATGTGTGGTGAGCACTTTGAACCCCAAAGTGCTTCACAGAAATTTATAAACGCAGGGCCGTGAAAATAAAAAAAATTTTTTTCCTCAAAAATGATTTTTTTAGCCAGCTATTTTTTATTTTCCCAAGGGTAACAAGAGAAATTAGAACCCCAAAATTTGTGGGCAATTTGTCCTGAGTGCGCTGATACCCCATATGTTGGGGTAAATCACTGTTGGGCGCACGGCAGGGCTCGGAAGGGAGGGATCGCCATCTGACTTTTTGAACGCCACGTCATGTTTGGAGACCCCCTGATGTGCCTAAATAGTGGAAACCCCTCAATTCTAGCTCCAACCCTAACCCCAACACACCCTAATCCCAACCCTAATCCTAACCCTAATCCCAACCCTAATTCCAACCCTAATTGTAACCCTAACCCTAATTGTAAACCCTAACCCTAATTGTAACCCTAACCCTAATTGTAGCCCTAACCCTAATTGTAGCCCTAACCCTAATTGTAACCCTAAACCTAATTATAACCCTAAGGCTGGGTTAATTTTGCGTTTTACCAGCCCGTTCAACATATAGCGTTGACGGGCTGGTAACGGTATAGCATAACGCGATCGCGTTATGCTATACCCGCTAGCGCAGAGGAATCAGCAGATGATTCATCTGCGCTAGCGGTGACGGAGCCCAGACACTGCAGCCCGCGTCCGAGGCTCCGTCACTGAATGATGGCACGTCGCGAACGCATGCCGCTTTACGGCATTCGTCGCGATGCGCCCTCAAATGGGGGTGAATGGCAGCGTTAACGGACTGCGTTATACCGCGGTGTAACGCAGTCCGTCTAATGGACTGCTATAACGCAGTATGAACCCAGCCTAACCCTAACGCCAATTATAACCCTAATGCTAACCCTAACCCTAATGCTAACCCTAACCCTAATTATAACCCTAACCCTAATTATAATCCTAACCCTAACAGAAAAATGAAAAAAAATATAATTTCTATATTTTATTATATGTCCCTAACTAAGGGGGTGATAAAGGGGGGGGTTATTGTTATGAACTGCTACAAGCACTAAGGAAAGATGGGAACTCTGTCCCTACAATAAAACTGAGCTTGATCCCCACGATGTAATGGGGAACCTGATCCTGCGACCAGACCCGCTAAAGTCCTCAGCTAGTCTGAACGAAGACCTATAGTTGCGAGGGAGGAATCCCTACAAGATCTAGGGACTGGGAGAAAAAGTGGACACCTCCTAACAGAAATTGTAGCAGGGAAAATAAAACAGAAAACAAGATACTACGAGATCCTAAGATTAAGCAAAACTGACAGAGTAAGGCACCAAAGCACCGGCTAGCTTAAGTGTAGATAATACAATGAAGTCCAGCAAAGCCAGAAGGGCGGAGCCAGACTAAATAGGGAAAAAAGGTCATGTGACCAGCAAACTGAAACAAAATCTAACAAGAGGGTTCTAACAGTACCCTCCCTTCTAAGAGGATCCTCCGGATCCCCTAGGACTTAGGCTTATCCGGAAACCTCTTGTGAAACGCTCTGACAAGTCTAGACGCAGAAACATCATCCGCCCTCACCCATGAGTTATCCTCGGGTCCATAACCCTTCCAAGCGACGAGGTACTGCAAACCCCCTCTATACCGTCTAGAATTTAGGATGCGGGAAATCTCATATTGCCCGTCCTCCACCACCAGGGGAACAGTGGCCGAGACGTCTCCATCTGAGACCTCAGCTTTTTTCAAGAGAGAAACATGAAACACCGGATTAATCTTCCAGGAGGTGGGAAGCTCCAACTTAACAGCAGATTGGTTAATAACCTGAAGCACCTTAAAGGGCCCTACAAACTTGGGACCCAATTTCTTAGACGGAATCCTCAAGCGCAGATTCTTAGAGGACAACCAGACCATGTCACCAATAGCAAACAAAACCTCTTGTCGTTTTCTATCAAAATACACTTTGGATCTTTTAGTTAGCCTCCTGAAGATTACCACGCACATCAGTCCAAACTCTCTCCAACACACCAGAAAAATTCTCCTCTTCAGGTACAGCCGATCCCAACTTGGAAAATGACCCAAAAGACGGATGTCTCCCAGTACAACAAAAAAAAGGCGAACAACCAGCAGAAGCGGATGTATGATTGTTAAGAGCAAACTCAGCAAGTGGCAGAAACTCAGACCACCCCTCTGATTATCAGTCACAAAACAACGCAAGAACTGCTCAACATCCTGGTTTTTCCTTTCTGTCTGGCCATTAGACTCAGGATGATATCCGGATGAAAACGACAAATGAACTCCCAACATGTCACAAAAGGCGCGCCGAAAACGAGCCACAAACTGAGGTCCCCTATCAGAAACAATGTCAGTAGGAACACCATGTAGTCTGACTATTTCCTTGACAAAGGCCTTAGCGAGAGTCTTAGCGCAGGGCAATTTGATGAAAGGAACCAAGTGACACATCTTGCTAAAACGGTCCACGACCACCCAGATGACAGTGAAACCCTCAGAGGGGGGAAGGTCAGTAATAAAGTCCATAGCCAAATGTGTCCAAGGTGCACTAGGGACCTCCAGAGGGCAAAGCAACCCTGCAGCAGGAGTATGAGAAGACTTAGATCTAGCACACACAGTGCATTGACGCACCCACTTAATGACTTCCTTCTGCCATCCAGGCCACCAAAAGCTGCGACCCACAAGTCTCTTGGTCTCAGAGATTCCAGGATGACCTGCCAACCGAGAGTCATGACATTCAACAAACAAATCTCTCCTCAGGGTACCAGGCACAAACAACCTCCCATGCGGCGTGTTAGATGGGGCATTCTCCTGTGCTTTAAGAATCTCATCTTCCAACACGGAGTCCAAAACCGCAATAACAACCCCGTCTTGCAAAATGTTTTCCTCCTCCTCAGTACCCACCATAGGAGAAAAGCTGCGAGACAAAGCATCAGCTTTAACATTTTTAGTACCTGGGATGTAAGTAACGGTAAAATTAAAGCGTGAGAAAAACAGTGCCCACCTAGCCTGACGGGCATTCAAGCGTTTGGCAGCATCAAGGTAGATCAGATTTTTATGATCGGTGAAGACTTGAACGGGAAATTCCGCTCCCTCCAAAAAATGACGCCAGTGTTCAAATGCGAGTTTAATTGCCAACAATTCCCGACTACCGATATCATAATTTAGTTCAGACTCAGAAAATTTCTTTGAAAAAAAAGCACAGGGATGTACTCCATCCGTTTTTTCCTGAGACAACACCGCGCCGACCCCCACAGAAGAAGCATCAGCCTCAACCAAAAATGGTTTAGTCACATCAGGCTGCGTAAGGATGGGAGCAGAGCTGAACCTCTCCTTTAGCAACACAAAAGCCTCAATGGCCTCAGTAGTCCACTGAACCGCATCAGCACCTTTCCTGGTGAGATCGGTCAGAGGTTTGGCAATCACAGAAAAATTTTTTATGAATTTTCTATAATAATTGGCGAACCCCAAAAACCTCTGTATTGATTTCACACCAATAGGTCTAGGCCAATCCTGCACAGCTTGCACTTTCACAGGGTCCATCTCAAAACCCTCACTGGAGACAATGTAGCCCAAAAAACTAAGTCTCTGTACAGCGAACTCACATTTTTCTAGTTTGGCAAAAAGTGAATTATCACTCAGTAACTGTAATACTTCACGCACACTCCTCCAATGAGACTCCAAATCCGGTGAATAAATCAAAATGTCATCCAAATACACAACCACACTTCTGCCGATCAAAGGTCTAAGGATGTCATTAATAAGATTCTGAAAGAATGCCGGAGCACTGGAAAGTCCAAAAGGCATGACCAGATTCTCAAAATGACCCAGTGGAGTGTTAAACGCAGTCTTCCATTCATCCCCCTCCTTCATGCGCAACAAATTGTATGCCCCTCGAAGATCAATTTTCGAGAACCACTTGGCCCCCACTAACTGATTAAACAAATTAGGAATCAATGGCAGTGGGTAAGGATTGCGTACAGTAACCTTATTAATCTCACGAAAGTCTAGACAAGGCCGTAAACCGCCTCCTTTTTTTTAACAAAAAAAAATCCAACCGCCACAGGAGATTTGGAAGGCCTAATGTGACCGGCGGCCAAGCTTGTCTGTATGTATTCCTCCAAAGCCTTTCTCTCAGGAATAGTCAAATTAAATAAACGACTTTTAGGAAGAGTTGCTCCAGGGACAAATTCAATCGCACAATCATAATCTCTATGAGGAGGCAATACCTGCGATTCCTTATCAGAAAAAACTTTCCAAAAATCCTGAATAGGTACAGGTAACTCCCCCTTAACTACAGCAGCAATACGCCCGTTACAACACTTGTCATAACACTTAGGACTCCAGGACTTAATTTCATTGGTAGACCAATCCAGTACCGGATTGTGCAATTTTAACCAGGGTAACCCCAAAATCACCGGTGAGGGCAAATTATTCAAAACTACCAAATCCAAATTCTCTTGATGAACACAATTAATAGTAAGAGGAAATTCACAGATATGGTGAGTAACATTTTTCAAGGGAGAGCCATCCACAGACACCACATTAATAGGAGAAGACAGAAGTTTGGATTTTAATTTTAGTTTTTCCAAAAATTTCCCATCAATCACATTGAGAGTTGAACCACAATCCACAAATACCCGAAACTCCATTAAATCCTCCTCAACATCAGTGGTAGCAGAAAGAAAGACACCTTTATTGTTTAAACAAGCTATGCGGGCGACACTGACCTCATTTTTTTTTTCTCTTTATTCATTCGAAGCGCACAGTTCTTAATGAAATGCTCAGATTTACCACAGTAGAAACACAAACCTTGAGCAAATCTGCGTTCTTTTTCCCGAGAGTGAGGTGCCATTGCTCCAATTTCCATCGGCTCTGCAATGTCAGTACATTCCTTCTCCAAACCTGGAGCTGACAAAGCAGACTTACTCTCATTAACCCTTACACGCAGTCTCCTATCCACCCGTATGGCCAATTGCATAGCCTCTTGCAAGTTACCAGGTATAGGATAAGCAATCAGCAAATCTTTAACCCTTTCACTTAATCCTGCAAGAAATAAACTTTTCAAAGCTGAATCGTTCCAGCCCACCTGAGTGGACCATCTACGGAAGTGAGTACAATATTTTTCCACATTACCCGATCCCTGTCTCAAACGTCTCAACTCTGTCTCAGCTGATGAAACACGATCCGGATCGTCATACAACAACCCCAAAGCAGAAAAAAAACCATCCACTGATCCAAAGCATGGATCACTAGGCTGCAGAGAAAAGGCCCAGTCCTGAGGTTCTTTGCGCAAAAGTGACATTATAAACCCTATGCGCTGTGATTCATCACCAGAGGATCTGGGTCTCAAACGAAAATACAACAAGCAAGCATTTTTAAAAGAAAAAAAATCTTGTTGTTCACCAAAAAATAAATCAGGCAAACGTACCTTTGGCTCCACTAAATGTGCTCCAGAACAACTACTCACGTGTTGCTGGATTTCAGCCACCTCCAGAGAGAGACCCTGCAGGCGTTCAGCCAAATCCCGAACCGACACCATGATGAAAACAGAAAATCTTTCCTTAGAGATTTTTTTTTTTTTTTTTTTACTTCTTGGCTGGACTTACTGTTATGAACTGCTACAAGCACTAAGGAAAGATGGGAACTCTGTCCCTACAATAAAACTGAGCTTGATCCCTACGATGTAACGGGGAACCTGATCCTGCGACCAGACCCGCTAAAGTCCTCAGCTAGTCTGAACGAAGACCTATAGTTGCGAGGGAGGAATCCCTACAAGATCTAGGGACTGGGAGAAAAAGTGGACACCTCCTAACAGAAATTGTAGCAGGGAAAATAAAACAGAAAACAAGATACTACGAGATCCTAAGATTAAGCAAAACTGACAGAGTAAGGCACCAAAGCACCCGGCTAGCTTAAGTGTAGATAATACAATGAAGTCCAGCAAAGCCAGAAGGGCGGAGCCAGACTAAATAGGGAAAAAAGGTCATGTGACCAGCAAACTGAAACAAAATCTAACAAGAGGGTTCTAACAGTTATGTACTGTTTTTTTTTATTTTGATCACTGTGATAGTTTATCACAGTGATCAAAATGCACTTTTATGAGAATGAATGAAACTTTTTTTGAATCTGCCGCCAAACAGATCGGCGGGCGCACTGCGCTTGCGCCCGCCATTTTTTTTTTGCAGGAAGAAGACGCCGGTTTCCTGGGGCCTTGAGGAGGACGGAGGACACCGGTAAGTATAGAGGGGGGCGATCGGGGGACCCTCATTTTCTCCCCTCTGATGTGCGATCACATCAGAGGGGAGAGAAATCTTTTTTTTTTTTTTGCGGTCGCCATTATACTAGTATAATGGCGATCGCGACACCGGGGTCAGTAACTACGACCCCGATCATGTTCTCTGGGGTCTCGGCTACCCTCGGCAGCCGAGACCCCAGAGAAAATTGCCCACCCCCCCCCCCCGGCAGAACGCGGCGGGCGCACTGAGCATGCGCCCGCCATTCAAGATGGCGGCGCCCACCGGAGGAGGAAGGTGGGCCCGCGGGCCACAACGGGAACATTGGGGGACACTAGGGGGGTCCCAGGGACCCTTTTTCTCTGTCCTCTGATGTCCGATGACATCAGAGGACAGAGAAATTAAATGGCACATCAGATTTTTTTGTTGTTGTTGCGGTCGCCGTTATAGGGTTAATAACGGCGACCGCAACATCGGGTCGGTAAAAACCGACCCGATTCATGTTCTCTGGGTTCTCTGGACCCCGGAGAAAATGCGCCTCTGGGGGGCGCTATTCACTTTTTCCACAGCGCCGTTAATTAACGGCGATGTGGTTTAAGTACCCTTAATGACCGCCGTTAAAAGGCGTATCGGCGGTCGTTAAGGGGTTAAGAAAGAATTCTCCTGCTACACGTCAGCTGCTCCTTTGTCCAGGATTGATCATGCGTTTGGAAATAATGCTGTATTATCGGATTTGAGTGAAATTGAGTACCTCCCTAGGGCAATATCTGATCATGCTCCATTGCTGATGTGTTTCTGTTTAAATGGCCCTGGCAGACCCAAGAGATTCCGCATACACCCATTTTGGCTATCCCTCATAGGATAACAAGATAGAATAACAGACCAACTGGAGGTATTTATAACAGACCATGTTGATTTCCCTGATAGATTAGTGGTGTGGGATACACTTAAAGCTTATTTGAGGGGGTGTGTTAGATCTATGATTTCATATATTAAAAGGGAATCCTGTATTAGGGAGCAGAGACTTGCTGAGGAGTGTAAATTGTTGGAGGTTGAATATATTAATAACCCCTCTGATGATTCATTGCATAGATGGCTTGGGAAGGGGAGGAAATATCTGTTGCATTTGCAGGAAAAAGCCCAGAGAAAACTTTTTTCTCTAAACAGACTTTTTTTGAATTGCGTAATCAGTCGAGTAAATTCTTAGCATATATAGTCCAACAAAATCAAATGTCTCCACCTATTCTGGCCATTAATACCAAGGAGGGTACTCCACTACTTAAATCTGACCAAATTGCAAACAGATTTGAAGAATATTTTAGAGCGTTATATGACTCGCAACTGAATCATACTATAGAAGAACTTGACGAATACTTAGACAATATAGTGTTTCCCAGACTTTCTGATGAGGATCGGATGTTCTTAGATAGAGATATCACGTTGGAGGAGATTCGGGAAGCTACTTTGTCTCTCCCTAATCTGAAAACTCCAGGCCCTGACGGCATGCCCATAGAACTATATAAAAGATATATTGATCAGATAGGACCGGTTTTGTTGCAGACCCTTTCCGAAGCGCTGGCTGGACACTCTCTCCTCCAATCCTTTTATGATGCCACTATAGTGGTAATACCAAAGCCAGATAAACCTGCTGAGGAGTGTGGTTCTTATTGTCCCATATCTCTGCTTAATATAGACTACAAAATACTCACTAAACTTATAGCCGATAGGCTTAAAGCAGTAATATTAAACACAATACATGAGGATCAGTCCGGTTTTATGCCAGGAAGATCTACCTCTTCTAATATCAGAAGGGTGCAGGTTTTAACGCAGATAGGACATAAATATAAGAAACCTTGGGCGATAGCCTCTTTAGAAACTGCAAAGGCTTTTGATTCAATGGAGTGGAGTTTACTGCAGCGGGTGCTTCTGAAATTTGGTTTCTCGGATAAATTTGCTAAGTGGATTGAACTGCTCTATCATAGGCCCAGAGCTAATATGCTTGTTAATGGCTTACTATCAGAATATTTTGATCTAGGCAGAGGAACTAGACAGGGCTGCCCACTGTCCCCTATGCTCTTTGCTTTTCGATTGAGCCAATTGCACTTGGGATTAGACAAGATCCGTAGTGGAGGGAGTTAATATAAACTCTAGAGTGGATAAGGTGGGATTGTATGCTGATGATCTAGTGATCTTTCTGGATAGAGTAGACCAATCTCTGCCAAGGGCAATTGACCTTATTATAATCGTTTTGGGGAATTATCGGGTCTTAAAATCAATTGGAGCAAATCTGTGATTATGCCACTAGTGGATAACATAACCGTGACTGTGCTTTGTGGTTTACAGGTAGTACAAAAATTTAAATATTTAGGTGTCATAATCAATCAAAACCCGATCAATGATCTTAAAGATAATATATACCCCTTAGGAGATATGATGAGGAAAAAGTTTGAGATATGGTCCTGACTTCCCCTATTCATTGCGGGCAGAATTGGATTAATAAATGATAATCCTTCCCAAATGCTTATGTATGCTGGAACATATATCAATAAGGGTCCCTAAGGGTTTCTTTAAAAAAAATACATAGCATGATGGCAACGTTTGTATGGGGATCGTCCAGACCTAGATTGAGTATTTGATCCCTGCCCAAAAACCAGGGTGGTTGCTTGGTCACTGACTTGTATTTATATTATCTTGCTGGTCAACTGTGTCATTTAAAACACTGGTTAATTGGAGATAGGCTGAATAACGCAGAGGCACATCTCATGTTCCTTTTGGATGGGCATACACCGTGGGCAATATTAGAAGGCTCATATAGACCTCCTCAGGGGTTGTCATTGGCGATACAAGTTTGGCAGGAAAGTAAACGTATTATGAAGTTCACTGATCAGAACGGGGATTTTCAGACATGGGATAATCCCGAGTACCCACACCTTCAAAGTTTACAAGATCCTAGTTTTTGGAAACAGAATGGAGTAATAACACTTAGTCAGATTTTTCAAAACAAAATTTTATTATCATTTGAACAAATTCATGTAAGATTTGGAGTTTCTTATAGAGAATTTTATAGATATCTGCAGCTGAGACACGCCATAATGTATCAATTCCCGTTTCCGAGGAAGAAAACATCTAAATACCCATTGATAGGAATATTATCAACTCAATGACCTGCGGGTGTTATTTCCTCTGTTTATACCTTTTTATTAAATTCTAAAATTGCATCCACTCCGCTCGCTGTAGAAAGTAAATGGCGAAACGTAATCCCCTCTATCACTAGTGAACAGTGGAATGACGCCCTGGAGGCACATGTGATGGTGTCACCAGCTGCAAATAACAAGCTAATCCAACTATATATTCTTCACCAGTCTTATTTGACCCAAGTAGAATGCATAAATTTGGTAGAGGGTAACAGATGAATGTCATAGGTGTGGAAAAAATGGGGGTGGATTTCTGGCACATTGTCTGGAGCTGTAGCAGTATATGAAGATATTGGAGTGAAGTCATGACTACATTGGAGCGGATAATAGGGATACCGATTGCATGTAGTCCTGAGATATGTATCCTGGGTGTCGTGGATGAAGAGATGTGGGTTCATTATGATAGAATATTCCTTCGGGAGGCTCTATTTATGGCTAGGAAGGCAGTGGTGTTGAGATGGATGGGAGGGAGATCCCCTTCGATTAATCAATGGAAGAAATTTGTGAATGATATAATCCCTTTTGAGAACATATTGTATAGGAACAGAGGATGTCCCCAGAAGTTTCATAAGATTTGGGAAAGGTGGTGCAATTCGCCCTTGACTCCTAATGCTATGGTCTCCTCGATCTCGCGATATAATCTCTGATGTATATCACTTCCAGACCATGAAAGTGATGACTTGTGTAGACTTAAGAATGTGTGTCTATTATAATCTGACCTGGTACGAGCTTACAGCTCCTAAACAGAACCTGTTGGCTAGGAGGTGCAATAAATGGTAAAATGTATCTTGTTGAATAACATGTTTTGTTTTGTCTGTTTATTTTATTATTGAAAGTGTGATATTATAGTTATGTCACTATACTGTATTGTCATACGTTTGTTATCCTATGTTGTGGAATCTTTCAATAAAAAGAGTTAAAAAAAACTTATCGTCTCCTTAGGTTCCTCAGCCGCAGATGATCCATTGGGGGGTTGTAGTACCAACAACGGCCAGGGTAGTGTCCGCAGATGGGGTCCACAAACGACGATCCAACTTCTGGCGGCAACAGGTGTTCGGTTACGCGTTGAGGGCCTAGTCCAAAGCTGCAGCAATACCAGGATCAAGCGTGGGCTGATGTGAGCTGTCTGGCAGAGAAGACCGCAAACTACTGTCCTGTAACCGGCCTTTGCTTCTCTGCACATGCGCTATATTAACTGTCACTGGGCACACGGCTCTCTTTACACTCACTGTCTGTCTGGAGCGCTCACTTAATCTCTGCCGTGGTTCGTCACCCTGCGGAGCGTGCCACACGTCTTCTGCTCGTGCTGCCGGCGGGAAACTCACTGCTGCTTCGCGCGCTTTCAGCCCTCTGCCCAGCTTAGACACACACCCTTTTCCCGGGTCATGGGGCCTGTCCGGTCCCCTATTCTTTCCCCGGGGCAACATGGGAAGCAGCCTCGACAGTTCCGGACCCGGCTCAATACAGGTACCCGCCACCCAGTCTTCTTCCTTACATATACTTCACACTAGACCTTGGAAATCAAGGTCCCAGAGTCTGGAGGAAGAATGGAGAGACAGACAATCCAAGCTGCTTAAGGTCTACTGTAAAGTTTCCACAATCAGTGATGGTTTGGGGAGCTATGTCATCTGCTGGTATAGATACACCATGTTTTGTCAAGACCAAAGTCAGCGCAGCCGTCTAACAGGAAATTTTAGAGCGCTTCATGCTTCCCTCTGCCGACAAGCTTTTTGGAGTTGGAAAATTTCATTCTCTAGCAGGACTTGGCACCTGTCCACACTGCCAAAAGTACCAATACCTGGTTTAAAATCAACGGTATCACTGTGCTTGATTTGCCAGCAAATTTCGCCTGACCATAACCCCTGTAAGGCGGCGGTGTTCACACCGTGCAGTAACTGAGGCAGTGACCCAAGCAAGTCCAAATTAAACAGCTTTTATTCAGCAACTCACGGGTTAAACAGAAAAGTCCTCCGGTACGCAGCCGGGGTAACATCAGTCCATAAACAATGGTTGCCGGGGACAACGGCCGCGCCGGGCCGAACAGAGCCTAACAGGTGCAGAGCCGTCCCAGGCGTGGGTTCAGCTACACACAATCCTGTGGAGCTTTCCTGCTATGCTCCTAGCAGGGTCCAAACATAGAACAACACTAATCCTTAGTGCAGGAGTTTTAAAGACCTGTGGCAAAAGCCACTGGAAAACCCGGGTTGGAGGGAGGAGGCCGCCCCACTGCCTCCTGTGACCTCCTCCAAGAAATGAAGGCCCTGCTGGATTTTACTTAATCTGCCTTAGCCAGGTAGTCTGACTAGGTCATTGCTCACCTTCATTCCTGCATTGCAGCCGCAGCTGTGTGTGTGACTGCAATGCACTCCAATGGCTTTAATAGGTCTCTGTACACATTCTGGGGAAATATAACGTCCCTCGTAAACGATCCCGGTCACTGCCTCACATATCCCCCCCCTCTGTTCAAACTTGTGGGGTTGAACATTTGCCACCATACAGGGTGCCCGGGACAGGGCATCCGCGTTTGCTTGCAACTTCCCAGGGCGATGTTCTACAGAGAAACTGAAATTTTGCAGTGACAGGAACCACCTGGTGACTCGCGCATTCCTCTCCTTGGCATTCCTCATCCATACCAAGGGTGAGTGGTCCGTCACCAAGCGGAACTGACGCCCGAGTAAATAATAACGTAGTGATTCCAAGGCCCACTTAATAGCCAAACACTCCTTCTCTACCACGCTATAGTTTTTCTCTGCCGGGACAAGTTTTCTACTCAAGTAGGTGACCGGGTGCTCTTCACCATTCACTTTTTGTGACAACATCGCCCCTAGTCCTACCTCCGAGGCATCTGTCTGTACAATGAAGGTTTCATTGAAGTTGGGGCTGATGAGGACCGGCTGTCCACACAGGGCCAACTTCATGGACTGAAAGGCTTCTTCTGCCTGAGGGTTCCACCGAACCATTACCGTTTTTTTTTCCTTTCAAGAGATCGGTCAGGGCCGCCGTTCGCCCGGCAAAATTAGGTATAAACCGGCGGTAATACCCAAGGATGCCAAGGAACGCCCTCACCTGTTTTGTACTCGATGGTTTAGGCCAGTTTTTTATGGCCTCAACTTTATTGATTTGGGGCTTGATAGCTCCTCGGCCTATCACATACCCCAAATATCGAGCTTCCTCCAGCCCTATTGCACATTTTTTTGGGTTTGCCGTTAACCCCGCGGCTCTGAGAGAATCCAGCACCGCTTGTACGTGTGTTAGGTGCGTTTGCCAGTCGGTGCTAAATATGATATCATCTAGATACGCGGACGCGTATTCCTGATGAGGCTTGAGCACTATGTCCATCAATCTCTGAAATGTAGCCGGGGCCCCATGTAACCCAAAAGGTAAGACCACATAGTGAAATAGACCCTCCGGAGTTACGAAGGCGGTCTTTTCCTTCGCCGAATCTGTGAGAGGTACCTGCCAGTAACCCTTGGTGAGATCGAGCGTGGTATAGTACTGGGCCTGCCCCAGTCTCTCAATCAGCTCGTCCACCCGGGATATTGAATAAAGGTCGAACTTTGACACTTCATTCAATTTCCGGAAATCATTACAGAAGCGTAATGATCCGTCTGGCTTTGGAATCAGTACAATGGGGCTAGCCCACTCACTCCGTGATTCCTCTATGACGCCTAACTGAAGCATTTGTTTTACCTCAGCCGTGATGGCTTGCCTCCGGGCTTCGGGCACCTGGTACGGTCTTATTCGCACCCTTACCCCAGGTTCGGTGACAATGTCATGTTGGATAACCGTAGTCCTACCTGGTAGCTCTGAGAACACGTCGGTATTGTTTTGCACCAGGGAGCGAGCCTCCCGTCGCTGCTGTTTAGTGAGGGCATCACTTATCCTGACCTCCCCCTTGGATGCTTCCCTGGCTGAAGGTAGAGAACTCTCTGGTGATATGCCCGGGGTGATGTCTGTAACTAAACACTCTCGATCTTTCCAAGGCTTTAGCAGGTTTACATGGTAAATCTGCTCAGGTTTCCTCCTTCCGGGCTGATACACCCGGTAATTTACCTCCCCCACCTTTTCTCGAATCTCATATGGCCCTTGCCACTTGGCCATGAGCTTACTCTCAGGTGTGGGTACCAGTACTAATACCCGATCGCCCTTGTTAAAAGACCTGACTCTGGCTCTTTTATTATATGTGCGCCTCTGGGTTGCCTGGGCATCTAACAGATGTTCTTTCACGATGGGCATAACCGCCGCGATCCGGTCCTGCATACTAGCCACGTGTTCAATTATACTCTTATGTGGAGTCGGCTCTTGTTCCCATGTCTCTTTGGCTACGTCCAACAGACCCCTAGGGTGTCTGCCGTACAATAACTCAAAGGGAGAGAACCCTGTGGAAGCCTGGGGTACCTCACGGACAGCGAACATCAAATAGGGTAGCAACATGTCCCAATCCCTTCCATCCTTAGAAATCACCTTTTTTAACATGGACTTGAGGGTTCTATTGAACCGTTCTACTAACCCGTCGGTTTGAGGGTGGTACACCGAGGTGCGCAATTGTTTAATTTTTAGCAGTTTGCACAGTTTCTCTTGTCACCTTGGACATAAAGGGGGTCCCCTGATCCGTCAGGATCTCCTTAGGTAGTCCCAGGCGACAGAACATGGCAAACAGTTCTCGGGCAATAAGTTTTGCCGAGGTGTGGCGTAGTGGTATAGCCTCCGGGTACCGGGTGGCATAGTCGACGACCACCAGTATGTGTTGGTGGCCACGGGCGGATTTTACAATGGGCCCTACCAAATCCATTGCAATCCGTTCAAAAGGTACCTCTATTACTGGCAGGGGTACCAATGGACTACGGAAACTTGCAGTGGGTGAGGTCAACTGACATTCGGGGCAGGATTCGCAGTACCTTTTGACCTCCGCGTAAACTCCAGGCCAAAAGAACCGCTTCAAGATACGTTCTAGAGTTTTTTTTTTTTTCCCCTAAGTGGCCACCCAGCAAGTGTGAGTGTGCCAAATCTAGAATCACCCGACGATACGACTGAGGTGCTACCAACTGTTCCACAACCTCGTCCCTGATTTTATCTATCCTATAAAGCAACTCACCACTGACTACCATGCGTGGAAATACCGTATCTGCATTGGGCTGTTGGGCTACGCCGTTTACCTCTAGCACTCTTTCCCGCGCCTGAGTCAGGGTGGGATCTTGTAGCTGAGCTGTCCCAAACGTGGCCCTGGACACTTCCAGCTCGGGAATCGATGCGGTCTCCTCCACCTCTCCTGCCAGCACCTCTAAGGGAAACCTATCGGGGTCACACTCTATCCCTATGTGGGACACCCCTACGGCAGGTTCGTCGGGTACAGCATCTGTAATACATTTTACCAGGGGAGAATGGATTTTGTTTTTCCACAGAGTCCAGAACAGGGGCAAGTCTCTTCCCAACACAGACCCATAGGGAAGATTTTTTACCACTCCCACCACATGTTTTATGTCTCCACATGGCGTGGACAAAACTACCTCCGTAGTTGGATACTCTCGGAGGTCCCCATGGATACATACAACCCCGACCTGCCGTCCGCTGGGTTTGTCTCCTGCCACCAGTGACCCATGTACCAGAGTCACGAGGCTCCCTGAGTCCAGGAGAGCCTCCGTAGGGTACCCATTAACCAGTACCTGGCATAGTTGGAGTTCACTGTCCTGGGGGTCGAGGATTGCTGTGCAGACGGTCTGGGCATACATTGAGACCCGGCGGCTATATCTGCAGTCCATGGGTTCCGTAGTCAGGGGACAATTAGCCATCACATGTCCCGGCCCCTGACACCGCCAGCACCTAAGGGTAGAGGTACTGTTAGGTCTTATGACAGTTTGGGAGGGAACCGGTCTCCTGCCACTCTCACTCCGGGGTTCCCCTTCAGCACGGGTACGGTGCTGACTGTCCCCAGCAGAGGGACGCAACCCCTTTCCCGATTCCTGGGTTGGCAGGGATCGGCGTGACAGCCGAGAGGGGGCGGAGTCTCGAATAAAGTCTTGAGTGGCCGAGTAGCGCTCGATCAAACTGACTACCTGGTCGAGTGTGCCGGGGTCGCCTTGCCCCACCCAACGTTGGATAGCATCCGGCAGAGTCCTTACCAGCCGGTCAACCCCCACCCTCTCCATCATCTGGGCTGAAGACAAAGTCTCTGGCTGGAGCCACTTCTTTACCAGCTGCAGGAGGTCATAAGCCTGAGACCGCGCGGGTCGTGTCTCCACATAGGCCCATGAAAATACACGCTGAGCCCTCACGTATGTATTAACCCCCAGTCGGGCAAGGATCTCACCTTTGAGCCTCTGGTAGTCCTGGGCGTCCTCCCGACTGAGATCGAAGTAGGCCTTTTGTGCATCGCTGACCAGAAACTACTTCTGCCCACTGGCCGGCGGGTAGGTTTTCCCGCTCCGCTGTGCGCTCATAAATTGTCAGGAAAGCTTCCACGTCGTCCTCCGGTCCCATCTTCCTCAACGCTGAGCGATCCCTGTCTCGGGCCTCGCGACGTTCAGGGGCTGGTGCCATCGAGGTCTCCCGCAGTGCAGAAATCTGTTGCAGCAGCAGTTCGTTTGTTTTTTGCTGCTGCTGGTACAATAGCTGCTGTTGCTCATTGTGCTGTTGCTCCCGCTCCTGCTGTTGCCGCTGGAGACTCAGGTACTGCTCCTGCTGTTGTCGCTGAGACTGCAGCTGCTGCTGTTGTGTAAATTACCAGCTGCTTTACCAGCTCCTCCATTTTGTCCACGGGGTGAGGCTGAAAAGTGGCCGGCTGGATTGGGGTCATGAAGCTGCCGGTGGGGGTATACCTCAGTCACAATGCCCGCATTCTCCAACCAAGTTGTAAGGCGGCGGTGTTCACACCGTGCAGTAACTGAGGCAGTGACCCAAGCAAGTCCAAATTAAACAGCTTTTATTCAGCAACTCACGGGTTAAACAGAAAAGTCCTCCGGTACGCAGCCGGGGTAACATGTCCATAAACAATGGTTGCCGGGGACAACGGCCGGGCCGAACAGAGCCTAACAGGTGCAGAGCCGTCCCAGGCGTGGGTTCAGCTACACACAATCCTGTGGAGCTTTCCTGCTATGCTCCTAGCAGGGTCCAAACATAGAACAACACTAATCCTTAGTGCAGGAGTTTTAAAGACCTGTGGAAAAAGCCACTGGAAAACCCGGGTTGGAGGGAGGAGGCCGCCCCACTGCCTCCTGTGACCTCCTCCAAGAAATGAAGGCCCTGCCGGATTTTACTTAATCTGCCTTAGCCAGGTAGTCTGACTAGGTCATTGCTCACCTTCATTCCTGCATTGCAGCCGCAGCTGTGTGTGTGACTGCAATGCACTCCAATGGCTTTAATAGGTCTCTGTACACATTCTGGGGGAAATATAACGTCCCTCGTAAACGATCCCGGTCACTGCCTCACACCCCATAGAGCAGGGTTCCCCAACTCCAGTCCTCAAGGACCACCAACAGGTCGTGTTTTCAGGATTTCCTTAGTATAAGCCCAGGTGATAATTGCTTCACCTGTGCAATACAAAGGAAATCCTGAAAACATGACCTGTTGGTGGTCCTTGAGGACTGGAGTTGGGGAACCCTGCCATAGAGAATCTATGGGGTATTGGAAAGCGGAAGATGAGAGACACCAGACTCCACAATGCAGATGAGCTGAAGGCTGCTATCAAAACAACCTGAGCTTCCATAACACCTCAGCAGCACAGGCTGATCACTTCCATGCCACGCCGCATTGATACAGTAATTGATGCCAAAGGAGCCCCGACCAAGTATTGAGTGCATTTACTGAACAAACATTTCAGTAGGCCAACATTTCGGATTTTAAAATCATTTTTTCAAGCTGGTGTTATAAAGTATTCTACCGTATATACTCGTGTATAAGCCGAGATTTTCAGCACCTTTTTTCGTGCTGAAAATGCCCCCTCGGCTTATACACGAGTCATAGGGCAGAAACCAGCGGGGGAGGGGATGCCGCGGCAGGAGCGGGTGGCTGGGATCATACTCACCCCTCCCCGTGCCATCGCTGAGCGTCCCTGCAATCCTGCGTTCTCCCCGTCTTCCTGCAGCTCTTCAGCACTGAGCGGTGACGTAATACCCGCTCATTAAGGTCATGTAATATGGACGCGACGCCACTCCCATGGGCGTCGCCTCCATATTCATGGCCTTAATGAGCGGTATTACATCACCGCTCAGTAATGAAGAGCTGCAGGAAGACGGGGAGAATGCAGGATTGCAGGGACGCTCAGCGATGGCACGGGGAGGGGTGAGTATGATGGAGGAGAGGACAAGGAGCACGGAACAGGACGGGGGGGGGAGAACGGTGGACGGGGGAAGCATAGAGGAGGACGGGGGAAGCATAGAGGAGGACGGGGAAGCATAGAGGAGAACGGAGAACGGGGGAAGCGTGGAGCAGGACGGGGGGAGATCGGTGGACGGGGGAAGCGTGGAGCAGGACGGGGGGGAGATCGGTGGACGGGGGAAGCGTGGAGCAGGACGGGGGGGAGATCGGTGGACGGGGGAAGCGTGGAGCAGGACGGGGGGGAGATCGGTGGACGGGGGAAGCGTGGAGCAGGACGGGGGGGGAGATCGGTGGACGGGGGAAGCGTGGAGCAGGACGGGGGGGAGATCGGTGGACAGGGGAAGCATAGAGGAGGACGGGGGCAGCACAGAGCAGGAGGGCAGTTTATACACCCGGCTTATACATGAGTCAATAATTTTTCCCAGTTTTTTGTAGCAAAATTAGGGGGTCGGCTTATACACGGGTCGGCTTATACACGAGTATATACAGTAATTTACTGAGATAATGACTTTTGGGTTTTCATTGGCTGTAAGCCATAATCATCAACATTAACAGAAATAAACAATTAAAATAGATCACTCTGTAATGACTCTATATAATGAGTTTCACTTTTTGTATTGAAGATCTGAAATTAACTTTTTGATGATATTCTAACTTTGTGAGATGCACCTGTATCTTCTTCTACAGAATGTGTAATGTTTAAATCCCGCCATTATAATTTTTACCTCATTTTGCAATAAAGTAGTACGTAGTTCAAAAAAGGGTTTTTGATCCGAGTTGGGTGCGTATACATTGACTGTTTATCTCCCCCTCATTTTCGTCTAGTCTTAACATTATGAATCTCCCGTATGTATCTCGATCCACCTGTTTTATATTGTATGGTTGATTCTAATTGTGACGAAACGGGCACACGGTCCGCCACACGGTAGCCCGGGGTATCACGGCTTGTGATCCCTCCGTGCCGCAAATGTGACGAAAACGCGCACACACACGACGGCTGCTGCCGTCCGACCCAGTAAACTGCAGGGATTTATAATTATCCCACTTCCACTTAGGAACTTGCAGCCCTCTGGCGCCCCCCTTACCCTCAGGTCAGTCAGGGAACTGCACCTAGGATAATTAGTCGCCAGACGGGTCACTTGGATGTGTGCTGGCTATTGGGCACGCTGCAGTGAGGGAATTATAATTACTCCGGGCCGCAGCCAGGCAATACACGTATAAAACCCGCTCCGTCACTGCCAACGCCACCCCATAGGTCAACACTTTACACCCCGTCTTTTAAGCTGCCACCAGCTACGGTTTACTTTAGGAACAATTTATCAAGAGGGTCCGTAGCAACCCCAAAACATTAGCGTAGTACTTCAGGCACGTGCAAATTCGTTTATAGAGCAGGAGAATCAAACTAATAATTTTATAGGTTTATTCCTTAAAAACAGGCAGTGCTTATACAATATAAAAAGATGTAACAAGCTGAGGCAATATAGTTATGTACAAGGCAGTTAGAAAATAAAATAGGATTAAAAGTGGAAAAACTCACATGGTAGTTACAGGCAAGGCTGGCTGGGGGAGGAGCCACACGTCATAGTTCATTTGCAGATCTCTTAGTCAGGACATCACAGCATGGACTCAACAAGGGGGGCTCACCACAAGACTTATACCTGTGGGCTGCTGACCTCACAAAAGGGGATGGTTTTTCTGGCCACCTCCCCAGGCTAAAAGTCATGGTTTAAGCTCTGGAAGATTATCAGGAGCATATGTCATCCTGAGAACCTCGCAGAAGAGTGGCAGACCTATCAATGAGCTTACTTTAAAATGACGGTTCCAATGAGCCCAAACTTGGAGGAAATAGTTCATGGGGGATCCGAGAATTCCATTTCTCGGGTTCTGTGGGAGTTACGGGTTCACCAGTACCACGGGAACGATGCCGGTCGGCGTATGTTTCAAAACAGTGACTTTCGTGTTTCTGACGCAACTTCCCACTGTGTTATAAGCCAAAAGAATGAATCCTCATAATGGCGGCTATGAAAGGAAAGCACATGTGAAGACAATGGGGACCCCCTACGGTGAGGCAGGAAAACTCCAGCACTGGTCTCTCAGATTACACTGAGCCTCAATGGGAGGGGGGAAGGGAAGCGCAGCTACACACAGGCTGCCAAATGTAGTAGATGTCATCACACTAATGTAGCAGTATTAGGACCACTACCTTTCTTCCCTCCCCTTCTGAACCATACACCTCTCCCACTCAGATTTTCTTCATCCTAAACATGCTGTCACGGGTGTGTCGCGGCGGAGATCGTCGCGATTGCACACCCTAACTTCGCACAGCTGAGTTTCTGGTGCTGGGTGTTTTTCGGCACTGAGGGAATTAATTCTTTCTCTCTCGGTGCTGGGCTGACCAGCCTCGCCCAGCTGCGATTGATGTTTTGTTAATTAGCTTCCTTCATATACCTGCTGGTCTGCTGGGGAAGTTGCCGGTGAAAGCATTCATTCAGACCAGCAGAGCGGATCGTTTCTGAGAAGACTTAAGCTAAGAGTGCCTGGTGTGGTTTTTCCTCTCCTCGCTTATTGTTTATCTCCTTAACCTTTTGTGTTCCTCTGTAGTGGAAGTGTTGTATGCAAGGCTGTGTTTCCTTTACCCTTGTCTGCCTCGTTTGTCTTAGACTGTGTGTAAGCTGTGACCTGCCCATTCCCTGTGGTGGTAATCAGGGTCCTTCTCAGGACTAGATTACAGTGGTCAGGGATCTACAGGAGACAGGGTTACGCTGGCGGCCTGGACCTCTGTACCATTAACAGTACCTCCAGGTAGAGGGACTAGTCAGGACCCCAGTTCAGGGTCAGCATAGACCCCGGTCCACCTCTATCCAGAGACAGCGTGACACGTACACAGTATTGACCCACAATACATAGGATATTATGTCAGGTAAGACATTGCTGGCAGATACTATGTATACATGTTGATTTTCTCTATTATATGAAATTTAGAATGATGTCACATTAGATATAGGTTGCTATCTTTGAATATATCTGTTATACGTCGTGACACATGCCTTCATTTCTCAAATGCGTTTCCTGCTGTAGCGCAATGACAGTCCTTAGTTTCTTTTATTGTCTCTGTACCATCATTCTTTTAGTCAGGGTTCTAAGTCCTTTAATATTCCATGGAATAATATGCATATTATGTTATTTTCATTACTAGGTTATATTTTGGGCGCACCCACCAGTTATCTTATTTATCTCTGACTTACATTGTTATCCTGCACATTTCCCCCTGAACAGATCCCCATTGACAACCAACAAAAAACAAACAATCAACGTCGTCATCTCTTTTGCGACTTTATTTTTTCTGGCTCTTTCTACCCATGAACTCCTCCCCTGGCAATATTTAAACTAGAAAACAACGTCTGAGTTCTTTAAAAAATCACCCCCTCACCTGAGACAATCCAAGAAAGCCCTTGGACTATAAATCATATTAAAGTGTCGTCTCCCCTTCCACTTTTATGTCCTCCGTGTGGATTACTGTTCCATCGTCTTCCTCCCATGTCTTCTTATGATGGTGGGATGTTCTTTGTCTCTGGTTCTGAGGGCTTGTCCTCGCTATGTCTCCTTCTGTTCTTTTTCCCCAAATGTCCTTATCTCTTGTTCTTCTTGCTCTTGTTCATCTTTCCCCAGCAGCTTGAATAATACAGTATATTCTTTTGCATTTTCTGGATTCTGAAATTTTTTTTATGTACTATCAGCTTCTCTTATTTTCAATATGGCTGTATACATATGCTGAAATTGTTTTTAAACAACCTGGAACAACGGTCAAAGAACATTCTGCGCCTTTTTTTAACCTCCGCAGAGTAATCATTGAAGATGATAATTTTGTGTTCTTGAAAAGTTAATGGTTCTTTGCGACTTCCGAACTCTCTCAATACGTCCTCCTTGTCATTGAAATCCAAGTTTTTGGCTATTGCTTGCCTTGGTCTTTGGTTTGACTCTCTGTCATACTGTTTGTTCTTTGTGGGCCTATTCTGTGTGCCTTACTCACCTTCATTTAGAGGCCATTCCCAGGGCCTCTGGCAGATTTTTCTCAAATATTCTTTGAAGTTGTCTAGGTTTGATAGTTTCCGGGAGTCCAACTATTGTTGTTTTTTTCTTGGCAGATGACTGTGCGTCAGAGGGACATCTGACATTCACTGATTTTGAAGCAGCTGATTATGGTATCACACCATATATATATGAAGAGGATGACAATAATCCAGATAAACCACCAGCCTGTCACAGGAGAAATCTATCATCAATTCCTTATCAAGAGGTTCCATCTTCTGAGTCATTACAGACTGTTAAGCAAAATGAAAATAACAAAAGGGATACTGTACATCAGAGAATTCACACAGGGGAGAAGCCATTTTCATGTTCAGAATGTGGGAAATGTTTTACCAAGAAAGAAAATCTTACTGCACATCAGAGAATTCACACAGGGGAGAAGCCATTTTCATGTCCAGAGTGTGGGAAATATTTTACTTACAAACAAAATCTCATTAATCATAAAAGCACTCACACAGTGGATAATCCATTTTCATGTCTAGAATGTGGTAAATATTTTAAATATAAAAGAAGTCTTGTTGCACATAAAAAAATTCATGCAGGGAGAAGCCATTTTCATGTTCAGAATGTGGGAAATGTTTTACCAAGAAAGAAAATCTTACTGCACATCAGAGAATTCACACAGGGAGAAGCCATTTTCATGTCCAGAGTGTGGGAAACATTTTACTTACAAACAAAATCTCATTAATCATAAAAGCACTCACACAGTGGATAATCCATTTTCATGTCTAGAATGTGGTAAATATTTTAAATATAAAAGAAGTCTTGTTGCACATAAAAAAATTCATGCAGGGGAGAAGCCATTTTCATGTTCAGAATGTGGGAAATGTTTTACCAAGAAAGAAAATCTTACTGCACATCAGAGAATTCACACAGGGGAGAAGCCATTTTCATGTCCAGAGTGTGGGAAATATTTTACTTACAAACAAAATCTCATTAATCATAAAAGCACTCACACAGTGGATAATCCATTTTCATGTCTAGAATGTGGTAAATATTTTAAATATAAAAGAAGTCTTGTTGCACATAAAAAAATTCATGCAGGGGAGAAGCCATTTTCATGTTTGGAATGTGGGAAATTTTTTAACAAGAAAGCTAATTTTTCTGCACATCAGAGACGTCACACAGGGGAAAACCATTTTCATGTTCAGAATGCGGGAAATGTTTTACTTGTAAAGAACAACTCGTTAATCATATAAGAACTCACAAGGGGAGAAGCCATTTTCATGTTCAGAATGTGGAAAATGTTTTGGCAAGAAAGAAAATCTTACTGCACATCAAAGAATTCACACAGGTGAGAAGCCATTTTCATGTTCAGAATGTGGAAAATATTTTACATATAAAAGAAATCTTGATGTACATAAGAAAATTCACACGGGGGAGAAGCCATTTTCATGTCCAGAATGTGGGAAATATTTTGCTAGCAAAGGACATCTCGTTAAACATATAAGAACTCACACGGGGGAGAAGCCATTTTCATGTCCAGAATGTGGGAAATGTTTTACTTGCAAAGAAAAGCTTGTTAACCATATAAGAACTCACAAGGGGGAGAAGCCATTTTCATGTCCAGAATGTGGGAAATGTTTTACTTTCAAAGTAGATCTTGTTAAACATATAAGAACCCACACAGGGGAGAAGCCATTTTCATGTCCAGAATGTGGGAAATGTTTTTCTTGCAAAGGATATCTTGTTAAACATATAAGAACTCACACCGGGGAGAAGTCATTTTCATGTTCTGAATGTGGGAACTCTTTTACCAAGAAAGAAAGTCTTACTGCA
Organism: Oophaga sylvatica; assembly: GCA_033576555.1. Classification (NCBI taxonomy): domain Eukaryota; kingdom Metazoa; phylum Chordata; class Amphibia; order Anura; family Dendrobatidae; genus Oophaga; species Oophaga sylvatica. The sequence goes on along the minus strand of JARQOD010000003.1, from coordinate 24,810,005 downwards.
CATCAGAGAATTCACACAGGGGAGAAGCCATTTTCATGTTCAGAATGTGGAAAATGTTTTACCAAAAAATCAAATCTTAATGCACATCTGAGAATTCACACAGTATAATAAGTTTTCATGTTCAGAATGTGGGAATGGTTGTTCCTGTAAATCCACTTTGTTATGAATCAAAGAATACACACAGGTGAAGCCATTTACACATTGATATTGTAGCCATTTCATATTTTATAAAATTATTTTATTGATGAAATGTACAAGAAAAGTTACAGTAAAAGTTAAGTCACAAGTCTGAAAAGGAAAGCAATTTAGAACACTAAATGATAATGATTAGGAAATGTACTGTATATAATGACCAATAAACATCAGCAAGTAGAGTGTATATGATAATCCTAAATATTTCACCATGTATATAGAATACTTTACTGATATGTCAACACTATAACTGCATCTTAACGGGGTTGACCAACCCTTATCTGGTGTACATGATCGGGACAGTTGCTGAAGTAAATGTCAGACACCAAACATGTCACATCTAATAGTTATGGTGTCTTATTAATCAGATGAGACCAACTGGGGACTGGATGGTCTCCTGTTCAACTGTCCTAATCAAGTACAACAGCATCTGCCTGCACACATTGAAGAGAGAGTCTTCGAACCACCCCATAAAATCTTGTAACCAAGGATTAATAAACTGCTTTTAATATTAATATCCACCTGTACCTATATTTTTTTTATTGTTTGTGTTAAGATATTGCCCTCAAACCTGTATAGTTGAGAGAGATGATATCAGTAAAATGTACCTTTAGTTTTATTTCATTTATTTTCTCATTTCATTATTATATATGTGAATGTATATTTATTATAAATAAGATAAATTGTACTAATCATAACCGTCCTTCCAGTAAATCTCAATCTAATTGCTAGAAGAAACCACGAAAATGTAGTATTCAAACAAGAGGCGGTAGAAAACACAGCGAACGCTTCAACTTTTTTTAAGAATCGTCTGAGGAGTCACAACAGACCCCAACACTAGATGTTATTAATATTTTGTCTACTCTATCCAAAATCAAGACTTATCTTCTTTCACGTGGTTTACATTTTTCACCCAATCATAGACTTCATTTTTTTCTGTTATTAACCCCTTTACTCCCAAGGGTGGTTTGCAAGTTAATGGCCAGGTCAATTTTTACAATTCTGACCACTGTCCCTTTATCTATTATATACTTACCTTGTAATGTCTTCACATCCTGTTCCATCCAGATGTGGCCGGATCCCAGAATTCCAAGCGGCGGAAGTTCACCGACCGCCATATTGGGACACCCAAGTGATGGGTGTCTCAATATGGAAACTGCTGGTGGTACCAGCCTCCGTCGCACCACACACACACACACACACACACACACACTGTATACGCCGTACGCACCACAGTGTATGCCGTACGCACCACACACACACACTGTATACGCCGTACGCACCGCACACACACACTGTATACGCCGTACGTGCCACACACACACAGACACACTGTATACGCTGTACACACACACTATATGCCGTACGCACCACACACACACTGTATACGCCATACGCACCACACACTGCAGATGGAGGAGAGAGAAAGCGCACAGGGGTGAGAGACAGCACAGGGGGGAGACAGCTCAAACGGGACAGCACATGAAGGGAGAACACAGCACAAGAAGGAGAGAGAGAGCAGACAAGGGGGATAGCACATGAGGTAGACAGGTCAAAGAAGAGAGCACAGACGGGAGAAGCCAGCACATGGGGAAGGAGAGAGTGGACAGGTGGGTGAGCACATGGGGGGAGAGATTCTCAACGCTGCAAAGCCTGCCCCCATCGTGACATTAACGCCCTCCCGATGAGATAGCATCGGGCCGCTATCTAGTGAGATAATAACTCTTGAACGCTTCCATGGATCCCTGTGATTCTGACACTTTTCTCGATGGCATATTGTTGTGGCACCCAGGAATCCGGTTGCCACAGTGGCCTTGCCTCCCTCCAGGGGGAGTGATGTGATGCCTGGAAGCAAAGAAGGAATCCCCTTACCAGATAGCTCCAGCATACAACACAGTTCCTGCTCCAGGCCAGCAGGGGGAGCTCTATACCTGACTTCAGGTGAGCTGCTCTCTCTGGTCAGGAGAAGGAAGTTAGTGAGTAATTAGAGCCTGAACAAGGTTGAGAGGACGTGTGAAGAGGAGCTGGGGATAGAAGCTCCATTTGAGCTCACCCCAGGCTTGAGCGCCAGTAACCGGGCCCCGGAGCCCGAGGATATGTGGGTACTAAAGCCACGGCAGCAGAATCCGGAGGGCAGAAGACCCAAGATCCTCTTGTCCCAACTGATACTCGACGACACAGCAGCACGTGTGAGCTGGAGATGCCAGACAGGAGCGACCCCTGAAGCAGGCTCCAGCTGCCTGTCATGCAAGTGGAGTTCTACCTAAGCATCAGACAGAAAGAGGGACTTGAATAGAGTTTACAGCAGCAAGTACCTCAGAGAATAGCGCTAGAAAGGAGGCCTCACAACCCACCTGACTAAGGAAATTCCCAAATTGCTTCCAGGCTGACTGGCTCAAGAACCTTCTGTAACCTGAGCCCCGGACTGTACCTGCACTGCTCAGTAAAAGGTAAAGGAAACTGCACCCTGCTGTGTCCTCTAAGTCATTCACGCGTCACCTGCCCTGCACCACACTCACCACCAACATCACCTTTAATATCCTAACTGCCCTGGGACACAGCTCGTGGAGAGCTTAACCATCTTTGCTGCCCTATAATCATCCCAGAGGATCTGCATTGCAGGATCAGTCCCCTGACCGAATACCACGGGTGGCGTCACAAACACTTTATCAGAAACTTTATTATCCTTTTTTCACTATCCCTTTTATTGGATGCTCAGGGCCACGGACCGATTCACTGCTGCTGTGACACTTCCCCTTTAAGAAGCAGCCCGGTACCGAGTATCCCCACTGCCCTGGCGGGCAATCCATTGTACTTCATGATAGTGGTAAAATTTATTTGAAATGACTTGGGTTTATTTGTGAAAAAAAAATGGAAACGGTGAAAATTTTGAAAATTTCACAATTTTCTAAATTTGAATTTTCATGCCCTTAAATCACACAGAGGCTTATCTACAGCATTCTGTAATGCTGTAGATAAGTCCCCGATGTAACCTGAAAGATAAGAAAAAAAGTTAGATTATACTCACCTGGGGGGGCCATCCGGTCCGATGGGTGTCGCAGGTCCGGGTTCGGTGCCTCCCATCTGCCATTGAGGGCAGAGTAAAGTACTGCAGTGCACAGGTGCTGGGCCTCTCTGACCTTTCCCGGCGTCTGCGCACTCATATATAAGAAAAATGAGGTGACAGGTTCCCTTTAATAAGTAACATTTCCCACATGTTTACTTTACATCAGCACAATTTTGGAACCAAAATTTTTTTTTTGTTAGGAAGTTATAAGGGTTAAAAATTAAACAGCGATTTCTCATTTTTACAACACCATTTTTTTTTAGGGACCACATCACATTTGAAGTCATTTTGAGGGGTCTATATGATAGAAAATACCCAAAAGTGACACCATTCTAAAAACTGTACCCCTGAAGGTACTTAAAACCACATTTAAGAAGTTTATTAACCCTTCAGGTGCTTCACAGGAGTTTTTGGAATGTTTAAAAAAAATGAACATTTAACTTTTTTCACAAAAAAATTATTTCAGATCCAATTTGTTTTATTTTATCAAGGGTAACAGGAGAAATTGGACCCCAAAAGTTGTTGAACAATTTGTCCTGAGTATGCTGATGCCCCATATGTGGGGGAAACCACTGTTTGGGCGCACAGCAAAGCTCGGTAGAGAAGGAGCACCGTTTGACTATTCAATGCAAAATTTGCTGGAATTGAGATCGGATGCCATGTCGTGTTTGGAGAGCCCCTGATGTGCCTAAACAGTGGAAACCCCTAAATTCTAACTCCAACCCTAACTCCAACCCACCCCTAATCCCAACCCTAACCATAACCCTAACCACAAACCTAACACATCCCTATCCCTAATCTCAACCCTAACCCAATCTAAACTTAATCCCAATCGTTTTTGCATCACCACATTTTTAGAGCTATAATTTTTCCATATTTGGAAAATGCCACATGAAAATGCCCACATGAAAAATGCCCACAGAAAAAAACCCACAGTCATGAATGCCCACAGGAAAATTGCCCACACAGAATTTTGCCCACATGGAAATTTGTTAAAACTTAGCAGAAAAATATAAAAATATTGATATTGGGGCGCGTAGTACACCAGCAATTTTTTGACCCTTTATAACAAGGTAATTTATCTGGTCCATTCTTATTTCTTTGGTCTGGTAGTCTCAGTATGGATATTTTTATGAGGTGGCAGAAGTTTATGGTTTGAGCACTTATTGCACAATTTGCACATTATTTAGCTACCTCTGCACAAGGACCTGCGATTAATATATGTTGCAGGTGGATTAGCACCACAGTACTGTATAGCTGGAGCAACTTTGGCACTATTTTTTAGTAATTTTTGCACAAGGACCTGCAACCAATATATATTGCAGGTGGATTTTACCACAGCATAGCTTGAGCATTTCAATGCACATTTTTTATTAAAAGTCTGAAGGAGATTATGCACACATAGTGTGAGAAATTGCACTAAGTTTTACACATTTTTTGTTGCATTGATATATATTTCTTACAGTCATATTTATATGTTGTGAATGAAATAGTTATTGGATTATATTTTTTATGCTCACGGCTATCTTACTGATGTTTTGAATGCATGCAGAGCTGGTCTTTATTGCAATTGTAGTAATTTTCTGTATATTTGAGCATACATTTTTTGCACAATTAATTAATTTATATGTGTTGGTGGTAATATATATATATACTTTTTGGTATTATATTTATGTACAATTTAATTTCAACACTGTCATATTAAATTATTAATTTTTACTGTCATTTCACTATTTTTTATATTTTTATATTATTAATTATTATTTTTTACTGATTATTATTTTTTTCATTTATTTCCATACTGGGTTTTGCTTAATCACTGACATTGATCACGGGCCATTTATGTAATTTTACTAGTGTAATTTTAATGTACTGTGTTACGAAACCATTATTAAATAAAGGTTTTCAAATTGTCCACTGTTCCCGTCATTATTATTTTAATTTTAAATTTGATAGCTTTTGGTCCATGGATATAACTAAATCTTTTTAATCTATACCATATGGAAATTTTCCCACATGGAAATTCGCCCACATGGTCATTTGCCCACATGGACATTTGCCCACGCAGAATTTTCCCCACAAAGAAATTTGCCCACATGGACATTTTGCCCACGCAGAATTTTCCCCACAAGGAAATTTGCCCACACAATTTTGCACCATTGCAGCATCACAAAGTTTTGGATCTGTGATATTTGAGGTGCGAGGATGTTCACATGATATGCAATAATCTTGTGATTTTGGGTTGACCTAGTGCAAAAATTTTGCAGATCTGTGCTTTGCAAACACATTTGTACCAGTCTGTTATGATCATCAATAGATACAATGTGTCTCATCACTCACTGATTCTGCCTTAAGGTACTGCCACACTAAGCAATCCCGCTAGCGATCTCGTTAGCGTTGCATACTAATGAGATCGCTAGCGGGATTGTTTCTATATCGCTAAATGCTGCCGCATTTAGCGATATAGTTAACGACGCTATCGCCGTTAGCGATCTTCTTAACGACTTTAGCGGTACAAAAGTACCGCTAAATCGCTAAGAAAAGGTGCCACACAGCGATTAGATACTTACCCAGCGGGAGCGCCAGCGATGAAATAGGGTCCGGAACGATTCCAGCGACGAGCGAGATCACAGCAGGAAGCTCGTCGCTGGAAGCTGCCGCACTGAACAATATCGCTAACGGGATCGCTAAATAGTGACGTTTTTTAGCGATCCCGTTAGCGATATTGTTTAGTGTGGCATACCCTTTACACCTCCCCCCAGCTCAGCACATGGAGCACATACTGAGCTCAGGAAAAACCAGCAAGCCCTGTGATCCAGGGGATATCTATTACTGCTATCTGTACTCACAGGAATCACTGTTTTATTTGTGGTGTTACATAAGACTGTAGAAACATCTACTACATTACCTGTACTCTGGAGTATCACTGTTATCTGTGGTGTTACATAGGACTGCAGAGGACATATACTACATTATCTGTCTTCAGTTATCACTGTGTTTTCTGTGGTGTTACATAGGACTGCAGAAACATCTACTACATTACCTGTACTCAGTTATCACTGTGTTATCTGTGGTGTTACATAGGACTGCAGAAACATCTACTACATTACCTGTACTCAGTTATCACTGTGTTATCTGTGGTGTTACATAGGACTGCAGAAACATCTACTACATTACCTGTACGCATTTATTACTATTATCTGTGGTGTTACATAGGACTGCAGGGGACATGTACTGCATTATCTGTACTCAGTTATCACTGTGTTATATGTGGTGTTAGAGAGGACTGCAGGGGACATCTACTACATTATCTGTACTCAGTTATCACTGTGCTATCCGTGTTGTTACATAGGACTACAGAAACATCTACTACATTACCTGTACGCAGTTATCACTGTTATCTGTGGTGTTACATAGGACTGCAGAAACATCTACTACATTACCTGTACTCTGGAGTATCACTTATCTGTGGTGTTACATAGGACTGCAGAGGACGTATACTACATTATCTGTCTTCAGTTATCACTGTGTTTTCTGTGGTGTTACATAGGACTGCAGAAACATCTACTACATTACCTGTACGCAGTTACCACTATTATCTGTGGTGTTACATAGGACTGCAGGGGACATGTACTGCATTATTTGTACCCAGTTATCACTGTTATCTGAGGTGTTACATAGGACTGCAGGGGACATGTACTGCATTATCTATACTCAGTTATCACTATGTTATATGTGGTGTTACAGAGGACTGCAGGGGACATCTACATTCTCTGTCCTCCGTTATCACTGTGCTATCTGTGGTGTTACATAGGACTGCAGGGAACATCTACTACTAGGGATGAGCTAATCTTTTCTGGGCGGATCCGTTATCCACTTGGATAGTGAGGTGCACAGATACTATCCGTCTGGATCGGGATTATTGCAGTATCTGCAGATATATCCATGGCTTCCCATAATGTATGTTTTATGCATTATGAAAAGGCACATTCATTGCACACCCGTCACATTGCTGACTGTGGGTGTGCAGGGGAGACCCGCAAAGCAAAAAGCACTTGTTATGTTTCGGTAACTGAGGAGAAATAGCAAAAAATAGCAAAAGCGGTAATACACCAGAGAGGTTGGAACCTATTGGATTGCAGTAACCTGAACTAACCACACAACTAGAGGTAGCCGTGGAGCGTTCCTACGTTGATCCTAGACGCCTCATCACAGCCTGAGAGATAACTACACCTAAAGGCAGAAAGGATAGCTATCTGCCCCGGAGCAGATCCCCAAAGAAAATAGGAAGCCCCCAAACATGTAATGGCAGTTAGACAAGAAGAAAGCACGGACACAGACAGAAAATAGAATGAGCAAATGCTGGGGCCCAATCTGTCTAGATAGAAAAGTACAGGAAAGAATTCTGACTGCAATCCAACAAAACCCTAACAAAAATACCAACACTTCTGATTGCCAAAAAACCTGAGATCACACTATCTCATCCACCTAAATCAGATCTCTGGTGTAACAAAAATCTATTCAGCAAATAAAAAGTAACAAAAGAGCAAAGCAAAAGTGCAGACACAAACGGAGCACAATTTCAGCGCCAGACCCCAAAAGGGGACAGGCTGCAGTCCAATGCAGCAGCAAACCAGCAGAGAAAATCAAACAGAGAAAAAAAAACAGCAAACACTTATCTGAAGGAGAGCAGGAAACTAGTAGTGCTTCAAGCAAGACCAGAAGGAACAATTGATAACCGGCAAGACTGCTGGGAACTTAGGCCACTTATATCCTACCATTCAGCGCCAGCTGAAGGCCATTCATTAATCAGTTCATTACCCTCAGAAACCACCGGAGGGAGCCCCCGCTCAGAAGCCACCTCCAGCATATTCACAACAGAACTACTCACCGGGTTGTCGATGAGCTGTGCTGGCCGCATCCTCCTCTTCCTGGTCACATGCCGGAGGACGCCGCACTCACGGCTCACATGACTTTGATGACGCTGCACTAACGTGACCAGGAACAGGAGGACGCGGCTGGCGCGGCTCATGAGAACCCGGACAGTAGAGCTTTTTTTTAGCAGTGACAGAGAGCAGGGGTCTGGCTGGGGGGTTGTCCTCACCCAGGTATGTCCCCCAGTGGGCAATGAGTCTCTGCCGTGGTGGCATAGCAAGGATCAGACCCAGGTATGTCACTGGTGGGCGGGGTGTCCCACATGTCACTGCCGACGTAGGGGGGAATGTCACTGGCAGGCGAGGAGTCCTCTCTGTGTTACTGGTGAAGGGATGTCCCCGCCTGCACATAGTGTTGTACCATAGATTTATATGGGATCCAAATCCGATTAGATCCGGTTCCTATACGGAGCGGATAACGGATATCCAGGTATCCGCTTAACACTATCTAATATATTATCTGCACTCAGAGACATATTACTGTATTATCTGTGGTGGTAGATAGCACTGATGACATGTCTGTTCTTTTTCAAGGTCCGCATAAATTGTGGACCGATTTTCCTATTGAAATCAATGGGTGAGTTTAAAAAAAAGTATGTACAAAACACACATGCGAATTGCGCAAAGAAAAAGTGCAGGAAGAACTGCAGTAACGTGGACGGGGAGTCCAGAGATTCCCCTTCCATGTTACTGCAGACCTTTCATGGCGTACACGATCATGTGACGCATGTGATCACATGCGTCATCACAAGTCCTGCAGCAGGAAGACTCGGGAAAGACCAGAGGTAGCCGGATCAGGTAAGCTAAGCCTCCCTGAGACGGGATCTGCAGTCCGCTCTGGTTCGGATCACCTTCATCGGAATCAGAGCTGCCGATAACCATGATGTGACAATCGGTAAAATTGCCGATGTTCACATGATCAGATCACTCATCCCTACATTTTTTTCCTATCTCTTTTTATTCACAATGCAAAATATGCATGTGTGTTTTGCTTTGCAAATAAAAAAATAAATAATACATTTTCAAAGATTATGCGATTTTCAAAACACCCGTGTGTTTTCACCCTAAAAGTATATTTTTAGTTTATCTAAACTATTCTCTTTCTTCTTGTAGTGCAAACAATGGAGTTTCCAAGTAGCCAGAGAAACAACAAAGTTCTGAATTACTTGGGGTTTGAATATCTGGCATTTCGCACTATCAATGCAGTGGTGACTTGGAGATGTAGGCTGCATCGCTCTATAAAATGCCATTCAATTATCAAAACAAAAGATGGCAACGTAGTTCAAGAACCAACAGAAAAATTGTCATGACTCCTGCCCTCAAAAAGCGGTAGCAAATGTTGCCAGAAGCAAAATGAGAGAAGACATAAGAGCTATAAATGCTACTCCTCGCAATGTGATGGGAAAGGTGTTGTCTGGGTTGAGTAATGATGTCTTGGCTCATATGCCAAGACAATCATCTCTTGCGAGAAGCCTTCTCCATCATAGAACAGATGGTCATTTGCCTAACCCCAAAACTATCAAGTTTGATATTCCGGAAAAGTACAGTCAACTGCTCCTTCGTGATTCCGGAAAGGACGATAGAAATAGAATTCTGGTTTTAGGCGATAGAGATCTTATGCTGGAACAGAACAAAGATACCATCTATGGAGATGGCACTGTTGATAAAGTGCCCAAAATGTTTTACCAACTGTACACTTGGCATGCCAAGGTGGGTAACTCATATCCACCATGTTTGTACATTTTACCACAAACAAAGGATATGAGGACGTATAAGAGAATGTTTGAAATAATGAAGCTGTTGATTCCAAATCTGGCACCTCAAAAGGTTTTAGTTGATTTTGAGAAGGCTTGTATAACTGCAGTCAGGGTTGCCTTTCCACATGCTGAGGTCAAAGGTTGTTATTTCCATCTGTGTCAGAGCCTCATTAGAAAAATAAAAAATGTTGGTTTGAAGACAGAATATGAAAGTATTATCGACGCAAAAATGACACTGAAGTCTCTTGCTGCACTGGCCTTTGTGCCAATAGAAGATGCGAGGTGTGTTTTTGATCAGCTTGCTGCCACATTCCCAGATGAAGACTGCTATAATGAAGTTCTCACATACTTTTTTTCTACATATATTGAGGGTGCAGCTGGTAGAGATCCACAATTTCCTATACGAATATGGAATCATTATGAAGCAGCCCTGGAACAGTCACCAAAAACGACAAACTGTTGTGAGGGATTTCACAATGCACTTAACTCCTTCTTCCACTGCAGTCATCCCAGCTTGTGGTTTCTTTTTGATGGATTGCAGAGGGACCTGGCTTGCCACAAATTAACAATGGCTAATGCACAGGCAGGTCGCCTTGAGATAAAAAAGAGGAAGTATGAGGCACTGTATCAGACAGTTCCACCTCTGTAGAGGACTACCCCCAGGTTCAAGATAAACTTACCGTATATACTCGAATATAAGCCGAGATTTTCAGCCCATTTTTTAGGGCTGAAAGTCCCCTCTCGGCTTATATTCGAGTCATATACCAGGGGGTCGGCGGGGGAGGCAGAGCGCAGCTGTCCTATATACTCACCCCTCCGCCGGCACGGTCTCTGCAGCCCCTGCTCTTCTCCCACGGTCCCGGCGCCTGTGTTCAGCGGTCAGCTGGTACCGCTCATTAAAGTCATGAATATGCACATAATCATGACTTTAATGAGCGGTAACACGTGACCGCTGAACACTGGCGCCGGGACCGTGGGAGAAGAGCAGGGCAGAGACATGCCGGCGGAAGGGTAAGTATGAGCGATATTTACCTGTCCCGTTCCACCGCTGCTCGCCGCTGTGTCCTCGGGTCCTCTTGCTGCGATGTTCAGGCAGAGGGCGCGATGACGTGATTAGTGCGCGCCACGCCCTCTGCCTGATCATTGACTGCTGGAGGACCTGGAAGACAGCGGCGAGAAGCGATGGACCCGGTGACAGGTAAATGTCTCAGGTGCCGGGGCCCTGAGTGAGCGGTGACACCGGCACCTGTCCCCCATAGCGCGCCGGTGTCCCGCCTGCTCAGGACACCGGCACCTGGCCCCCAGCAACGAGAGGTGAGTATGTCTTTTTTTTTTTTTTTCGGTTGCAGCAGCAGTGGCAGCAATTTAGGCCTATATTATGGAGCATAATCTATGGGGGCACAATCTATGGATCATATATGGGGGCATAATCTATGGGGGCACAATCTATGGAGCATCAATGGGGGCACAATATATGGGGGCACAATCTATGGAGCATCAATGGGGGCACAATCTATGGAGCATCAATGGGGCACAATCTATGGAGCATCTATGGGGGCACAATCTATGGAGCATCTATGGGGGCACAATCTGTGGAGCATCTATGGGGGCATAATCTATGGAGCATCTATCGGGCACAATCTATGGATCATCTATAGGGGCACAATCTATGGATCATCTATGGGGGCACAATCTATGGAGCATCTATGGGGCACAATCTATGGAGCCTCTATGGGGGCACAATCTGTGGAGCATCTATGGGGGCACAATCTATGGAGCATCTAGGGGGGCACAATCTATGGGGGCATAATACATGGGCAGCATATAGGGCACAATCTCATTTTCCACCCTAGGCTTATACTCGAGTCAGTAAGTTTTCCCAGTTTATTGTGGCAAAATTAGGGGGACGGCTTATACTCGGGTCGGCTTATACTCGAGTATATACGGTAAGTACTTAAGGAGATTGGCTAATTTGCCGTAAAATGGCTTCTTTGCAGGTGTGCAATGATTGTATAATAAAATAGAGTTATTGTTGTTACTATACATTTTTAAAGGGGTATTATCGCCAAATGGCTCTTCAGCCCGTACTTACCTGCTCCCAGCACTCCCGGGGTCCTCTCAGCACAGGCTGGAAGGCTGCAGTCTCGGTTTTCAAGCAGGCTGCAGCTGACCGCCCACAAGTCCCAGGCCTGGCAACCTGACGCCATCCGGGACACAGTCGCTGTACAGCTGTTTCCGCTCCGGCTGTCATGGCAGCAGGATGCTGGGGCCTGGGGAACTGAGCAGCTGGATGCAGTGCAAGCCCCTCTCACACCTGCTTGCTTCAACCACCCTTCACTAGGCCTGCTCTGACCTGTGCCCACAAACTCCTGTTTCCGGTGCTACCTGGTGCAGGGGAGAGAACAGCATGTTGAGGCAGACATGTGGCCCAGTATCTCTCTGCTGTGACGCATTCTCCTCTCCACCAGGTGGTGCCGCCTGAGGCGAGCGATTCACTTCGGCTCATTATAGGTGCACCCTCGGATGTAGAAAGCAAGAGTGAAGAATGTGGGCAATCTCCCATGTGGCCAATTTTCCATATGGGATTGGCTAATTTGCAGTAAAATGTCAACCTTGCAAGTGTGCAATGAATGTTTAATTAAATGGAGTTATTGTTAATGTCATAATTAAATGGAGTTATTGTTAATGTCATAATCAAATGGAGTTATTGTTAATGTCAACCTTGCAGGTGTGCAATGAATGTTTAATTAAATGGGCAACTGTGGGCATTTTTCCTGTGTGCAATTTTCTGTGTGGACATTTTTCCTGTGTGCAATTTTCTGTGTGGGCATTTTTCCTGTGAGCAATTGTCTGTGTGGGAAAATTTCCGTGTGGGCAAATTTCTGTGTGGGCATTTTTCCTGTGTGCAATTTTCTGTGTGGGAAAATTTCCGTGTGGGCAAATTTCCGTGTTGGCAAATTTTCTGTGGGCATTCATGACTGTGGGGTTTGTTGTGAATATGCTGGAGGCGGCTTCTGAGCTGGGGCTCCCTCCGGTGGTTGCTGAGGGTAATGAACTGATTACTGAATGGCCTTCAGCTGGCGCTGAATGGTAGGATATAAGTGGCCTGAGTTCCCAGCAGTCTTGCCGGTTATCAATTGTTCCTTCTGGTCTTGCTTGAAGCACTGCTAGTTTCCTGCTCTCCCTCAGATAAGTGTTCACTGTATTTTTTCCTGTTTGATTTTCTCTGCTGGTTTGCTGCTTGCAGTGGACTGCAGCCTGTCCCCTTTTGGGGGTCTGGCGCTGCAATTGTGCTCCGTTTGTGTCTGCACTTTTGCTTTGCTCCTTTGTCACTTTTTATTTGCTGAATAGCGTTTTGTTACACCAGAGATCTGATTTAGGTGGATGAGATCGTGTGATCTTAGGTTTTTTGGCAATCAGAAGTGTTGGTATTTTTGTTAGGGTTGTTGGATTGCAGTCAGAATTCTTTCCTGTACTTTTCTGTCTAGACAGATTGGGCCCCAGCGTTTGCTCATTCTATTTTCTGTCTGTGTCCGTGCTTTCTTCTTGTCTAACCGCCATTACATGTTTGGGGGCTTCCTATTTTCTTGGGGATCTGCTCCGGGGCAGATAGCTTTCATCTTTCTGCCTTTAGGGGTAGTTATCTCTCAGGCTGTGACGAGGCGTCTAGGATCACCGTAGGAACGCTCCACGGCTACTTCTAGTTGTGTGGTTAGTTCAGGTTACTGCAATCCAATAGGTTCCAGCCTCTCTGGTGTATTACCGCTTTTGCTATTTTTTGCTATTTCTCCTCAGTTACCGAAACATAACAGGGGTTTTTTCTGTGGGCATTTTTCCTGTGGGCATTTTTCTTTTGGGCATTTTTCTGGTCACCCTGTGTAACATGTGGAAAGTAATAAAAACTGCATGTGTTTGGACCCAAACTGCACTTCCTTTGTGAACACTACTAGGATAGATAGATAGATAGAGATAACAAGACAGAAAGGGCGATAGATTAATAGATAAGAATTATCTGATTTTATTAACTAGTATAAGATAGCCTAGCCACCCCCTCTGAATCATAGAAAGATAGTTGCTCCTAATTTATTTAGAAGCATATGGATGAGTTTATTCCAGCTGCTTTTTATATATATAAATCCCCAAAGTTCAGAGTGACTATCATACATTATATCGCCCCACAACATAATCATAGCAATAGGACCTATTTGCCATTCACTCGTGTTGGCCCCTTTAATGCTCATGGGGTTTACAAATGGAAACCAGAGGTTGGAATAGAGCAATGGAGTCTCGAATGGGGTTTAACTCCTTCAACAATGAGTCCAGTTTTTATCTTTGACGTTTCCTCCGTCTTTGGTCGTGTTTCCCATAAAGCACATCAGGGATGTCAATGACGGCAATTGCAAAGGGAGCTGCCAGCAGAGGATCTTGATGATTTGCTCATCTGCCTGCTTATGATTGATCAGCATCATACAGGCAGGACCGGTTTTAGACAAAGTGGGGCCCTGGGCAAAAGTTTAAACTAGGGCCCCAAATTGCACCATCAGACAGAAACATTTCTGTTGTATTTACATGCGCTGAGTTCAGGCCGTTAAACAAATGTGATAGACAATCTTCAAGTCATTCGACGCTTGTTTCCTCTTTACTCCAGCTGAGGAACAATGATAGGGACAGATAATCCTCGATACAGTATAATGCAGGTCCCATATAGTATAATGCACTGACCATGTTCCTTGATAGAATACAATGCATCACCCTTCAGAGTATGATGCATCCCCCCTCAGAGTATAATGCAGCTCCCCTCGAGTATACTGCCGCCCCCTCATAGAGTATACTGCGGCACCCCTCATAGAGTATAATGCAGCTCCCTCATAGAGTATAATGCAGCTCCTTCATAGAGTATAATGCAGTCCCACACACACAGTATAATGTAGTCCCCTTAGAATATAATGCAGCCCCTCAGAGTATAATGCAGCCCCACACAGTATAATGCAGCCCCCACACACAGTATAATTCAGCCCCCACAAACACACAAACAGTATAGTCCAGCCCCTGACACACACAGTATAATGCAGAACCCCACACACAATATAATGCAGCCCCCACATACACAGTATTGTGCAGTCCCCAACACACAGTATAGTGTAACCCCCACACACAGTATGATACAGACAGCCCCCCCACACACAGTATAATGCAGCCCCCCACATACACAGTATAGTGCAGCCCCCCCACACAGTATAATGCAGTCCCCCACACACAGTTTATTGCAGCCCCCACACAGTCTAGTGCAGCCCCCTACATACACAGTATAGTGCAGTTCCCTCACACACAGTATAATGCAGCACACACACAACTTACCTCTCCTTCTCATTCCCCTGCTGCTCTGGCTTCTGCAGTGTGTCTCATCAGCTCCACTGCTGGCACATGCTGATTTAGACGCAGAGGGGGAGTGATAGGAGAGGGATCGTCATCTGACACTCTATCCTCCATCACTGCTTTCAACTGTATCGGCATCTATGCTGATGTTGAATGCGCGATGCGGAGATGAGGGGTGGAGCTGGGGCTATCTTACTTATGGGCCCCATAACAGCTGCGTGGTGTGCCGCTATTAGCAGCATGTCACTGGCTTTGGGCCCCTGGATGAGCGGGAGACCTAGGCAGCTGCCTTGTCTGCCTGCCCCTAACACTGTTCCTGCATACAGGGAGAAAAAGTACAAGCTATTGATAACACCCACTTGGACTTAACAAAGGTTTAATCATTACTTTGATTGCTAATATCCCCATAACAGAGAGTCAAAATAAAAAATATATATTTTATTACGCTCTGCAGCTGCTATTACATCGTGTGTCCAGCTCGAGATGAAAAATTAGGTAGAAAGTCCAGTTTAAATACAATAAAAATATTTGTATTACACTTTTCTCATAATGGAGTCAAAATGCAGATAATTGTATAAGAGTCAGAAAAAAGCATTAATAATTATATGTATAAAATATGTATAAACTAATATATCCGGATGTTTCAATAGCAACTAAATAAATGATATAAAAAAACTATTATTCTGTAATTTATAACTGCTCGCACTTAGCAGAAGTGTCTGATGGATTGGGGCGGAAAAGAGTATATATATATACAGTATATACAGCAGCAATGCTGGTTATGGGCAGAGGATACGCTGCACTCACTGACCAACAAACAGAAGGGATCCTGGCAGAGAAGAAAGGAAGGTAATGATATCTATTTATCTATCATATATTATCTATCATCTATTTATCTATCATCTATCTATTATCTATCTATCATCTATTTATCATCTATCAATTATCTATTATCTATGTATCTATCTATTATCTATCTATTATCTATCTTTTATTATAATGTTATTACATATCAGCAGTTTATTATAACAGTAATTTGCTCCTGATGGAATTTTCTTTCTTATAGGGAATCTGTCGGCACAATTCTCCCAACCCCCAATCTGTGTATATGGTCGTGTTCTGTCTTCTCAGTATTGTCACAGAGGAACACGACCATATACACAGTTGGGGAGAGGATTGTGCTGACAGATTCCCATGAGGCATCTCCAGAAGACATTGCCCTGATTGGTTTGGGTGTTATGTCTCATGTGATGAGTGATAATGATAAATCTGTAAGAAGTTATTCCACAGCAGATAGTGATGTCTTTATCAGTGATGGGATCCACTTTTATTAATAACCGGTCCCTTTCCTTGGAGACCTGTTTGATGCACACGATATTGGTAGATTTGTGGCAATTTGTCCCTGCTCTAAATATAAAATTGGAAAATATTAATATTCCACACATTTTCTAAGCTTTCCCCAGCACCAATATTTTTTGATCCTGAGCCCAAGAACTATAACTATACAGCGTGCAGCTCATCTTACTCCAGCCGGCTTTATATAAATCCCCCATAGTGTAATCTGGAGACACGTGTGATTACAGGAGCCTCCGATGTGTTTGTCCCCCCATTAGTGATCAGTAATGTGTGTAGAGCGTGTATTCCATTACTTACCAGCCTCCGTCATCTGCCGTTTCCAGCGCTGCTCCAGTCTACGGCTCCACTCCACTTCTCTGTGGCCGGAGGTCATTTGTTCAGTGTTAGTCTATGAGACGCAGAATGAGGCAAAGAAAGCTGGAAACGGCAAAGGACGGTGACTGGTCAGTAATGTAATACACTCGCTACACACATTACTGATCACTAACAGGGGGACAATGAGGAAACAATGGCTGGAGAGCTCCTTTACCACAAGATCCTACTGCACAGATACGGAGATTACATGGTCTGTTGTATTATTATTACTGCAGGTGAATCCTCAGAATGGACGATGCTGCTGATAATCTGACCACACTAGTATAACTCTGCACTACAACAACCGGTAAGTTTATATTCCTAATTCTGTATTTCTCATGAGATATCAGTGCAGACTCCATTCTCATCTATATCCGAGCCTCCGCCCCGATTACATCCATATTCATAGGATAAATCACCTCTACCTGCAGCGATTATTCCTCCCATAATGATGGAAACTCTGGATAAACCATCAAGACCCTCTGACCTCAGTGTCGCCCATCAGGAGTCAATGGTGTCTGTGGGGCAGAGGATCCGGCTCTGCGCTGTGACTCCTATATATAAATATAATATCATTATTCATAGGAGGCTGAGTGCTGTATATACATGATAGGAGGCTGAGTGCTGTATATACATGATAGGAGGCTGAGTGCTGTATATATACATGGATAGGAGGCTGAGTGCTGTATATACATGATAGGAGGCTGAGTGCTGTATATACATGATAGGAGGCTGAGTGCTGTATATACATGATAGGAGGCGAGTGCTGTATATACATGATAGGAGGCTGAGTGCTGTATATACATGATAGGAGGCTGAGTGCTGTGTATACATGATAGGAGGCTGAGTGCTGTATATACATGATAGGAGGCTGAGTGCTGTATATACAGGATAGGAGGCTGAGTGCTGTATATACATGATAGGAGGCTGAGTGCTGTATATACATGATAGGAGGCTGAGTGCTGTATATACATGATAGGAGGCTGAGTGCTGTATATACATGATAGGAGGCTGAGTGCTGTATATACATGATAGGAGGCTGAGTGCTGTATATACATGATAGGAGGCTGAGTGCTGTATATACAGATAGGAGGCTGAGTGCTGTATATACATGATAGGAGGCTGAGTGCTGTATATACATGATAGGAGGCTGAGTGCTGTATATACATGATAGGAGGCTGAGTGCTGTATATACATGATAGGAGGCGAGTGCTGTATATACAGGATAGGAGGCTGAGTGCTGTATATACATGATAGGAGGCTGAGTGCTGTATATACAGATAGGAGGCTGAGTGCTGTATATACATATAGGAGGCTGAGTGCTGTATATACATGATAGGAGGTGAGTGCTGTATATACATGATAGGAGGCTGAGTGCTGTATATACATCGATAGGAGGCTGAGTGCTGTATATACATGATAGGAGGCTGAGTGCTGTATATACATGATAGGAGGCGAGTGCTGTATATACATGATAGGAGGCGAGTGCTGTATATACAGATAGGAGGCTGAGTGCTGTATAACATGATAGGAGGCTGAGTGCTGTATATACATGATAGGAGGCTGAGTGCTGTATATACATGATAGGAGGCTGAGTGCTGTATATACAGATAGGAGGCTGAGTGCTGTATATACATGATAGAGGCTGAGTGCTGTATATACATGATAGGAGGCTGAGTGCTGTATATACATGATAGGAGACGAGTGCTGTATATACATGATAGGAGGCTGAGTGTGTATATACATGATAGGAGGCGAGTGCTGTATATACATGATAGGAGGCGAGTGCTGTATATACATGATAGGAGGCTCGAGTGCTGTATATACATGATAGGAGGCGAGTGCTGTATATACATGATAGGAGGCTGAGTGCTGTATATACATGATAGGAGGCTGAGTGCTGTATATACATGATAGGAGGCGAGTGCTGTATATACATGATAGGAGGCTGAGTGCTGTATATACATGATAGAAGGCTGAGTGCTGTATATACATGATAGGAGGCTGAGTGCTGTATATACATGATAGGAGGCTGAGTGCTGTATATACATGATAGGAGGCTGAGTGCTGTATATACATGATAGGAGGCTGAGTGCTGATATACATGATAGGAGGCTGAGTGCTGTATATACATGATAGGAGGCTGAGTGCTGTATATACATGATAGGAGGCTGAGTGCTGTATATACATGATAGGAGGCTGAGTGCTGTATATACATGATAGGAGGCTGAGTGCTGTATATACAGATAGGAGGCTGAGTGCTTGTATATACATGATAGGAGGCTGAGTGCTGTATATACATATAGGAGGCTGAGTGCTAGTATATACAGATAGGAGGCTGAGTGCTGTATATACATGATAGGAGGCTGAGTGCTGTATATACATGATAGGAGGCTGAGTGCTTATATACATATAGGAGGCTGAGTGCTGTATATACATGATAGGAGGCTGAGTGCTTATATACATGATAGGAGGCTGAGTGCTGTATATAACATGATAGGAGGCTGAGTGCTGTATATACATGATAGGAGGCTGAGTGCTTATATACATGATAGGAGGCTGAGTGCTGTATATACATGATAGGAGGCTGAGTGCTGTATATACATGATAGGAGGCTGAGTGCTAGTATATACATATAGGAGGCTGAGTGCTGTATAATACATGATAGGAGGCTGAGTGCTATATATACATCATAGGAGGCTGAGTGCTGTATATACATGATAGGCGAGTGCTTATATACATGAAGGTAGGCTGAGTGCTGTATATACATGAAGGGCGATGTATACATATAGGAGGCGAGTGCTGTATACATGAAGTAACAACTGGTAGTTAAATACATGAAAGAGGCTGAGTGCTGTTATACATGATAGGAGCTGAATGTGTAATACATGATGGAGGGAGTCTTTACATCTTCAGTATCAAGAGCTGAGTGCTGTATACTCTATATGCTGAGTATAAACTGCATAGAGTTGTTATATCATGGAGTATGCTGAATAAACTTGTGTATCAAAACGTCTGATTGGCCAGGTGCTAATCTATAAGGCGTAAACATATGAGCTGATGCATGGCGAGTGCTGTATATACATGATTGAGCTGAGTGCTAAACTAGCAGTGATAACAGGAGGCTGAGTGCTGTATATACTGATGGGATGCTAATAATTGTGTGCTATACATGATAGGCTAGCTATTTGTGCATCTGGAGCGAGTGCTGTTGATATACATGATAGAGGTCTGAGTGACTGTATTACATCATAGAGGCTGAGTGCTGATATTACATGATAGGCTGATGTTGAGCTGATTGCTTATATACATGATAGGAGCTGAGTGCTGTTATACATGATAGAGGATTAACAGAAGTGTCTTATATACATGATGAGGCTGAGTGCTGTATATAACAGTGCTAATAAGGAGGCGAGTGCTGTATATAATGATAGAGCCGATGCTTATAACATAGACCGATGTTAATATACATGAGAGGCGAGTGCTTAAGGTATATATAATTATGGAGCTGAGTCATGTTTACAATAACTTTCAGTGATGCTGTAATACAGATAAGTGCTGTATACATATGATGTGATATGAAAGCGATTGATAAATGATAGAGCTGAGTCTGTATAAATGTAACTGAGTGCTTATACATATCTGAGTATTACATTGATAGGAGGCAGTGCTGTATATACATATAGGAGGCTGAGTGCTGTATATACATGATAGGAGGCCTGAGTGCTGTATATACATGATAGGGCTGAGTGCTGTATATACATGATAGGAGGCTGAGTGCTTATATACATGATAGGGCTGAGTGCTGTATATACATGATAGGAGGCTGAGTGCTTATATACATATAGGAGGCTGAGTGCTGTATATACATGATAGGAGGCTGAGTGCTTATATACATATAGAGGCTGAGTGCTGTATATACATGATAGGAGGCTGAGTGCTGTATATACATATAGGAGGCTGAGTGCTGTATATACATGATAGAGGCTGAGTGCTGTATATACATGATAGGAGGCTGAGTGCTGTATATACATGATAGAGGCTGAGTGCTGTAGGCTGATGTTATACATAAGACTGAGTGTAATACTGAGGAGTATAACAGATAAGGCGTGCTTAACATGGAGCTGATGCTTTAACAGATAGGCTGAGCTTATAAAATGGAGCTGATGCTGAATAAGATAGAGGCGATCTATACATATAGAGTGTGCGTATAACGATAGGAGCGTGTTATATACATATAGGAGGCGATGCTGATATACATATAGGAGGCGATGCTTAATACATATAGGAGGCGAGTGCTGTAAACAGATAAGGCTGATGCTGTATATACAGAGGTGAGTGCTGTAATACATAAGGAGGCTGATGCTTATATACAGATAGGAGGCGAGTGCTATATACATATAGGAGGCTAGTGCTGTATATACATGATAGGAGCTGATGCTATATATACAATAGAGCTGAGTGTGTATATACATGATAGAGCGAGTGCTGTATATACATCAGTATAACATGATAGGAGCTGAGTGCTGTATACATGATAGGAGGGAGTCTGTATACATGATAGGGAGTGCTGTATAACATGATAGAGGCTGAGTGCTTATATACTGATAGGAGGCTGAGTGTTATATACAATAGGAGCTGATGCTGTAATACATGATAGAGCGAGTGCGATAACATGATAGAGGATGCTGTATATACATATAGGAGGCGAGTCTGTAAACATGAAGGAGGCTGAGGCTATATACATTAGAGGCTGAGCTGTATATACTGATAGGAGGCTGAGTGCTATATACATATAGGAGCGAGTGCTGTTATACATGATAGGAGCTGATGTTATAACATATAGGAGCTGAGCTGTATATACATGATAGGAGGCGAGTGCTGTATATACATGATAGGAGCTGAGTGCTGTATATACATATAGAGGCGAGTGCTGTATATACTGATAGAGGCGAGTGCGTATATACATAGCTGAGTGCTGTATATACATAGGCTGATGCTGTATATACATGATAAGCTGAGGCTTATATACATGATAGGGCTGAGCTGTTATACAGGATAGAGGGGCGAGTGCGATATACATAAGAGCTGATGCTGTAATACATGATAGGAGGCTGGTGCTGTATATACATATAGGAGGCTGAGCTGTATATACAGAGGGGGTGCGTATAACAGATAGGAGCTGAGTGCGTATATACATGATAGGAGGCGAGTGCTGTATATACATGATAGGAGGCTGAGTGCTAATATACAGGGCGAGGTATTACAGAGGGTGTTTTAGGGGTAGCGTATAATGAGGCTGAGTGTGTATATAAGATAGGGTGCTTATAATGATAGGAGGGTGCTTAAACATGATAGGAGGGGGCTTATACATGAGGAGGTGCTTATATACATGATAGGAGCGAGTGCTGTTTAATGAGGCTGATATAAAAGGAGGATCTGTATATACTGATAGGAGGCTGAGTGTTAAAGAGGAGTGTGTATATAATAGGGGTGAGTGTATACATGTGGAGGTGAGCTGATATCATGATAGGAGGGATCTGTAGGCTAGGCTTATATATAGGAGCTGAGTGTTATACAGATAGGGGCTGAGTGTGTATATACGATAGGAGGCTGAGTGTGTATACATAAGGGGAGTGCTGTATATACAATAGGAGGCGGGTGTAATAAGTAGGCATGCTTATACAATAGGGGTGATCTGATAACATGATAAGGCGAGTGCTGTATATAATATGAGGCTGATGCTGTTTAGATGGAGTGATGCTTATAAAGGGAGGGTGCTGTATACATATAGAGGTGAGTGCTGTAAACATGAGGAGCTGGGCATTATACATCATAAGGAGGCTGATTGTGTGTCTTATACTGATGGGGTGAGTGCTTATTACATATAGGAGGCGAGTGCTGATATACATGATAGGAGCAGTGCTGTAATACTGTAGAGGCGAGTGCTGTATATACATGAAGGAGGCTGAGTGCTGTATATACATGATAGGGCTGAGTGCTGTATATACATATAGGAGGCTGAGTGCTGTATATACAATAGGGCTGAGTGCTGTATATACATGATAGGAGGTGAGTGCTGTATATACATGATAGGAGGTGTGTATATACATGATAGGAGCAGTGCTGATATAAGTGGAGGCTGAGTGGGATATACATGAATAGGAGGCTGGGCTGTATATTACATATGGAGGCTGAGTGCTTATATATGGGAGTGCTGATTTGAGGGAGTGTATATACATGATAGAGGCTGAGTGTGTATATACATAAGGAGGAGCGTATATACAGATAGGGGTGAGGCTGTTATACATAATAGGAGGGGCTGATTAATACAGGAGTGAGT
>JARQOD010000003.1:24729676-24786526 GCA_033576555.1 Oophaga sylvatica | reverse complement strand
TTCAGAGATTTTTGGGTTTTGCCAATTTTTATCGTAAATTTATTGGTAATTTCTCGGTTATTGTTAAACCATTAACTGATTTGACCAGAAAGGGTTCTGATGTGGTGAATTGGCCTCCTGAGGCAGTCTCTGCGTTTCAGGAACTTAAGCAGAGATTCACTTCTGCTCCTGTTCTACGGCAGCCTGATGTTTCTCTGCCATTTCAGGTGGAGGTTGATGCCTCTGAAATTGGGGCAGGTGCCGTTTTGTCCCAAAAAGATCCAGAGACCTCTAAAAGTAACCCTTGTGCCTTTTTCTCTCGAAAATTTTCTCCTACTGAACGTAATTATGACGTGGGTAATCGGGAGTTATTGGCCATGAAGTGGGCTTTTGAAGAGTGGAGACATTGGCTGGAGGGAGCCAAACATCAGGTGGTGGTCCTTACGGACCATAAGAATCTGGTCTATCTGGAATCTGCCAAGCGACTCAATCCTAGACAGGCCAGGTGGGCCTTGTTTTTCACACGTTTTAATTTTGTGGTTTCCTTTCTTCCTGGCACTAAGAATGTTAAGGCGGATGCCCTCTCGAGGAGTTTCCTTGCGGACTCTCCTGAGCTATCTGATCCCTCTGTTATTTTGAAGGAGGGTGTAGTTCTTTCCGCCATCTCGCCCAATTTGAGACTTGCTCTGGAGGGGTGTCAGGAGGATAGGCCCGAGCGCTGCCCTGTTGGAAAATTGTTTGTCCCGGACCAATGGAAAAAGAGTGTGATGTCTGAGATTCATTGTTCCGCATTGGCTGGGCATCCCGGAATTTTTGGTACCAGAGACTTGGTTAGTCGGTCCTTTGGTGGTCTACCTTGTCTCGTGATGTCAGGGAATTTGTGCAGTCCTGCGGGACTTGCTCTCGCTCCAAGCCTTGCTCTCGCTCTAGTGGTTTGTTGATGCCATTGCCTGTGCCCAAGAGACCATGGACCCATATCTCTATGGATTTCATTTCCGATCTTCCTGTTTCTCAGAGAATGACCACCATCTGGGTAATTTGTGATAGGTTTTCCAAAATGATACATCTTGTGCCATTACCTAAGTTGCCTTCCTCTCTGAATTGGTGCCGTGTTCCTTCAGCACGTGGTTCGTTTACACGGCATTCCTGAGAACATTGTGTCTGACAGAGGAGTCCAGTTTGTTTCCAGATTTTGGAGGACTTTTTGTTCTAAACTGGGTGTTCAATTGTCTTTCTCCTCGGCATTTCATCCTCAGACCAATGGTCAAACTGAGAGAACAAACCAGACATTGGAGACTTATCTAAGATGCTTTGTGTCTGCTGATCAGGATGACTGGGTCTCTTTTTTGCCTTTGGCTGAGTTTGCTCTTAATAGGGCTAGCTCTGCCACTTTGATGTCTCCGTTTTTCTGTAATTCTGGGTTTCACCCTCGATTTTCTTCAGGACAGACGGAGGCTTCTGTCTGTCCAGGTGTTGACTCTGTTGTTGAGCGTATGCAGCAGATTTGGGACCAGGTAGTGGAGAGGTTGTCCCTCTCTCAGGAGAAGGCCCAGCGGTTTGCTAACCGGCATAGGACTGATGGTCCTCGGTTTAAAGTGGGGGACTTGGTCTGGTTGTCCTCAAAGAATATTCCTATGAGAGTAGCATCTCCTAAATTTAAGCCTAGGTTCATTGGACCTTATAAGATCATGGAGATTATTAATCCGGTTTCTTTTCGTTTGCTTCTTCCAGGGACATTTAAGATCCATAACGTGTTCCACAAGTCCTTGTTGAAGAGGTTTGTTGAGCCAGTGGTTCCTGCTGCTGTGCCTCCTGACCCTGTTTGGTTGAGGGCAATCTGGAGTATGTGGTTGAGAAAATATTGGATTCTCGTTTTTCTAGACGAAGACTCCAGTATTTGGTTAAATGGAGAGGTTATGGTCAGGAAGACAATTCTTGGGTTTTGCTTCGGACATCCATGCTAGGAGACTTATCCGTGCGTATCATAGAACTCATCCTGACCGACCTGGTTGCTCAAATGAGGGTTCGGTGACCCTCCTCAAGGGGGGGGTACTGTTGTGAATGGGTTTGAGATGAGTTCTGAGCAGAGGCTCCCTCTGGTGGTTACAAGCGGTACTAGTGAGGATTGTGAGGACTGGGAATCAGGTGTTACTAATTGGTCTTATATAAGGGAGTCATTTTCCCATCAGGGTTGCCGGTGATCAATTGTTCTGGTCTGAATCCTTCTTTCCAGTTTCCCTTGTAGCCTGCTGTGTCGTGTCTGCATCTCCTGCTAACAGATAAGACAATTTCTTATTTTGTGTTTTGCTATATTTTTGCATTTTGTCCTGCACTTCTGTGGGGGCCTTCAGGGTCCCCTCCGGGGGCTTTTGCCCTCTCAGTTTAGTCCAGCCACTGTGTTT
Organism: Oophaga sylvatica; assembly: GCA_033576555.1. Classification (NCBI taxonomy): domain Eukaryota; kingdom Metazoa; phylum Chordata; class Amphibia; order Anura; family Dendrobatidae; genus Oophaga; species Oophaga sylvatica. The sequence continues at coordinate 24,784,145 of JARQOD010000003.1, read as the reverse complement.
TGTACTTTTGCTTTTTCCAGTTTTTTTTCAGTGGCTGCTGTTTTGATTTTTTTTTTACACCAGAGAACTAATTTAGGTGGTGGAGGTCGTGTGATCTCAGGTGATTTTGAAATTAGTAGAGTTGGTGTTTTTTCAGGGTTTTCTGAGATTGCAGTAAGTACCCTTCCTGTCCTTTTCTATTTAGATAGTTTGGGCCCCAGCGTTTGCTCATACTATTTTCTTTCTGTGTCAGTATTTCCTCTTGTCTAACCGCCATTACATGTTTGGGGGCTTTCTATTGTCTTTGGGGTTCTGCTCCGGGGCAGATAGCTTTCCTATTTCTATCTTTAGGTGTAGTTAGTTTCTCAGGCTGTGACGAGGCGTCTAGGACCAACGTAGGAACGCTCCACGGCTGCCTCTAGTTGCGGTGGTTAGTCAGGGTACTGCAATCTCATAGTTTCCAACTGCTCTGGTGTATTTCCTTTTTTACCTGCACTCCTCAGCTACCGTAACATAACACCGGCCCCTCCAGCTCGGGCTCCTCCTACTCAGCTCTTCAGTCGTACCCAAGCTTAAGGAAGAACAATATCACCAGCGAAGCAACATAACCCCTTCTGAAGGACTTTAGAGAAAAAACATAAGAGTACAGGTTATGCATGCATTTGGCAAAAAAACCACACAGTTCCAGGTACTACTCACTGAACCTGACTACTGCGATAAGCTGGCAATGCTGGAACAGAGCCGTAGCGCGTCGACCTCAGCCCAGAAAATCGCTATCAGAGAAGGGTCACGCTGCATCTGTAAATACAACAACACACTTCTGCCATGGGAGGGAGCTGTGTCTCCTTTCCTTCCTTCGCTGAAAAGGATTTTACAGGTAAGTTCTTACCAAAATCCGTCTTTCAGCAGCAGGTGGAAGGAAAGGAGACACACTAGTTCATAACTAGTGGGACGTCCCAAAGCAGTCCAAAAATTAGGGTGGGAAAAAAACCAAAAGAGGCAGAAACCCAACAACCTAGATAAATGCGCATCAGGCGCCAAATACAAGTTAACTAAAACTTTAAATTACCGCTGCCTGCAGGACCCTACGTCCTAAGGCCGCATCAGCGGAAGCACTGACGTCCACCTTATAAAACTTTGTAAATGTGTGGACGGAACGCCAGGTCGCCGCTCGGCAGAGCTGAGCTGCCGAAGCCCCTTGATGAAAGGCCCACGATGAAGCCACAGCCCTCGTGGAGTGAGCTCGAATCTTAATCGGGCAAGGTTCGCCTTTAAGTCGGTAAGCCTCCAAAATGGCCGACCAAATCCAACGAGCTATAGAGTCCTTTGAAGCTCGTTGACCACGCCTGCGAACTGCTGGAATCACAAACAGAGAATCTGACTTCCGAAAACCTTGAGTAACAGACAAATAGAACTTCAAGGCCCGCACTAAATCCAATTTGTGCAAATCTCGTTCCTTTGCATTCCTCGGGCCCGGGCAAAGCGAGGGCAACACAATATCCTGGTTAACATGAAATTGCGACACCACCTTAGGTAGAAAGTCGCTCCGTGTGCGAAGCACTACTCGATCCGGGTAAAACTCCAGGAAAGGAGGCGAGCAAGAAAGAGCCGCCAACTCAGAAACCCTTCTTAAAGAGGTTATCGCCACTAAGAAAGCAACCTTCCAAGAAAGTAAAGAAAGGCTAACAGAACCCATAGGCTCAAAAGGCACATGTTGAAGAGCCTCCAAGACAAGGTTGAGCCGCCAAGGAGACACAGGCGCCTTCCGCGGAGGGAACTGACGGGTTACTCCGCGAAAAAAGGAACGCACATCCCTACGCGAGACGATAGCCTTCCGAAACAGCAAGGACAGGGCAGAAACCTGACCTCTCAGAGTGCTAACTGCTAAACCTTTGTCCAATCCGGACTGCAGAAAAGCTAACAGATTGGGAATGGAAAAAATCCTCGGGTTCCTTGAAGAACCCGAACACCACGAAAAGAAGGCTTCCCAAGTCTTGTGATAGATCTTAGTAGTAGCCGGACCTCTGGCCGCTCGCAGAGTGGCAATGACTTTGGCCGAAAAACCTCGACGGGTTAATATTTCGGTCTCAAGAGCCACGCCGTCAAACGCAGAGACTTCAAGTCCGGATGACGAACGGGCCCCTGGGATAACAGGTCCGGGCGAAGAGGAAGTGGAAATGGCGGTGCAGCCAAAAGCGACACCAGTGTCGAGAACCACGTCCTCCTTGGCCAATCCGGGGCTATCAACATAGCCGGAATCCTCTCCAGTCTGATCCGACGCAGCACCAGAGGAAGTAAGGATATCGGCGGAAACACATAGATTAGCTCGAAATGGTCCCACGGAGCCACCAGAGCATCCACCGCCACAGCCTTCGGGTCCTTGTACCTGGACATGAAGGTCGGTAGTTTGGCATTGAACCTGGATGCCATCAAATCCGCTTGGGGAGTTCCCCAACGGGAGCACAGTAGTGCAAAAATTTCCGGATGGAGACTCCATTCTCCAGGATCCATCTTCTCGCGACTGAGGAAGTCCGCCGTGGTATTCTGAACTCCTGGAATGTGAATCGCAGAGATGGCTGAAACCCTGGTCTCGGCCCATAGCAGGATCCGAGACACCTCCATCATGAGCCTGGAGCTCCTTGGTGGTTGATATACGCGACCGCCGTCGCGTTGTCTGTCTGCACTCGGACTGGCAGACCGCTCAAAGGGACCGTCCAGTGTTGGAGGCAAAGGAAAATTGCCCTCAATTCCAGGATGTTGATCGGTAGAACAGATTCTTCCGATGACCATACTCCCTGGATCCAAAGATTGTTCCAGACACCTCCCCAGCCCGTCAGGCTGGCATCGGTGGTTATGACCGACCACCTCGGAGGGAGGAAAGATTTTCCCAGGGATAACGCACCTGGACGTAACCACCATTCTAGGGATTCTCGCACCCTGTGAGAGATGATGACGCTGCAATCCAGAGAAGCTTGCAATCGATCCCAACGACTCAGAATGAGTCTTTGGAGGGCCCTGGAATGAAATTGGGCAAACGGAAGTGCCTCCATGGACGCCACTGTGAAGAACTAAGCCGACCGCCACATGGTAGCCTGGGTATCACAGCTTCTGATCCCACCGCCGCTACCAAATGTGAAGGCCGACCCCCTTCCTCCCACGTCACCAATGGGACGTAACTCCACAGATACAGCTCTCCGGCGCCCCCTTAGTCTCTCAGGTCAGCAAGGGAACTGCACCTAGAGCAAATGGCCGCCGGGGAGGGTGTCCTGTTACCCACTGGGTATTCTAAGATTCGTGATCAGAGTAAAAGCATCAGCCCAAGATTAATTTTATGGTTTAATTTGCCTTAAGGGCACACTAGATAATTACAGAAATATACAGTAAAGCTATACAACGTAATTACAATGGAATTGCAGTCAGAGAAACAATACAACGATAATGTACAAGGCTTAAAGGTATAAGCTATAGATCAATATTACCGGGTAGTATTTTCATGGGAAGGCAGGGGCGCTCTGCCGTCCCCAGGTACAGTCTTCAGTTGCTGGATAGTCCCCAAAGCATGTGTTGCTGCACCCTTGGCAAGGTCTGTCCCTTGTGTTTCTTGCTGCTGTGAGAAAATGGAATGAGCACAGGGGTACCTGGCTACAGCTCTTAAACCTGCTAGGCCCTTCCCCTTTACTTTGAAGCACGCATATTAACTGGCCTGCAATTCATATGGAGCAGGAAACAATGGCTTGAGCTTGAGCTATTTACCATATGACTGACCATCTTATTCAGACACTGGCCTAAACTAATTAGCATGTTAAAGCTCCTTTGATTCCTAGTGGACATCAAAACCGGTCGTACTGGATATGCTAATAGGCACTGTGTAGTTAGAAGTTTGTGGCTCTGTGAACTGACAAAATGGAGGCTGGTACAGGCCCTATACAAAATGGTGGCGGTTCTTTCCTTACAGCCACCATCAAACCCAGAAGGCGCATACACTTCCGAAGGGACACTGCTGTCGCAGACTTCATAATCTGTACATGTCGGAGAAGACATGCCCGCTTGTCTGGAGGTAGGGACACCACTGCCCGTACCGTGTCGAAATGCATCCCCAAAAACAGGATTGACTGCGACGGTTCCAGAGACGACTTCTCCCAATTGACCAGCCACCCAAAATCCTCCAGGAGCTGAAGGGATAGATTGCGAGCCGTCACCGCCTCCTCCTTTGAGGACGCCACAATCAAAAGATCGTCCAGGTAGGGAAAAATCGTAACCCCCTGTCTTCGAAGAATTGCCATGAGAGGCGCCAGAATTTTTGCAAAGACTCTGGGCGCCGAGGCCAAGCCGAATGGCAGAGCCACAAACTGGTAATGGTCCTGACCTATGTCAAAACGAAGGAAGCGCTGATGAGCCCTTCCGACGGGAACATGCAAATAAGCGTCGCGAATGTCGATTGACACCAAAAAGTCGTTCTGCGACAGGGCTGCCACCACGGAGCGAAGTGACTCCATGCGGAATTTTTGGGTGTGGACATGCCGATTCAATCTTTTGAGATCCAGAATAGGGCGAAATTTGCCCTCCTTTTTGGGAACCACAAAAATATTGGAATAAAATCCTCTTCCCCGGTCCTCCGGCGGTACCGGTGTTACCACACCCTTCTGCAGAAGGGAGTCGACCTCTCGCAGCAGAGCGGCAATTAACTCGGGCTCTGACGGTGTGCGAGACAGGCAGAACCTGTCCGGGGGTCGAGAAGAAAATTCTATGAAATAGCCTGCCGACACGACCCGCGTTACCCAGGTGTCCGGAACGCGGGAAACCCAAGTCGCTTTGAATTGGAGCAGGCGACCCCCACTCGAGAGCCCTCGAGTGGAACCCTGGCGTCAGTCCGTCTTGGCGGGCTTCTTGTCAGCTTCCCGCTTGTCTTGACGGAAGCTTGATTTCCAGGGAGTGCGGGATTTCTGAGTGGACTTTTTTCCCGAAAAAGAGGGATGACCCGATCCCCAAGAGGATTGACCGAATCGTCCCCTGGACCGAAAGGATCGCCGATCACTACCGGCACCAGGCCTGCCAGGCACAGAAGCCATAGCCCTTCGCTGTGGTAAAGCCGCTTCTTTTGCCTTTGCAATCAGGTCTGAGAGGTCAGATCCGAATAACTGACTACCCTTGTAGGCTAGAGACAGCAAACCTTGTTTTGACACCGAGTCCCCAGTCCACTGTCTAAGCCACAGTGCTCTTCTGACTGTGACCGCCGAAGCTTGCGCCCTGGACAACAGTGATGCAGTATCCAGACCTGCATCATAGCTATATCGGGCTGCAGTCTCCAATAAGTCGAGAAGCCCATCTACCTCGGATAATGGAGATCCATTTTGCAACGCCATCCGTATACGGTCCAACCAGCACAGGGAAGCCCTAGAAGCACACATGGATCCTAGCACCGCTTTGAATCCATGACCCGAAGCCTCATAGTTGGATTTCGCCGCCATCTCCGTTTTTCTGTCCAGCGGGTCCTGCAGACTCGCCTTCCCTTTAACAGGGAGCAATGAGGATTTACTGAGCTGGGATAAAGGAACATCCACTTCAGGAGAAGAAATCCAATTATCCGTCAATTCCGTAGAACACGGATATAGTGCCTCAAAAAAACGTGTTCCTTGAAAACGTTTATCTGGACACAGGCGTTCCTTCTCCACAGCTCCATTAAGCTCATCCAGAGCTGGCAATGTCGCTCGCGACTTACGGTACTCCTGGTACATCCGAGGCGACTTACTAGGACGTGTAGTTACCTCCTCCGGCAACTGTAACGCCTCCCTCATGGCTTCAATAAAAGCCTCTGTTCGGTCCAGTGAGGCAGAATGTCCCTGCCGATCCTTATCCGAACCGGAAAACTCCCATCTGAATTTGAAGGGGAACCCTGTCCGCATTCCATATCAGAGAGTTCTGATTCGCTATGCGGGAATGATGATACCGGCCTGTGTCGCTTCCTTCCATGAGAGGATCTAGCTGACACCCAATGACCTATAAGGTCAGAAAGGCCATCAATAGAGCGAGCGATGGCATCCAATTTGGCATCGCTGTGACCTCCAATTGCTGCGCTAGACGTCGAGGTCTGCGTATCAGATACGCGCGACTGATCCTGAAGCAGATTTGGCACACGGTCCGCACCTTCTGGACCCTGTTCCGACATTCACACAGTATATGGCAGGTCAAAGCCTGTCAGTAACCAGAAAAAAAGTGTGGCTTCTTAAACGGACGCAGCAAGCACGCTGAAGGGTTAAAGCTCTTAAGGGAGAGAGTTACCCCGGCTGTATCAGCAGAATATTCAGCGATATAAATAACCCTTACAAGTTCTGATCCCAACTGGGATAGAACCTATGGCGGTGCTGGAAGGGTTAACCTTCTATAAGGGGTTAATGTCGCCGGCTCCCACTACTCCCTTATTAATATAGAAGGGGTGTGCGAGTCCCAGGCAGAATAAGGTCTCTTATATGAGACCGCAGCAGCAAGATAACGCTATCTGTTCTTGTTACACAGATAGGTTTCTGCGCTGTGGGGGTGAGGGCTTTTCACTCACCCAGCTGGCCGCGGTGATGCATATGGTTGTACGGGAGGAGCGGAGCAGGAAGGAGCCCGTGGAAGCCTTCTAATGGCCGCCGCGCTGAGTGAAACCGGAAGAGAAGCGCATAATCGCGCGCTTCTGTCACAGAAAGCCCGGGAGCGTGAAGCCACGCCCCCCGCCGGCTTCAAAAAAAGAGCGCGAACTCCTTCGCTCTCTGCTCCCCCTGTCCTGCAGGCATCTGCCTGCGGACAAAAATACAGTCACCGAACATGCACATTACATGTAACAGCGGCTGCCGCAGCAGCCGCTGAAAGTACTCACACACACTTTAATAAAAATGTGGGGTACTCACCAGCCGAGCGCCACAGGGACCCCCAGGGGTTTCTGGCGCTATGCCCATGCTTCCCCCCAGGGCGGGGAACGCAGTGACCCAGATGCGTGGTTTGCGTCCCCGCCAGGGAAGCCATCCTCATCCCCCAGGGCCGGCAGGGTTCTGCAGGGACCACCATCAGGGTAAATACAGATCCGCCAAGGGAGAGGTTGGGGTTCAGCAGCGCTGAGACCCCTGAGACCTCTAGACCACTTCTGGTGATCCAAGTCTCTTGTCCGATTAAAATAATAAAATCTTCTGAGGAGCTGCTTCCAGCAGCGACCATCCTCTGAGACCTCAAATTTTAGACTGAAGAGCTGAGTAGGAGGAGCCCGAGCTGGAGGGGCCGGTCAACACTCTTTTTAATCTGAGGTGTCAATCCTATCTGGGGCTCCGCCTACCCACTAGTTATGAACTAGTGTGTCTCCTTTCCTTCCACCTGCTGCTGAAAGACCACATGAACAAAATAGAATAATACAGTTATATGAAAAAGTTTGGGCACCCCTATTAATCTTAAGCTTAATGTTTTCTAAAAATTGGTGTTTTTGCAACAGCTATTTCAGTTTGATATATCTAATAACTATTGGACACAGTAATGTTTCTGCCTTGAAATGAGGTTTATTGTACTAACAGAAAATGTGCAATCTGCATCCAAACAAAATTTGACAGGTGCATAAGTATGGGCACCTCACCAGAAAAGTGACATTAATATTTAGTAGATCCTCCTTTTGCAAAAATAACAGCCTCTAGTCGCTTCCTGTAGCTTTTAATGAGTTCCTGGATGAAGGTAGTTTTGACCATTCCTCTTTACAAAACAATTCCAGTTCAGTTAAGTTTGATGGTCGCCGAGCATGGACAGCCCTCTTCAAATGATCCCACAGATGTTCAATGATATTCAGGTCTGGGGACTGGGATGGCCATTCCAGAACATTGTAATTGTTCCTCTGCATGAATGCCTGAGTAGATATTGGAGCGGTGTTTTGGATCATTGTCTTACTGAAAGATCCATCCCCTGCGTAACTTCAACTTTGTCACTGATTCTTGAACATTATTGTCAAGAATCTGATGATACTGAGTGGAATCCATGCGTCCCTCAACTTTAACAAGATTCCCGGTGCCGGCATTGGCCACACAGCCCCAAAGCATGATGGAACCTCCACCAAATTTTACTGTGGGTAGCAAGTGTTTTTCTTTGCTGTGTTTTTTTGACGCCATGCATAACGCCTTTTTGTATGACCAAACAACTCAATCTTGGTTTCATCAGTCCACAGGACCTTCTTCCAAAAAGAAATTGGCTTCTCCAAATGTGCTTTTGCATACCTCAGCCGACTCTGTTTGTGGCGTGCTTGCAGAAACGGCTTCTTTCGCATCACTCTCCCATACAGCTTCTCCTTGTGCAAAGTGCGTTGTATAGTTGACCGATGCACAGTGACACCATCTGCAGCAAGTTGATGCTGCAGCTCTCTGGAGGTGGTCTGAGGATTGTCCTTGACTGATCTCACCATTCTTCTTCTCTGCCTTTCTGATGTTTTTCTTGGCCTGCCACTTCTGGCCTTAACAAGAACTGTCCCTGTGTTCTTCCATTTCCTTACTATGTTCCTCACAGTGGAAGCTGACAGGTTAAATCTCTGAGACAGCTTTTTGTATCCTTCCCCTGAACAACTATGTTGAATAATCTTTGTTTTCAGATCATTTGACAGTTGTTTTGAGGAGCCCATGATGCCACTCTTCAGAGGAGATTCAGATAGGAGAACAACTTGCAAGTGGCCACTTTAAGTAGCTTTTCTCATGATTGCATACACCTGGCTATGAAGTTCAAAGCTCAATGAGGTTACAAAACCAAAAAAGTGCTTTAGTAAGTCAGTAAAAAGTAGGTAGGAGTATTTAAAACAAGAAAATGATAAGGGTGGCCATACTTATGCACCTGTCAAACTTTTTCATATAACTGTAAAAACAATTATATACATAGTACGAATTAATATAAACAACCTTTTATTAGAGACACCAAATGTGACATACTAAAACCAGAAAAAGAAAATACATAATAGACAAATAATTTAAAATATATATTAAAAGAAACAATCGAAGCAGGTCATCACACACAATTTTTTTGTAACATGACCCAGGAGTATGTATATAAAATAAATATTCCAAATTTTGCAAAGGTATGAAGAAAACAAAAAATATATATGTGCCAGAATAAAGTGCAGTGCATTTGATTATAGTGTTTCTTATATAAAGTGCTCCTAATTGAAATACTGGCTGCAAAAGACTACATATATTTAAATAAATAGATCCATATACTAACCGGGATTCATGCTGTGTGTGTAGACACCGCTGCCCCACACGTCAACGCGCGTTTCACACGATGCTTCGTCAGGGAGTGAGTGTTTCTTTTCAGGGAGTGTTTCTTTTAATACAGATTTTAAACTATTTGTCTATTATGTATTGTCTTTTTCTGGTTTTAGTATGTCATATTTGGTGTCGTTAATAAAAGGTTGTTTATATTGATTCGTACTACGTATATAATTGTTTTTATCATTCTATTTTGGTCATGTGGTCTTTTCATTGGTTCAATACCTACATTACGTTGTAAGATGTTTAAATGTGACTGCCTACATTAGAAAAAAAATGTGATAGCACAGTGAAATAAGCTTCCAGGGCGTTAATTGCTTAGAGCCAGGCCTGAGTAGCTTGGAAGTAAGTAGATACAGATACATTTAGGCTAAGTGCACACGGCAGGAATTTTCGCGTTTTTTTCGTGTTTTTTCCCGCGGCAAAACGCAAAAAAACCGCAAGCATTAAGCATCCTATTCATTTAAATGGATTCCGCAATTTTTGTGCACATGCAGCGTTTTTTTCCGTGAAAAAAACGCTTCGCGGAAAAAATAGCAACATGTTCATTAATTTTGCGTAATCTCGGCGGAATCGCCGCCATAGGAATGAATTGAACCGCTTACTTTCCGCATGTGGCTATGCGGAATGTAAGCGGTTCATGTGCGGATGGTACCCAGGGTCCGGAGGAGAGGAGACTCTCCTCCAGGACCTGGGTACCATATCCCTGGTAAAACAATAATTAAAATAAAAAATAATGATATTCTCACCTTCCGGCGGCCCCCGCAGCCTTCCCGCCTCTCAGAGACGCTCCGGCAACTCCCGTTCCCAGGAGTCCTTTGCAAGAATCACCCAGATGACGTAGCGGTCTTGCGTGATGCTACGTCATCTGGGGTCTGTCGCAAAGGACGCCTGGGAACGGGAGTTGCCGGGAGCGTCGCTGAGAGGCGGGAAAGCTGCGGGGGCCGCCGGAAGGTGAGAATATCATTATTTATTATTTTTTTTATTATTTTAACATTAGATCTTTTTACTATTGATGCGGCATAGGCGGCATCAATAGTAAAAAGTTGGTCACACTTGTCAAACACTATGTGTGACTCGTGTGACCAACCTGTCAATCAGTTTTACAAGCGATGCTACAGATCGATAGGAAAACGCTAGCATTCTGGAAGCTAATTACGCTTGCAAAACGCTAGTTTCTGGCGGGAATACGCATACAAAAAAAATGCGTATTTCCCACGGCAGAAAAGTGCGGGATTGCCGCGGAAATTTCCGCGGCAATTCCGCAACGTGTGAACTTAGCCTTAAAGGAAAGACAGCAAGGAGAGTGTTTGGATAACATGAAGACAAGGATTCCATAACAGATTATGAAGAAATGTTGAAAAATGCTAAAATTCCACCAGAATGGGGGTCTGGTCTGTATGTGTTAAAGGGATGGCTGTTTAAAGAGAGAGCAGTGTGGTCTAGTCAATGGTTGAAGCTGAGTGGTGAAAAAATGTGGCTGAGGAAGTGATTAGTAGGAGATTAGTGTGGAGAAATCATGTGTTTTATGAATGTTTTGATAATGGACTGGACGGACTCAGAAAGAATCATCAGTACCTTCTCATTATAACAGATCAAGAGGGTGGACATGTACAATGTATAGAGTATGGGCTCTGTATTAATAAACCAGAAATCCTGGGTACACCATATAAGGCTGTGCTGTATTAATTTCCCGAGCGCTCGTAAGACAAATCTTATTAAGTTGGAGTTTGAAAGGCATAGAAGAGAGGATTCAATAGAGAGTCAACAAAATCTAATACATAATTGTTCCATCCGGTCAATACGTAAATAGAGAGGCTACTACTCGCCTGTGCGGTTATCTGTAGGAATCTCCTCTTTACACCGCTCATCACCACTCACACATGTCTCTGTAGTATTAATATGGGTCAGATCTTCACCCTGAAACAAATATTGTAAAAGTCACATAGAGATGGAGAAGTCACATCTATAAATCAGCTCTAATCCTGCCATCTCCACCGTTCTCATTACACAAGTATAAAACATATACCGTATTTTCCGGCGTATAAGACAACTTTTTAACCCCTGAAAATCTTCTCAAGAGTCGGTGTGTGTGGAGCTCTGCGGTCGCCGCATATGGTGCTGGGAGCGGTCCCGATGACGAGGTGCCTCACCGGGAAGGAGTAAGTGAATCAAGCCTGCCCTTGTATCCCATTACCTCCTTCTTTCACAGAAAAAGACGGATTTTGGTAAGAACTTACCTGTAAAATCCTTTTCAGCGAAGAAGGAAGGGAGACACACTCATTACTAGTGAGTAGGCGGAGCCCCAGATAGGATCAATACCTCAGATTAGAAAGTGTGTTGTCCGGCCCCTCCAGCTCGGGCTCCTCCTACTCAGGTCTTCAGTCGTACCAAAGCTTAAGGAAGAACAATATCACCAGCGAAGCAACATAACCCCTTCTGAAGGACTTCAGAGAAAAATACAAAAGTACAGGTTATGCATGCATTTGCAACGAAAAACCACACAGTCCCAGGTACTACTCACTGAACCTGACTACTGCGATAAGCTGGTAATGCTGGAACAGAGTCGTAGCGCGTCGACCTCGGCCCAGAAAATCACTATCAGAGAAGGGCCACGCTGCTTCTGTAAATACAACAACACACTTCTGCCATGGGAGGGATGTGTGTCTCCCTTCCTTCTTCGCTGAAAAGGATTTTACAGGTAAGTTCTTACCAAAATCCGTCTTTCAGCTGCAGATGAAGGAAGGGAGACACACTCATTACTAGTGGGACGTCCCAAAGCAGTCCAAAAAATAGGGTGGGAAAAAAACCAAAAAGAGGCAGAATCCCAACAACCTAGGTAAATGCGCAACAGGCGCCAAATACAAGTTAACTAAAACTTAGATTACCGCTGCCTGCAGGACCCTACGTCCTAAGGCCGCATCAGCGGAAGCACTGACGTCCACCTTATAAAACTTTGTAAATGTGTGGACGAAAACGCCAGGTCGCCGCTTGGCAGAGCTGAGCTGCCGAAGCCCCTTGATGAAAGGCCCACGATGAAGCCACAGCCCTCGTGGAGTGAGCTCGAACCTTAATCGGGCAAGGTTCGCCTTTAAGACGGTAAGCCTCAAAAAAGGCTGACCGAATCCAACGAGCTATAGAGTCCCTGGAAGCTCGTCAGGGTGGATTGATTTAAATCACGCCGATTTAAATCAACGATTTAAATCATGATTTAAATCAAATGAGTTTTTCTATTTAAATCAGATCGATTTAAATCGTGATTTTAATCATGATTTAAATCACTGATTTAAATCAAAAGATTTTTTTTAATATAAATCACAATTAAAATCTAAAACTTTCAATCATTGTTCAATTAACTCCACACTTCTAGCTTGGTTTCACTTTCTGTAGCTTGGTTTCAGTTTCTTTTTCCATTCAGTTGACATGCCCAAACTTGTTGGATAGTCAGTCAGCAGTACTTGGCTGTAGTAACAATCAAACTTCAGAAGTGATCTGCGTGAGCCATGGCAGGTCGTAAGAGAGACCCTATTTGGGTTCATTTTGTTGAGATGCCAGCAGAGCTTGGAAAGATTGGTGGGAGAGCAAAGTGCAAATACTGTCAAAAGGATATCCAAGGACTTGTTTGCCGTTTGAAATCACATTATGAAAACTGCAACCAGAAGGGAAATGAAGATGTTGATAGTGATACAACTAATGTCAATGAACCCCCACAGCTTCTTATGCACCAGGACCCTCTAGTAGCCACATAGGTGGTTAAAGTCATGCGCAATTACAAACCTTTTTAACAGACGTTTTTCTTGGTTTGTCAAAGCAGTCTGAACGCTTAGGAAGTAAAGAGGACACTAGTTTTCCTATTAAAGTCTAATAACGTTAGCTTGCAATAGGAATATGTTTTCATAAATTTGGGTTTGGCTACTTCAAACGTTGTAGGATAGCTATGCTAAAGAAAATAGTATTTCCTATGTAAAAGTCTAATATCGATGTGCTTAAAGGACAGAATTATACGATATAGGTTTCTATCACTAAACTGTTTAAATTTTGCTATTTGTGTAAAAATATTACTCTCGTAGTTCATTTGATTGTATAGGCAATAAATTATAGTTAATCAAATTTATTTTTATTGTGTAATATTGATTGCAAGACAATTGTGTGTACAACTTGATTAAAAAATCCTATTTAAATCAAAAAAATCCGATTTAAATAAAAAAAAATCCGATTTTTTTGATTTTTTTTTAAAAAATCATGATTTTTATCCACCTGAAGCTCGTTGATCACGTCTACGACCTGCTGGAATTCCTAAAAACCTTGAGTAACAGACAGATAGAACTTCAAGGCCCGCACTAAATCCAATTTGTGCAAATCTCGTTCCTTTGCATTCCTCGGGCCCGGGCAAAGTAAGGGCAACACAATATCCTGGTTGACATGAAATTGCGACACCACCTTAGGTAGAAAGTCGACCCGTGTGCGAAGCACTACTCGATCCGGGTAAAACTCCAGGAAAGGCGGCGAGCAAGAAAGAGCTGTCAACTCAGAAACCCTTCTTAAAGAGGTTACTGCCACTAAGAATGCAACCTTCCAAGGAAGTAACGAAAGGCTAATAGAAACCATAGGCTCAAAGGGCACATGATGAAGAGCCTCCAAGACAAGGTTGAGTCGCCAAGGAGACACAGGTGCCTTCCGCGGTGGAAACTGACGGGTTACTCCTTGAAAAAAAAGAACGCACGTCCCTACGCGAGGCGATAGCCTTCCGAAAAAGCACGGACAGGCCAGAAACCTGACCCTTCAGAGTGCTAACTGCTAAACCTTTGTCCAAACCGTACTGGAGAAAAGCCAACAGATTGGGAATAGAAAAAAATCCTCAGATTTCTTGAGGAACTGAAACACCACGAAAAGAAGGCTTCCCAAGTTCTGTGGTAAATCTTAGTAGTGGCCGGACCTCTAGCAGCCCGCAGAGTGGCAATGACTGCAGCTGAGAAATCTCTACGGGTCAATATTTTGGTCTCAAGAGCCACGCCGTCAAACGCAGAGACTCCAAGTCCGGATGACGGACGGGCCCCTGAGATAACAGGTCCGGGCGAAGAGGAAGTGGAAATGGCGGAGCTGCCAAGAGCGACACCAGTGTCGAGAACCACGTCCTCCTTGGCCAATCCGGGGCTATCAGCATAGCCGGAATTCTCTCCAGTCTGATCCGACGCAGCACCAGAGGAAGTAAGGAAATTGGCGGAAACACATAGACCAGCTCGAACTGGTCCCAAGGAGCTACCAGAGCATCCACCGCCACAGCCTTCGGGTCCTTGTACCTGGACATGAAGGTTGGTAGTTTGGCATTGAACCTGGATGCCATCAAATCCACTTTGGGGGTTCCCCAACGGGAGCACAGTAGTGCAAACATTTCCGGATGGAGACTCCATTCCCCAGGATCCATCTTCTCTCGACTGAGGAAGTCCGCCGTGGTATTCTGGACTCCTGGAATGTGAATCGCAGAGATGGCTGGAACCCTGGTCTCGGCCCATATCAGGATCCGAGACACCTCCAACATGAGTTTGGGACTCCTCGTCCCGCCTTGGTGATTGATATACGCGACCGCCGTCGCGTTGTCTGTCTGCACTCGGACTGGCAGACCGCTCAAAGGGACCGTCCAGTGTTGGAGGCAAAGGAAAATTGCCCTCAATTTCAGGATGTTGATCAGTAGAACAGACTCTCCCGATGACCATACTCCCTGGATCCAAAAGATCGTTCCAGGCACCCCCCCCCCAGCCCGTCAGGCTGGCATCTGTGGTTATGACCGACCACCTCTGAGGGAGGAAAGATTTCCCCAGGGATAACGCTCCTGGACGTAACCACCATCCTAGGGATTCTCGCACTCTGTGAGAGATGATGACGCTGCAATACAGAGAAGCTTGCGATCGATCCCAAAGACTCATAATGAGCCTTTGGAATGAAACTGGGCAAACAGAAGTGCCTCCATGGACGCCACCATCAAACCCAGAAGGCGCATACCTTCCGAAGGGACATTGTTGTCGCAGACTTCATAATCTGTACATGTCGGAGAAGACATGCCTGCTTGTCTGGAGGTAGGGACACCAACGCCCGTACCGTGTTGAAATGCATCCCCAAAAACAGGATTGACTGCGACAGTTCCAGAGACGACTTCCCCCAATTGACCAGTCACCCGAAATCCTCCAGGAGCTGAAGGGATAGATTGCGAGCCGTCACTGCCTCCTCCTTTGAGGACGCCACAATCGAAAGGTCGTCCAGGTAGGTAAGAATCGTAAGTCCCCGTCTTTGAAGAATTGCCATGAGATTTAGACGCCAGAATCGTTGTAAAAATTCTGGGCGTTAAGGCCAAGCCGAATGGCCGAGCCACAACCTGGTAGTGGTTGACCTATGGCAAAAACGAAGGAAGCGCTGGTGAGCTCTTCCGACGGGAACATGCAAATAAGCGTCACGAATGTCGATTGACCAAAAAGTCGTTCTGCGACAGGGCCGTAAGTCCCCTGCCATAACGGAGCGAAGCGACTCCATGCGGAATTTTCGGGTGTGGACAAGCCGATTCAATCTTTCCAGAATCCAGAATAGGGCGAAATTTGTCCTCCTTTTTGGGGACTACAAAGAGGTTGAATAAAAAATCCTCTTCCCGGTCCTCTGCGGAACCGGTATCACCACACCCTTCTGCAGAAGGGAATCGACCTCTCGCAGTAGAGTGGCAAATAGTTCGGCTCTGACGGAATGAGAGATTGGCAAAAAAAAAAAAAAAAAAAAAACTGTCCGGGGGTCGAGAAGAAAACTCTATGAAGTAGCCTGCCAACACAACCTGTGTCACCCAGGCGTCCGACACACGGGAAACCCAAGTCGGTTTGAATTGGAGTAAACGACCCCCCACTCGAGCGCTCGAGTGAGATTCAGATGTCAGTCCGCCTTAGCGGATTTTTTGCCAACTTCTGTCTTAACAGAAGTTCTGTTTCCAGGGTATGCGGAATTTCTGAGAATTCCCTTTTTTTTTTTTTTTTTTTAAAAAAGAGAGAGACGACCCAAACCCCCAGAGGGTTGACCGGATCATCCCTTGAACCGAAAGGACCGCCGACAACTATCGGCACTAGTCCTGCCAGACG
Source organism: Oophaga sylvatica (assembly GCA_033576555.1). Taxonomy (NCBI): domain Eukaryota; kingdom Metazoa; phylum Chordata; class Amphibia; order Anura; family Dendrobatidae; genus Oophaga; species Oophaga sylvatica. The sequence continues at coordinate 24,767,791 of JARQOD010000003.1, read as the reverse complement.
CAGAAGTCACAGCTCTGCGCTGCAGTAAAGCTGTTTCTTTTGCCTTTGCCTTGGCAATCAGCTCCGTGAGGTCAGATTCAAATAGCTGACCACTTTGTAAGCTAAAGATAGCAAACCCTGCTTGGAAAACCGCGTTCCACCGTCCAAGTCACAGTGCTCTTCTGACTGTGACTGCCGAGGATTGCGCCCTGGATAGCAGTGACGCATTATCCTTCAACTTGAAAAGCCCATCTACCTTGATAGAGGGAATCCATCTTGCCACGCCGTCCTTAGACGGTCCAACCGGCTCAGGGGAACTTAACAAGTACACCTAGATCCTTAATACCGAATCTATGATCCACGGCCTCGCAGATGGATATTGTTGCCATCTCCGTTTTTCTGTCCAGCGTGTCCTGCAGACTCGCCTTCCCTTTACCAGGAAGATTTGCTAAGCTGGGATAAAGGGACATTCACTTCAGGAGAAGGGGTCCAATTAACAAACAACTCCGTAGAAAACGGATACAGTTTGTAAAGCCGAAACATCCGGGCCGACTTACCAGGACGTCTAGTTACCTCCTCCGGTAACTGTAACGCCCTCATGGTCTCCATTAGTACGGCCCATGAGAGAGGCAGAGTGTCCCTGCCGATCCTCCTTGTCAGAATCGGACATCTTCGCTATGCGAGAAGGAAGGCACCGATTTGTGTCGCTTCCTTGAGAGGATCTAGCTGACACCCAATAACCTAGAAGGTCAGACAGGCCATCAATAGAAACTAGTGAGGACCTCCATTTTGTCACTGGAACCTTCAACCGCTGCGCATGAATCGAGGTCTGCGTGTGCGAGACTGATCCTGTAGCGGGTCTGGGAAATGGACTGTCCTTGCACAGTATACGGCAGGTTAAACCTGTCAGTAACTAGAACAGTGTGTTTCTTAAAGAAGAAACAAAAGCTGAAGGGTTAAAGCTCTTAAAGGGAGAGCTACCCCAGCTGTCCCCCATCAAGAGATAACCGCCTAAGAAGGGGTTAAAGTAGCAGACTCCCCACAACCTTGATAATGAAAAAGGGTGTGCGAGCGCCAAGCGCCTCTTATAAGGCCGCAGCTGCAGGACAGCTATGCCACACTATCCACAAGATCGCTAAAAAATTGCGCTGTTTTGTATATCGCAATGACCGCCAAAGTCATTAAGGGGATTGCTAACCGCTTATGCGATGTTAATGAGATCGCTCAGATTGGCAGCTACTAGCGACATTAAAAAAAGATCACACAAACGATCGCATTAGTATGCGTCGTTATCAGGATCGTTAGTGGAAACGTATAGTGGCAATAATAATAATATTAATAATAATATTAATATCGCAGGCTCCACACAACCTCTTTATTGATATTGAAAAGAGTGTGTGAGCCCTATATGCGATAACAGCCGCAGGACCGCGCTGCCACTCATTAGTGCCCCAGACGGCGTCCGCGCTGTGGGGGTGAAGGGGTTAAGCTTCTGCCCGCGGGCTAGAAGCGACTCACCCAGCCGGTAACGGTTCTTGCCGGGAGGGGAGAGGAGCGATGTCCGGAGAGCTTTTCCTGTCAGCTTCCTGTCAGCAATGGCCGCCGCGCTCTGTCTCCGATGTGCTCCTTGTACAGGAGCCAGAAAAGGAGACTGCCATAAAGCGCGCGCTCAGCGGCGGGAAATTCAAAAATAAAAAGTGCGCACTCCTCTCTCCCTTCTCCTCAGAGTCACCGGCATGTAAAATGTACAGCGGCTGCCGCAGCAGCCGTTAAATCACTCACACACATCTTAATAAAAATGTGGAGTACTCACCAGCCGAGCGCCACAGGGACCCCCAGGGGTTTCTGGCGCGTGCCCATGCTTCCCCCCAGGGCGGGGAAACGCAGTGACCTCTGTGCGTGGTTTGCGTCCCCGCCAGGGAAGCCATCCTCATCCCCCCGGGCCGGCAGGGTTCTGCAGGGACCACCCTTAGGGTAATTACAGATCCGCCAAGGGAGAGGTTGGGGTCCAGCAGCGCTGAGACCCCTGAGACCTCTAGGCCACTCTGGTGATCCAAGTCTCTTGTCCGATAAAAAATAATAAAATCTTCTGAGGAGCTGCCTCCAGCAGCGACCGTCCTCTGAGACCTCAAATTTTAGACTGAAGACCTGAGTAGGAGGAGCCCGAGCTGGAGGGGCCGGACAACACACTTTCTAATCTGAGGTATTGATCCTATCTGGGGCTCCGCCTACCCACTAGTAATGAGTGTGTCTCCCTTCCTTCATCTGCAGCTGAAAGTGTCAGAAGCAATATCCTGGAAGGGAGTACAGCTTAGTGGAAACTGGGAGAGGCCCAAATGGAAGCATAGTTGGGAACAACCGTGGAGCAGAGCAATTGATAGTCCTGAGACTGCTATGGGCTGGAAAAGGTGATCCTGTCATAGCAGTGGATTGCAAGTTGCCAACCTTGTGTGGAGGATTTAGAGAAGGCATTCTATGTCTTGCCTCATGTCAGCATGTGAGAAGGAAACTGCTGTAGCCAGTGTACAGGAAGTAACACAGAAGGATGTGACTAAAAAGGATTCACACTACGGTGAGATCGCATTGTAGATAACGTAACGTACAGTCATGGCCAAAAGTTTTGAGAATGACACAAATATTATATTTTCACATGATCTGCTGCCCTCTGGTTTTTATGTGTGTTTGACAGATGTTTTTATCACAGACAGAAATATAATTGCAAACATATGAGTAACAAAAGCTTATATTGACAGTTAAAATGAGTTAATGCAACAAGTCAATATTTGCAGTGTTGACCCTTCTTCTTCAGGACCTCTGCAATTCTCCCTGGCATGCTCTCAATCAACTTCTGGACCAAATCCTGACTGATAGCAGTCCATTCTTGCACAATCAATGCTTTCATTTTGTCAGAATTTTTAGGTTTTTGTTTGTTCACCCGTCTCTTGATGATTGGCCACAAGTTCTCAATGGGATTAAGATCTGGGGAGTTTCCAGGCCATGGACCCAAAATCTTTATGTTTTGTTCCCTGAGCCATTTAGTTCACACCTTTGCTTTATGGCAAGGTGCTCCATCATGCTGGAAAAGGCATTGTTGATGGCCAAACTGCTCTTGGAGGGTTGGGAGAAGTTGCTCTTGGAGGACATTCTGGTACCATTCTTTATTCATGGCTGTGTTTTTAGGCAAGACTGTGAGAGAGCCGATTCCCTTGGCTGAGAAGCAACCCACAAATGAATGGTTTCAGGATGCTTAACAGTTGGCATGAGACAAGACTGGTGGTAGCGCTCACCTTGTCTTCTCCGAATGAGGCGTTTTCCTGATGTCCCAAACAATTGAAAAGGGGATTCATCAGAGAAAATAACTTTACCCCAGTCCTCAGCAGTCCACTGCCTGTACCTTTTGCAGAATACCAGTCTGTCCATGATGTTTTTTTCTGGAGAGAAGTGGCTTCTTTGCTGCCCTCCTTGAGACCAGGCCTTGCTCCAAGAGTCTCCGCCTCACAGTGCGTGCAGATGCACTCACACCTGCCTGCTGCCATTCCTGAGCAAGCTCTGCACTGCTGGTAGCCCGATCCCGCAGCTGAAACACTTTTAAGAGACGGTCCTGGTGCTTGCTGGTCTTTCTTGGACGCCCTGAAGCCTTTTTGGCAACAATGGAACCTCTCTCCTTGAAGTTCTTGATGATGTGATAGATTGTTGACTGAGGTGCAATCTTTCTAGCTGCGATACTCTTCCTTGTTAGGCCATTTTTGTGCATTGCAATGATGACTGCACGTGTTTCTTTAGAGATAACCATGGTTAACAGAAGAGAAACAATGATGCCAAGCACCAGCCTCCTTTTAAAGTGTCCAGTGGTGTCATTCTTACTTAATCATGACAGATTGATCTCCAGCCATGTCCTCATCAACATCCACACCTGTGTTAATGGAGCAATCACTGAAAAGAGGTTAGCTGGTCCTTTTAAGGCAGGGCTGCAATGATGTTGAAATGTGTTTTGGGGGATAAAGTTCATTTTCTAGTCAAATATTGACTTTGCAAGTAATTGCTGTTAAGCTGATCACTCTTTATAACATTCTGGAGTATATGCAAATTGCCATTAGAAAAAGTGAAGCAGTAGACTTTGTAAAAATTAATATTTGTGTCATTCTCAAAACTTTTGTCCATGACTGTACTGCCATGCGTAACCATCTATGTATAAACTCTGTCAAATCCAAATGTGAACACCATCCAGTCCGATGGAAGTTATGTTCAGCACTTTCAGCTTCTACCTCAGTAAAATACTTTCTGTTATTAACTATAATGGCCTTTCCTGATTCCTTGTTCACCTCTTCTTCCACACTATATCACTGGTCATTGTCATTTGGCTTCCAAGGCAACAGTATCAATAGTGTAAGGACGTGATGTAATGAAGAAAGTTTCACTACATCAAGTGTTTCACTGGTGTTCAGGGTTTCTAAATCATACCCGGCCAACTGAAACCTTAAACAAGTATAAAGGAGGATAAAAAAAAAGACCAGACACAAGATCTTCACATCCATCTACACATCATAGGGGAGATCTCATGACACCTTCTCGCCATCTACCTGATGATCCTGAGGAACATCGGGATCTTCTGGTTTACAGTCCTGTGGAAGAAGAGGACGGGGACATCTCTCTGGTGTTGTCCTCTTACTGGATAGATCTGGAGGAAACACATACAGGGACTGAATTCATTCTTTAATAAAGATAATTATAGGCCGTGTGTATTTAGTCCTGTCTATTACCTGGTGATGTGAGGGGCTGGGGAACCTCCATCATGACGTCCTTGTACAGATCTTTGTGTCCTTCTAAATACTCCCACTCCTCCATGGAGAAATAGACAGTGACATCCTGACACCTTATAGGAACCTGACACATACAATGATACCGTCATCACACTGATCCCTTCATAGCGTTACTGTATAATGTCCCAGTATTCCCAGCAGTGTCACCTCTCCAGTCAGCAGCTCAATCATCTTGTAGGTGAGTTCTAGGATCTTCTGGTCATTGATGTCCTCATGTATCAGGGGGTGAGGTGGAGGCCCCGTGATTGGGCTCAGGGGTCTTCCCTCAGACACAGGGTCCTGACAGCGCTCACTAGAGGTCTTCTTCACTACTGTGTAATCCTGATTATGGAGAGACACATTAATAAATCTCACTACAGACATTTCCAGAGTCCTCACCTCTCCAGTTCTGTCCATCTGTTATTCCCATAGATAAGAATGATGTAATGTGACGTCATCAGAATCTCTCACCTCTCCAGTAAGCGGAAGAGGATCTCTAGGGTGAGGTGTAATATCTTCTCCGCCATCTTGTCTCTGTCTGTATCTCTCTTCGATGGGTCAATCAGGAAAATTCGGTTATACAGAAGATCTCCACTGACAGGATCTGATATTGTAGGGACGTGATTGGGAAGAAGAAGAGTCTGTGTAAAATCATAAAGAACCACATAATGATAAAATTACTTAAGCTTTTATATCCATATATGCTAACACGTATGGCATATGACCATTTTATAAATGTTTACCTGTTGTTTTTTTAATGTCCATCACTGTGGCCGTGGTTAATGTTTTCTGCTGATTCATTAACTGAAACTTTTTAAAAAGTCACAAAATTTGTCACAAATATACCCCAATGCAACCCGAGATATTTGACGTATCCCAGATATCTTGGTGCAAATGTTGTGCCATTTAGCAAAACTTGAGACTTTTTGCCCTAAGAGCATTTTTATTTTATCCAACCTAACTGCTATTGCTGCTTGTCAACCAACGTAAATAGGGTTCTCTATGAGGCGCACAGGGGTCACTGTCCTCAGTCGCCTGTAACCCGCATATTAGTGGCTCAGACAGGTCCGATGTGGGGACAGATTCCCCGGAGAATGAATGGAGGCCGAGCACAAACCTCCCAGACAACCAGGACTGCAGAGCCCGATCTCAGGGTCTCCGGGTCACAGGTCAGACCCCAGCGACCAGCAACTGGGGGGGAAACATGGAAAACTGAGCATCACAGAGATGATAAAGACCATTTATTATATGGTGAGGAGAAACGGCCTGAGTGTGAACAGAGGCTAATCCTGAGAGAGAAGAACGGGGCTCCAGCACCTACCTCCACCCGCAGAGCCGCACTCCACATAGAGAATAATGGAGCCTCCAGCACTTACCTCCACCTGCAGAGCCGCACTCCACATAGAGAATAATGGAGCCTCCAGCACTTACCTCCACCTGCAGAGCCGCACTCCACATAGAGAATAATGGAGCCTCCAGCACTTACCTCCACCTGCAGAGCCGCACTCCACATAGAGAATAATGGAGCCTCCAGCACCGACCTCCACCCGCAGAGCCGCACTCCACATAGTGAATAATGGAGCCTCCAGCACCTACCTCCACCCGCAGAGCCGCACTCCACATAGAGAATAATGGAGCCTCCAGCACCGACCTCCACCCGCAGAGCCGCACTCCACATAGAGAATAATGAAGCCTCCAGCACCTACCTCCACCCGCAGAGCCACACTCCACATAGAGAATAATGGAGCCTCCAGCACCTACCTCCACCCGCAGAGCCGCACTCCACATAGAGAATAATGGAGCCTCCAGCACCGACCTCCACCTGCAGAGCCGCACCCCACATAGAGAATAATGGAGCCTCCAGCACCGACCTCCACCCGCAGAGCCACACTCCACATAGAGAATAATGGAGCCTCCAGCACCAACCTCCACCTGCAGAGCCGCACCCCACATAGAGAATAATGGAGCGTCCAGCACCGACCTCCACCCGCAGAGCCACACTCCACATAGAGAATAATGGAGCCTCCAGCACTGACCTCCACCTGCAGAGCCACACTCCACATAGAGAATAATGGAGCCTCCAGCTCCGACCTCCACCCGCAGAGCCACACTCCACATAGAGAATAATGGAGCCTCCAGCACCGACCTCCACCCGCAGAGCCACACTCCACATAGAGAATAATGGAGCCTCCAGCACCTACCTCCACCCGCAGAGCCGCACTCCACATAGAGAATAATGGAGTCTCCAGCACCTACCTCCACCCGCAGAGCCGCACTCCACATAGAGAATAATGGAGCCTCCAGCACCTACCTCCACTTGCAGAGCCGCACTCCACATGTATGGCTGTTCTGTGCCCAGTAATGGGAATCTCCAGCACCTACCTCCACCTGCAGAGCCGCACACCACATATATGGCTGTTCTGTGCCCAGTAATGGGGAATCTCCAGCACCTACCTCCACCTGCAGAGCCGCACACCACATATATGGCTGTTCTGTGCCCAGTAATGGGGAATCTCCAGCACCTACCTCCACCTGCAGAGCCGCACACCACATATATGGCTGTTCTGTGCCCAGTAATGGGGACTCTCCAGCACCTCCCTCCACCTGCAGAGCCGCACTCCACATATATGGCTGCTCTGTGCCCAGTAATGGGGAATCTCCAGCACCTACCTCCACCTGCAGAGCCGCACTCCACATATATGGCTGTTCTGTGCCCAGTAATGGGAATCTCCAGCACCTACCTCCACCTGCAGAGCCGCACACCACATATATGGCTGTTCTGCGCCCAGTAATGGGGAATCTCCAGCACCTACCTCCACCTGCAGAGCCGCACATCACATATATGACTGTTCTGTGCCCAGTAATGGGAATCTCCAGCACCTACCTCCACCTGCAGAGCCCACATCACATATATGACTGTTCTGTGCCCAGTAATGGGGAATCTCCAGCACCTACCTCCACCTGCAGAGCCGCACTCCACATATATGGCTGTTCTGTGCCCAGTAATGGGGAATCTCCAGCACCTACCTCCACCCGCAGAGCCGCACACCACATATATGGCTGTTCTGTGCCCAGTAATGGGGAATCTCCAGCACCTACCTCCACCTGCAGAGCCGCACTCCACATATATGGCTGTTCTGTGCCCAGTAATGGGGAATCTCCAGCACCTACCTCCACCCGCAGAGCCGCACTCCACATATATGGCTGTTCTGCGCCCAGTAATGGGGAATCTCCAGCACCTACCTCCACCTGCAGAGCCGCACACCACATATATGGCTGTTCTGTGCACACAGGACCTGTGATGAGGTCACAGGAGGGGAGGAGTCAGGGGTCACATGATCAGGGGCCTCAGTGGATGCAGGACTCTGCTGTGCTGGTTGTCATGGTGCTGGATGAGGGGAAGTTTATGTGTGGGGTCAGGAGGGGTTTACAGGGTGGATGTAGCAGAGCAGCGTGTGTACGAGGTGTACGGAGCAGAGCAGCGTGTGTACGAGGTGTACGGAGCGGAGCCGTGTGTGTACGAGGTGTACGGAGCCGGATGCGTACGAGGTGTACGGAGCAGAGTCGCTTGTGCATGAGGTGTGCGAAGCCGCGTGTGTACGAGGTGTACAGAGCGGAGCCGTGTGTGTAAGAGGTGTACGGAGCAGAGTCGCTTGTGCACGAGGTGTACGGAGCGGAGCCGCGTGTGTACGAGGTGTACAGAGCGGAGCCGTGTGTGTATGAGGTGTATGGAGCGGAGCTGCGTGTGTACGAGGTGTACGGAGCAGAGCCATGTGTATATGAGGTGTACAGAGCGGAGCCCTGTGTGTATGAGGTGTACGGAGCAGATCCATGTGTACGGAGCGGAGCCTCGTCTGTACGGAGCAGATCCACGTGTGTACGAGGTGTACAGAGCAGAGCCGCGTGTGTACGAGGTGTACGGAGCGGAGCCGCGTGTGCACGAGGTGTACGGAGCAGAGCCACGTGTGTACAGAGCGAAGCCGCATGTGTACGAGGTGTACGGAGCGGAGCAGCGTGTGTATGAGGTGTACGGAGCGGAGCCGTGTGTGTACGAGGTATACGGAGCAGAGTAGCTTGTGCACGAGGTGTACAGAGCAGAGCCGTGTGTGTACGAGGTGTACATAGCGGAGCCGTGTGTGTATGAGGTGTACAGAGCAGAGCCGTGTGTGTACGAGGTGTACATAGCGGAGCTGTGTGTGTATGAGGTGTACGAGGTGTACAGAGCGGAGCCGTGTGTGTACCAGGTGTACGGAGCAGAGTCGCTTGTGCACGAGGTGTACGGAGCGGAGCCGCGTGTGTACGAGGTGTACAGAGCGGAGCTGTGTGTGTATGAGGTGTATGGAGCGGAGCCGCGTGTGTACGAGGTGTACGGAGCAGAGCCGTGTGTATATGAGGTATACGGAGCGGAGCCCTGTGTGTACGAGGTGTACGGAGCAGAGCCATGTGTACGGAGCGGAGCCTCGTCTGTACGGAGCAGATCCACGTGTGTACGAGGTGTACAGAGCAGAGCCGCGTGTGTACGAGGTGTACGAAGCGGAGCCGTGTGTGCACGAGGGGTACGGAGCAGAGCCACGTGTGTACAGAGCGAAGCCGCATGTGTACGAGGTGTATGTAGTGGAGCCGCGTGTGTACGAGGTGTACGGAGAGTTGCCGTGTGTGTACGGAGCAGAGCCACGTGTGTACAGAGCGAAGCCACATGTGTACGAGGTGCATGTAGCAGAGCCGCGTGTGTACGAGGTGTACGGAGCAGAGCCGCGGGTGTACGGAGCGGAGCCAAGTGTGTACGAGGTGTACGGAGCAGAGCCACGTGCGTACGGAGCGAGGCCCCATGTGTGCAAGGTGTACGGAGCAGACCCGCGTGTGTATGAAGTGTACGGAGCGGAGCCGCGGGTTTACGAGGTGTATGGAGCGGAGCCAAGTGTGTACGAGGTGTACGGAGCAGAGCCACGTGTGTACGGAGCGGAGCCGTGTGTACGGAGCGAAGCCCCATGTGTACAAGGTGTACGGAGCGGACCTGCGTGTATGAGGTGTACGGAGCTGAGCCGTGTGTACGAGGTGTACGGAGCGGAGCCGCGGGTTTACGAGGTGTACGGAGCGGAGCCGTGTGTGTACGAGGTGTACGGAGCGGAGCCGTGTGTACGAGGTGTACGGAGCGGAGCCGTGTGTGTACAAAGTGTACGGAGCGGAGCCGTGTGTGTACAAGGTGTACGAAGCGGAGCCACGTGTCTACGAGGTGTAAGGAGCGGAGCCACATGTGTACGAGGTGTACGAAGCAGAGCAGGGTGTGTACTAGGTGTACGGAGCGGAGCCGTGTGTGTACGAAGCGGAGCGGGGTGTGTACTAGGTGTATCTAGGTTTTCTGGCACCGGAGCAAGAATTCAGTTTGGCGCCCCACCCTCCAGCACATATGCGATTTGCACACTTGGAGCTGCTCTCCATAATGCTCTCAGTTCAGTGAAAAACTGAATGAAGATCGTTGTCACATGACCAGGTACAAAAGTACAATATGACTGAAGTGTCCATGTGACTACTGGAGGCTGTAGCTGAATCCTGATATTGCAGGCTTGTGAATTTTCATAACAAATGCACTGCAGTTTTCGGATTCTCCCTTGAATGAGGCCACACATGTCTAGTCAGCATGTGACCGCATGTATGTAAATCACCGGCATGAGAGAATCCTAACAGCGTGCAGTTCCTTGTAATAGTCCTGTGTAGGGTCCGACTCCAGTTTTCTGTAGTAGCGTGTGTCCGTAAGTTGTCTGTTTGCTTCCTTAACCCTTACTGCCATCGGACGTACTATCCCGTCCATGGTACCTGGGCCCGTATGACCGGGGACGGGATAGTACGTCATAGGCGATCAGCTGCGCTCCTGAGGGGAGCGCAGCTAATCGCCGCCGGGTGTCAGCTGATTATCACAGCTGACACCCATGACTGTGTGTCAGGAGCGGTCACGGACCGCTCCCGGCACATTAACCCCTTGCACACCGCGATCAAACATGATCGCAGTGTACTGGGGGCACAGGGGAGGATCGCGCAGGGTGGGGGCTCCCTGCGCGCCCCCCTGAGACCCTCAGAGCAGCGCGATATGATCGCGCTGTTCTGAGGGCTTCCTCCCTCCCAGGACCCGGATCCAAGATGGCGCCGGGGTCCTGGAGGGAGGCGGCTACCTCAGTGCCTGCCGAGAGCAGGCACTGAGAAGCCTGCATCTATGCCTGTGCGATCGCTGGTGTGACAGAGTGCTGTGCACACTGTCACACCAGCGATCTGATAAAATACTGTGATGTCCCACCCTGGGACAAAGTAAAAAAGTTAAAAAAGTAAAAATAAACATGTGTAAAAAAAAAATCCAAAATAGATAAAAAAAAAAATATTCCCCAATAAATTCACTTCTTCCTGTAAATAAAAAAAAAAAAAACAATAAAAGTACACATATTTGGTATCGCCGCGTCCGTAACGACCCCCCCTATAAAATTGTCCCACTAGTTAACCCCTTTAGTGAACCCCTTAAAAAAAAAAAAAAAACGAAGCAAAAAATCAATGCTTTATCATCATACCGCCGAACAAAAAGTGGAATAACGCGCGATCAAAAAGACCGATATAAAAAAACATGGTACCGCTGAAAACGTCATCTTGTCCCGCAAAAAACGAGCCGTCATAAAGCATCATCAGCGAAAAAATAAAAAAGTTATAGCTCGCAGAATAAAGCGATGCAAAAATAATTATTTTTTATATAAAATTGTTTTTATTCTATAAAAGCGCCAAAACATGAAAAAATGATATAAATGAGGTATCGCCGTAATCGTACTGACCCGAAGAATAAAACTGCTTTATCAATTTTACCACACGCGGAACAGTATAAACGCCTCCCCAAAAGAAATTCATGAATTGCTGATTTTTGTTCATTCTAACCTCCCAAAAATCGAAATAAAAAGCGATCAAAAAACGTCACGTGCTCAAAAATGGTACCAATAAAAACGTCAACTCGTCCCGCAAAAAATAAGACCTCACATGACTCTGTGGGCCAAAATATGCAAAAATTATAGCTCTCAAAATGTGATGATGCAAAAACTATTTTTGCAATAAAAAGCGTCTTTTAGCGTGACAGCTGCCAATCATAAAAACCCACTATAAATAGTAAATCAAACCCCCCTTTATCACCCCCTTACTAAGGGAAAAATAATAAAATTAAAAAAAAGTATTTATTTCCATTTTCCCATTAGGGTTAGGGTTAGGGTTGCGGCTAAAGTTAGGGTTAGGGTTGGCGCTAAAGTTAGGATTAGGGTTAGGGTTGGGATTAGGGGTGTGTTAGGGTTAGGTTTGTGGTTAGGGTTGGGACTAGGGTTAGGGGTGTGTTGGGGTTAGGGTTGGAGTTAGAATTGGGGGGTTTCCGCTGTTTAGGCACATCAGGGCTCTCCAAATGTGACATGGCGTCTGATCTCAATTCCAGCCAATTCTGCGTTGAAAAAGTCAAACGGTGCTCCTTCACTTCTCAGCTCTGCCATGCGTCCAAACAGTAGTTTATCCCCACATATGGGGTATCAGCGTACTCTGGACCCCAAGAGTTATTGTGCAATTTGTCCTATTTCTTCTGCTACCCTTGGGAAAATAAAAAACTGGGGGCGAAAATATCATTTTTGTACAAAAAAAAATATTTTTTTGTTTTTACGGCTGTACATTATAAACTTCTGTGAAGCACTTGGGGCTTCATAGCGCTCACCACACATCTAGATAAGTTCCTTGTGGGGTCTATTTTCCAAAATGGGGTCACTTGTTGGGGATTTCCACTGTTTAGGCGCATCAGGGGCTCTCCAAATGCGACATGACGCCCCCAGACCATTCCATCAAAGTCTGCAATCCAAAACGTCACTACTTCCCTTCCGAGCCCCGACGTGTACCCATACAGTAGTTTTCTCCCACATATTGGATATCAGCGTACTCAGGACAAATTGGACAACAACTTTTGGGGTCCAATTTCTCCTGTTACCCTTGTAAAAATAAAATATTGGGGCAAAAAAATCATTTTTGCAAAAAAAAAAAGGATTTTTTATTTTTACGGCTGTGCGTTATAAACTTCTGTGAAGCACTTCGGGGTTCAAAGTGCTCACCACACATCTAGACAAGTTCCTTGTGGGGTCTATTTTCCAAAATGGGGTCACTTGTGGGGGTTTCCACTGTTTAGGCGCATCAGGGGCTCTCCAAATGCGACATGACGCCCCCAGACCATTCCATCAAAGTCTGCAATCCAAAACGTCACTACTTCCCTTCCGAGCCCTGACGTGCGCCCATACAGTAGTTTTCTCCCACATATTGGGTATCAGCGTACTCAGGACAAATTGGACAACAACTTTTGGGTTCCAATTTCTTCTGTTACCCTTGTGAAAATAAAATATTGGGGGCGAAAAAATCATTTTTGTAAAAAAAAAAAAGATTTTTTATTTTACGGCTGTACGTTATAAACTTCTGTGAAGCACTTCGGGGTTCAAAGTGCTCACCACACATCTAGATAAGTTCCTTGTGGGGTCTATTTGCCAAATGGGGTCACTTGTGGGGGGTTTCCACTGTATAGGTGCATCAGGGGCTCTCCAAATGTGACATGACGCCCCCAGACCATTCCATCAAAGTCTGCAATCCAAAACGTCACTACTTCCCTTCCGAGCCCTGACGTGCGCCCATACAGTAGTTTTCTCCCACATATTGGGTATCAGCGTACTCAGGACAAATTGGACAACAACTTTTGGGTTCCAATTTCTTCTGTTACCCTTGTGAAAATAAAATATTGGGGACGAAAAAAACATTTTTGTAAAAAAAAAAAAAGATTTTTTATTTTACGGCTGTACGTTATAAACTTTAGTGAAACACCTGGGGTTAAAAGTTCTCACCACACATCTAGATAAGTTCCTTGAGGGGTCTAGTTTCCAAAATGGTGTCATTTATGGGGGTTTCCACTGTTTAGGCAGATCAGGAGCTCTCCAAACACGACATGGCGTCCAGCCAATTCTGCGTTGAAAAAGTCAGACGGCGCTCCTTCCTTCCAAACTCTGCCATGCACCCAAACAGTGGTTTACCCCCACATATGGGGTATCAGCGCACTCAGGACAAATTGCACAATAACTTTTGGAGTCTTGTTACCCTTGGAAAAATAAAAATTGGGGTGAAAAGATCATTTTTGTGGAAAAAATATGATTTTTAAATTTTACGGCTCTACGTTATAAACTTGTGTGAAGCACTTGGGGGTTCAAATTGCTCACCAAAGATCTAGAAAAGTTCCTTAGGGGTCTAGTTTCCAAAATGGGGTCATTTGTGGGGGGTTTCCACTGTTTAGGCACATCAGGGGCTCTCCAAATGCAACATGGCATCCAATCTCAATTCCAGCCAATTTTGGTTGGAAAAAGTCAAATGGTGCTCCTTCCATTCCGAGCTCTGCCGTGCGCCCAAACAGTGGTTCCCACCCACATATGGGGTATCAGCGTACTCAGGACAAATTGGACAACAACTTATGTGGTCCAATTTCTCCTGTTACCCTTGAGAAAATAAAAAATTAGTGACTAAAATATAATTTTTGTGGGAAAAAAATAGGATTTTTTATTTTCATGCCCGGGCATTATAAACTTGTGTGAAGCACTTGGGGTTCAAAGTGCTCACCAAAGATCTAGATAAGTTCCTTAGGGGGTATAGTTTCCAAAATGGGGTCACTTGTGGGGGGTTTCCACTGTTTAGGCTCATCTGGGGCACTGCAAACGGAACATGACCCCCATCAACGTCTGCATTCCAAAACGTTACTACTTCCTTTCCAAGCCCTGCCGTGCACCCAAACAGTTCCCCCCCCCACATATGGGGTATCAGCGTACTCAGGACAAATTGGACAACAACATTTGGGGTCCAATTTCCTTGGGAAAATTCAAACATTTGGGACTAAAAAATCATTTTTGTGGAAAATTGTTTTTTTTTTTTTTTCACACCCAGGCATTATAAGCTTTTGTGAAACACTTGGGAGTTCAAAGTGCTCACAACAGATCTAGATAAGTACCTTAGGGGGTCTAGTTTCCAAAATGGTGTCACTTGTGGGGGTTTCCACTGTTTAGGCGCATCAGGGGCTCTCCAAACACGACATGGCGTCCAATCTCAATTCCAGCCAATTTTAGTTTGAAAAAGTCAAACGGCGCTCCTTCCCTTACGAGCTCTGCCGTGTGCCCAAACAGTGGTTTTCCCCCACATATTGGGTATTGGCGTACTCATGAGAAATTGCATAACAACCTTATCTGCCCATTTTCTCCTTTTACCCTTGTGAAAATAAAAAAAAGTTTGTAAAAGATCATTTTTGTGGCTAAAAAGTTAAATATTCATTTTTTCCTTCCACGTTGCTTTAGTTCCTGTGAAGCACCTGAAGGGTTAATAATCTTCTTGAATGTGGTTTTGAGTACCTTGAGGGGTGCAGTTTTTAGAATGGTGTCACTTTTGGGTATTTTCTGCCATATAGACCCCTCAAAGTGACTTCAAATGAGAGGTGGTCCCTAAAAAAAATGGCTTTGTAAATTTTGTTGTAAAAATGAGAAATCGCTGGTCAACTTTTAACCCTTATAACTTCCTAACAAAAAAAAATTTTGGTTCCAAAATTGTGCTGATGTAAAGTAGACATGTGGGAAATGTTATTTATTAACTATTTTTTGCGACATATTTCTCTGTTTTAAGGGAATAAAAATTCAAAATTTGAAAATTGCAAAATTTTAAAAATTTTCGCCATATTTGCGTTTTTTTCAAAAATAAACGCAAGTTATATCGAAGAAATTTTACTTCTAACGTGAAGTACAATATGTCACGAGAAAACAATCTCAGAATCGCGAAGATCCGTTGAAGCGTTCCAGAGTTATAACCTCATAAAGAGACAGTGGTCAGAATTGTAAAAATTGGCCCGGTCATTAACGTGCAAACCACCCTTGGGGGTGAAGGGGTTAATATAGTCTGATGTGTTCATCATGACTATTGCACCTCCCTTGCTGACAAGCAGACTATATTAAGGAAGCAAACAGACAACTTACGGACACACGCTACTACAGAAAACTGGAGTCGGACCCTACACAGGACTATTACAAGGAACTAAGCAAGTTGGTATCTTGTCTGTCTGACAAATCCATAAGAGCTGATGACCTGATACCAGAAAGTCCAAGAACAGGGACATTTTACATGCTTCCCAAAATCCACAAAGCTGGGAATCCAGGGAGGCCGATTATTTCATGTGTGGACACCCTTACTGAGCAGGTATCTGGATGGGTAGAGGGCATTCTTAAACCCCTGGTAAAGGATACACCCAGCTACATTCAGGACACAACTGACCTACTGAATAAACTAGCAGCAATAGGTCCCCTACCAGAAGGAACCATCCTGGCCACCATGGACGTGGAATCTTTGTACTCTAATATCCCACACCAGGATGGATTAAATGCCTGCAAAGTCTTCATGGGAAACACCGGGAATGATGCTGATTCTGTGGTGAAACTCACAAAATTTATCCTCACCCACAATTACTTTGAATTTGACAACAAGATCTATCTTCAGGAGACTGGCACAGCTATGGGAAGTAAAATGGCTCCACAGTATGCAAATCTTTTCATGGCCAAGCTTGAAAGCGACTTTTTGTCCTCATGTCCCATCAGGCCTCGGGCCTACTACCGCTACATTGATGACATTTTAATCATCTGGACGGAGTCTCAACAACAGCTAAAGACGTTCCATGAACAGTTCAACCAATTTCATCCAACCATCAACTTAACACTCAACTACTCCAGCACTGAAATTAACTTTTTAGACACCACCATTAAGCTAAAGAACAATGAAATAGAGACATCCCTGTATCAGAAGCCAATCGACCGTCCAACATACCTTAAATGGGACAGTTTCCATCCAAAACACATAAAAAACTCTATAGTCTACAGCCAAGCCATCAGATACAACCGTATATGTTCCAACCCCATGGATAGAGATGAACACCTTGGTCGCTTCAGAAAGACTTTTTTGAACCAGGGCTACCATCCAAGAACAATTGAAAACCAAATTACAAGAGCCACCAGAATATCAAGGAATCACCTGCTACATTACAAAACTAAAGAAGAAAATAACCGGGTGCCTCTAGTGGTCACCTACAATCCAAATCTGGAGATGCTAAGGGGAGCTGCACGGAAACTACAACCTTTACTACAAAAAGATGCCCGATTACAATCCATATTTCCAGACCCCCCACTACTATGTTTTAGGCAGCCCCCAAATCTAAGAAGCATCATTGTCAGAAGCTCCCTGTCCTCCCCAACAGCTGCAGGAACCTTTCCTTGCAAACAGAAGAAGTGTAAAACATGTGCATCTATAATGACCACGGACAAGATAAAGATACCCAACTCCCATCAGGACTACAAGATCCCAGGTACTTTCAGCTGCATCACATCTAATGTGGTGTACCTAATTATATGTACTAAATGTCCAACTGGGGGTCTGTATGTGGGGAGACCGGGCAAACACTGAGAACAAGGATGAATTCTCATCGCCACACGATAAGAGAAAAAAGAATGGATTTACCTGTGGCAAAACACTTTTGTATGCCCGGTCATAGCATAATGGATATGGAATTACTGGTATTAAAATCTAACTTCAAATCTGAGAAAGATAGAAAGGTTTGGGAATACAAACTTATGATGACCTTTGACACTCTTAGTGCTGGAATGAACGTGTCACATGGATTCATAAATATTTAGACTTGAGAGTCCTCAGTGGTTGATACCTTTTAATGGCTAACTGAAAAGATGGTAACAGTGGACTGAGTCTGGTGTAGAAACTTTCAGAGCCACCGTGCACAGACGTGTGCAGGAAATGGGCTACAGGTGCCGCATTCCCAGGTAAAGCCACTTTTGAACCAGAAACAGAGAAGCAGCACTGGGCTACAGAGAAGCAGCACTGGACTGTTGCTAAGTGGTCCCAAGTACTTTTTCTGATGAAAGCAAATTTTGCATGTCATTCGGAAATCAAGGTGCCAGAGTCTGGAGGAAGACTGGGGAGAAGGAAATGCCAAAATGCCTGAAGTCCAGTGTCAAGTACCCACAGTCAGTGATGGTGTGGGGTGCCATGTCAGCTGCTGGTGTTGGTCAACTGTGTTTCATCAAGGGCAGGGTCAATATTTTTCTATCTACTGGTTAACACGGTACGAAGATACACATGGATTCATGTCATTCTATATCAATTAAGGAATCTGCGTCTCTGACCTTCTAGGGGCATCAAAACACAACACCAGACCCCAATCAGAGGGTAATAAAACTCTCTCCTTATCTATGATCTGTTCCAATATTTATGTTCATTCCTCTGCCATAATGACAGTTCTGCTTCACATCACTTGTCTTACCTATTGCACTATTCCTGTGTCCTCTTGTGTATATATATACAGGTCCTTCTCAAAAAATTAGCATATAGTGCTAAATTTCATTATTTTCCATAATGTAATGATTAAAATTAAACTTTCATATATTTTAGATTCATTACACACCAACTGAAATTTTTCAGGTCTTTTATTGTTTTAATACTGATTATTTTGGCATACAGCTCATGAAAACCCAAAAATCATGTCTCAAAAAATTAGCATATCAAGAAAAGGTTCTCTAAACGAGCTATTACCCTAATCTTCTGAATCAACTAATTAACTCTAAACACATGCAAAAGATTCCTGAGGCTTTTAAAAACTCCCTGCCTGGTTCAATACTCAAAACCGCCATCATGGGTAAGACTGCCGGCCTGACTGATGTCCAGAAGGCCATCATTGACACCCTCAAGCAAGAGGGTAAGACCCAGAAAGAAATTTCTGAACAATTAGGCTGTTCCCAGAGTGCTGTATCAAGGCACCTCAATGGGAAGTCTGTTGGAAGGAAACAATGTGGCAGAAAACGCTGTACAACGAGAAGAGGTGACCGGACCCTGAGGAAGATTGTGGAGAAGGACCGATTCCGGACCTTGGGGGACCTGAGGAAGCAGTGGACTGAGTCTGGTGTAGAAACTTTCAGAGCCACCGTGCACAGACGTGTGCAGGAAATGGGCTACAGGTGCCGCATTCCCCAGGTAAAGCCACTTTTGAACCAGAAACAGAGAAGCAGCACTGGGCTACAGAGAAGCAGCACTGGACTGTTGCTAAGTGGTCCCAAGTACTTTTTTCTGATGAAAGCAAATTTTGCATGTCATTCGGAAATCAAGGTGCCAGAGTCTGGAGGAAGACTGGGGAGAAGGAAATGCCAAAATGCCTGAAGTCCAGTGTCAAGTACCCACAGTCAGTGATGGTGTGGGGTGCCATGTCAGCTGCTGGTGTTGGTCAACTGTGTTTCATCAAGGGCAGGGTCAATATTTTTCTATCTACTGGCTAACACGGTACGAAGATACACATGGATTCATGTCATTCTATATCAATTAAGGAATCTGCGTCTCTGACCTTCTAGGGGCATCAAAACACAACACCAGACCCCAATCAGAGGGTAATAAAACTCTCTCCTTATCTATGATCTGTTCCAATATTTATGTTCATTCCTCTGCCATAATGACAGTTCTGCTTCACATCACTTGTCTTACCTATTGCACTATTCCTGTGTCCTCTTGTGTATATATATACAGGTCCTTCTCAAAAAATTAGCATATAGTGCTAAATTTCATTATTTTCCATAATGTAATGATTAAAATTAAACTTTCATATATTTTAGATTCATTACACACCAACTGAAATTTTTCAGGTCTTTTATTGTTTTAATACTGATTATTTTGGCATACAGCTCATGAAAACCCAAAAATCATGTCTCAAAAAATTAGCATATCAAGAAAAGGTTCTCTAAACGAGCTATTACCCTAATCTTCTGAATCAACTAATTAACTCTAAACACATGCAAAAGATTCCTGAGGCTTTTAAAAACTCCCTGCCTGGTTCAATACTCAAAACCGCCATCATGGGTAAGACTGCCGACCTGACTGATGTCCAGAAGGCCATCATTGACACCCTCAAGCAAGAGGGTAAGACCCAGAAAGAAATTTCTGAACAATTAGGCTGTTCCCAGAGTGCTGTATCAAGGCACCTCAATGGGAAGTCTGTTGGAAGGAAACAATGTGGCAGAAAACGCTGTACAACGAGAAGAGGTGACCGGACCCTGAGGAAGATTGTGGAGAAGGACCGATTCCGGACCTTGGGGGACCTGAGGAAGCAGTGGACTGAGTCTGATGTAGAAACTTTCAGAGCCACCGTGCACAGACGTGTGCAGGAAATGGGCTACAGGTGCCGCATTCCCCAGGTAAAGCCACTTTTGAACCAGAAACAGAGAAGCAGCACTGGGCTACAGAGAAGCAGCACTGGACTGTTGCTAAGTGGTCCCAAGTACTTTTTTCTGATGAAAGCAAATTTTGCATGTCATTCGGAAATCAAGGTGCCAGAGTCTGGAGGAAGACTGGGGAGAAGGAAATGCCAAAATGCCTGAAGTCCAGTGTCAAGTACCCACAGTCAGTGATGGTGTGGGGTGCCATGTCAGCTGCTGGTGTTGGTCAACTGTGTTTCATCAAGGGCAGGGTCAATGCAGCTAGCTATCAGGAGATTTTGGAGCACTTCATGCTTCCATCGGCTGAAATGCTTTATGGAGATGAAGATTTCATTTTTCAGCACGACCTGGCACCTGCTCACAGTGCCAAAACCACTGGTAAATGGTTTACTGACCATGGTATTACTGTGCTCAATTGGCCTGCCAACTCTCCTGACCTGAACCCCATAGAGAATCTGTGGGATATTGTGAAGAGAAAGTTGAGAGACGCAAGACCCAACACTCTGGATGAGCTTAAGGCCGCTATCGAAGCATCCTGGGCCTCCATAACACCTCAGCAGTGCCACAGGCTGATTGCCTCCATGCCACGCCGCATTGAAGCAGTCATTTCTGCAAAAGGATTCCCGACCAAGTATTGAGTGCATAACTGAACATTATTATTTGATGTTTTTTTTTTTATTTTGTTTTAAACACTTTTATTTTATTGGACGGATGAAATATGCTAATTTTTTGAGACAGGATTTTTAGGTTTTCATGAGCTGTATGCCAAAATCATCAGTATTAAAACAATAAAAGACCTGAAAAATTTCAGTTGGTGTGTAATGAATCTAAAATATATGAAAGTTTAATTTTAATCATTACATTATGGAAAATAATGAAATTTAGCACTATATGCTAATTTTTTGAGAAGGACCTGTATATGTGATTCTTCAGTTTTTGTTTTAGTCTTTGCCTGATGAAGAGACCGGAGTAGTCTCGAAAGCTTGCAATTTGTTACCATCTTTTCAGTTAGCCATTAAAAGGTATCAACCACTGAGGACTCTCAAGTCTAAATATTTTTCTATCTACTGGCTAACACGGTACGAAGATACACATCTTTCCTATAGCACATAGTTAGAGATACGATGAGTCAATTATATTGTTACAATACAAGAATACTGATCAGCTATAAAACCCCTGACTAGGTATGGAATAATGAGAGATCTGTTTTGATTCTTAATGTATTAAGCCCCCATCACACACAGCGATCTCGCTAGCGAGATCGCTGCTGAGTCACTAGTTTTGTGACGCAACAGCGATCTCCCCAGCGATATCGCTGTGTGTGACATTCAGCCACGATCAGCCCCCCTGCCGGGTATCGCTGATCGTCGCTGAATGTCCTGGACATTTTTTTGATTGTTGGTCTCCTGCTGGCCAGCACGCATCGCTGCATGTGGCAGGCAGGAGACCAGCGATCAGCTGGTAACCAAGGTACACATCGGGTTTCCAGGCGCCGGGCGGCACCTGGAAACCCGATGTGTACGTTGGATACCAGCGCGCTGCTGCAGGGGAGCTGGTAACCAAGGTACACATCGGGTTTCCAGGCGTCGCGCAGCGCCTGGAAACCCGATGTGTACCTTGGTTACCAGTCCCTGCACCAGCGGGCTGGTATCCAACGTACACTGCGGGTAACTAAGCGACGTTACCCGCAGTGTCGCTGTCCTGATCGCTGCCTGTTTGGCAGCTCACCAGCGATCATGTAGCGACACACCAGCGATCCTGACAAGTGCATATTGTTTTCGGGATCGCTGGTGTGTCGCTATGTGTGACGGGGCCCTTTGAGTGGCTCTTCCGTGCACGTATTTGAAATTTACAATTTATTTTGGAACAGGCACAACGTCTCAAAACGTCCCACATTATGTGGCGACGACACATGCAAACATTATGTGGTGACAACACATGCAAGAGAATAGGAAATCGGGAAAGTGGCAAAAACTTTTTCACACAGCTGTATATATGTGTGTCTGTTTCTTCAGATACTTTGATATACATGCCTAATGAAGAGACCTAACAAGTCTCGAAAGCTGCTGTTATCACTAATTTTATTGTTGTTGGCCATTAAAAGTTCTCATAAATACAAGTATATTATTGTTTTATATTACCGTATATACTCATGTATAAGCCGACCCGTGTATAAGCCGACCCCCTAATTTTGCCACAAAAAACTGGGAAAACTTATTAACTCGTGTATAAGCCTAGGGTGAAAAATGATTATGCCCCATATGATGCTCCACAGATTATGCCCACATATGCTGCACAGATTATGCCCAATATGCTCCAGATTATGCCCCATATGTTCCACAGATTATGCCCCCATATGCTCCAGATTATGCCCCATATGTTTCACAGATTATTCCCCAATATGCTCCATATTATGCCCCCATATGTTCCACAGCTTATGCTCCCCTATGCTCCAGATTATGCCCCCATATGCTCCAGATTATGCCCCCATATGTTCCACAGTTTATGCCCCCATATGTTCCAGATTATGCCCCATATGCTCCATATTATGCCCCCATATGCTCCAGATTATGCCCCCATGTTCCACAGTTTATGCCCCCATATGCTCCAGATTATGCCCCCATATGTTCCACAGTTTAAGCCCCCATATGCTCCAGATTATGCCCCCATATGTTCCACAGCTTATGCCCCCATATGCTGCAGATTATGCCCCATATGTTCCACAGCTTATGCCCCATATGCTGCAGATTATGCCCCATATGTTTCACAGCTTATGCCCCCATATACTCCACATTATCCCCCATATGCTCCATAATATACCACATATGCTGCACAATCATGCCCCATAGTATAGGCCTCATATGCTGCTGCTGCTGCAAAAAAAAAAAAAATGACATACTCACCTCTCGTCGCTGGGGGCCAGGTGCCGGTGTCCTGAGCAGGCGGTGACCGCTCGCTCAGGACCCCGGCATCTGAGATATTTACCTGTCCTCTACACCGCAGCGCTGCTCTCTCGGTCTGACTCTGGCTGTGAATGATCAGGCAGGGGACGCAGCGCTCACTAATGACGTCATCGCGCCCTCTGCCTGAACATTCACAGCCAGGACCAGGGGAGCAGCGCGCAACAGTGGCACGGGGATAGGTAAATATCGCTATACTCACCCCTCCGCCGCGCGTCCCTGCAGCGTCTCCTCTTCTCCTGGCGCTCTCCGCAGCGCTTCAGTCCTGCAGCGGTCACGTGCTACCGCTCATTAACCCCTTCATGACCCAGCCTATTTTGACCTTAAAGACCTTGCCATTTTTTGCAATTCTGACCAGTGTCCCTTTATGAGGTAATAACTCAGGAACGCTTCAACGGATCCTAGCGATTCTGAGATTGTTTTTTCGTGACATATTGGGCTTCATGTTAGTGGTAAATTAAGGTCGATAATTTTTGCGTTTATTTGTGAAAAAAAATGGAAATTTGGCGAAAATTCTGAAAATTTTGTAATTTTCAAATTTTTAATTTTTATTCTGTTAAACCAGAGAGTTATGTGGCACAAAATAGTTAATAAATAACATTTCCCACATGTCTACTTTACATCAGCACAATTTTGGGAACAACATTTTTTTTTGTTAGGAAGTTATAAGGGTTAAAAGTTGACCAGCGATTTCTCCTTTTTACATCAAAATTTACAAAACCATTTTTTTTAGGGACCACCTCACATTTGAAGTCACTTTGAGGGGTCTATATGGCAGAAAATACCCAAAAGTGACACCTTTATAAAAACTGCACCCCTCAAGCTACTCAAAACTACATTCAAGAAGATTATTAACCCTTCAGGTGCTTCACAGGAACTAAAGCATCGTGGAAGGAAAAAATGGACATTTTAATTTTTCCAACAAAAATTTTCTTTTAGCATCAATTTTTTCATTTTTACATGTGCATCAGGATAAAATGGATCCTAAAATTTGTTGGGCAATTTCTCCTGAGTACACAGATACCTCATATGTAGTCATAAACCACTGTATGGGCGCACAGCAGGACTCAGAAGGGAAGGAGCGCCATTTGACTTTTTGAATAGAAAATATGCTGGAATATTTAGCGGTTGCCATGTCACATTTGGAGAGTCCCTGTGTGCCTAAACATTGGAGCTCCCCCACAAGTGACCCCATTTTGGAAACTAGACCTCCTAAGGAACTTATCTAGATGCATAGTGATCACTTTGAACCCCAAGGTGCTTCACAAATTGATCTGTAAAAAAAAGAAAGTACTTTTTTTTTCACAAAAATTTTCTTTTAGCCTCAGTTTTTTTCATTTTCACATGGGCAACAGTATAAATTGGATCCTAAAATTTGTTGGGCAATTTCTCCTGAGTACACAGATACCTCATATGTGGTCATAAACCACTGTTTGGGCGCACGGCAGGGCTCAGAAGGGAAGGAGCGCCATTTGACTTTTTGAATAGAAAATATGCTGGAATATTTAGCGGTTGCCATGTCGCATTTGGAGAGTCCCTGTGTGCCTAAACATTGGAGCTCCCCCACAAGTGACCCCATTTTGGAAACTAGACCCCCTAAGGAACTTATCTAGATGCATAGTGAGCACTTTGAACCCCCAGTTGCTTCACAAATTGATCCGTAAAAAAAAGAAAGTACTTTTTTTTCACAAAAATTTTCTTTTAGCCTCAGTTTTTTTCATTTTCACATGGGCAACAGTATAAATTGGATCCTAAAATTTGTTGGGCAATTTCTCCTGAGTACACAGATACCTCATATGTGGTCATAAACCACTGTTTGGGCGCACGGCAGGGCTCAGAAGGGAAGGAGCGCCATTTGACTTTTTGAATAGAAAATATGCTGGAATATTTAATATTTAGCGGTTGCCATGTCGCATTTGGAGAGTCCCTGTGTGCCTAAACATTGGAGCTCCCCCACAAGTGACCCCATTTTGGAAACTAGACCCCCTAAGGAACTTATCTAGATGCATAGTGAGCACTTTGAACCCCCAGTTGCTTCACAAATTGATCCGTAAAAAAAAGAAAGTACTTTTTTTTCACAAAAATTTTCTTTTAGCCTCAGTTTTTTTCATTTTCACATGGGCAACAGTATAAATTGGATCCTAAAATTTGTTGGGAAATTTCTCCTGAGTACATAGATACCTCATATGTGGTCATAAACCACTGTTTGGGCGCACGGCAGGGCTCAGAAGGGAAGGAGCGCCATTTGACTTTTTGAATGGAAAATATGCTGGAATATTTAGCGATTGCCATGTCGCATTTGGAGAGTCCCTGTGTGCCTAAACATTGGAGCTCCCCCACAAGTGACCCCATTTTGGAAACTAGACGCCCTAAGGAACTTATCTAGATGCATAGTGAGAACTTTGAACCCCCAGGTGCTTCACAGAAGTTTATAACGCAGAGCCGTGAAAATAAAAAATCATTTTTTTTCTCAAAAATGATTTTTTAGCCCACTATTTTTTATTTTCACAATGGTTACAGGAGAAATTGGACCCCAAAAGTTGTTGTCCAGTTTGTCCTGAGTACGCTAGTACCCCATATGTGGGGGGGAACCACTGTTTGGGCACACGTCAGGGCTCGGAAGGGATGTGGTGACGCTTTGAAATGGCGACTTGATGGAATGGTCTGCGTGCATCTTGTTACGTTTGCAGAGCCCCTGATGTGCCTAAACAGTAGAAACTCCCCACAAGTGACCCCATTTAGGAAACTAGACCCCGCAAAGAACTTATCTAGATGTGTGGTGAGCACTTTGAACCCCCAAGGGCTACATAGAAGTTTATAATGCCCGGGAATGAAAATAAAAAAATCATATTTTTTCCACACTCAGGATCTTTTAGTCCCCAATTTTTTTATTTTCCAAGGGTAACATGAGAAATTAGACCCCAAAAGTTGTTGTCCAATTTGTCCTGAGTATGCTGATATCCCATATGTGGGAGAAAACTACTGTATGGGCACACGTCAGGGCTCGGATGGGAAGTAGTGACGTTTTGAAATGCCCACTTGATGGAATGGTCTTCGGGCGTCATGTTACGTTTGCAGAGTCCCTGATGTGCCTAAACAGTAGAAACTCCCCACAAGTGACCCCATTTTGGAAACTAGATCCCCCAAGGAACTCCTATAGATGTGTGATAAGCACTTTGAATCTCCAAGTCCTTCACAGAAGTTTATAACGCAGAGCCGTGAAAATATAAAATCATTTTTTTTCCACAAAAATAATTTTTAGTCCCCAATTTTTTTTTCCAATGTTAACAGGAGAAATTAGAACCCCCAAAGTTGTTGTGCAATTTTTCCCGAGTACGCTGATACCTCATATGTGGGGATAAACCACTGTTTGGGCATACGTCGGGGCTTGGAATAAAGGGAGCACTGTTTGACTTTTTGAACGCAAAATTTGCAGGAATCAATGGTGGCGCCATGTCACGTATGGAGACCCCCTGATGTGCCTAAATAGTGGAAACCCCTCAATTCTAACTCCAACACTAACGCCAACACACCCCTAACCCCAACCCTAACCCAACACACCCCTAACCCTAATCCCAACTCTAACCATAAACCTAACTACAAGCCTAACCCTAATTCCAACCCTAACCCTAATTCCAACCCTAACTCAAATTCCAACCCTAACCGTAATTCTAACCTTAACCCTAATGCTAACCCTAACCCTAGTTCTAACCCTAAGGCTGGGTTCATATTGCGTTTTACCAGCCCGTTCAACACGTAGCGTTGACCGGCTGGTAACGGTATAGCATAACGCGATCGCGTTATGCTATACCCGCTAGCGCAGATGAATCAGCAGATAATCAGCCGCGGATCCGCAGCAAAATCAGTCGCGGATCAGCAACAAAATCCGCCGCGGATCAGCAGCAAAATCCGCCGTGGATCAGCAGCAAAATCCGCCGCGGATCAGCAGCAAAATCCGCCGCGGATCAGCAGCGAAATCAGCCGCGGATCAGCAGCGAAATCAGCCGCGGATCAGCAGCGAAATCAGCCGCGGATCAGCAGCGAAATCCGCCGCGAATCAGCAGCGAAATCCGCCGCGGATCCGCAGCGAATCAGCAGCAAAATCAGTCGCGGATCAGCAGCAAAATCAGCCGCGGATCCGCCGCGACATCCGCCGCGGATCCGCCGCGGATCAGCAGCGAAATCCGCCGCGGATCAGCAGCGAAATCAGCCGCGGATCCGCAGCGAAATCCGCCGCGGATCAGCAGCGAAATCCGCCGCGGATCAGCAGCGAAATCCGCCGCGGATCAGCAGCGAAATCCGCCGCGGATCAGCAGCGAAATCAGCCGCGGATCCGCAGCGAAATCAGCCGCGGATCCGCAGCGAAATCAGCCGCGGATCAGCAGCGAAATCCGCCGCGGATCAGCAGCGAAATCCGCCGCGGATCAGCAGCGAAATCCGCCGCGGATCAGCAGCGAAATCCGCCGCGGATCAGCAGCGAAATCCGCCGCGGATCAGCAGCGAAATCAGCCGCGGATCAGCAGCGATATCCGCCGCGGATCAGCAGCGAAATCCGCCGCGGATCCGCAGCGAAATCAGCCGCGGATCAGCAGCGAAATCAGCCGCGGATCAGCAGCGAAATCAGCCGCGGATCAGCAGCGAAATCCGCCGCGGATCCGCAGCGAAATCCGCAGCGGATCCGCAGCGAAATCCGCCGCGGATCAGCAGCGAAATCAGCCGCGGATCAGCAGCGAAATCAGCCGCGGATCAGCAGCGAAATCAGCCGCGGATCAGCAGCGAAATCAGCCGCGGATCAGCAGCGAAATCAGCCGCGGATCAGCAGCGAAATCAGCCGCGGATCAGCAGCGAAATCAGCCGCGGATC
The DNA here is from genome assembly GCA_033576555.1 of Oophaga sylvatica. NCBI lineage: Eukaryota > Metazoa > Chordata > Amphibia > Anura > Dendrobatidae > Oophaga > Oophaga sylvatica. Next base: position 24,739,873 of record JARQOD010000003.1, on the reverse strand, counting down.
AGCAGCGAAATCCGCCGCGGATCCGCAGCGAAATCAGCCGCGGATCAGCAGCGAAATCAGCCGCGGATCAGCAGCGAAATCAGCCGCGGATCAGCAGCGAAATCAGCCGCGGATCAGCAGCGAAATCAGCCGCGGATCCGCAGCGAGATCCGCCGCGGATCCGCAGCGAAATCAGCCGCGGATCCGCCGCGAAATCCGCCGCGGATCCGCAGCGGATCCGCAGCGAAATCCGCCGCGGATCAGCAGCGAAATCAGCCGCGGATCAGCAGCGAAATCAGCCGCGGATCAGCAGCGAAATCAGCCGCGGATCAGCAGCGAAATCAGCCGCGGATCAGCAGCGAAATCAGCCGCGGATCAGCAGCGAAATCAGCCGCGGATCAGCAGCGAAATCCGCCGCGGATCCGCAGCGAAATCAGCCGCGGATCAGCAGCGAAATCAGCCGCGGATCAGCAGCGAAATCAGCCGCGGATCAGCAGCGAAATCAGCCGCGGATCAGCAGCGAAATCAGCCGCGGATCCGCAGCGAGATCCGCCGCGGATCCGCAGCGAAATCAGCCGCGGATCCGCCGCGAAATCCGCCGCGGATCCGCCGCGGATCAGCCGCGATATCCGCCGCGGATCCGCAGCAAAATCAGCTGCGGATCAGCAGCAAAATCTGCTAGGAAAAAAAAATATATATATATTTTTTTTATTATTTGTCCCTACCTATGACGGGGGGGGGGTTCATTTACTTTTTTTTTATTTTGATCACTGTGACAGTTTATCACAGTGATGAAAATAAATTTTTTTACAATGGAGGGCGCACTGCGCATGCGCCGGCCAGCGGGCGCACTGCGCATGCGCCCGCCATTTTCCAAGATGGCGGCGCCCATGAAGAATCCCGGGCAGCCGCCGGGACGGATCCAGGGACATCGGTGGACCGGGAGAGGTGAGTAGGGGACGTCGGAAGGTGAGGGGGGGATCGGAAGGTGAGGGGGGGTGATCGCAGGAGCAGGGGAGCAGACAGCGACGGCGGTGACCGATCGCTGCCATCTTTCGATGGCGGCGGCCGATCACCGCCGTGACTCGGTGTGGGGGGGTCGGATCGCGGTCTCCAGCCATGGCGGATGCTATTGCAGCATCGGCCATGGCTGGATTGTAATATTTCACCAGTTTCATTGGTGAAATATTACAAATCGCTCTGATTGGCAGTTTCACTTTTAACAGCCAATCAGAGCGATCGTGGCCACGTGGGGGTTAAGCCAACCCCCCTGTGGTGATGCACTAAGGGTCCTGTTACTGAGGGTCGGGTGACCTTTCAGTGACCCCAGACCCCCGACCCGCAGTAACATGATTTATAGCATGACGCCTACGTCGGCGTCATGGGTCGGGATGGCACAGGTTTTCATGACGCCGACGTAGGCGTCATGGGTCGGGAAGGGGTTAAAGTCATGAATATGTGCATATTCATGACTTTAATGAGCGGTGCCATGTGACCGCTGCAGGAAGGAGCCGGAGATCGTGGGAGAAGCAGGTGGCTGCAGAGACCGCGCCGGCGGAGGGGTGAGTATGATCCGACACCCCCGCTCCCCCTCCCCAGCCGACCCCCGTATATGACCCGCGTATAAGCCGAGAGGGGACTTTCAGCCCTAAAAAATGGGCTGAAAATCTCGGCTTATACATGGGTATATACGGTATATTGTTTTGTATTATTATATTATTTGTTTCTCTCACTGGGAACAATCTTTTTTCAGATAATGAGAGATACCTTCTATCAACTATCGCAGCCGGAGGGGTCGTAACTGAACCCACCATGCTGTTATCTTTTTGTCACGGACAGCCCTCTGGTGCGCCCCATCGTGCAGACAATTACGCAATTGACCAACGGATAATGGAGGAGGCTGCAGCTGTTTCCACTAAGGTTGATTATTGGAAAACTAATAGTGAGCGTATGGTATATACACCTCCAATTCCATCGCATGGAATTTATATTTATATACGCCGGTACAGTCACTGCTAGCTCCACAATAACCCAAGAACTACTTGCTGCCACCAACAGTCGTTATTATATGGGTTTTTACGACACAGCTGTCAGGTGACCCGCGACCAGGGCCTCCTTTCCTGTCTATAACACTAGGGGGCGCCCTAGCTTGTCGGGATACTTCAGATGGCGAAGATGTCGGGGCCTACGCCCTTGCCTTATTTTCTATGTTAGCCCTCCGTCTGTTCTCTTCCCCCACCCAGGGAAGATGGGAAGCGCACGGCAGTACACCAACCCGACAAGCAAGGCAACAAAGACAAGGGTTAACAGAAAACTACAGACATACAAAATATTCACTCACATATAACAGAGGAATCATCCAGGGCGTGCAGGAAGGGGGAAAAAAAATCAGAAGGATAAGGAATTACCACGCGTACAAACCAAGCAACAGTCACTAATAACTCCTTCAACTCTCCTTCTCATACCAACTCCTTTCCCTCCATTAGCCTAGACATGCAGCAATAAAGCTAGCTCCGACAAGGATTAGTAACAGAGCCCAGATTATAAAGGGAAAAGGAGTGGCTTACCGAGCACAACTAAGCACAGGGATTTCCAACATGACAGATTAACCCCACTTCTGCCAGAAGAAATAAACACATTTAATATGACAGAGAAGTGTTTCTTCTCAGACGCTGCAGTCATCTGGCTCCACACTATCGCGGTAACCCCACCATTACTACTATGCTCACCGCCTCTGTCACCGCCGGCGCCACGCTCACCGCTCCTTCCTCCTCTCTCACCGCCGCTCCCACGCTGCTGCAGGCTTCTCCCTGGACAGCCTCCCGGCACACGCCTGCTCGGGCACGCCGGCGCGCTCCCTCCCTGCGGCTGGCCGCGCCCGTCACTTCCCATGTGTGTCTTAGGGGCCGAGCGCACGCACGCTCTGCCTCATCCTGCGCTGTGACCTGACCCGGCAGTATTGCCGGGCCAATAGGGAGCAGGCATTGGGTATTTCAGGCCGCACTCCCCTAGTGAAGGCGCCTGATTGTTGAGTTTCCGCTGTCCAGGCCCGTCTTGCTTGCTGGTGCCCTGCATCGCTGGCATATTAACCCCTTGTCTCCCTTCATTTTCAGTGTCTGCCTCTGTCCTGCGTGCTCCTGTTGCCTGCTTTCCATCTCTTCCTCCGTCTCTCCTCTAGCCTGCATTCCATCTCCACCTTGGCTTCCCTCTGCCCTGTACCCTTCTCTCCTTGTGGTTTACCTCCTCCGTACATCTCCTGCTCCCTTTCCGCTCAGCTCTCTCCCTCTTCCTATTTCCCAGTCCCATCTCATTTTTGTGCGCTATCCCTGAGCCGACCCCTGGTCCTGGCATCCGTGGTACTAGAGGCCCCTGAGCTTGCCCCCTAATGATCCCTGTATAGGATTTTGACAAATTTGGTACACTCGCTCGGGGGAGTTTCAGTATCACGGTCCAGTGGGTCCACTCTTAGTTCCCGCCGCCTCCGGCGTAACAGCCATGATACAGGTTGAGTGGACAGCTGATTTCTAGTAGCGTATGGCTTCAGGGTACGGTTTACAGAACAAAAAGAACAGAACTATTAAATGTTCTATTTAATCCAGAACGATAGGCAGAGTTTATAAAAAAGTATACAAAAGATTTTACAAAGGGGACAAACAATACAGCATATACAATTACAGAAAATAAAGAGAATAAACAGAAGAAAGTTACTAAGCCTGTATTCACAGCAGTGATTTCAAATTTATGGAGGGAGGCACTCCAGGAAGCCGGACAGCACCCACAGTGAACTGTGCCACCAAGTACTGACGACGCCCTAAAGTTCGCATTTGCCTTTTATTAGCTCCTAAGTTACACCCACACACCTCCCTTTAATGACTCCTACCAGGGTTGGACATGAGACATAGCTTCAGTTTCAGAAAATTATGAGATTCACAACAATGACGATATCTTTGCTCCTGATAGTCGCAGGTGCTCAATATCGACATCATATACTTTAACATGATTTTATCTTTATATAGAGACCAAATATGACAGGTGTACCCTCGTTTATCAAGCCATTATTCAATTGAAAGGATTCTGGTCATTGTTCAGCGACGTGAAACCATGCTTTGCATTTACCACTTCATCATGTCTCTGAAAATATGATTTTCCTATCTATTGGATCAACACAGTTCATGCAAACCTCCCTTCTTAATTTCTAGTAAACAAAGGAAAATCCCAGGTCTTTACGTTTTTGGATTTTTTTTCAAAGTCTGAACTCGATTGTAAATCTGCTCCACATTCTTGAAGCAGGGCCTCACATCTGTTATCCATTAGGAGTTTTCTTGGTTACCTAATTCCAAAGGAGAGGGTCAGCCACACAGAGTAGAGTGCAAGCTCTGTCTAACATCTCTGTAAGCATTTTAATTTTCTCTATGACACAACCAAACTTTCTGCAGACCCTCTCAAGGTCTCTGATACTTGAGATAAACTTTGCCTAACTATGGGCAGTGAACAGCAAAGTGAGAAGATTTGCGACCCGTGGTTGTAAGAACTTTGTCAGAGGGAGTTAGGAGGAAAACATCATATTTGGGGATTATAATAAACCACAGTCCATTTACAATGATTAACCAACCTCCAATTGACTATATTATACATAATCCCCATTCATAAATAGGAATACGAAGGTTTAGGTTCCATAAAATCAAATTTATTCATAAAATAAAAAATACGTAAATCAAAAGAGCAAGGAATCCTCATGTGGGAGAACCCGGAAGTATACATAAGGCCAGTGATTTTAACAAAATAAGTAGAAATTACAAAAATTGATGCACAAAAAGGGTAAAATTTACACAATCTAAGGTTTCTACATATCCTTGGCAAAAAATATAAAGTGCATAGTGCTAAATTGCCTTAGAGTAAACTATACCTTATCTAAGATGGCACCAGTTTTGCATATGATAAGCAGATATTCCATATGAATTGCTCTCAATTAGCAGCATAATATAAAGTGCATAGTGCAACAGCTGCAAAATCAATTAACACTAGTTGACACTAGTTTTTATGCATCACACAGCAAAATTAGCAGGTATCATATATAGATCATACTAAACTAGCAGCATACTATAAAAGTGCTTAGTGCAACTGCTGCAAGCTCAATTTACCATACTGATTTTTACCAAAGTACATTATGTAACAAACAATCAAACAGTATGACCTAAAATGTACATCTATAACATATATGCAGTAATGCTACAAAGTATATCATCTGTTTCTTACAACAATGTGTCTATCCTGGCATTCAGTACCATCCGGGTGTACCCCCAGTTATGAATCTAATTTGTTTCTTCTTATGAAAATGTTCATCACATTTTGTATTGCCATAAAATAATTGATCCCTTGTAAGGCCTGATGCTTTTTTTATATCCTCTTTTAATCTGCCTTTTTGATTTATGTATTTTTTAACCTCTAGCTTTGTATTCCTATTTATGAATGGGGATCATATTTGGGTAGTCTGGCATTGATTGCTTTGGGGTGGCTAGTGCCAAGTCTATCTGAAGTAGTCATTTTGAGAGAATGCCCAGATTCAGTCAGTGTTGAAAGACAAAGATGGATTTACAAAATACTAACAAAATAATAAAAATTCAAATGTAGATTTTTACAAGCAAAACAGTAACAATGAAGTTACATGACAAGAATCTGCATAAATAAATAGTCAAATTTATGTATGAGATAGCCAAGGTGATGGTCTATAAATTGATGGTAGTCTCACATTCGAAGCAGTAGTGGATGGCGAGATATGGAGCGTGAAAGTCAAAAGCTCAAAACATTGTTACCATTTTGCTCATCAGACACATACATAATTTCATCTTCATGGACAATGCTCCAGCTCATCAAGGCAGCATCATGAGGGAAAGGCTGCTATAGACTGGGGTACCTCAAATGGAGTGGCCTGCACTTTCTCTCCTGACCTGAATCCCATAGAAAACCTATGGGATCAACTGAGTCGCCATGTAGAGGCTTGTAAATGTGTACCCCAGAATCTCAATGATCCGAGAGCTGACCTTCAAAAAGAGTGGGATGCCTCAGCAGCCAATAACCCGACTTGAGAACAGCATGAGATGTCGTTGCCAAGCTGTAATTGATGCTCAAGGCCACATGACAAGTTATTGAGACACTGACTTTTTTTTTGGAGAGGGGTGGTATACCCAACACTGTTCTTGGCTTTTGTTTCAATAAATTGTTTTAGAAGAGCAAATCACGATTACATGCTTCTACTTAAATGCTCTAATTTCATGATAAAATATCACTGTAATGTGAACTTTTTACATTTTCCCATAAATTTGACCCAAAAGCCAAATATCCCCAACTGTTTATGTGTGTATATACTGTAGTATTCAAAATAAAAGCGGTATGTTCAAAAACATGACTTAGGCTACTTTCACACTTGCGTTTTTTTGCACTGCGTTTCGAGCGCACATGAAGCGCATTAAAAAAACGCATGCAAACGCTGCGATATTTAGTCGCATCAGCATGCGCATTTCGACAAAAAAACGCAGCGTTTGCGATTTCATGCGTTTTTGCATGCGTTTGCGTTTTTTTTGGCGCATGCGTTGTCTATTTGTCACATTTCTATCATCTCTGTCTCCATCATCTCTGTCTCTATCATCTCTGTCTCCATCATCTCTGTCTCCATCATCTCTGTCTCCATCATCTCTGTCTCCATCATCTGTCTCCATCATCTCTGGCTCTATCATCTCTGTCTCCATCATCTGTCTCCATCATCTCTGTCTCCATCATCTGTCTCCATCATCTCTGTCTCCATCATCTGTGGCTCTATCATCTGTCTCCATCATCTCTGTCTCCATCATCTCTGTCTCCATCATCTGTGGCTCTATCATCTGTCTCCATCATATCTGTCTCCATCATCTCTGTCTCCATCATCTCTGTCTCCATCATCTGTGGCTCTATCATCTGTCTCCATCATCTCTGTCTCCATCATCTGTGGCTCTATCATCTGTCTCCATCATCTCTGTCTCCATCATCTGTGGCTTTATCATCTGTCTCCATCATCTCTGTCTCCATCATCTCTGGCTCTATCATCTCTGTCTCCATCATCTCTGTCTCCATCATCTCTGGCTCCATCATCTCTGGCTCCATCATCTCTGTCTCCATCATTTACAGAAAAATCGCGTGCGTGCAAAAGCGCTGACGAGCGCAAAGCCATGCGCACGCCAGCGCCCCCATAGACTGCGTTTTTTTAAAGCGGTTGACCGGAAAAAAAATGCAACATGTAGCGTCTAGCGCGTATGGGCGCACACCGGGAAAATGCGCAGGCACGACAAACGCACATGAACGCGTGCAAGCGCTAGACCCTGCGCCCGCCATGTTAAAGATAGGGGAACATTGCGCATGCGTCCGATAGCGCAAGTTGCGCTGCGCAAAAAAAACGCAAGTGTGAAAGTAGCCTTAATCACAAAATATTTATACTAGTTTTTATTTCCATACATTGGGAACATTGCACTGTTTTCTAATTCAAAACATGAAAATAAATGTATATAATTGTTAACTACTTTACAGAAATAACAAAATATTAACATTGGGCTGTTCTAAAAAATAGCAGTGTCTGCATTTGTCTTTAGTTAAACTCACAATATGTACTATTTTTTGACTAACATTCCTGTGAATCACTAACCTAATATTTAGTTGTATACACACATTTTTTTTTTAGAACTGCTTCACATCTATGTTGCATAGAGTCAACCAACTTCTGGCACTTGTCAATTTCTCTTTAGTCCAGTTGATGTGTTCTTTGGCAAATTGTATCCGTTTCAGTACATCTTTTTTTTAACAGTGGGACTTTGCAGGGACTTAATGCGCCTGGTTTCACATTAGCGTTTGTGTGTGCAGCGTATCGTCTGCATGCGCAAACGCAAGCAAACACTTGTTTACGCAGCATTTTTATCCGCATCATCTTATGCATGACGCAAAAAAACCCCACTGCGTTTGTATGTGTTTTTGTTGTTTATGCGCATGCGTTCAATATTTCCAGGTGCTGTAATCAGTTCCTGGACATGCGCAGTCTGAAGTACGCATGCGTATCGAACGCATCCATGCGCATGTCCTTCCTACCAATGCGTTTCCATAGACAGTAATGCGTTATTTTGACGCACTCATCCGCTTGCGCATATTTGACGGATTTTTGACGCTTCAAAAAATGCAACATGTTGCGTTTGCCGGACACTGCCGCACACTGCGGAGCGACGACGCATGTGTACGCAAAAGCATGCAAACGTATGTCCCTGCCTACACCATGTTAAAGGTATGTACACATGACGCATGCGGATCTATGCTGATCAAACGCTGCGCACAGATACGCAAATGTGAAACCAGCCTAAGAGATTAGCTTCACACAGGTGACTTCTACCTGTCATAGTCCTCACAGCTAACTTGAGACTGTCTTTGATCATCCTGGAGGTGATCATTGGCTGAGTCTTTGCCAGTCTGGCTATTCTTCTGTTTTCTTCCACGTCTCTCTGGTTGGGTTGTCCATTATAAAGCATTGGAGATCATTTTAGCTGAACAGCCTATCATTGTCTGCAGTGCACTTCTTTATTAGTTTTACCCGCTCCAATCAACTTTTTAATCAAAGTACCCTGTTCTTCTGAACAATGCCTCGAACAAGCCACATTTCTCAGGCTTTCAAGGAGAAAGGCATGTACAACATGTCCTGGCTTCACCCTTAAATAAGGGCCACCTGATTCACACCAGCCTCTTCACAAAATGATTGACCTCACTAATTGAACTCCTCACTACTAGTATTTTGAACTCAGCCCCTTTCAAGTAATTATTCTAATACACAAACTCAAAAACCTGCAGATCATGAATACGGAGTCTGGTGGTTTTCTAAAATCTACTGCACCATATGGTAAATTGTTTGACATGTGGTAATGTAACAAAAAAACAATGATTATTCCGGTTAGTGATATTAAACTGCTATTATTTTAAACATTGCTGTATATATATATATATATATATATATATATATATAATATACACACATACACATACACACACACACACACACTGGGGAAAATGAGTATTTGATACGCTGCCAAGTTTTCCCATCTACAAAGAAAGGAGAGTTTGTAGTTTTTATAGTAGGTACACTTCAATTGGAATCTAAAAAAAATCCAGAAAATAACATTGTATGATTTTTACATAATTAATTTGAATTTTATTGCATGAAATAAGTATTTGATATAATAGAAAAAGAAAACTTAATATTTGGTACGGAAACCTTTGTTTGCAATTACAGAAGTCATAAGTTTCTGTAGTTCTTGACCAAGTTTGCACACACTGCAGCAGGGATTTTAGCCCACTCTTCCATACTGATCTTTCAGGTTTCGGGTCTGTTGCTGGGCAACATTGAGTTTCAGCTCCCTCCAAAGATTTTCTATTAGTTTCAGGTATGGAGACTGGCTAGGCCACTTCAGGACCTTGAACTGCTTCTTAAAGAGCCACTCCTTAGTTGCCCTTGCTGTGTGTTTTGGGTCATTGCCATGCTGGAAGCCATGCCATGACTTATCTTCAATGCTCTTACCGAGGGAGAAGGTTCTTGGCCACGATACATGACCCCATCCATCTTCCTTTCAATATGGTGCAGTCATCCTGTTACCTTTTCAGAAAAGTACCCTTAAACTATATTTCCCCACACCCTATTTCACGATTGGGACGTTGTTCTTCGGGTTATACTCATACTTTTTCCTCCAAACACAGTAAGTGGAGTTGATACAAAAAGTTCTATTTTGGTTTTATCTGAACACATGACCTTCTCCCATGGCCTCCTCTGGATCATCCAGATGGTCATTGGCGAATTTCAAATGGGCCTGGTACTTGTGCTGGAGTGAACAGTGGGACAGTGTGTGCCCTGCAGGATTTTAATCTATGACGTCGTATTGTATTACTAACGGTAATGTTTGAGACTGTGGTCCCAGCTCTCTTCATGTTATTGATCAGGTCCTCCTTTGTAAATCTGGGCTGATTCCTAACTTTTCTCAGAATCATCTTTACCTCACAAGGCAAGATCACGCATAGAGCCGCAGACTTAGGAAGTTTGACAGTCATCTTTTGTTTCTTCCATTTTCTAATAATTGTGCAAACAGTTGTTGCCTTCTCACCAAGCTGCTTACCTATTTTCCTGTAGCCCATCCCAGCCTTGTGCAGGACTACAATTTTGTC
>JARQOD010000003.1:24620450-24729576 GCA_033576555.1 Oophaga sylvatica | reverse complement strand
AGCAGATATTCCATATGAATTGCTCTCAATTAGCAGCATAATATAAAGTGCATAGTGCAAACAGCTGCAAAATCAATTAACACTAGTTGACACTAGTTTTTTATGCATCACACAGCAAAATTAGCAGGTATCATATATAGATCATACTAAACTAGCAGCATACTATAAAAGTGCTTAGTGCAACTGCTGCAAGCTCAATTTACCATACTGATTTTTACCAAAGTACATTATGTAACAAACAATCAAACAGTATGACCTAAAATGTACATCTATAACATATATGCAGTAATGCTACAAAGTATATCATCTGTTTCTTTACAACAATGTGTCTATCCTGGCATTCAGTACCATCCGGGTGTACCCCCAGTTATGAATCTAATTTGTTTCTTCTTATGAAAATGTTCATCACATTTTGTATTGCCATAAAATAATTGATCCCTTGTAAGGCCTGATGCTTTTTTTATATCCTCTTTTAATCTGCCTTTTTGATTTATGTATTTTTTTAACCTCTAGCTTTGTATTCCTATTTATGAATGGGGATCATATTTGGGTAGTCTGGCATTGATTGCTTTGGGGTGGCTAGTGCCAAGTCTTCTGAAGTAGTCATTTTGAGAGATGCCCAGGATTCAGTCAGTGTTGAAAGACAAAGATGGATTTACAAAATACTAACAAAATAATAAAAATTGAAATGTAGATTTTTACAAGCAAAACAGTAACAATGAAGTTACATGACAAGAATCTGCATAAATAAATAGTCAAATTTATGTATGAGATAGCCAAGGTGATGGTCTATAAATTGATGGTAGTCTCACATTCGAAGCAGTAGTGGATGGCGAGATATGGAGCGTGAAAGTCAAAAGCTCAAAACATTGTTACCATTTTGCTCATCAGACACATACATAATTTCATCTTCATGGACAATGCTCCAGCTCATCAAGGCAGCATCATGAGGGAAAGGCTGCTATAGACTGGGGTACCTCAAATGGAGTGGCCTGCACTTTCTCTCCTGACCTGAATCCCATAGAAAACCTATGGGATCAACTGAGTCGCCATGTAGAGGCTTGTAAATGTGTACCCCAGAATCTCAATGATCCGAGAGCTGACCTTCAAAAAGAGTGGGATGCCTCAGCAGCCAATAACCCGACTTGAGAACAGCATGAGATGTCGTTGCCAAGCTGTAATTGATGCTCAAGGCCACATGACAAGTTATTGAGGACACTGACTTTTTTTTTGGAGAGGGGTGGTATACCCAACACTGTTCTTGGCTTTTGTTTCAATAAATTGTTTTAGAAGAGCAAATCACGATTACATGCTTCTACTTAAATGCTCTAATTTCATGATAAAATATCACTGTAATGTGAACTTTTTACATTTTCCCATAAATTTGACCAAAAGCCAAATATCCCCAACTGTTTATGTGTGTATATACTGTATATTCAAAATAAAAGCGGTATGTTCAAAAACATGACTTAGGCTACTTTCACACTTGCGTTTTTTTTGCACTGCGTTTCGAGCGCACATGAAGCGCATTAAAAAAACGCATGCAAACGCTGCGATATTTAGTCGCATCAGCATGCGCATTTCGACAAAAAAAACGCAGCGTTTGTCTGCGATTTCATGCGTTTTTGCATGCGTTTGCGTTTTTTTGGCGCATGCGTTGTCTATGTGTCACATTTCTATCATCTCTGTCTCCATCATCTCTGTCTCTATCATCTCTGTCTCCATCATCTCTGTCTCTATCATCTCTGTCTCCATCATCTCTGTCTCCATCATCTGTCTCCATCATCTCGTCTCCATCATCTCTGTCTCCATCATCTGTCTCCATCATCTCTGGCTCTCCATCTCTGTCTCCATCATCTGCTCCACATCTCTGTTCCATCACTGTCTCCATATCTCTGTCCATCTTGGCTCTATCATCTGTCTCCATCATCTCTGTCTCCATCATCTCTGTCTCCATCATCTGTGGCTCTATCATCTGTCTCCATCATATCTGTCTCCATCATCTCTGTCTCCATCATCTCTGTCTCCATCATCTGTGGCTCTATCATCTGTCTCCATCATCTCTGTCTCCATCATCTGTGGCTCTATCATCTGTCTCCATCATCTCTGTCTCCATCATCTGTGGCTTTATCATCTGTCTCCATCATCTCTGTCTCCATCATCTCTGGCTCTATCATCTCTGTCTCCATCATCTCTGTCTCCATCATCTCTGGCTCCATCATCTCTGGCTCCATCATCTCTGTCTCCATCATTTACAGAAAAATCGCGTGCGTGCAAAAGCGCTGACGAGCGCAAAGCCATGCGCACGCCAGCGCCCCCATAGACTGCGTTTTTTTAAAGCGGTTGACCGGAAAAAAAATGCAACATGTAGCGTCTAGCGCGTATGGGCGCACACCGGGAAAATGCGCAGGCACGACAAACGCACATGAACGCGTGCAAGCGCTAGACCCTGCGCCCGCCATGTTAAAGATAGGGGAACATTGCGCATGCGTCCGATAGCGCAAGTTGCGCTGCGCAAAAAAAACGCAAGTGTGAAAGTAGCCTTAATCACAAAATATTTATACTAGTTTTTATTTCCATACATTGGGAACATTGCACTGTTTTCTAATTCAAAACATGAAAATAAATGTATATAATTGTTAACTACTTTACAGAAATAACAAAATATTAACATTGGGCTGTTCTAAAAAATAGCAGTGTCTGCATTTGTCTTTAGTTAAACTCACAATATGTACTATTTTTTGACTAACATTCCTGTGAATCACTAACCTAATATTTAGTTGTATACACACATTTTTTTTTTAGAACTGCTTCACATCTATGTTGCATAGAGTCAACCAACTTCTGGCACTTGTCAATTTCTCTTTAGTCCAGTTGATGTGTTCTTTGGCAAATTGTATCCGTTTCAGTACATCTTTTTTTTAACAGTGGGACTTTGCAGGGACTTAATGCGCCTGGTTTCACATTAGCGTTTGTGTGTGCAGCGTATCGTCTGCATGCGCAAACGCAAGCAAACACTTGTTTACGCAGCATTTTTTATCCGCATCATCTTATGCATGACGCAAAAAAACCCCACTGCGTTTGTATGTGTTTTTGTTGTTTATGCGCATGCGTTCAATATTTCCAGGTGCTGTAATCAGTTCCTGGACATGCGCAGTCTGAAGTACGCATGCGTATCGAACGCATCCATGCGCATGTCCTTCCTACCAATGCGTTTCCATAGACAGTAATGCGTTATTTTGACGCACTCATCCGCTTGCGCATATTTGACGGATTTTTGACGCTTCAAAAAATGCAACATGTTGCGTTTGCCGGACACTGCCGCACACTGCGGAGCGACGACGCATGTGTACGCAAAAGCATGCAAACGTATGTCCCTGCCTACACCATGTTAAAGGTATGTACACATGACGCATGCGGATCTATGCTGATCAAACGCTGCGCACAGATACGCAAATGTGAAACCAGCCTAAGAGATTAGCTTCACACAGGTGACTTCTACCTGTCATAGTCCTCACAGCTAACTTGAGACTGTCTTTGATCATCCTGGAGGTGATCATTGGCTGAGTCTTTGCCAGTCTGGCTATTCTTCTGTTTTCTTCCACGTCTCTCTGGTTGGGTTGTCCATTATAAAGCATTGGAGATCATTTTAGCTGAACAGCCTATCATTGTCTGCAGTGCACATCTTTATTAGTTTTACCCGCTCCAATCAACTTTTTAATCAAAGTACCCTGTTCTTCTGAACAATGCCTCGAACAAGCCACATTTCTCAGGCTTTCAAGGAGAAAGGCATGTACAACATGTCCTGGCTTCACCCTTAAATAAGGGCCACCTGATTCACACCAGCCTCTTCACAAAATGATTGACCTCACTAATTGAACTCCTCACTACTAGTATTTTGAACTCAGCCCCTTTCAAGTAATTATTCTAATACACAAACTCAAAAACCTGCAGATCATGAATACGGAGTCTGGTGGTTTTCTAAAATCTACTGCACCATATGGTAAATTGTTTGACATGTGGTAATGTAACATAAAAAACAATGATTATTCCGTTAGTGATATTAAACTGCTATTATTTTAAACATTGCTGTATATATATATATATATATATATATATATATATACACACATACACATACACACACACACACACACTGGGGAAAATGAGTATTTGATACGCTGCCAAGTTTTCCCATCTACAAAAAAGGAGAGGTTTGTAGTTTTTATAGTAGGTACACTTCAATTGGAATCTAAAAAAAATCCAGAAAATAACATTGTATGATTTTTACATAATTAATTTGAATTTTATTGCATGAAATAAGTATTTGATATAATAGAAAAAGAAAACTTAATATTTGGTACGGAAACCTTTGTTTGCAATTACAGAAGTCATAAGTTTTCTGTAGTTCTTGACCAAGTTTGCACACACTGCAGCAGGGATTTTAGCCCACTCTTCCATACTGATCTTTCAGGTTTCGGGTCTGTTGCTGGGCAACATTGAGTTTCAGCTCCCTCCAAAGATTTTCTATTAGTTTCAGGTATGGAGACTGGCTAGGCCACTTCAGGACCTTGAACTGCTTCTTAAAGAGCCACTCCTTAGTTGCCCTTGCTGTGTGTTTTGGGTCATTGCCATGCTGGAAGCCATGCCATGACTTATCTTCAATGCTCTTACCGAGGGAGAAGGTTCTTGGCCACGATACATGACCCCATCCATCTTCCTTTCAATATGGTGCAGTCATCCTGTTACCTTTTCAGAAAAGTACCCTTAAACTATATTTCCCCCACCATATTTCACGATTGGGACGTTGTTCTTCGGGTTATACTCATACTTTTTCCTCCAAACACAGTAAGTGGAGTTGATACAAAAAGTTCTATTTTGGTTTTATCTGAACACATGACCTTCTCCCATGGCCTCCTCTGGATCATCCAGATGGTCATTGGCGAATTTCAAATGGGCCTGGTACTTGTGCTGGAGTGAACAGTGGGACAGTGTGTGCCCTGCAGGATTTTAATCTATGACGTCGTATTGTATTACTAACGGTAATGTTTGAGACTGTGGTCCCAGCTCTCTTCATGTTATTGATCAGGTCCTCCTTTGTAAATCTGGGCTGATTCCTAACTTTTCTCAGAATCATCTTTACCTCACAAGGCAAGATCACGCATAGAGCCGCAGACTTAGGAAGTTTGACAGTCATCTTTTGTTTCTTCCATTTTCTAATAATTGTGCAAACAGTTGTTGCCTTCTCACCAAGCTGCTTACCTATTTTCCTGTAGCCCATCCCAGCCTTGTGCAGGACTACAATTTTGTCCCTGGTATTCTTAGACAGGTCTCTGGTCTTGGCCATGGTGAGAGGTTGAAGTGTGATTGAGTGTGTGGACAGGTGTCTTTTATACAGGTAACGAGATCAAACAAGAGCAGTTAATACAGGCCAGATAAAACACTAAGGCCGGAGTCACACTGGCGACAAAATCGGACGACTGCAATGCGATGAAATATCGCATTGCAGTCGGACCTATGTTAATCTATGGAGCAGCTCCCAGTATCAGATTTTTTGTGGTCCGTTTTAAACGTCCGTGTACAATCGCAGCATGCTGCGATTGTCACCGATTGTCGGTCGACAATCGCCAATGCAAGTCTATGGGAGCGATGAAAAATCGGATTACAAACGGACCACACTGTGTGACTTGCGATGAAATCGCATCGGTGTCCTTTAGAAAAGCCGGCAATTCATCCCCGGCTATACTGTAAAATCACACTGACAGCTTTAATAAAGACTAGAAAGAATAGATATATACACATAGAACACATATATATATATATATATATATAAAACATGTCATTGTGACATGTACATATACATATATTTATAGTTCCTAGACTTCTACATACTGTAATAGCCGCTAATTCAATTGCCGGGTTTTGTGAAATCACAGAAGCCGACATGAAATGATACATTGTTTCCACACATTTAACCATGTAATTTCATGTATTTTTATATATGTTTGAAACATACAATTACATGAGTGTATTTGTGCAAAATTTCAGACATGTAGGGGTTAATTAAAGGTGTAATTTCGTTGAAAAAAAATGCGTGGGCTCCCGCTGTATTTTCTCCACCAGACAGACAAAGCAAAGCGAGTGGGGGCAGATAATAATAGCCTAGGGAGGGTACATTTTTTTTGTGCCCCCCCTGGCTACTAACATCTGCCCCCAGACACCCCAGAAAGGGCAAATCTATAATTAGATTCGCCCTTTCTGGCACTTTGCCCGTCTATTCCCATTGCCCTGTAGCGGTGGCGAATGGGTTAATCTCACCTTACTGTCACCTTAGTATTGAAAGGTGACCTTAAGGCAGGTTAATAATTGAGAGCTGTCAATTAGACAACTATCAATTATTAATCCTATTGAAGTAAATAAAAAAACACACACACTTTAAGAATAAATAATTTTAATGAAATAAAAACATTTTTTTGACCATATTTTATTTTACACTTAATCCGTGCGAAGCCATTGATCTCCTAAAATAAAGAAAAAAAAATAAAACAACATTATTCTTACCTATTCCGCCGATCTGTCACGTCCCACGCTGTAATCCTTCACAAAGGGTTAACTAGCTTTGAGCCAAGCAGTGCAAGTAATCCTGCATGCTCAGCTCAAAGCTCATGAATGAATAAGTTCCTCTCCTGGTGACAGGAGAGGATGTGTTTCATGAATGAAGCTTAATTGATTGTGTCCACTTTCCCTTTAGGTCAGGTCACTACAGTTAAATTGGCAATAAATCAATTAAGCTCCATTCATGAATCTATTCCTCTACTTTCGCTGGGAGAGGAACTTATTCATTCAGGGGAATACAGGTCTGAGACAGCATTATTAGCTCTCTGCGACCTGTAACCTGTTAACCCTTTCTGATGGATTACACCGTGGGACCTGACTGTACATCGGATTGGTAAGTATAATTTTGCTTTTTTATTTTATTTTTATTACAGGAAATGGTTTTAGCAGGAAAATAAAATATGGTCAAAAACTGTGTGATTATTTAATTAAACTTATTTTTTATTAAACTGTGTGTGTTTGATTTTTCTTTCATACAATAGGATTAATAATTGATAGTTGTTTAATTGACAGCTATCAATTATTAACCTGCCTTAAGGTCACCTTTCAATACTAAGGTGACAGTAAGGTGAGATTAACCCATTCGCCACCGCTACAGGGCAATGGGAATAGACGGGCAAAGTGCCAGAAAGGGCGAATCTAATTATAGATTTGCCCTTTCTGGGGTGTCTGGGGGCAGATGTTAGTAGCCAGGGGGGGCACAAAAAAAATGTACCCTCCCTAGGCTATTATTATCTGCCCCCACTCGCTTTGCTTTGTCTGTCTGGTGGAGAAAATACAGCGGGAGCCCACGCATTTTTTTTCAACAAATTTACACCTTTAATTAACCCCTACATGTCTGAAATTTAGCACACATATACTCATGTAATTGTATGTTTCAAACATATATAAAAATACATGAAATTACATGGTTAAATGTGTGGAAACAATGTATCATTTCATGTCGGCTTCTGTGATTTCACTGAAGCCGGCAATTGAATTAGCGGCTATAACAGTATGTAGAAGTGTAAGAATTATAAATATATGTATATATATATATGTCACAATGACAATATAATATATATATATATATATAATGTGCTCTATGTGTATATATCTATTCTTTCTTTTGGCATTTAAATACTATTCTTTTGGATCCATTATATGTCAGTTTTGCAAGCCTGCGAGAAAATCTCGCAAGTCGGATGAAAATCGGATGTTACAAGGTACACACACATGCGATTAAATCGCATCTTTGAAGGAAAATCGGATGCCAGAAGGATGTGTGATGTTTTTATTTTGATCCGATTGTCGACCGTCTAAAACGGACCGATTTTTTGTGGTTGTGTGTGACTCCGGCCTAAGGATGGTGAAAGTTACTCTTAAAGCGTTATAGACCCATGCATTGCTGAGTAATTATACTGGTCCCCTAAAAAAAAGAATAATTTCCAAAGTGGAAAAGTGTCTTAAAATGAACCTGTCAGCAGGATTGAACTCAATAAACTACAGATATTGTAGTGTTGGCGCCGTTATATTGTTTAAAATGATACCTTGATGGCCTGTGGGGCTCTTTATGTAGTGCTCTGCTTACATATTCATCCTGATGGCTTATGACAGGTCACAGTGACCTGCCCCCTATTTTACGTACTGCTTATCATATTGTTTGAAAAAAATACATTCATCATGCAGGTGCCTGTGCTGTAGCATGACATAATCTATAATATGCATATTTTCATTTGCCTTTGTCATATAATTTTGTTGGGAAACATTTTTTATTTTTTCACTTAAATGGAACCTGTCACCAGGTTTGGCCGATACGAGTTACAGCCACTGACCTGTAAGAGAAGAAAAATAACTTATTATACTTACCTGCAGGGCGGTCAAATCCGGGGGAGTGTTGCTCTTCTCGGTCCGGCGCCTCCCATCTTCTTGCAATGCCGTCCTCCTGCTTGGTTTGTGTGGATGAAGCGTCCCTGCATCATCGACACAGTCTGCTCGGCATCGCTTCCCCTATTGAGGGCAGAGCAAAGTCCTGCAGTGCGCATCCGTCGGGATAGGTCAGAGAGGCCTAGCGCATGCGCACTGCAGGACTTTGCTCTGCCCTCAACAGGACAGATAAGTACGCCTGCACAGGAGCGTGATGCCGAGCAGACTGTGTGGATGATGCAGGGACGCGTCCTCCACACGAACCAAGAAGGAGCACGGCATCACAAGAAGATGGGAGGCGCCGGACCAAGAAGAGCAACATCCCCCGGACCGTACTTATTTTCAGTTCTTCTAGGTTGGATTGGGGCCACATATACAGCATTATAGAATGATGTATAAAAGCACTAAAAGGCGGTGGCCGCCTCTCATATCGGCCTAACCTCGTGACAGGTTCCCTTTAATCAAAATGGCGACGGCGGCCACATCTGTACAGTAGCATAATTTGGAACGCGATAGATCCAATTGCACAGGCTCTGCCACCAGCGCCATTTTGCTGAAGAAAAAAAAAATTGGCTCCATCAGAATGGCGACGGTGCAGTAGCATTTATCAGTGATCTGAATGATGCTACTGCACAGGCTAGGTCAGCGCCGTCTTAATGCGCCAATTTTTTTACCGCTAGCAAAATGGTGCCTATGCAGTAGTATCTATCGTGTTCCAAATGAAGCTACTGCGCAGGCACGGCAACCAGCGCCATTTTGACTACGATATTTTTTATTTTTTCACAACAAAATTATATGACAAAACCAAATTAAAATATGTATATTATAGATCATATCATACTACAGCACAGGCGCCGGCGCCTGCATGATGAATGTAATTTTTTGCGAACAATATGATATGTATTGTGTAAAATACGGGGCATCAGGATGAATATGTAAGTACAGCACCACATATAGACATAGAGAATCTCATTAACTGAAAACTGCAAATAAAGATTAAACAACCACAAGACTGATTTCACCAACCAATATATAATTTTAATCAGTATAACGGCGCCAACCTGACAGTGTCTGTAGTTTACTGAGCACGATCCTGCTGACAGGTTCCTTTTAACAAACCCAAGATCTGTAATATAATTCTTCATTCATTATTTCTATACAAACTGCATACCAGCTCTCCCTCAATTATGCAGGTCCTAGGGTACTTTATTAACATATAAACAATAAAAATAAAGATGCAAACAGATGCATAAAAGTATTAAAGATAAATGTTTATTAATCGTAGGATACAAGTTTTAAAGAGGTGACCTGATTCCTCTCTCTACCATGTGATCTGGTATCAGGTGTAGGTAGATGCTGTTGTACTTGATTAAGACAGTTGAAGAGAGAACCATCCAGTCCCAGTTGGTCTCATCTGATTGATAAGACCTCATAATTATTAGATGCTTGTTGTCTGACATTTGCCTCAGCAACTGTCCCGATCATGTATACCAGAGAAGGGCTGGTCAACCCCCTTTAAGATGCAGCTATAGTGTTCACAAAACGGTAAAGTATTCTATATACATGGTGAAATATTTCTGATTGTTATATGCATTCTACTTGCTGATGCTTATTGGTCATTGCATACAGTACATTTCCTAATCATTATCATTTAATTTCTAAATTTCTTCCCTTTTAGACTTGTGACTTAAATTTTACTGTAACTTTTCTTGTACATTTCATCAATTAAATAATTTTATAAAATAAGAAATGGCTACATACCTGTGTAATTTCCATGTTTAACAAAATGTAATTTCTTTGTTAAACATTTTCCTATTATCATTGTGAAAATGGCTTCTCCTCTCTCTGTATCCTCTGATTCATAACAGTGGATTTACAGGAACAATTTCTGCATTCTGAACATTAAAATAGCTTCTCTCCTATGTGAGTTCTCTGATGTACAGTAAGACTTGATTTTGTTGTAAAACATTTTCCACATTCTGAACATGAAAACGGCTTCTCCCCTGTGTGAGTTCTTTTATGTTTAATAAGATCTCCTTTTTGAGTAAAACATTTCCCACATTCGTGACATGAAAATGGCTTCTCCCCAGTGTGAATTCTCAGATGTGCAACAAGATTTGTTTTGTAGGTAAAATATTTCCCACATTCTGGACATGAAAAAGGCTTCTCTCCTGTGTGAGTTCTTTTGTGTTTAACAAGATCTCTTTTGCAAGTAAAACATTTCCCACATTCGTGACATGAAAATGGCTTCTCCCCTGTGTGACTTCTCTGATGTGCAGTAAGACTTGCTTTTATGGTAAAGCATTTCCCACATTCTGAACATGGAAATGGCTTCTCCCCGGTGTGAGTTCTTTTATGTTTAATAAGATCTCCTTTGCAAGTAAAACATTTATCACATTCTGGACATGAGAATGGCTTCTCCCCTGTGTGACTTCTCTGATGTGAAAAAAATTAGCTTTCTTGTTAAAACATTTCCCACATTCCGAACATGAAAACGGCTTCTCTCCTGAGTGAATTTTCTGATGTGCAACAAGATTTGTTTTGTATGTAAAACATCTCTCACATTCTGGACATGAAAATAGTTTCTCCCCTGTGTGACTTCTCTGATGTACAATTAGATATTTTTTCTTCATAAAACATTTCCCACATTCTGAACATGAAAATGGTCTTTCCCCTGTATGAGTTTTCTGATGTTTAACAAGATCTCCTTTGCAAATAAAACATTTCCCACATTCGGGACATGAAAATGGCTTCTCCCCTGTGTGAGTTCTCTGATGTACAGTAAGATTTCCTTTCTTTGTAAAACATTTCCCACATTCTGGACATGAAAATGGCTTTTCCCCTGTGTGAGTTCTTTTATGTTTAACAAGATCTCCATTGCAAGTAAAACATTTCCCACATTCATTACATGAAAATGGCTTCTCCCCTGTGTGAATTCTCTGATGTATAGTGAGGTTTGTTTTATTTGTAAAACATTTTTTACATTCTGAACATGAAAACGGCTTCTCCCTTGTATGGACTCTCTGATGTACAGTAAGATTTGTTTTCTTGGTAAAACATTTCCCACATTCTGGACACAAAAATGGCTTTTCCCCTGTATGAGCTTTTTCATGTTCAGCATCCCTTTTGTTATTTTTATTTTGTTTAACAGTCTGTAATGAATGAAAAGATAGGACCTCTTGATAAGGAATAGCTGATAGATTTTTGCTGTGAAGGGCTGTCAGGAGATCTGGAATAATTTCATGCTCTTCATATATATATGGTGTGATACCATAATCATCTGCTTCAAAATCAGTAAATGTCAGTTGTCCCTCTGATGCACAGTCATCTGCCAAGAAAAAAAAATATATGCAGTATTTTTTTTCATAACTGCTTCCCTGTTAAATAAATTGTATTAAAAATCAGTTACTAGCTGATGTCAATGCAAGGACTAACAGATTATGTTATTAAGCCAAAAGGTTGTGCGATGTCAATTTTTAATTTCTCTTCTAATGCTAGCTGTCATAGCGGAAATGGTAAAATGGAATCAATTCATATTGAGAATTGAAGCATTGCCTAATTATAACGTGTGGCAATAAGAATACTCCAAATTAAAATGTAACTTTTCTTAAATGTTATGGAGTGGTAGAGTCGATGTCCATTTTGGTGGCGTTGGAGTCGGTATAAAATGGATCGTCTACAACTCCTAAAATAAGTAATAAATTGGGTTCAGTAGTACAATGCAGGATGTGCTGCAGGGACGGACATATCATTGGTGCAACCACACAGGGGCCCAAGAGGTGAGGGGCCCATTTATACCTTCTATGTAGGTGCAATTTTGCATTTTTAGGAGATCTTGGGCTACAAAGGGCCCATGTATTGTTCTTGCACAGGGGCCCTTTTCTGTCTATGTCCGCCAGTAATGTGCTGTAAATGTTTTCATAAGAATTTGGTGTGAATACTTTTCCGTCCAATTATGACAAGAGCATTCTTAAAGTGATACCTTTATTGGCTAACCAGAAAATTATGTTAGCAAGCTTTCAGAGCTCAAAGGCTCCTTCTTCAGGCAAGATTACATTTGGAATAATAAGAAAGACACATTAGATGCTTACTATAGTAGGAAATTTGTTCAAGACCTGGGAGGTGTGATGCCTTCAAAAGATAACTTTTCTGGTTAGCCAATAAAGGTATCACTTTAAGAATGCTCTTGTCATAATTGGACGGAAAAGTATTCACATCGATTTTTCTGGCTAACACAGTACCACAATATAATTTATTATTGTACACCATAAGAATTTGGGAAAGATATAAATGTCCTATAAATGTCTGTTCTGTTCCTGATCTAAGGATCTCGGCTTTTAGTTAAGATGAATCTGTGCTGCGCTTTATGTACATGCTCAGTAGTGAGGCAGTGCTGTGGAGTTGGAAGTCAGGGAAATTGAGGAGTTGGACTCTGAGATTTGTGTAAGACACACTTAAAATATATATATAATCATGAACTACCCCTATTTTGTGTGCTTTCCCGATTTCCTGTCTACCTCAGCGGCTGTCCCTTATTTCCCTGGTGTGCCCTACTTTAGATATTTATTATACATACAGAAGAAATGGTCAACCGGGTACCAGATCTTAACAATGGACCAAATAAGGACCAAAACAGAAATGTATTGCATGGATTTATTCACTAGAAACTAATTTCATCATAGAGAACCATAGGGGAAACCATGCTGCATCAATCTTTCTTGCCTCCTGATGAGCAGTACTGGTGAAACGCATAGAGGCTGAAACATAACATGTCAGAATAAGTACCAATTACTCCTCTTTAACTAATGTCTGTCTGCTGATCTGATATTAAGCAGGATTTCAATAAAAAAAAAAAAAAAATCGGGCACAGAAAATATAAAGCGGTGCTTGAAAAATTATATTTGTATGTACAATATCTTTGCTATACTGTCACAAGATTATGCTATAATGTACTTGGCATGCTCCTGCACTTCACTGTGACGCTAGTCACTCCTCACAGTCAAGCAGTGAGGCTGGGTAGTCAAGAGGTCTGGGGTCCGATACCAAGAGGGCTCGTCATAAACAAACAGAAAAGGCAAAGGTGTAGTCAGATAACAGTTTGAGGTCAAAATTTCGGAAAGGGACCAAGATAAAAGGCTAGAGAAAACAGATAGTCAAAGGTGAGATCCAAGGTCGGGCAGCAAAGATCAAATACAGGAACACAGAGAACAGAGCATGTGTACACCATTTGAGAAAAGCTACAAGTGACACTAATTGGAGGCAGAAAGCCAACTAAATAGTCAGGAAATCACTAGAATTGCAGACACATGGAGGAAGCCCTGGCACATCCCTGGCCTGATTGGATGGCTGTACTGTCACTCAACGTTCTGACAGCTCAACACGCCCCTGTCCTAGATTGGACAGCTGAACAGGCACTCACTGCTTTTAGACACCTATAGGGAGAATCTTGACAGCTTCACATTCTCTGAGGAAAGATTTCGGCATTTGATTTCAATTTCTTCTTGTTGGCTTTGAGGAAACCAATCTAGATGAACGAATATTTCCTTGATTTATCCAAGATTTTGTTACTATGATTGTTTAACTTCGATTCAACTCTTCTAGATAGCAACCATCAATTTACTTGATCTGAATGCTACTAGGATGTTGAAATTGCCTCTGACTATCACTCCGCCACAGAAATAGAGACATAATAGACAAAACACACTGTGCACAGACAGATTGGGTGACAACACTGAGAATTAGTGTGAGAGAAGAGAATAGATTTTAAGTGAACCAGGCAGATCCCCCATGCTCTCCAACCCACCAACATTAGGGGTGGGGAAGCTGGTTTAACACCTAAACATATGTTTAAGAAAAGTCTTTATAAACAGTTTTTCATATGTAAATTAGCCTTTTGACTAGTTGAGGCGCGTTTGTTTCCTCAAAGGAGTTGTCTATGTCAAAAAGTTGGACCAATAGAAGGATTTGGCCCAGAGTGCCATTAGTCATTTGTCTTTTTCAGCTTCCCATGTTATGTCAAAGAGGGTATTAAGAGCAGAAGATGGCACTGTCACACCAAAGAAGACAAGACTGTCCTTCACAAGTGTGGAAAACCTTTCATTTGTTAAAATGAATCCAGCATACCGTAGATCTATATTCACACACCTACAGCTCACCTGGGGAGGTGGATTCACAAAGCCACAGCTCAAGGTTGGCACACAGACCCAGGGTATTGGCATTAGGCTGGAGGGTACATGGTAAACTATAGGGCCAGAACAGAGAGAATAGCCTAGTCCAAAGCAGCACACAGGAAGGTAGAAGAACCTCCACCATTTTGCAAGAATAAATGCTTACAACAATCAATGAGTTAATCCAGGTGGCTAGTAGAGGGTTAACTGGCACGACAGAGGCTGCAGGAATCACAGGAGAATTGGAAGATGACTGCACAAACTTAAACAGTCTAATAACATCATCATGCTTACTGCAACATGAGGGTTAATCCGAAACTGCGTAATAGCAGATTAATCAACAGGACTGAGGGTCTGCAGGAACTACAGGAGAAGAGCTAGATGACAGCAAAATGCAAAAGAATGTTGGAATACTCCATACAAATTAACTCTTAAGTTGAAATACTAACACTAGGATGTGTCTCTAACTGGCCTAAGAAGAGATTAAATCAGAGATGCATTGGCCAACTTGTAAAACCCAACATAGAGCACAGTAAAACTTAGAGGCCAGAGGAGACGGTAGGTGAGCCTAGCCAGTACAGGTAGGTAACAGAACTAATTCCAATGATTAGGTCTACCAATGGGGGAATGTGGGAACTGGCTATTTATTAACAGCCCCATGATGCCACTGCCAGCCTGTTCATCATGATCCAAACTGTATAGATGAAGCAGCCCTTACAAACCTAGATATCTCCTCCCTGTAAATTATGTTTCATACTGAACTGCTGCTGTAGCCAACTCCCTTAAACAGCCAGAATTTTTTGCTTCTCCATTATGTTTGGACATCGGGCAGCAGCGTCAGCTCATCTGAGGAAGGGTACCCTGTATCAGCATCACAGCACCTCTGTCGCTGCCACACCACGGCCGCAACCCCCCGTGAACACCAGGCCGCGGCGTCGCCCACCTTAGCAGGACGGGACCCTGCTTAGGTGCACTCCCCACAGCCCACACCGAACATCAACACCGCCAACACCAGACCGGACTTATCTGAGGAAGGGACCATGCCTCCTGTGACCCTGCTGTACCACCGCCAGCCCTCAGGTAACATACCTTAAATTCGGACAATAAGACGGACCCCCATCTTATAAAAATCTTTTTTTTCTGCCATTTTCACCCCAAAATTTGTGGTGCGTCTTATGGTCAGGTGCGTCTTATAGTCCGAAAAATACGGTATATCATGTCACATCCAGGAAACTAATTACAAGATCGTCTCCAGATGGTACAGGACATCAGACTGCATGCATCACATGTAGTCTAATATAACAAATAAGTGTTGCAGATGTGACTCCTCTGTAGGTAACATAACCCATATTTGGTGGTCTTGCCCCCGAATATCCACATTGTGGACAGGATTGTTTGATCTCTTCAATAAATTATTCTGCACTAACCTCCTGAACTCTCCAGAAACAGCTTTATTATCAATATTCCCTAGATCTACTTCTGCCATTAAAAAAGGGACTATTTAAAGTATTTTTAGGTACAATGAGACAGGTTATCCCCAGACATTGGAAATCAATCACCAGTACTTCTAAATTGGAATGGGTTGAGGTAGATAACCTTATTAAGATGGAAGAGCTCATAGTCTCTGACAGCTGGCTGAACTTGGACTCATACGAATATATGAGAGCTTGGTTACCCTGGACATCATTCAGAAATTCATCTGAATTTAGTACTTGGCCAACATCGCCATTCTAGGAAAATTGATTTTAAAAATTAAAGGAGCCATTGATTCTTCACGACTATTAATAGCTTATGAAAGAGATGTATTAAAAAAAAGAAAAAGTATCATAATTTAAAAAACTGCCCACCAAAAATGTAATTTTTTATGGCTAAAATTAGGAATTGCATCTTCATTTGGAATACAGTTCTGCTCCTTACAGGGAAGGAAATTACCATACACCGGTAAAAAAAAATGTAAAATCATCTATTGCTGCCAGTGGAGTGAAGATCATGTAGTGGGAGCAGAGTTGGTCCCATAAAACACCCTGGACCGATGCACCGATACCTGAAGTAGGTTCTGCGTGCTGTATATGACAAATGCTGCTCGCATGATGATGGTCAAAGCTCCAGGCTCTCCACAAAAGAAACGTAAAGGGGAAATAATGGGTTTTATTTAAGCCACTTTGAATTATTTAAATAAAAAGTTGTTTTTATCCCTCCATTTGGGGCCATTTTTTCATCGCTGGAGAACTTTCCTCTATTTTTTCCTCCACAAAGAAGCTCTCCTCCTATCCCTGCATTGTAATGACAGGAAGCAACGCAAGTGAAGAGTTCTCAGCAAAATCCAACTAAAAATGCCTGTTTGACATTCTCTAAGCTTTTGTTTTCTTCGCCCTCTATGATTCTGCCGTCGCATGATTAACTGGGACTGGTGTCATAGAGGAAAAAATGCAATCCCTTTCCCTTTTGTTGAAGGGGAGATTTAGCTGAAAGGAAAATTTATATATTGGGCACCCTAAACTTTAATAGCCCGTATCTCCACAATTCAATGGAAAAAAACCTGTTGTAATCAGCCCCTCTGCCCCTTTTTAGTGCTATATACAGTTTAAACATTATGAAAGGTACTCTTCAATTGCCAGCAGATCGGTGGATGTCCAGGTCCTGAGACCTGCTCCAATTGCTTAATAGACTGGTGACAAAATCCATAGATTGTGACGTAGGTGCACAACACAAAATACAGATACAATAGAAAGTCTACAAAATTGAAAACAAAATTGTACCAAACAGTGAATAAGTAAATACAGAGGCCACTACTTACCTGGGCGGTTACCTGTAAGAATCTCCTCTTTATACTGCTCATCACCCGTCACATATGTCCCTGTAGTATTAATATGGGTCAGATCTTCACCCTGAAACAAATATTGTACAAGTCACAGATAGAGAAGTCCCATCTATGATCAGCTCTAATCCTGCCATCTCCACCGTTCTCATTACACAAGTATAAACATATAATACTGGTGGATAAAACAAGACTGAGCACAAGACCTTCACAGCCGTCTACACATCATAGAGGAGATCTCATGACACCTTCTCTCCATCTACCTGCTGATCCTGAGGAACATTGGGGTATTCTTGTTTACAGTCCTGTGGAAGAAGAGGACGGGGACATCTCTCTGGTGTTGTCCTCTTACTGGATAGAACTGGAGGAAACACATACAGGGACTGAATTCATTCTTTCCATACAGATAATTATAGGTCGTGTGTATTTAGTCCTGTCTATTACCTGGTGATGTGAGGGGCTGGGGAACCTCCATCATGACGTCCTTGTACAGATCTTTGTGTTCTTCTAAATACTCCCACTCCTCCATGGAGAAATAGACGGTGACATCCTGACACCTTATAGGAACCTGACATATACAATGATACCGTCATCCCCCGATCCCTTCATAGCCTTACTGTATAATGTCCCAGCATTCCCAGCAGTGTCACCTCTCCAGTCAGCAGCTCAATCATCTTGTAGGTGAGTTCTAGGATCTTCTGGTCATTGATGTCCTCATGTATCAGGGGGTGAGGTGGAGGCCCCGTGATTGGGCTCAGGGGTCTTCCCCATCCCTCAGACACAGGGTCTTTATAGTGCTCACTAGAGGTCTTCTTCACTACTGTGTAATCCTGGTTATGGAGAGACACATTAATAAATCTCACTAGACATTTCCAGAGTCCTCACCTCTCCAGTTCTGTCCATCTGTTATTCCCATAGATAAGAATGAGGTAATGTGGCGTCATCAGAATCTCTCACCTCTCCAGTAAGCCGGAAGAGGATCTCTAGGGTGAGGTGTAATATCCTCTCCGCCATCTTGTCACTGTCCATATCTATCCTTGACGGGTCAATCAGAAAAATTCTCTTATATAGAAGATTTCCAATATTCACTTGAATAGGAAAAGATGAGCCTGTGTAAAATCATAAAGATTCCACATAATAATACAATTACTGAAGAATTTATATTCAATCACTGACAGCAGAAATTATGCTAACATGTATGAACTATGTTTTAAGTGTTCACCTGTTTGTTTTTTTTTATTGTTCACCATTGAGGCCATGGTTTGGGGATTACAGATATTTTTGGCCAATTTACCAACTGCAACTTTTTAAAGTCACAAAATTTGTCAAAAATAAACTCTAGTCCACCACCGAGCTGCTTCATGCATCCTAGATATTTTGGTGCAAATTTTTTGCCATTAAGAATTTTTGCCATAGGACATTTTCCTTTTGCGCAAAATTAATGAATCACTTGCACCATTTTGAACGATTTGGAGCAAAAAGACTCCTCAAATACCGCAAGTCAAGAAGCAATTAAAAGGGGCTTAAAAAAATTATTTAAATAATTTAAAATAATTTAAATGAAAACTTGGGAACTCAGTTTTCTAGTATGGAGCCTTTAATATTAGCAGACTGGATGTGACTGAGGTACTGTCAAAAATATTCAGTGTAGGGAAAACTCGTTAGCTTTCTACTTGAATCCCTTCTCTCCCTATGATGTAATGGCCTCTGAGGCCAGGTTCACACGGCCATATAACATTTTATCAGCGTTTCATGCAAAAAACTTGGATTATTTTTCTCTCAAGTCATTTGTGTGCAATCCAGTTTTTTCATCAGCATAATAATTATTAACAACACCATTTACAGTTTTCTAGGTTACAGAATTGTAATTTATCCATAAAAAATGGATGTTGTACGGTGGCTTTGTTTGTCTGTGCCAAAAAATTGTATTCCAAAGACTTGAAAGGACCAGTCGATTTACATAAGGAACTCCTGCTTGCGGTGATTTTTTTCCCCACGTCGTTTCGGTTACTCAAAAGAAAAATCACTCATCAGCACTGCCCCACTGAAATACATCGGTCCAAGTGCAGTTCGTTTTTTAAGGACAGGACTTGGACCAAAAATACGCTTGAATGAACGAGCCCCAAGAGGAACTGTTGGAAAGCTTATCGCTCCAGTTTAACCAACGTAAATGCTACGATCAATCTCCGATTGTGACATATAATTGGCACAGTCCTGGTAGGGCATATTGGTCCTCCGGTATAACGCAACCGTAGTGTGCCGATGGATCACCATGACTGTCTGGGTCCTGCTGAAGGTTTCCGTTAGCGCCATCTTAGTATACCAAAAGGCTGCTGGTAAATATTCAAAAAGTGTGATATGGTAAATCTTGTGGTTTAATTCTGGTATTTTCTACATATCTGGAATTATAAATGTAGATACTTTCAAAAACGCCAATGGATAAGTTGGCATATTTAGGTACCACCTATGTCCCCATAGCTGTACCTCTTGCTTTGGTGGTAGATGAATTTTTGGAACTTAAAAAATGTGTTTTTTTAAAGTAAACTCTGAGCCCTCTAGGATGAAGCTTCTATGGTTGTTCTCCATTGTGGTGTCTAGATATAAACCTTTTTTGGATACATAAGAGCCCAATATCATGTTGTATATTGGAATACAATGCTGACACATCTAGGGGATGAAGAATAGGATTCCCTCCATGTGATACCTTGAATGAATTCAATTAGTGTAGAATCTCTAAGATGGCTGGGTGGAGAGAACATGGGGCTGAGCTTACAAATCAAAATAGGAAGAGTAGTTAGTAGTTAATGAATTCATCACAGAAATTAAGGGTCTACCTGGGGTATTATCGAGACACTTATGTATTTTTGGAGGGGGTGGCAAAAAAAAGAGTATGTTAGGGTTTGAAATAAGACATTTCTTTTCATTCTTGTATAAGACACCAGGGATCGGGCTCTAGTGAAGAGATGTAAATATTCTGATCCTACTGATGGGAATGGATTGGTGCTGATCAGGAGACAGTAAAAGGATCACAAAAAATATTTCAATACTGCCAAAAATTTTGTCATGTAACAGCCAGGGAATCACACACATCCCACTGCTGCCACTAATTTGCCAAGGACAGCATTCTGCTACATCCAATCGCCAGGACTATCAATTGACGTACAATTAATAAACGAGGCCATGGCGGCTTTCGCTATTAGGCAGGTTACTAAGCACTTCACAGTGAATATATAGCACATACACATCCAATTCCAACATATACTGTAATACTGTATATATATATATATATATATATATATATATATATATATATATATATATATATATATATATATATATATATATATATATATATATATATATACACATATAGATATATTATACCTATATACTTGTGTACGATCACATTCAAACACTGCAATAGCCCAAGAAAACATAGCTGCCACTACGAATTGTTTTTACAGGCCGACTGGAAACCCATTTCTGGTAACATATGACCTCACAAAGCTTCAGGGATGCGGTTTATAGAGGAAAATGAACAGAGCTATTAAATTTTATGTTTTTAATCCGACAAGTAGGCAATGCTTATAAAAAAAATATACAAAAGATTTAACAAAAAGGGGACAAAACAGTACAGTATATGCAATTACATAAAAATTAAAAGGGATAACAAAAGAAAATTACTAGATCTGATGTCAGGGAAATGGCGCTGGTCTTCATAGAGAGGAGCGTTCCACTTGGATTATGGTAGTCCTACAGGAAGCTGTATATCCCAGATTGTAATTCACAATCTGCATTTATTAGATACAAGTCTAACCATATACCTCACCTTGGTGACCTCAGATGGGGGCCGGTG
Organism: Oophaga sylvatica; assembly: GCA_033576555.1. NCBI lineage: Eukaryota > Metazoa > Chordata > Amphibia > Anura > Dendrobatidae > Oophaga > Oophaga sylvatica. The sequence continues at coordinate 24,708,215 of JARQOD010000003.1, read as the reverse complement.
AATGGAATTTGGCTAGGTCCCAAAAAATTAGTAAATCGCCAACCTTCAGGATATATGCCCCCCTGGAGGTCCCAGGTGGGAAATATCAATGCCATATTTCCTATCATGATTTTAGCTTTCGATAAATACGAAACATGACATATCCAGTATAACGTTATCCATTTGGCCTATATTAATTCAGGTCAGATCGACAGGCTGCACCGCAATTCAAGGACATGCATTATGTTCATCTTGGAGCCACAATGCTGAAAATATGTGTCCCATAGCTATTGGACCTACTCCAGTCCCAAAAAAACAATACTTCTAACTGCAATCTGGTGTTATCCAATTTGCCTGTAATACCTTTGAATACAGAAAGACATCTCAACAGATGATAAATTTGTAACCTCATATACAGATTTTGTCAAGACTTTGTGTCAGATAACCTAATTTAATTACCTGTTCATAGCAGGGGGTTGTAGATGAGCAAGGGTCAGATGTAATGTTAGAGAGCAAGCTCTTTTTCCAAGACGTCCCTCCTGACAGCACCACCAGGACCTTGTCCTTCGTATCCTTGATAGGGACAGGAACACAGAAGAGGTTAAATAGCCGCTCCCCACCACCACCCTTCAGGTGTTTTTCCTGTCCCTATCAGGGACAGACGCAGGAGAGGAACGCAGGGTGCGAAGACCAAAAGGTATCAGGTGCAGTCATGTATCAGGGTCCGGTCGAGCAGGAGGCTCCTGGGAACAGCCTCATCCCTCCCTAGGGGGCTCTGGGGCGGTGGAGGCTCGGTTGGATGGGCAGACTCCACAGCGTCGCTGATACCGGTCGAGGTCCCTCAGCATCTGGTCAAGCTGTGTGCTCCCGGCATCTGCCGCATCCCTCCCCAGGGGGCTCTGGGCAGCGGCTGCTGTTGCGATGTCCCATGCTGCTGGCATCTCAGGCTGGGACTTCCGGGTCAGGAGGCACGCCAGCGATAAGTCCCGGGAGGCAGGGCCTCAGGATTCCAGGTCCCAGCCGGGGAAACAGACTACAGGCCGACGTCTTGCTCCTGGACTTACGACGCACTGCGTCATCAGGAGGTGCGCCGGTGACAACATCCAGGGGCGTGACCTTAGGATCCCGGCCAGCGTTTCGCTGCTTCCGGCAGCATCAGGAAGGTTCCGGGAGGCGCGTTCGCGGGGTCCCAGAGCCGGTCAGACTGCCAGTGCTCCGTGGTGCGGGCGCTGTGCCGGGCACATCTGGGGACGTGGCTTCAGACGGAGCACAGGTCTCCGAAGTCAAGATGGCAGTCAGCGTGCGTTCAGTAAGTCTTGAAGCCGGGTAAGGAATACTATTTAAAGACAGACTTCGGACAGCACACTTGACTCAGTAAAGATGGAGAGTGTTAGCTGTCCTGAAGTCCAATCCTTAAGGTACTGCCACACTGAGCTATCCCGCTAGCGATCTCGTTAGCGTTGCATACTAATGAGATCGCTAGCGGGATTGTTTCTATATCGCTAAATGCTGCCGCATTTAGCGATATAGTTAACGACGCTATCGCCGTTAGCGATCTTCTTAACGACTTTAGCGGTACAAAAGTACCGCTAAATCGCTAAGAAAAGGTGCCACACAGCGATTAGATACTTACCCAGCGGGAGCGCCAGCGATGAAATAGGGTCCGGAGCGATTCCAGCGACGAGCGAGATCACAGCAGGAAGCTCGTCGCTGGAAGCTGCCGCACTGAACAATATCGCTAACGGATCGCTAAATAGTGACGTTTTTTAGCGATCCGTTAGCGATATTGTTTAGTGTGGCATACCCTTTAGAGCCATCCCTGGACCATGTGAGTAGGGTGTAGTAGGGGTCTCCTAGCAGGTCACTGGATCCAGAGCTACAGGGCCTTCTTTATATATTTCTTTCAGGATAAGGAGATCCACTGCAGTGACCAAACGGAAGGCTAGCACATGCCCCCTATGCTCGGCCAGACTCCTAGAATGATGCGTTAAAAAACTATGTGAAGGATGCATATCTGGGCTACTTAAAGAGGAGCAGACCTCTTTACTGGACAGTATTAAATACATGATCAGAGGAAGTGCAGACTACAGTCTCAGCACTAGTACCAGCACAATCCCCCCGTTCTAAGAGACCCAGATGGGATTTGGATCCGAGCTCTGAGGAAGGAGAGGTATATGGCTATTCTGATCCAGATTCAGGTGAAGGAGAATGTTCCTCAGCAGTACTTCCAGAAGAACGGAAGAATTATCTGTTTTCTTCCGAAGATACCGACATGCTCTTGCAGGCCATCAGGAGTATCATGAAGGTGGAGGACTCCACGGAGCCTTTAACAATCCAGGAAGCGTACTAAGAGCTCGTAGGAATACAGTATTTCCAGTCAATCATCACATAAAGGCAATGATATTGGAAGAATGGGAAGATGTCGGGTAGAAGCTCGTGGTCCCAAGGGACTTTAAATACCACCTTGCCTTCAATCTGGAGGAAATCAAGGTATGGGAATCCGTACTGAAAATTGACATACCTGTGGCTAGAGTCTCCAAGAAAACAGCCATTCCCTTTGTAGACTCATCCGACCTTAAAGATCCAATGGACAAGAGATCAGAGGCCCTTCTCAAGAAAGCCTAGGAGTCATCGGCGGCCATCATGAAAGCGAATATAGCGGCTACCTCGGTGGCCAGGTCGATGAGTCTATGGGTCGACGAGCTAGAAAATCAGATTAAGAACAAAACTCCCAGAGAGGAAATCCTGAAGTCATTACCACTGTTGAAAATGACGACCGACTTTATGGCAGATGTCTCAGCAGAATCGGTCCGCTTTTCTGCAAGAAAATGCGCTGTCCAATGCAGCGAGGCAGGCTCTGTGGCTAAGATCGTGATCAGGTGATACCCAGTCAAAGAAGAAGCTTTGTTCAGTACCCTTCTCTGGCCTACATGTATTTGGACAGGTACTGGGCGGATTACTTGAAAAAGCATCATATAAAAAGAAAGGTTTTCCTGAAGAAAAAGCCGAAGAGGATGCCGTCCTTTCGGAGGACTCGCTCCCACCCCAGGCAGGACTATAAAGGAAAGGGGAAGTCTGGCAGGTGGACCTACCCCAAAAGTGGTAAGGGTAGAAGTTACTTTCAGGATCAGAGGCCAAGACCCAGCAGGCAATGACGCCAGAAGGGTCAGGGGAAACTTCAGTTCTTCCTGGAAGGTTGGCAAGAGATCACCCAGAATCCATGGATTCTGAATACAGTTGCGCAGGGAACAGAATAGAGCTCATCCAGCTATTGCCCAGGAGATACTGCCTATCCCAGTCCCCAGCAGTTCATCAAAGACTTCTGAGGGATATACAGAACCTTTTAGAGTTGAGGGGCATAGTTCAGGTGCCTCATTCCCAAAGGTTCCAGGGGCAATACTCAAGCCTGTTTTTCATAAAAAAGCCAGGAGGAGAGTATCGGACAATATTAAATGTCAAACCACTAAACCAGTGGGTGGCCTACAAACAATCCAGAATGGAGTCTCTCAAATCTGTCATACCGTTGATAAAGAGGGACTCGGTAATGAGCACACTAGATTTAAAAAGTGCTTATTACCATGTACCTATCTATGTCACACATCAGAAGTACCTCAGGTTCGCAATAAAGGACCAAGGGAGGATACAGCATTTTCAGTTCAGGTGCCTGCCATTCGGTCTCTCTTCCGCCCCCCGGAACTTCACAAAGCTCATGGCAGAAGTTATGGCCTGCCTAATGGAAAGAAACATTCTCATCGTCTCATACTTGGACGACCTGCTGCTAGTGGCAGACTCCCCACAACAGATGGAGGAATGCTTAACAACAACTGTGTCAATCCTGAAGAGGCTGGGGTGGCTAATAAATTTTAAAAAATCAAGTTTCAGACCAGAAAGAAAGAAGATGTTTCTTGGGGTACTCCAGGATTCGAAGCAGGAACACTCATTCCTTCTGCTACACAAACAACAGACAGTCAAACAGGAGATTCAAACGATACAGAAATGAAAATACAACTCCATAAGGAATACCATGAGAGTCCTGGGTCTGATGACTTCATGTATTCCCAGCGTCCAATGGAGACAGTTTCATTCAAGGAGCTTACAGCGAGAGGTCCTTTCAGCATGGGATGGCAGGGTGGCATCATTGGACAACAGGATGCGGTTATCCGAGGAAGTAAAGCGGTCATTGTCATACTGGACCAGTACAACAAAACTCGAGAGAGGAAGACCCTGGAGAGCGTTTCCGTGTGTGAACATCACTACAGATGCAAGCCTCAAAGGTTGGGGGGCTCACATCGAAGGAAGTTACCTCCAGGGAACTTGGCCAACATCAGTACGCAACAGGTCCTCAAACCACAGAGAACTCAGAGCAGTCTGGTAAGCACTAAGGAGATACCAGAAAGAATTACAAAATCAACATGTCCGGATCTTCTCGGACAACTCAACCATAGTAGCCTTCCTTCTACATCAGGGAGGTCCGAAGCACCGTCACTTGCAGGCTTTGTCAGACACAATATTTTCCTGGGCAGAACTTATGGTACAATCAATCACGGCAGTACACCTGAAAGGCTCAAAAAGTCAAGTGTCAGACTTTCTAAGCAGAGAGAAGGTTCAACCCTCAGAATGGTCTCTAAACCAAGAGGTCTTTGTCCAGCCGACCCAACACTGGTGGACACCTGAAATAGACTTATTCGCCTCAAGGAAAAATGCAAAAACAAAAGATTTTTTCTCTCTAAATCTAGGAGACAACTCGACAGGTATAGATGCCTTGGCACAGAACTGGAACATGAGGCTCGCTTATGCCTTCCCACCACTCGCTCAAATACCGAAAATTCTGAGGAAGATCCAGGAGAGCCAGGCATCCGTAATCCTAATGGTCCCATACTGGCCCAAGAGAAGCTGGTTCTCCCTATTAAAGTGGATGGTGTTGGAAGACCCAATTCTTCTACCAGCAAGACCGGATCTCTTACTTCAGGGCCCTCTAGTTCATGAAAATTTAGAGATGTTACAGCTGTCAGCTTGGATCCTGAGAAGGAGATCCTGAGGTCAAGAGGTTTGTCAGAACCAGTCATCGCCACCATACAAAAGAGCAGGAAGCCGGTAACTTCAGCAATATATCGGAAGGTCTGGAAGAAGTTCTGCTCACAAAGTACAGATGCAGTATCCATCTCTCAAGGTCCAGATATTCCCCGGATTCTGGACTTCCTTCAGTCTGGCTTTAATAAAGGTCTGAAGCCTAGTACGTTGAAGGTGCAGATTTCAGCCCTGAGTTTTTTTTTTTACTTTCCGATAGCTAATCAACCCTGGGTAGTAAGATTCATTAAAGCTACTCAGCTGATTAGGCCCACAATACATAGCTCAGTGCCCCCCTGGGATCTCAGCTTGGTTCTGAACAAACTATGGAAAAAACCATACGAGCCACTAGACCAGGCAGGCCTAATGTCGGTAACTTTCAAAGCCCTCTTCCTAACAGCAATAACATCGGCAAGGCGTATTGGCAAGATTCAGGCCCTCTCCATAAGAGACCCATACGTAAAGATTCAAGAGGACTGTGTTGTCTTAAAACTGGATCCTGCCTTCCTTTCCAAGGTGGTTTCGGACATCCACAGGAATCAGGAAATTGTGTTACCCACTTTCTGCCAAAACTACAGCAATGAGAAAGAACTCTGTCTTCACTCTTTGGATGTAAATAGGACAGTTCTTCAATACTTAAAGCTCACAGAGAGTTGAAGAGTGGACTCTAACCTCTTCATCCAGATGGCTGGAAGGAACAAAGGGAAGAAGGCGTCAAAATCTACTTTAGCTAGATGGATAAAGTCAACTATTAGTGCGGCATATGTCTCGGCGGGAAAGACTCTGTCGGAAAGCCTCAAAACTCACTCGCTGACAGCAATCTCGACTTCGTGGGCAAAGAATGCTGGGGCTTCCATGGACCAGATCTGCAGAGCCGCAACTTGGTCTAGATTAAATACTTTTTACAGACATTACAAGTTGGACATTCTGTCAAACCAGCAGACGGGCCTTTGGAAGGAAAGTCCTCCAAGCAGTAATCCCGTCCTAGTAGGAGTTATTTGGTATTTCTCCTGGTGGCGCTGTCAGGAGGGACGTTCTGGAAAGTAGGAATTAATCCTACCGGTAATATTGTTTCCAGGAGTCCATCATGACAGCACCCCTTATATACCCTCCCTTGGATTTCCTGTCTGATATGTGATGTGAACATGTGTAGAGAGGAAGTTCGATAAAATAGTGTTGCATCCATCCTGGTGTGGTACTTGGGGAAAATTACTAAAAGGTGGTGGTAGGGAGGGGCTATTTAACCTCTTCTGTGTTCCTGTCCCTATCAAGAAAATGAAGGACAACCTCCTAGTGGTGATGGACTCCTGGAAACAATATTACAGGTAGGATTAATTCCTACTTTCCCTTACCTTGAATTTATAATGAAGCCATGCTTGAATCCTCAGTGTGAGAATGACATGTCCCCTCTCAAGAGATGGCACCACAGTAGTCAAGGTTAGATAAAATTTTCATAAAGTTCGCATGTGGTCATTAAAATCTCTGTATATCTTTACAACACTACTCTTTTGGTATAGTAACATACCAGCAGTGCAGCATATAATCTGCTTTTCCGTCTTCCCTTTTGTGTATTACATTGGGAGATCTTCTGACTCGCGGAGCAGCAGCAGCTGGACGTTCTTATCAGCCTCTTTAAGAGTTGTGCTGTTCAAAACCCCACAAGGAGAGTGGATATCACAAAACTAATGCTCCATGTATCCGGTTAATGCCTTATAGTGCGCTCTATTGTCATGCCACAACCTATTAACGCCATCTCGGTGCTCATGTGAAGCTGCAGGTTTAGCTTCTAAGTTGTAATGTGCCCCTATGTCCCTTTTTGGTGACATATACAATTTAAACTAAAAAAAACTGTGAAAGGTCCTCTTTAAGTGCCAGCAGATCAGTAGATTTCCAGATCCTGAGACCAGCACCAATTGCTTAATAAACTAATGTGAAGAGCGCTGCTTGTGAGGTAGGTTCACAAAACAGCGTACAAATTCAATAAAAAGTCTGCAAAATCGATAACAAAATTGTACCAAACGGTGAATAAGTAAATAGAGAGGCTGCTATTCACCTGGGTGGTTATCTGTAGGAATCTCCTCTTTACACCACTCATCACCCCTCACATATGTCTCTGTAATATTAATATGGGTCAGATCTTCACCCTGAAACAAATATTGTAAAAGTTATCGACAGATGGAGAAGTCACATCAATGATTAGCTCTAATTCTGCCATCTCCACCGTTCTCATTACACAAGTATAAAACATATAACACTGGTGGATAAACCAAGACTGAGCACAAGACGTTCACAGCTGTCTACACATCATAGGGGAGATCTCATGACACCTTCTCTCCATCTACCTGATGATCCTGAGGAACATTGGGATCTTCTTGTTTACAGTCCTGTGGAAGAAGAGGACGGGGACATCTTTCTGGTGTTGTCTTCTTACTGGATAGATCTGGAGGAAACACATACAGGGAGTGAATTCATTCTTTACATACAGATAATTATAGGCCGTGTGAATTTAGTCCTGTCTATTACCTGGTGATATGATGGGCTGGGGAACCTCCATCATGACGTCCTTGTACAGATCTTTGTGTCCTTCTAAATACTCCCACTCCTCCATGGAGAAATAGATGGTGACGTCCTGATATCTTATAGGAACCTGACACATACAATGATACCGTCATCACCCGATTCCTTCATAGTATTACTGTATAATGTCCCAGCATTCCAGCAGTGTCACCTCTCCAGTCAGCAGCTCAATCATCTTGTAGGTGAGTTCTAGGATCTCCTGGTCATTGATGTCCTCGTGTATCAGGGGGCGAGGTGGAGGCCCTGTGATTGGGCCCAGGGGTCTCTCCCATCCCTCAGACACAGGGGCCTGACAGCGCTCACTAGAGGTCTTCTTCACTACTGTGTAATCCTGGTTATGGAGAGACACATTAATAAATCTCACTACAGACATTTCCAGAGTCCTCACCTCTCCAGTTCTGTCCATCTGTTATCCCCATAGATGAGAATGATGTAATGTGACATCATCAGAATCTCTCACCTCTCCAGTAAGCCGGAAGAGGATCTCTAGGGTGAGGTGTAATATCCTCTCTGCCATCTTGTCCCTGTCCATAACCATCCTTGATGGGTCAATCAGGAAAATCCAATCCTCTTATATAGAAGATCTCCACTGAGAGGATCCGATATTGTAGGGACCTGAATAAGAAGATGGAAAAACAAAAATAATCCAATGAAATAATACAATTACTGGAGACTTTATATTCAATCACTGGCCGCAGAAATGATGCTGACATGTATGGCTCGTGACTATTTTATAAGTGTTTCTAGAAGTGATTTTGAATGTTCACTAGTGATGAGTGAGTATACTCGTTGCTTGGGTTTTTCTGAGCACACTCAGGTGATCTCCAAGTATTCTGGCATGCTCGGAGATCTAGTTTCTGTCAACGCAGCTGCATGATTTGTGGCTGCTGGACAGCCTGAATGCATGTGAGGATTCCCTAACAAACAGGCAATCCCCACATGTATTCAGGCTGTCCAGCAGCCATAAATCATGCAGATGCCTCCACAGAAACTAAATCTGTCAAAATACTTGGAGATCACCTGAGTGTGCTCGGAAAAACCTGTGCAAAGAGTATACTCACTCATCACTAATGTTCACCTTTGTGACTGTGGTTTGGGGGTTTCCATATGATTTTGGCTGATTTATCAACTGTAACTTTTTAAAAAAGTAGAACATTTTTTCTGAAATGTACTCCAATTCACCCCAGAGCTACTTTATCTATCGCAGATATTTTGGTGCAAATGTTGTGCTATTTAAGAAAACTTGACACTTTTTTGCCCTAAGAGCTAGTGTTGAGCGATACGATAATGCAAATATCGGCTATCGGCCGATATTAGCTCTATCGGCCTTTCGATAATTCGTTTCGATATTTTCGTCTTATCGAATACCGGAATCGGATTTGTCACTGTCACTGTGAGTGTCCGTCGGTCGGGTCTGTCAGGAGTCAGCGGCACTTACCTGGCAGAAGATCTCCGGCGGTCACGTCCTGGACTGCTTGATGGCCGCCATTATCTTCTCCCTGGCGGTCACATGCAGTTTTTCGCGATAACTGCAGTGACTGCAGGGTAATCCCGGCCGTAAAGCAGTCAGTCCGATGACGTCACCGCCGGGGAAGCAGGTAATCAGTGTGCTGCGCCGGGATGACAGGCTCTGCCTGTCATTCTGATGTAGCAGAGCTGGATCGTCGTGGGACACTCGTTACTATGGACTGCGTCGGTCAGGTGGTATACTTTTTTTTTTCATTTTTTTTTTTTACAGGAGATCGATGGCGTCGCAGGATGAGACAGTAATAAAAGAAATGAAAACTGTTTTTTTTTTTTTTTTTTATTAAATTAAAAAAACTTTTTTAGGAACATTCACCCGTCCGGGTACATAAACAATTTAACTATTTACATACAGGGACCCTGTTCGGGTTATTTAGACTTCTTTGCCTGGCCTCTTCCAGGTACCACCTGGTACCCTTCTTGAGATTGCCAAACATCCGAGGCACCAAGGACCACCAGGACCTGATGACGTCGTGTGGCCTGTACAGTGACGTCGTGACCCGCTATCTGGGTCTGTGTGGCCACCTCTTTCATCTCCCTCCGGGTCTGGAGCCCTATGTCACGGACTGAATGAACCCCAGGGGGCCTAACAGGCGCCGGGTACGGGCCAACTATACTTATCATGTCCATAGCTGGGGCTGCTGAGGAGACCACTGAGGGAGGCTGGGGAGATTTACGGCGTGGGGTGGGCACTTTTGCAGAGGCCTGGATGTGGGAGGCTGAAGGCTTCGAGGGTCTCACAGGTTCCTCACACACTGGGGAGTAGGGGGTCGCACCTGGTAACATTTAGGGCGTACCACCCATTGTAACCCCAGTGTCGGGTGTAAGTCACCAAGTCTCCTGGCAACAGGTCCCTCCCTGGGTGTCCTTCTGGGAGGTGAGCCTCCACGTCCCGCCGGGTCACAAAGACTTCTAAATAAAGTCCAGGCTCCTTGATGAAGCCCCAACCACCTTTCAATTTAAAGTTCCGTACTGCACCCTTACGCCGCGGCTCACTCAGGGTTCCTTTATCCTTTCTCATCCGGTCCTTATCTGCCCGGTCCTTCTCCAGGTGACGTTGGCGAAGTTTTAGGGTTTCTCGCTGCTCCCTTTGTCGCTCTGCTTCCCGCTCCCAACGTCTCCACTCTTCCTCCTGACGCCGGTTGAAATTCTCCTCCACCAGCTGCTCCATGTCTCCACCACTCCACTGCAGCTTACAGTGTCCGGTTTGCGGCAGCTCTCCTGTCGCCCCCAGTCCTGGCGGCGCTCCCCTGCGGAGGAAGCAGACGGCTCTAAATCAGATGACAGTCGGGGCTCCGGTACAGGCAGGTAGTGCTCTGGTGCCTGCGCGGCCTCCTCCATGAGGACGGGTGTCGCTTCTTCTGTCTCAGCGACGGGGGCAGACAGCGGGATCTGGGATGCTGCTGACGGTGCTGCGGTTTTTGCAGGAACAGGTGCCTCCACTGCGACAACGTCAACCGGATCACATTGCAAGGACTCCTCTACTAGAACGGGTGCCTCACCTTCGGTACAGACACTTCAGGTAGAGGATTGGCGCCGCTCCAAGTTTATTTTTAGGGCACGCCAGCTGGCTTCCATCCTGGCGACCTCCTCCCGGTGCCGGGCCAGGCCTCTTAGGGTATCCTCCGCTTCTTGCAGCGTAGGAGGGTTTACAGGCCGGGTGCCCAACGATGATTCTGTGGCGATCGGGTCGCTTCCGTGGGGGGAGAGCTCTGACTGCTCCATCCCTTCCCACTTCTGCTCGTCGTGTCCATTAGCCATCTCTGCCAAGTCACATGTGTCATTAGCATCTGGAGAGGGCCCCTCTTTTGTAGTGAGGCGGGACCTTCGTGTTAGTTTCCGCACACTGAGGAGGATGAGGAGGCGGAACTGAAGAGCTGTGGGGCACGATCTTACATTGCAGTACCATTTAGAGTGGTCGGCCATCGTTTTCACGCCACTGAGTGAGTGACACCCACGAAGAGCACGCCCTTCTTCTTCACCAGTGCCTCGTCGTGACGCAGATATGGCGGAAAAATGGCAAATACATTCTCTGATGATTTTAGCAATTCTCAAGCACAAAACCAGTTCAATTCAGGCACACAGGACTCGCTTATAGCGAGCTACAGAATCCTGTTCGTGACGCCCAAGTTGAGTCGCACAGAGCCAGAGGTTTTCGGGGTACTCGGCACCGAGCCCGTCGACTTCTATGGGGTATGTCACGTCTTTACCCGGCAATTGAATTAGAGTCGATTTTACTATGTAGAAGTGTATAAACTATAAATATATGTATATATATATGTCACAATGACATGTATGTATGTATATATATATATATATATATATATATATATATATATATATATATATATATATATATATATGTATTCTATGTGTGTATATTTAGTGTTTACAAGGAAATAAAGGTTTTTTTTTAATTTCGATATTTTGTTCCCATAGACTTACATGGGACTTCCGCTATCGAAATCGGATATCGACGATATTTAGTGCTATCGGCGATACAATTTCGATACGATATTTTTAGATATCGAGCAATATCGCTCAACACTACTAAGAGCATTTTTCCTTTGCCCAAAATGAATGAACCACTTGCACCATTTTGAAGAATTTGGAGCCAAAACCTTCAATGAATGCCACAAGGCCGAAAAAGAAAAGTGATTTAAAAAAAAACAAACAACTGAGGTCAGTGAGAGGAAACCTTGATAGCATGCGAGAGCAGGGACTCACACGTCACTCGAGCATCCACAATACTCTGAGCGTATTCAGGCAAACTCGAGTAACGAGCACTTGCGCTCATCACTAATTATTATTTATCAAATGCAAGAATTTTACAAGTTACTAAAATAATTAACGGAGAATTCTATTCCTGTTTAGATGCGTCGTCCTTTTGTAGACAATGGCAGCAGTTATAAATTATACTGAGATGTGTTCACCATCTCGGGTCCAACATGGAGTCTACACCTCTGTACTGGCTGCGGTCCTGAGGTCCCGACTCAGAGAGTTATCACTGTGTTATCTGTGGTGTTACATAGGACTGCAGGTGATATCTACTACATTATCTGTACTCACAGAGTTATCACTGTGTTATCTGTGGTGTTACATAGGACTGCAGGTGACATCTACTACATTATCTGTACTAGGAGAGTTATCACCGTGTTATCTGTGGTGTTTCATGGAACTACAGGTGACATCTACATTAAAGTGGTGTTATATAGGACTGCAGGTAACATCTACTACATTACCTGTACTCAGAGAGGTATCACTGTGTTATATGTGGTGTTACATAGGACTGCAGGTGACATCCACTACATTATCTGTACTAGGAGAGTTATCACTGTTATCTGTGGTATTACATAGGGATGCAGGTGACATCTACTACATTATCTGTACTAGGAGAGTTATCACCGTGTTATCTGTGGTGTTTCATGGAACTACAGGTGACATCTACATTAAAGTGGTGTTATATAGGACTGCAGGTAACATCTACTACATTACCTGTACTCAGAGAGGTATCACTGTGTTATATGTGATGTTACATAGGACTGCAGGTAACATCTACTACATTATCTGTGGTATTACATAGGACTGCAGGTAACATCTACTACATTATCTGTGGTGTTACATAGGACTACAGGTGACATCCACTACATTATCTGTACCCACATAGTTATCACTGTGTTAACTGAATTGTTACATAGGACTGCAGGTGACATTTACTACATTATCTGTACTCACAGAATTATCACCATGTTATCTGTGGTGTTACATAGGACGGCAGGTGGCATCTACTACATTATCTGTGGTATTACATAGGACTGCAGGTGACATCTAGTACATTATCTGTGGTGTTACATAGGGATGCAGGTGACATCCACTACATTATCTGTACTAGGAGAGTTATCACCGTGTTATCTGTGGTGTTTCATGGAACTACAGGTGACATCTACATTAAAGTGGTGTTATATAGGACTGCAGGTAACATCTACTACATTATCTGCGGTATTACATAGGACTGCAGGTAACATCTACTACATTACCTGTACTCAGAGAGGTATCACTGTGTTATATGTGGTGTTACATAGGACTGCAGGTAACATCTACTACATTATCAGTGGTGTTACATAGGACTGCAGGTGACATCTACTATATTACCTGTACTCACAGAGTTATCCCCATGTCATCTGTTGTGTTACATAGGACTGCAGGTGACATCCACTACATTATCTGTGGTATTACACAGGACTGCAGGTGACATCCACTACATTATCTGTGGTATTACATAGGACTGCAGGTGACATCCACTACATTATCTGTGGTATTACATAGGACTGCAGGTGACATCCACTACATTATCTGTGGTATTACATAGGACAGCAGGAAATATCCACTACATTATCTGTGGTGTTACACAGGACTGCAGGTGACATCCACTACATTATCTGTGGTATTACATAGGACTGCAGGTGACATCCACTACATTATCTGTGGTGTTACATAGGACTGCAGGTGACATCCACTACATTATCTGTGGTATTACACAGGACTGCAGGTGACATCCACTACATTATCTGTGGTATTACATAGGACTGCAGGTGACATCCACTACATTATCTGTGGTATTACATAGGACTGCAGGTGACATCCACTACATTATCTGTGGTATTACATAGGACAGCAGGAAATATCCACTACATTATCTGTGGTATTACACAGGACTGCAGGTGACATCCACTACATTATCTGTGGTATTACATAGGACTGCAGGTGACATCCACTACATTATCTGTGGTGTTACATAGGACTGCAGGTGACATCCACTACATGATCTGTGGTATTACATAGGACAGCAGGGGACATCCACTACATTATCTGTGGTGTTACATAGGACTGCAGGTGACATCTACTACATTATCTGTACTAGGAGAGTTATCACCAAGTTAAATGTGGTGTTTCATGGAACTACAGGTGACATCTACATTAAAGTGGTGATATATAGGACTGCAGGTAACATCTACTACATTACCTGTACTCAGAGAGGTATCACTGTGTTATATGTGGTGTTATATAGGACTACAGGTAACATCTATTCATGCTATGTCCTTAGAGAGTTACCACTGTTATCTGTGAGGAGTCTTTGGTAGAGCAGCATAATATACGTCTCGTGATCTGGATCGCTGATCTTTTTTGACGCCAACACCCCCCTAGTCACCATAATCCTCCCAAAATGCAAAAAAAGTGATCAAAGATGAAAATAAAGACTAGAAGTAAAGCCGCAAACATGAGTAAGAGAACACCCTGTGGGACTGCAGAGCCCGATCTCAGGGTCTCCGGGTCACAGGTCAGACCCCAGCGACCAGCAACTGGGGAGAACCTGTGTATTCAGGGGGAGACATGGAAAACTGCACATCACAGAGATGGTAAAGACCATTTATTATATGGTGAGGAAAAATGGCCGAGTGTGAACAGCGGCTAATCCTGAGAGAATAACGGGGCTCCAGCACCTACCTCCACCCGCAGAGCCGCACTCCACATAGAGAATAATGGAGCCTCCAGCACCGACCTCCACCCGCAGAGCCGCACTCCACATAGAGAATAATGGAGCCTCCAGCACCTACCTCCACCCGCAGAGCCACACTCCACATAGAGAATAATGGGGCCTCCAGCACCTACCTCCACCCGCAGAGCCGCACTCCACATAGAGAATAATGGAGCCTCCAGCACCTACCTCCACCCGCAGAGCCGCACTCCACATAGAGAATAATGGAGCCTCCAGCACCGACCTCCACCTGCAAAGCCGCACTCCACATAGAGAATAATGGAGCCTCCAGCACCAACCTCCACCCGCAGAGCCGCACTCCACATAGAGAATAATGGAGCCTCCAGCACCAACCTCCACCCGCAGAGCCGCACTCCACATAGAGAATAATGGAGCCTCCAGCACCGACCTACAACCGCAGAGCCGACTCCACATAGAGAATAATGGAGCCTCCAGCACCGACCTCCACCCGCAGAGCCGCACTCCACATAGAGAATAATGGAGCCTCCAGCACCGACCTCCACCCGAAGAGCCGCACTCCACATAGAGAATAATGGAGCCTCCAGCACCTACCTCCACCCGCAGAGCCGCACTCCACATAGAGAATAATGGAGCCTCCAGCACCTACCTCCACCCGCAGAGCCACACTCCACATAGAGAATAATGGAGCCTCCAGCACCTACCTCCACCCGCAGAGCCACACTCCACATAGTGAATAATGGAGCCTCCAGCACCGACCTCCACCCGCAGAGCCGCACTCCACATAGAGAATAATGGAGCCTCCAGCACCGACCTCCACCCGCAGAGCCGCACTCCACATAGAGAATAATGGAGCCTCCAGCACCGACCTCCACCCGCAAAGCCGCACTCCACATAGAGAATAATGGAGCCTCCAGCACCGACCTCCACCCGCAGAGCGAGCCGCACTCCACATAGAGAATAATGGAGCCTCCAGCACCGACCTCCACCCGCAGAGCCGCACTCCACATAGAGAATAATGGAGTCTCCAGCACCGACCTCTCACCCGCAGAGCCGCACTCCACATAGAGAATAATGGAGCCTCCAGCACCGACCTCCACCTGCAGAGCCGCACTCCACATAGAGAATAATGGAGCCTCCAGCACCTACCTTCACCCGCAGAGCCGCACTCCACATAGAGAATAACGGAGCCTCCAGCACCTACCTCCACCTGCAGAGCCGCACTCCACATAGAGAATAATGGAGCCTCCAGCACCGACCTCCACCGCAGAGCCACACTCCACATAGAGAATAATGGAGCCTCCAGCACCGACCTCCACCCGCAGAGCCACACTCCACATAGAGAATAATGGAGCCTCCAGCACCGACCTCCACCCGCAGAGCCGCACTCCACATAGAGAATAATGGAGCCTCCAGCACCTACCTCCACCCGCAGAGCCGCACTCCACATAGAGAATAATGGAGCCTCCAGCACCGACCTCCACCCGCAGAGCCGCACTCCACATAGAGAATAATGGAGCCTCCAGCACCTACCTCCACCCGCAGAGCCGCACTCCACATAGAGAATAATGGAGCCTCCAGCACCGACCTCCACCCGCAGAGCCGCACTCCACATAGAGAATAATGGAGCCTCCAGCACCTACCTCCACCGCAGAGCCGCACTCCACAGAGGAATAATGGGCCTCCAGCACCGACCTCCACCCGCAGAGCCGCACTCCACATATATGGCTGTTCTGTGCCCAGTAATGGGGAATCTCCAGCACCTACCTCCACCTGCAGAGCCGCACACCACATATATGGCTGTTCTGTGCCCAGTAATGGGGAATCTCCAGCACCTACCTCCACCTGCAGAGCCGCACACCACATATATGGCTGTTCTGTGCCCAGTAATGGGGAATCTCCAGCACCTACCTCCACCTGCAGAGCCGCACCCACATATATGGCTGTTCTGTGCCCAGTAATGGGGAATCTCCAGCACCTACCTCCACCGCAGAGCCGCACTCCACATATATGGCTGTTCTGTGCCAGTAATGGGGAATCTCAGCACCTACTCCACCGCAGAGCCGGCACTCCACAGTTATGGCTGCTCTGTGTCAACAGGACCTGTGATGAGGTCACAGGAGGGAGGAGTCAGGGGTCACATGATCAGGGGCTCAGTGTATGCAGGACTCCTGCTGTGCGGTTGTCATGGTGCGGATGAGGGGAAGTTATGTGTGGGGTACGGAGGGGTTTACAGGGTGGATGTAGCAGAGAGCCGTGTGTGTACGAGGTGTACGGAGCGGAGCCGTGTGTGTACGAGGTGTACGGAGCGGAGCCGATGTGTGTACGAGGTGTACGGAGCGGAGCCGTGTGTGTACGAGGTGTACGGAGCGGAGCCGTGTGTGTACAAGGTGTACGGAGTAGAGCCGCGTGTGTATGAGGTGTATGGAGCGGAGCCGTGTGTGTACGAGGTGTACGGAGCGGAGCCATGTGTGTACGAGGTGTACGGAGCGGAGCCGTGTGTGTACGAGGTGTACGGAGTGGAGCCGCGTGTGTATGGGGTGTACGGAGCAGAGCCATGTGAGTACGAGGTGTACGGAGCCGCGTGTGTACGAGGTGTACGGAGCGGAGCCGTGTGTGTACGAGGTGTACGGAGTAGAGACGTGTGTGTACGAGGTGTACGGAGCGGAGCAGCGTGTGTACAAGGTGTACGGAGCGGAGCCGTGTGTGTACGAGGTGTACGGAGCGGAGCAGTGTGTGTACGAGGTGTACGGAGCGGAGCAGTGTGTGTACGAGGTGTACGGAGCGGAGCAGTGTGTGTACGAGGTGTACGGAGCGGAGCCGTGTGTACAAGGTGTAAGGAGCCGTGTGTGTACGAGGTGTACGGAGCGGAGCCGTGTGTGTACGAGGTGTACGTAGCGGAGCCGTGTGTGTACGAGGTGTACGGAGCGGAGCCGTGTGTGTACAAGGTGTACGGAGTAGAGCCGCGTGTGTATGAGGTGTATGGAGCGAAGTCGTGTGTGTACGAGGTGTACGGAGCGGAGCCATGTGTGTACGAGGTGTACGGAGCGGAACGTGTGTGTACAAGGTGTACGGAGTAGAACCGCGTGTGTATGAGGTGTATGGAGCGAAGTTGTGTGTGTACGAGGTGTATGGAGCGGAGCTGTGTGTGTAGAATCATCTACTATATAATTGTCTTATCCCGTCTGTCTGTCTGTCCAGGAAATCCCGCGTCGCCCATTGGTCCGGCAGCGGCCAATCAGCGCCGCGGGATTTCACAAAAAAATGGCGGCCGTTAGCGGCTCATCTGCGGGACGGAGGTCAGCGGCGAGGCAGCGGGGAGATGACCGGCACGAGGCGCTCATCTCCCGGCCGCTAGCAGCAGAAGGACCTCGACCGACGTCGCCGCTGACCTCCATGCGGAAGGGAGGATCGGGATACTTCTGCTGTGAGCGCCCGCTCATGTCCCGGGTTCTCGCAGCGGAAGTACCCGCACAGGCAGCGGCGCTGACATCCATGCGGCTAGGATGTCAAGAGAGGACCGGGAGCGGCGCTGCGGGTCGGGATACTCGGAAGTAGCCGCATAGGCAGCGGCTCTCTCCGGTCCTCACAATACAATTCGATGATTGGTCGCGGTCTTTCACCGCGACCAATCAACGATCTTGCCACTAAACTTAAACAGCGCTGTGTTGATTGGTCGCGGACGGTGCCCGCGACCAATCACCGATTTGGGCGCCACATTTAAATAGCGTCCGCGACAAATCAGCACAGCGGTGATTGAATGTGTCTGCAAGATCTTTGATTGGTCGCGGGCGCTATTTAAATATGGCACCCAAATCGGTGATTGGTCGCGGGCACCGTCCGCGACCAATCAACACAGCGCTGTTTAACTTTGGCAGCAAGATCAGTGATTGGTCGCGCCCGAAGACCGCGACCAATCACCGATTTGGGCGCCACATTTAAATAGCGCCCGCGATCAATCAACGATCTTGCAGACACATTCAATCACCGCTGTGCTGATTTGTCGCGGACGCTATTTAAATATGGCGCCCAAATCAGTGCACAAGCCATTTAAACACTGCTTCACTGCTTAGGCGCGCACGGTCAGCCGCATACATATTCTAGAATACCCGATGCATTAGAATCGGGCCACCATCTAGTAGAATCATAGAATGGTAGAGTTGGAAGGGACCTCCTGGGCCTTCTGGTCCAACCCCCTGCTCAAAGCAGGATTCTCTAAATCATCCCAGACAGATGTCTGTCCAGCCTCTGTTTGAAGACTTCCATTGAAGGAGAATTCACCACCTCTCGTGGCAGCCTGTCCACTCCTTGATCACCCTAACTGTCAAAAAGTTTTTTCTAATATCTAATCTGTGTCTCCTCCCATTCAGTTTCATCCCATTGCTTCTAGTCTTTCCTTGTGCAAATGAGAATAAAGATGATCCTTCTACAATGTGACAGCCCTTGAGATATTTGTAGACCGCTATTAAGTCTCCTCTCAGTCTTCTTTTTTGCAAGCTAAACATTCCCAAATCCTGCAACCGTTCCTCATAGGACATGGTTTGCAGACCGGTCACCATTCTGGTGGCTCTTCTCTGAACTTGCTCCAGTTTGTTGATGTCTTTTTTAAAATGTGGTGCCCAAAACTGGACACAGTATTCCAGATGAGGTCTGACCAAAGAGAGAGTAGAGGGCAATAATGACCTCACGTGAT
This sequence comes from Oophaga sylvatica, assembly GCA_033576555.1. Lineage (NCBI taxonomy): Eukaryota > Metazoa > Chordata > Amphibia > Anura > Dendrobatidae > Oophaga > Oophaga sylvatica. Next base: position 24,688,860 of record JARQOD010000003.1, on the reverse strand, counting down.
CTAGACTGTATGCTTCCGTTGATACATCCTAGAATTGCATTTGCCTTTTTTGCTGCTGCATCACACTGTTGACTCATGTTCAGTCTGTGATCAATTACTATACCCAAGTCTTTTTCACATGTGCTGTTACTTAGCCCTATTCCTCCCATTCTGTATATGCTTTTTTCATTTTTATTGCCCAGATGAAGTACTTTGCATTTTTCCCTGTTAAAATCCATTCTGTTAGTTGCTGCCCACTGCTCCAGTTTATTTATATCTTTTTGAATCCTCTATCTCTCTTCTCTAGTATTAGCTACCCCTCCTAGCTTTGTGTCATCAGCAAATTTGATCAGTTTACCCTCAATTCCTTCATCTAAATCATTGATAAAGATGTTGAACAATACAGGGCCCAAAACAGAGCCTTGTGGTACCCCACTTGAGACATTCTTCCAACTGGATGTGCAGCCATTTACGACCACTCTTTGGGTCCGATCACTAAGCCAGTTATGAATCCACCTAACAGTTGCCTTGTCCATTCCATACTTAGTCATTTTTTCAATAAGGATTGTGTGAGATACTTTGTCAAATGCTTTGCTGAAGTCAAGATATACTATATCTACAGCATTTCCCTGATCGACCCAGTCAGTGATTCTGTCATAGAAGGAAATTAAGTTAGTCTGACATGACTTATTAGTTACAAACCCATGCTGACTCTGTTTAATCACTTCATTCTTATCCAGGTACTTGCATACTCAGATATTCAGAAATTTAAGCTCCATGGGACTGTAGCCAACCTCCCTGGACGTGACCGCAGGAGGAAAATTGATGACAAATCAAAGAGACGGATAATACGAATGGTAACAAAAGAGCCCAGAAAAACTTCTAAACAGATTAAAGGTGAACTTCAAGCTCAAGGAACAGTGTCAGATAGCACCATCCGTTGTTGTATGAGCCAAAGTAGACTTCATGGGAGAAGACCAAGGAGGACACCATTGTTGCAAAAAAATCGTAAAAAAGCCAGACTGAAATTTGCCAAACTATAATAATCTTTATTTATAATAATCATGAGTTTTAATTAAAACAAATGCTGTGGAAGCATGGTTAAAAAGCAATGTCTGACTTTCCTTTTTATAATTTTTTTTTTTAACATCTTTTTATCAAGTTTCTGGAAATGTAAAAATAGTAACGACATGGTATGTACATTAAGAAAAAAAAATTATATCAGTATCCTTCAATAAGACATAGCAAATTACATGGTAGCAGTCGTTGAGTTATAAATGATACATCCTAGTTCCAAGGCAATTCGCTAATATTTTTCCTATTTTTCGAGTTGAATATTTAACCAATGTTTACATACCTATATAACAAAATTGGAAACAATTATATAGATAGATGTATACAAAAAGAAATAGGTAGGTATAGAGGGGGAAGGGGAAAGGAATGAGGGGGATCCCCTAATTTAGGGGTGGATAATGGTGTTGGTGGTTGATGCCTTATAGTTCTATGAGCCCCAGCAGAGAAAGTAATAGTATCTGGCCGCAGCTTACTGAGTTTTTTTTTTTTATATAGTGAAGGCCTGACCATCACTGGTTCCTTATTTCAGATTATTGGTTTGTTGCCTTTAGATATTCAGCAGACTACATGAAACCCACAACGCCCAAATTACCCTGAATTTGTCTCTTGAGAAATGAGTGAAAGCTCAAATTTCTTCAATGTAGTAGAGCTGGTCTACTTTTTGGATTCACTCAGTAACACTTGGGCAATTCTGAGAACGTGGTATTACTAATTTTGGCCGCTGCTAGTAAAAAAACAAACAAACAGTGCGGTATGTTTGATCTCAGAGATGTCACTAGACCAGTTTAAAAAGATGAGACGTAGTTGGGGGGATTTTGGTAGTTTGCACAGCCTAGTTATAATTTTCAGGACACCATCCCAAAACGGTTTTATTTTGTCACATGACCACCAAATATGTAAAAATGCCCCGTTATCTCTGTTGTATCTCCAGCAGGTTGGAGAAACATTGGGATACCATGTGTGTAACAATACTGGAGTATTGTGCCATCTTACAATGATCTTGTATGAGTTTTCTTGGACTCTTACACATCTAGTTGGGCTGAATGTGTTTTTGTATATGTGCTCAACTTCCCAGTCCCGTAATTTAATATTAAGTTCTTTGTCCCATGCCGATATGTAGGCCCACTTGCTAGGCACTGAGTCTGTAAGAAGACTCTGGTATAATTTAGCTAGGATTCCTTTGGGCTGTTTATGTTGGGTTATTCTCTGATTGGGAGTCCGGTTTGTAAATACGATGCAACGGCTTTTTTGAGCCCATTGTAATGGAGAAAATTAATATGTTGTTTTGGAAATTTATTTTGCAAGTCTGGGAGGAGTGGTAGTGTGCCTTCCGTGAGGACATTATTTATGTTTTCTTTAAACGAGTGTAACAAGTCCTTGGATTTAATTTTAGTTTGGTCTAAATGTAGCTCCAGCAAATCCATCACTCTCACCAGGGGTGACGGAAGTGGCATTAAGAAGGTGGCATTCCTCATCCAAGTATATATCATATTCCTAGAGACAGCATTAGGGATTTCTAATTTGCGGATAAATTCTTTGGGTGCATGGAGTATGGTGGAGATCGGAACAGGTATAGAGTCATCCGCTATTTTTGTCCAAAGCTTGTGTTCGCGGATTCTTGCCCATTCAACCATTAAAGATAGTGTCGCTGCTGTATGATATTTTTGTGGATCAGGAGCTCCCATGCCCCCTTTTATTCTAGGCAGTGGGAGTATTTTATAATTTAGCCTGGACCTCGAGCCTCCCCAAATGTACTTCCCAAAAATAGATCTTGCTCTCTTATTATTGTGTCAGGTATTGTCGGTAGCATTCTCGATATGTAACTGAACCTTGGTAGAATGTAGCTTTTAAATAGATTTTTGCGTCCCATCCAGGAGACAAAAGGTGCCTTCCACGATTTAATCTGTTCTAACATAGCGTTAAGTAGCAGGGCATAATTAAGTGTAAATAGTGAGTGCCAGTGTCGAGCTTAATTTGATTCCTAAGTATTTAATGTAGTTCGAGGTCCATTTAATTGGTAGTTGTGATTTAATATCTTGGAGTGTCGAGCTCTGTACATTCATACTCATAGCCTCCGATTTATGAAGATTTATTTTGAAGTTTGACATGTCTCCAAATTTTCTAAATAACTCCAAAACTGCTGGGATTTCCCTTTTAGGGTAGGTCAATAATAAATGTAGGTCGTCCCCGAATGCAGCTACAATGTGGGATGTTCCATCCAATCACACCCCTTCTATTTCAGGATGTTGCCTAATGCTTTGGATCAGAGTTTCAATGGTTAGTATAAACAAAGTAGGTGAAAACGGGCATCCTTGGCGAGTGCTGTTCCTAATGTCAAAGGGTTTGGACAGATCACCATTTACTCTTATCTTTGCCGTCGGCATGTGTACATTTGAAATATAGCGTTGATTAACAGTAAAGGAAAGCCAAATCTCCCGAGGGTTTCTTGCATAAAAGTCCAGTCAACCCTATTGAACACTTTCTCCGCATCCGTCCCCATCAATACTAATGGCTCATGATTGATATTTGCGTGTTGCGTCAGGTAAAGGACCATTAAAGAATTATCTCTACTCTCCCTGCCTCCCACAAAGCCCACTTGTTCCGGTGAGATCAAAGTGTCCAACACAAGACCTATTCTTCTAGCAATCAATTTTGCAAATAATTTAAGATTGTTATTTAATAAAGAAATTGGTCTATAATTGCTACATATCTCTGGGTCTTTGCCCTCCTTATGAATTAGTGAGATGTGCGCCTCTAAGGTCTGTTTCAGAAAACCCGATCCCGCCAATACTTCATTGCATAATCTTAGAGGGTATGGGCTCAGAGTCTCCTGAAATGCTTTATAGTAAGAGGCAGGGAGTCCATCTGTGCCTGGGCTTCCCTCAATGTTTTAGAAAACCAGATATCTTGTTTGGTGTTGGAAGCATATAAGTTACCTATTGTTACTAGTTTGTGGGCAATTTTCCCTTTGATGAAGATATATCTGCCGTCGCTATCTCTGAATACTTCCAAACATTGAAATGGTGTGTGTTTGGAAATCGCAATTGCGACTCCTCTTGATTTCCTGGAGGATGAGTATGAATGAAACCAAGCATTGTAATAATTTTTCCGAAATTTGGGGTTTTCTCTTGTATGAAATGTGTTTCTTGCAGTAACGCAATGTCTACCCCCAATTTTTTATTTTTTTTTCCCAACAAGTTTTATTGATTTAAAGAGTATTACAATAAAAGAAAATCATACAAGTCTTGAAGTAACAAGCTTATTTGACAGACGTAAAACTCACAATATGGATTTAAAGAGCATTACCAAAAAGTAAGTCATACAGGTTTGAAGGTATGAAGCTTATTTGACGCTTATTTGACAGGTATAATACTCATAAATGTACTCCCTCCTCCCTTAACCCTCCCATCCCCCGCAACGTATAAACCCCTAAAGCGACCCTGCATTTGATTAACAATCAACAAGTTCAAGGAATAGGATTATGTCCGCTAATTTTCTGAAGAAGATACTGGGTGTTTTCAAAATGTGTCCTTAGTTTGTCCCTGGTGTCTTGAGACAGAGATGGGATGAACAATGACCATGTACTTAAAAATTTCCCAGTCAATTTCTCTTTATTTGTCAGGGTATCTAGCCAGTCCATTCGAAAAATATACATTATTTTGGAGTATATGAGAGATTTGGGTGGTGGTAATGGATTTAGCCAGTGCTGCAAGATACTTTTCCTGGTAGCTGAGGCCCATATTATCAACATGGCCTTAACATGTTTGGGGAATTTGTGTTTGTTGAGAGCTGTCTAGAATATTAAATATTGCCCATTGCGGCATCAGAGGAAACAATATCCCACCAAGATTCTGTAGTTCGGCATGGATAGACTGCCATAATTTTTGCACTTTGGGGCATCCCCACATGTGATGTAATATGTCTGTGTTTCCTGTCCCACATTTGGAACATGTGAATGTGCCCCCTGGAGACATCCTAGACTTAACCAGGGGAGGAGTCCCGAGGAGATAATTTGCATATTCCCAGTGCCTTCTGGGATAAGTGAAGAGTCTCCGCGAGCTCAAGGAACACTGGATTTTGGCTGTTGCAGCTGAAAGGAGGACATCAGTAAACCAGGGGAGGAGTCCCGAGGAGATAATTTGCATATTCCCAGTGCCTTCTGGGATAAGTGAAGAGTCTCCGCGAGCTCAAGGAACACTGGATTTTGGCTGTTGCAGCTGAAGGGAGGACATTAGTAAACCGCGCGCCGCTAGTTTTGGCTTATACTTCACCGCTTGATTATCTCTTGAACAATAAGAACATGGAAGAGGCTAGGAGCCATGTGGTGAGCTGCATTTCTTGCTACATGTTCATAGACTTACCAGTGGAAAAGCCAAATTTCACATGCCACAAATGCAAGCTTGTGTCCCTGTTGGAGGAAAAGTTGCAAAATCTGGAAGAGAGGTTATCTACATTGAAGACCATTAAGGAAGGTGAAGAGTTCTTAGACAGAGCAGAATTATCTCTTCATGGTACAGAAAGAGAAGAAATTCGAAGTGCAACTGAAGAAACAGAGGAATGGAAGCATGTGACCCAGAGAAGCAGGAGGATCAGGAGGCAGTCAGCACCAATTCTGCTCAGAAACCAGTACCAGGCTCTTACACAGGAGAACGATGAAGAAATACATCAGGATAAGACTTTGCCCACAAAGAGTAACCTTGTACGCCCTCAGAGTCCTCCTGAATGGAGAAAGAAAAATGTTGTGAAGAAGAAACGGAGAGTTGTTGTCATGGGGGATTCCCTGTTGAGAGGAACAGAGGCTGCTATCTGCAGACCAGATATAACCTCAAGAGAAATGTGCTGTCTTCCAGGTGCAAAAATTAAAGATGTGTCTGACAGGATATCAGGACTCTTCAGACCTAAAGATGACTACCCATTCCTGCTAATACATGTGGGGACAAATGACACCACAAGAAGTGACCTGGAAACCATCTGCAGTGACTTTGAAAACTTAGGTAAGAAAGTGAAAGAACTGGAGCGCAGGTGGTCTTCTCCTCCATCCTTCCAGTGGATGGCCATGGAACAAGGAGGTGGAATAAGATTCTGCAGGTGAACAACTGGCTACGTCGATGGTGCCGTCAGCAACGATTTGGATTTCTGGATCACGGAGTGAATTACCTGTACGATGGACTACTTGCTAGAGATGGGGTGCACCTTACGAAGACTGGAAAACATGTATTTGGAAGTCGCCTTGCTACACTCATCAGGAGAGCTTTAAACTAGAACAATGTGGGAAGGGAAGCAAAACGCCAGCAAAAGCCATACACCTGACAAATGCTATTGAGAACTCTGCTATTAGAAGTGAAGGGGAAGAACAAAGACAAAAAAATCTACATAATAAAAATATTGAAGAAAGAGAAACCAATCACAAACTAAAGTGTTTCTATACGAATGCACAAAGCATGGGCAACAAACAAGGAGAACTGGAGCTACTAACCCAGGAGAAGAAGTATGATGTCATTGGAATCACTGAAACTTGGTGGGACGATACACATGATTGGAATACAAGGCTAGAAGGTTACAACTTATTTGCAAGAAACAGACTTGATAAACGAGGAGGAGGTGTTGCATTGTATGTTAGAAAAGCGTATATCTGCACAGAGATTGAAGCTTCAGAGACTGGGAGTTCTGTGGAAACTGTTTGGGTAAGAATACAAGGACAGAACAATGGAAAGGACACCATTGTAGGCATTTACTACAGGCCGCCTGTGCAAGCTGAAGATATGGATGAACTCTTTATGCATCAAATGGCCAAGTTCTCCAAAAAATATGACATAGTGGTCATGGGAGATTTCAACTATCCAGACATTTGTTGGGAATCTCTCTCAGGCAAAACTAACAGGTCCAGGAAATTCTTATCCTCTCTTGCTGACAACTTTATCTTCCAAAAGGTAATGGAGAAAACAAGGGGATCTGCTACCTTGGATCTAATCCTCATAAACAGGAGGAAATGGTGGAGGAGGTAAGAGTGGCTGGGACCCTAGGAGGTAGTGACCATGCTATTTTAGAATTTTGGATAACAAGAGGAGGAAGACCTGTGAAGACTCAGACGTCAAGGTTAGATTTCAGAAAGGCAGATTTTAAGGAACTCAGAAAGAGAATTGGAGGGATCCAATGGCTGGATATCCTTAAGGACAAAAATGTCCAGGAAGGATGGAAAATCTTGAAAAATGAGATTCTCAAAGCACGAATCGTTAACAATTCCGAAAAGAGGGAAGAATGGGAAGCATTTAAGGAAACCAGGATGGATGAACATAGAACTTAAACACATGCTAAAAAGGAAGAAAGAAATGTTTATCAAATGGAAAGAGGGAGGCATATCTAAAGAAGAATATAATGCCGTCTGCAGAACCTGCAGGGCACAAATCAGATTATCTAAAGCTGACAATGAATTAAGGCTTGCAAGTGACGTCAAAAGCAACAAAAAAGGATTTTGGGGATACGTCAAAAGTAAAAGAAAAGTCAAAGATGCTATAGGATTTTTACAGGATGAAAATGATGAAATGGTAAGTCAGGATGTTGAGAAGGCTGAACTTTTAAATTCCTATTTTGCATCTGTTTTCTCTCAGAAAGGAAATGTAACATCAACTGATCTTCACTGTCCTATTAAAGGAGTAGAAGAATCCAGGATATCTATAAACAGAAAGACAGTGAGGAAACACTTAGCTAACCTAAATGAATTCAAGTCTCCAGGTCCAGATGAATTACACCCCAGGGTACTGAAGGAGATAGCAGAAGAAATTCTTGAACCACTGTCCATAATCTTTGAAAATTCTTGGAGAACAGGAGAAGTCCCAGAAGACTGGAGAAGAGCAAATGTTGTTCCTATCTTCAAAAAGGGGAAGAAGGTGGACCCAGGGAACTACAGGCCGGTGAGTCTGACTTCTATACCAGGAAAGATCTTTGAACAAATTATTAAAGAACATGTATGCAAGTACCTGGATAAGAATGAAGTGATTAAACAGAGTCAGCATGGGTTTGTAACTAATAAGTCATGTCAGACTAACTTAATTTCCTTCTATGACAGAATCACTGACTGGGTGGATCAGGGAAATGCTGTAGATATAGTATATCTTGACTTCAGCAAAGCATTTGACAAAGTATCTCACACAATCCTTATTGAAAAAATGACTAAGTATGGAATGGACAAGGCAACTGTTAGGTGGATTCATAACTGGCTTAGTGATCGGACCCAAAGAGTGGTTGTAAATGGCTGCACATCCAGTTGGAAGAATGTCTCAAGTGGGGTACCACAAGGCTCTGTTTTGGGCCCTGTATTGTTCAACATCTTTATCAATGATTTAGATGAAGGAATTGAGGGTAAACTGATCAAATTTGCTGATGACACAAAGCTAGGAGGGGTAGCTAATACTAGAGAAGAGAGAGAGAGGATTCAAAAAGATATACATAAACTGGAGCAGTGGGCAGCAACTAACAGAATGCATTTTAACAGGGAAAAATGCAAAGTACTACATCTGGGCAATAAAAATGAAAAAAGCATATACAAAATGGGAGGAATAGGGCTAAGTAACAGCACATGTGAAAAAGACTTGGGTATACTAATTGATCACAGACTTAACATGAGTCAACAGTGTGATGCAGCAGCAAAAAAGGCAAATGCAATTCTAGGATGTATCAACAGAAGCATACAGTCTAGATCACGTGAGGTCATTATTGCCCTCTACTCCTCTTTGGTCAGACCTCATCTGGAATACTGTGTCCAGTTTTGGGCACCACATTTTAAAAAAGACATCAACAAACTGGAGCAAGTTCAGAGAAGAGCCACCAGAATGGTGACCGGTCTGCAAACCATGTCCTATGAGGAACGGTTGCAGGATTTGGGAATGTTTAGCTTGCAAAAAAGAAGACTGAGAGGAGACTTAATAGCTGTCTACAAATATCTCAAGGGCTGTCACATTGTAGAAGGATCATCTTTATTCTCATTTGCGCAAGGAAAGACTAGAAGCAATGGGATGAAACTGAATGGGAGGAGACACAGATTAGATATTAGAAAAAACTTTTTGACAGTTAGGGTGATCAATGAGTGGAACAGGCTGCCACAAGAGGTGGTGAGTTCTCCTTCAATGGAAGTCTTCAAACAGAGGCTGGATAGACATCTGTCTGGGATGATTTAGAGAATCCTGCTTTGAGCAGGGGGTTGGACCAGATGACCCAGGAGGTCCCTTCCAACTCTACCATTCTATGATTCTATGATTCTATAATGTGTGGGGCAATATAAGCTCTATGAAGGAGTAATAAAGACATGTCTGTATAACTACTGGAGGGGATCACCTTCCGTTGCATCAAAGTGGTATCTAAGATTTCCCCGACTGTGATGTTCTGTATATCATTAAGCCATCGTGCTGGACCTGTCTTTTTGCCCTCCCATGACCATTGCTTACGCAACAGTGTGTAAATGGTGCTTGTCGAGACTATCTGTACCCTAGCGGTCCTAAGGAAGCCATCCAAAGCGTTCCTCCCTCTTTCTCCACCCCCAGTAGCTATGCCTTTCAAAGTTAAGCTCCTTGCTTGAAGAAAAAGGAAGGGCTTGTTTACAAATGTTGGGAAACGTTGTGCTGCTATGCCAAATGCAAGCATGGAGAATCTATCATCTAATAGGTCAGCTGCCTAGATACAACCCTGCCCAGCTAGCTCAATGTAAGATAAGCGTGTTTACCTCCCATAAAGCCCGGGTTACCCAGAAAGGGCACAAAAGGAGAGACATCGCTTCTCAAATGACATAGTCTCCTGCATTTCCTCCACGTCTGTATAGTTTGCCATAAGGTGGGGTGGTTTCTTATGTCTGCAATAAGGTCATCGTTGGCCATATGTAGTAATGCTGGTAAGGAGACATGGGGACTTAATTGTTGGTCTAAAAGTACGTTTGCGAAATGTGAGCTACCTCTTAACCAATCAATGGTATATCTGAGATTTGCTGCTAGATTGTACTTTGCAATGTCTGGGAAATTGATGCCACTCTCCTCCTTTGGGGCTTGTAGTTTGATTAGACGTATACGTGTACGCTTTTTGTCTCCCCAAATAAAATTCCTAAAAGCAGTGTTTAGAGTTTTAACATCAGCACGTGTCAACAAAATAGGTAGTGTTTGGAAAATATACAATAGTTTTGGAAATATTATCATCTTAATTAAATGACATCTTCCGGAAAAAGACAAAGTAAAGTGTTTCCAGGAGTTTAGAAGGTTAAATATGGACGTAATTAGGGGTCTAATATTAATGTGGTATAAGGACGCCAAATCTGCCGGAGGTGGACACCCAAATATTTGATAGATGATGTGCTCCATTGGAAAGGAAGTGTCGAGTTATTTAATTTCCCTTGCTCAAACAGAGCCAGGGTCTCTGATTTATTATAATTTATTTTAAAGCCTGAGCATTTGCCAAAATGATTTAGGGCCTTCCCAAACCTTTGTTCACCCAACCCCTTTTTTTCCCCAATTGGCTCTAAACAAGAATGAAAATTCCCCCTTTTTTTTATTTTTTCCCTTTTTTTACCGGGGTTTTTCCTTTTTTTTTGGGAAAATTAAGCCTTCCTTATTTTGCCTATTTTTTTTTTAAAAATTCTTTAAAAAACTTTTTTTTATTTTGGGGCCAAGCCCTCCCCCAAATAAATTGGCCTTACCGGGTTTTTTAAACGTGGTTTTCCCTTCCCCAGGGGGAAGGGATTTTTTTTGGAAATTAACAGAAAAAACAGTTAAAAGGCATAATTATTTCCTGAGCCCCTTTTATCTTTTTTTGGTTTTAAATTTTAAAGGGGGTTTGGAACTAAAAACCCGAGGGGATTTTTGAAGTTCGGGCTTTTTAGTTTTTTTTCCCTTTTTGGGGGGTTTTTCCCACTTTTTTAAAAAAAGGATGGGGTTTTTAAAAGGAGTTTTTAAAGGCATTTACATGAAAAACCCTGTTTTTTGGGGGAAAAAGAAATGGAAATTGGCCCCAAAGGTTTTTCTTGGACGAGTGTGGGGGCCCCCCTTTTCTTTTTCCCTTTCTTTTGGGGTTTGGATTAAAAAGGGGGGGGGGGGAAAGGGTGGGGGGTTCGTTTTAAAGGGGTTTACGGGTTGAAGGGAAACTTCTTGGGCTTCCTTCCTGGGTTACAAGTTCCTTTTAAAAAACCCAAAAAAAATGGAAAATTGCTACCTTTTGGAAGCCCAAATATCTACAGTTTGGTCCTTTTTCTGGGAAAAAAAAGCCCCACGGGTAAACCCAAAATCAAGCAAAATGACCCTTGGGGCGGCCACGGGACCCCCAACTGTTGGGGGGGGGAAAGGGTCCCCAAAATTTCCTCCCTTGAAGGAAAAACCCCCTTTCACCGGGGCCCCTTGGCCCCCCCCCAATCCAGGTTTTTTGGCGTTTTAATTTTCCAAAATCTAATGGGGGAGAAGGACGCTTTTAAAATCCAGAGGTTTTACCCCCTGCAGGCCTCCCTTAAAATTTTCCCGGTGGGTAGGCGGGTTTTCCCTTCATTCTCCCAACAAGTTCTGGGGCCTTTTTTACGTGAACCAAAGGGGATAATTTAAAATTTTTTGGGAAAAAAAAAGAGGGCCCCAAGGCGTTACCCCACCCCACAGGGACCCTCCCTCCACATTTTTCTTTTAAACCCCCAAAGGATCGGGGCTTATTATTCCTCCCCCCCCCCCCCCCCCCCCGGGACTGGGCCTTGTGTTTTTTTTTGATTAAAAGGGGGGCCCAAACCCAAGCCGGACAAGGAATTTTTGGGGGGTTTTTCAAATTTTTTACTGTTGGGGCTTCCCCCAAAAAAATTTAACCAAATTTTTGGGGCCCGTGGTTTTTCATTTTCAGAGGGAATTTTGGATCCCCAAAATTTTTTTTAAAAAACCCAGGAGTTTATTAAAGAAAAAAGTGGAAATTTTAAAGGACAACCCCCTTTTTTTAAATTTTAAAAAAAAAAAATTTGATTTCCCCAAAAAAAAAAACTTAAGGGGGGGGAAAGGCCCCCAAACCCCCAAACAACGGGGGTAAAACCAAGGGGTTTAAACTGCAGTACACAAAATTTTTGGGGGGAAAAACCCCCGGGTGTTTGGGTTTTGGGGTCAAATGAGCAAGAACTTGGGGGAAAAGAAAATTCCCCTTAACAAAGGGTTTTTCCCTGGTAATAGAAATAAAAATTTTAAATTTTTACTTATTATTTTCGGGGTCTTTAAAATTTTGGCCTTTAAAAAAATTTTGGGGGATTGTTTAAAAGGGGAAAAAAAAAACCCTTCATAATTTTGAAGGGAACCCAAAGGAAAGTTAAATTTCAAAAAACTTCAAACAGTTTCGGTTTTTTGTTTTTTTTTTTTTAAAATTTTTTTAAAGCCCAAAAAACCTTTTTAAAAATTAGATAAATGTTGGTTTCCCCTGTAAAATTATGGGTAAATTTCGACCCCAAACGGGGAAAATTTAACCTGTTTCCAATTTTTTAAAAAAATAAGGAAGGGGGGAACTGAACGGCCCTTTTAACTCAAGATGTAGAAAAAAAATTCAAAAAAAAATTTTTTGGGTACCCCAAAAGGGGGAACCCTTGGTTGTAAACCGGGGGGGCCTTGGAAAAAATGCGGAGCGGGGGGCTTCCCTTTTTGGGGGCCCCCCCTGGGTTTTACGGGACCCCTGTTTATCAAAATTTTGAAAGGGTTTTTAAAAACCGGGTTTTTAAAAATTTCCCCCAAAATTTTCCTGCCCGGGGGCTGATTAAGGGAAAAAAGGCCCCCAAAAACCTAGGGTGTCCAGTTTTTGGGTCTTTGGAAATCGGGTGGATTTTTCTTTATTCGGGGCAATTTAAAAAAGAAAGGATTAAAATTTCTGTTTTTTTTTGGGCTTGCTTTTTTCCCCTTTTTTGCGGGGGAACCTTTTGGGGTTTGGTTAAGCCGGGTCCCCAAAAATGGGGCGGTTTCCCAAATTTTTTCGTCCCCGGGGGTTATTTGGGTTTCCCAATTTTTTTTTTTGGCTTTTTTTTGTTTTTGCCTTTTCACCCCTGGGGAACGTTTAAATGGGTGGGAAAAATTTTGGGGATTACCTTTTTTGGTAAAAGGGTTTTTGGGGAATTTTAATTGGGTTTTTTGGGTTGCGGGGAAGTAGTCCCCCCTCTTCCTTTTTGGCGGGTTTCCCCAGGGGAATCTGCTCCCATTTTAGGGTCTTTTGGTTTTTGTCCTTGTCTAAGGGGAAAAAAAAAATTTATTTTTGGGGTGCCAAATTTTTTGGGGGCCAAAAACCTGGGGGCAGTTAAAAACCTTTCCTTTTTCCCAAAAAAAATTTTTAAAATAAAAAACTAGTCTGGCGGGGGCCAAAAGGGTTTAGGATTTTGAAAAGGGTAACCCCACGGGTTCTTTTGAGGGTTGGTTTTAAATTTTGAACCCATAGAAAAAACCCAGGGGGTTGGGGGGGCCCCTTGGGGCGGGGGTTTTGCTTTGCCCCTAAACCCCTTAACATATCAAAAATTTTACATTTAAAAGAAACAAAAGAATTTTTTTTAAAACCCTCTATGGGCCTTTTTTGGGGAAAAATTAAATTTCAATATCTCCTAATGATTAAAAGGTAAAAATAAATTTTAAAGAAATACAGGGGGGTTAAAAAAAAACCCCCTTTTTTTTCCCCCTTTTTTGATTTTCTTTTTTTGGGTCTTTGAGGTCCCCCTTTGGTTCTGGTTCAGGAAATTTGGTCTTAGGAAGTTTCTTTTCCTTTTGCGGGAAGGGTAAATCCTGGAATGAAAGGGTTCCTTTTCCGGGATTGGTCTATAAGTTTTAAAAAAATTTTTTAAAAAAAGGGGCCCGCAAACCTGGGAACCCTTTTTCCACCTGATTAAATTAGGAAGTCCAAAATTGGGGCTTTGGGCAAAAAGGTGTTTTTCCTTTCTTTAAACGGGGAATTTGGTTTTTGTTTCGTATTTTCTGGGGCCCAAAGGGACAAATTTTGGGGGAAAAAAGGACGGGGAGTTTTTTCCAAATTGCCCCAGGGTTTCTCCAGGCCGGTTTTTTGGAGAATCCCCCTTTAGGAAAAAAGTCTGGGGTTATTTTTTGGGGGGTTCTTTTGGTTAAAATTTACTTTTGCCGGGGGTTTCCCCTCCGGGGGATCAGAGGAAAAACCTTCTTTTCCGGGTTTAAAGTTTGGGGTGAAAAGAGTTTTCAAAAACCTTTAAAATTTTGCCCCGTAACCTTTTGGAACCCCCCAATTTTCTAGGATTCCTCTTTTTTCGGGGTTTTTCCCCATTTTTCCTTGTTGTGGCAAAAAAAGAATTTAATTTGGTCTTAGGGAAAATTCACATTTTAAAGTTGTGAAAGATTTTTTGTTTAGCTTCCCCCTTTCCCCTTCCAGTTTTCCTTATTAAAAAATTAAAATTATTCTTTTTGAATTTTTTAAATCCCTGAAATGTCTTTTGTTAAAGGGCTGGGGCGGCTGGGAAAAAGGAATGTTTTTTTAATAAAACCCTTCTGGAATGGGCTTTTCCCCCAAAATCTTTTTAAAAAATTTTGCGGGTCCCCTTTTTTCCAAAATTTGGGTTAAAAAGGAAGGTTTTCCTTTGAATGAAACCTTTTTTTCCCTTGTTTTGGAGGTTTTCCCCTTTTTTTTTTTTAAAAAATTTCCCTTTTTGGGAAAAAATTGGGCCCCTGGTGTTTTCCTATTATTTTAAATTTGGGCCAAATTTGGGGGGAAATTTAAAAAAATTTTGCCAAAAAATTTCTTAAATTTAATAATAAGGGTGGCCTTCTTTTTTTTTTTAAAAAATATATTGGTTAAAGTTTGGAAACTCAGGGCTCTGGCCGGGAAAGAAACTTTTTTTGCCCTTAATCGGTTTTTGGGAAAAGGTAATTCCCTTTTTCCCCATTAAGGTGGTTCTCCGGCCCCCAACGGGTACCCTAAATTAAAAGGGGAAATAAAAGGAATGCTTTAAAACAGGTTTTCTTTTTTTGACTTTCCCCTTAAACCTTTTAAAATTGTTTTATTAAATTCCGGGGGCCACCCAATTTTACCCGGGGTTTGGGGAAGTTCTTTGAAAGTTTCCCCTGTTTTTCAGGGGGGAACCCTTTTTTCCCCCTGGGTGTTGGGGATTTTTTTAACCCCCCCATTTATAACCCCGGGTTTTAAGGGAAAAAGTAAAAGGTTTTTTTAAAACCCTCAGCTACAGGGGCTGAACAAATTTTTAAAGGGGGGCAGTTTTTAACGAAACCTTAGGGAACAAAAGGGTTTGGGGGGGGAAAAATTCCCGGAATGTTGTGGGGTTTTTTCTTGGGTTTTTTTTGAGGCTCGGGCAGTTAAAACATAAATAAAGGGGGGTTGGGTAGTTTTCCAAAAGGGCTGGGGCCCAAGAATTTTGCCCCCTGTTTCCCAAAAAAACGGGGGTTCCCCAAAAACAGTTCCTTTCTCAACAACCCTGTAGTAAAGGTCCCTTTGCAGGGTTTGGTTTGGTTCCTTTTCCCCTACCCAAATTTTTTAACCCCCCGGAAGGGAGGGGGTTTCGATTTTTTTTCCCTCCTTTCCTGGAATTAACAAGCCCCCCAATCGGATGAATTTTTGGACCAAGAGTGGGGGGTCGGCCGGAGGCGCATTTTTGGTGGGGCCTTTTCGAAAATGTTTTGGGGAAAGGGGGTCCCGGGGTTTCCCCACTCCTAAAACCCAAAGGCCATTTCAGTTTGGGGGTTTTTAGGCCAAACCAACCGGGGGGCTCTTCGTTTTTGGGGCCAACCTTTGATTGGGGTAAAACCCCCCCCAGGGCCCCAGGTTTAAAACCTACCCGCTCCAAGGGTTTCCCCATTAAAACCGGTAAGCCTTTTATTCCCTTGGGTCTTTTCAGTGGGTTGTGAAGATTGAAAAAAAAAAATTTAAGTTCCTTCCCTTTTTTCCCCCGTTAACCAAAAAGGTTGGGAAATTGGGAATCCCAAAAAGGGGCCCCAGGGCCTCCCTTCCCCTGCCAAACCGGGCCCAAACCCGGATTTTCCCCCTTAAAATTTGTTAATTTATTTAAAATTTTTTTAAAATTTTGGGCAAATTAAAAGGTTTATTTCCCTTTTTCCCATGGGGTTTTTTTTTTGAAATTAAAAGAGGGGGAAAAAAAAAATTTTTGTCCACTTGGGTTTTGCTAGGAAAATTTTGGGTCCCCCTTTATGGGGTTTAACCAGCACTATACCCGGTTTCGCGCAAAAAAAAAAAAAAATATTTTCCCGTTTTGGGTTGGGGAATTCCTATGGCTTTTTCCCCCTTTTTAAAACCGGGAAGTTTGGAAAACCTTTCCTGCCCGCAGAAAAAGTTTTTTCAAATCTTTAAATTTTTTAAATTTTTCTTATGGGTTTTTTCTTTTGGGGTAAAAACTGGGGCACAAAAAAAGCTTTTTTTTTTTAAAAATTAAAAAATTTTAAAAACCCCCTTTCAAAAACAAAAAAAACAAGAGGGGAAAACAAGCATAATAACCCCTTTTTAAAACCTTCTCCCATAAAAACGGATAAAAGTGGGTTTTAACGGTTTGACCCGGGGGGTTTCGATTTCTAATTAAAATTTCATCAAGGAAGCTTCGGGTAAAAAAGGTTTTCCCCTCGGGGCAATTTTTGGGAAAGATTTTGGGGCCCCCCAAAAGAGAAAAAGGCAAACGAGGGGGGGAAACCAAAATGGGGAAAACCCTTTTCCCCAAAAGTTTCTGCAAAAACAGGAAAAAAGGGCCGGCCGGGTTTTTTAGGTCATGAAAACATTTTGGTTTGGGGAAACCTGCAGAGGCCAAAAAAATGGAGCACTTTCGCTTGGTAAAAAGGGGGGGTACGGGGAATAAAAAAATTTCCCCTTATTTTTCCCAAAAGAATAGTGCCCTCAAAAATTTTGGGGCGAGCTCAAAACACAGGGACCTTGTCCCGTTACCAACGTGTCGGGTGAAGGTTCCAAAGTAACATTATCGGAGACCCTTTTCCTTATAGTGAGCCAGATCATTTCTTTTCAATACAAAAAATATTTGGGAATTGAATCCTCAGGGGGTTGATACTTTTTAATGGCTAATGAAAAGATGGTAACAAATTGCAAGCTTTCGAGTCTACTCAGGTCTGTTCATCAGGCAAAGATAATAAAAAATTAAAGAATCACATATTTTTTACACAACAGCACAAAAACAATGCAATAGTTAAGAAAAAGTGACGTGAAGCAGAAACGGTCATTATGGGAGATTAGAGATGAACATAAATATTGTAACAGTTAAGATAGAGTGTGAAAGTTGTTTATTATTGCATTGTTTCTTTTGCTGTGTTTGTGTATAAATATGTGATTCTTCAGTTTTGTATTAGTCTTTGCCTGATAAACAGACCTGGTAGTCTCGAAAGCTTGGCAATTTGTTTCCATCTTTTCAGTTAGCCTTTTAAAGGTATCAACCCTTAGGACTCTCAATTCTAAATATTTTTCTATCTACTGGCTAACACGGTACAAAGAATTACATCTTTACTGTTCAATACAAAAAGTAAAAATCATATATTCTATAGAGTCATTACAGATAGAGTGATCTATTTCATGTTGTTTATTTATGTTAATGTTGATGATTATGGATTACAGCCAATGAAAACCAAAAGTATTATCTCAGTAAATTAGAATACTTTATAACACCAGCTTAAAAAAATGATTTTAAAATCCGAAATGTTGTCCTACTGAAATCTTGTTCAGTAAATGCACTCAATATTTGGTCGGGGCTCCTTTTGCATCAATTACTGCATCAATGCGGTGTGGCATGGAGGCGATCAGCCTGTGGCACTGCTGAGGTGTTATGGAAGCCCAGGTTGCTTGGATAGCAGCCGTCAGCTCGTCTGCATTGTTGGGTCTGGTGTCTCTCATCTTCCTCTTGACAATACTCCATAGATTCTCTATCGGGTGAAGGTCAGGCGGTTTGCTCGCCAATCAAGCACAGTGATACTCTTGTTTGTAAACCAGGTATTGGTACTTTTGGCAGTGTGGACAGGTGCCTGTTGTGAATGTTTTGAAAATGAATTCTGAGCAGAAGCTCCCTCTGGTGGTTACAAACAGTACTGAACCATTCAATGAGGTTTGGCAATCAGGAATCACAGACTGGCTGGATATAAGGGAGGTTCCCTCCCATCATGGTTGCCGGTGATCAATTGTTCTTGTCTCAACTTTGTTTCATGGTTCACTTGGAAGCTTGCTGAGTCTTACCTCTTCTCCTGCTCTCAGATAAATATTTTCTGTTTTTTTTTTTTGTGCTTGCCATTTGCATTTTTCTCTGCATTTCTGTGAGGTTAGCCAGGTTTCCCCCCTGGGCTCCTCTCAGTTCCTCTGGAGCCACTGTTATTTGTTCATTTGCCTTTTCCAGTTTTTTCAGTGGCTGCGGCTTAGTTTTGTTACACCAGAGAACTAATTTAGGTGGTAGAGGTCGTGTGATCTCAGGTGTTTTTGCAATTTGTTTGCGTTGGCATTTTTTAGGGTTTTTTTGGATTGCAGTGAGTATCCTTCTTATCCTTTTCTGTCTAGGCAGATTGGGCCCAAACGTTTGCTCATACTATTTTCTGTCTGTGTCTGTATTTCCTCTTTGTCTAACCGCCATTACAGGTTTGGGGGCTTCCTATGTTCTTTGGGGATCTGCTCCGGGGCAGATAGCTTTTCCTCTTTCTATCTTTAGGTGTAGTTAACCTCTCAGGCTGTGAAGAGGCGTCTAGGACCAACGTAGGAACGCCCCAACGGCTGCCTTTAGTTGTGGTGGTTAGTCAGGGTATGCAATCCAGTAGATTCCAACCTCTCTGGTTGATTGCCGTTTTTGCCTGCTCTCCTCAGCTACCAAATCATAACAGTATCACCGGCCAAACTGAAAATTATATGGTACTCACAGAAGGGAAAAATAGTAAAAAGGAAAAAAAAAAAAAAAATGGGGAGTTGTCAGAATTTTTTTTTTTCTCTGTTTGTGCATTTTTTCCCTCTTTTTCTCTGGGTGCTGAGGAGGAATTTTTTTTGCTCTCAATAGAGTTTGCACAGTTGTCTGGCCGTGTGGATCAGCTTGCCACTGAAGTTCGGAGTTATTGTTACCTATCTTGCAGGGTTGCCGGTTGTGGAACCTAGGATCCCCATGCCAGATTTGTTTTTGGGGGATCGAGCTAAATTTCTGAATTTCAAAAATAACTGTAAGTTGTTTTTTGCCTTAAAACCTAAGTCCTCAGGGAACGCAGCACAGCAGGTTCAAATTGTCATCTCTCTCCTGCGCGGCAATCCTCAGGATTTGGGCTTTTTCCCTGACACCTGGGGACCCTGTTTTGAGTAATGCTGATGCATTTTTTCTAGCTCTGGGGTTATTGTACGATGAACCTAATGTCACTGATCAAGCTGAAAAAACCTTGTTGGCATTAAACCAGGGGCTTGAGGACGCTGAGTTGTACTGTCAGAAATTCCAAAAGTGGGCAGTCCTGACCAAATGGAATGTTGATGCTTTGGCAGCCCTTTTTCGGAAGGGTCTGTCAGAGAATGTAAAAGATGTTATGGTGGGTTTCCCTGCTCCCTCTGGTCTCAATAATTCTATGTCATTAGCGATTCAAATTGACAGAGTTTGCGTGAGCGTAGAGGTATGCGTGGGAATAGTGTTGCCTTGTGAACCATCTTCTGAACCCATGCAGTGTGATAGAGTGGCTTCTGGGGCACAGCGTCATGAGTTTCGAAAACGCAATGGGTTATGTTTCTACTGTGGTGATGCCTCTCATGCTATTTCAGTCTGCCCTAAGCAGGGAAGACGTTTTGCACGCTCAGTTGTCTTGGGTAGTGTTCAGACTAAATTTCTGTTGACTGTTACCCTGATTTGCTCCCTGTCCACATTTTCTGCTCAGGCTTTTGTTGATTCGGGAGCAGCTATTAACCTGATGGATTTTGATTTTGCTAAACGTTGTGGGTTTCCCTTGATACCCCTACGGAAGTCTATTCCCCTACTGGGGATTGATTCTACCCTTTGGCTGAGAAAAACCCCAGTTCTCTACTGGTTGAACCTCATCATCAGGAGAGTTGCAAATTTTTGGTGCTGTATAATCTGCATGACATAATTGTACTAGGTTTCCCTTGTTACAGTCTCATAATCCTGTTTTGGATTGGAAATCTGTGTCTGTAACCAGTTGGGGCTGCCAATGTGTTAATGCCAACACTCTGTTTTTTCTGCCTCTCCCCAGGCTCAGGATGTTCCTGACTTTTGACTGATTTTTCTGATGTGTTTAGCGAAAGTAAATCTGCATCCTTGCCCCCCATAGGAGCTATGACTGCGCTATTGAATTAGTGCCTGGTAGTAAATTCCCTAAAGGTCGCCTTTTTAACTTGTCTGTACCTGAACATGACGCTATACGGTCTTATATCAAGGAGTCATTGGAGAAGGGTCATATCAGACCATCCTCTTCACCCTTGGGTGCCGGTTTTTTCTTTGTGGCCAAAAAGGATGGTTCATTAAGGCCATGTATGATTATCGTCTCTTGAACAAAATCACTGTGAAATATCAATATCCTTTACCCTTGATTTCTGACCTGTTTTCCAGGGTGAAAAGTGCTACTTGGTTTACCAAGCTTGACCTCAGGGGGGCGTATAACCTTATTCGCATTAAGCACGGGGATGAATGGAAGACGGCGTTTAATACCCCAGAGGGGCATTTTGAGTACCTAGTGATGCCTTTGGGCTCACTAATGCTCCTTCCGTCTTCCAGTCCTTCATGAATGACATTTTCAGGGATTTTGTGGATACATTTCTGATTGTTTTATTTGGATGATATCGTGATTTTTTCCAATGACTGGGACTCTCATGTGAAACATGTTCGGACAGTGTTCCAGATTTTGAGAGAGAATGCTATGTATGTGAAGGGATCAAAGTGTCTTTTTAGCGTACAGAGGACATGGGCGTACCCAGGATCAAACTAGGGGGGGCAAGCCAATGTCGCATCTTTACAGGTTACATCATATACACTGTACATTATCCTGCATATTAGGTATGGAGCATCAGAACTGTTGTATATTGTATAATACAGCAGTGTATGCGACACTACGCTGTATATACCATATATTATACATGGCGTCGCGCTCATGTCAGGAGTGGTACCAGCAAGTCCGAGGATTGCAGTGCGATCCTCGCATGAGTTATACGGCTGTCTGTCTATGCCCTTGTTATAATAATACTGAAATATTAATCTATTATTAAAGTATTAAGGAGCTCACAAGTAAAAAAAAGCCCCCTACCTCCCCTGTCCCCCACCCACACCCCAACTGCCCATTGTCTCACATGCACCCCTTAGTGTTCTGTCCCACTGACCCCACAATACCCCATCCTCTCACATTTAACCCCCCCAGTGCCCTAGCCCCCACAATACCCCATACTCTTACATTCACCCCAGTGCCCTGTACCCTCCCCCACAATACCCCCATCCTCTCACATTAACCCCCCAGTGCCCTAGCCCCACAATACCCCATCCTCTTACATTCACCCCAGTGCCCTGTACCCCTCCCCAACAATACCCCCATCCTCTCACATTAACCCCCCAGTGCCCTAGCCCCCACAATACCCCATCCTCTTACATTCACCCCCAGTGCCCGTAACCCTCCCCCACAATACCCCCATCCTCACATTCCCCACAGTGACCATGACATGCCTGAGCAGAATAAATTTAATAAATTCCATCCCCTCTTACCATGAAGCTTGCAGGCAGTGGCTGAGGCAGGAGCAGGAAGTGTCCAGTGTACAGTCATGGCCAAAAGTTTTGAGAATGACACAAATATTAATTTTTACAAAGTCTACTGCTTCACTTTTTCTAATGGCAATTTGCATATACTCCAGAATGTTATAAAGAGTGATCATCTTAACAGCAATTACTTGCAAAGTCAATATTTGGCTAGAAAATGAACTTTATCCCCAAAACACATTTCAACATCATTGCAGCCCTGCCTTAAAAGGACCAGCTAACCTCTTTTCAGTGATTGCTCCATTAACACAGGTGTGGGTGTTGATGAGGACATGGCTGGAGATCAATCTGTCATGATTAAGTAAGAATGACACCACTGGACACTTTAAAAGGAGGCTGGTGCTTGGCATCATTGTTTCTCTTCTGTTAACCATGGTTATCTCTAAAGAAACACGTGCAGTCATCATTGCAATGCATAAAAATGGCCTAACAGGGAAGAGTATCGCAGCTAGAAAGATTGAACCTCAGTCAACAATCTATCGCATCATCAAGAACTTCAAGGAGAGAGGTTCCATTGTTGCCAAAAATGCTTCAGGGCGCCCAAGAAAGACCAGCAAGCGCCAGGACCGTCTCTTAAAAGTGTTTCAGCTGCGGGATCAGGCTACCAGCAGTGCAGAGCTTGCTCAGGAATGGCAGCAGGCAGGTGTGAGTGCATCTGCATGCACTGTGAGGCAGAGACTCTTGGAGCAAGGCCTGGTCTCAAGGAGGGCAGCAAAGAAGCCACTTCTCCAGAAAAAACATCATGAACAGACTGATATTCTGCAAAAGGTACAGGCAGTGGACTGCTGAGGACTGGGGTAAAGTTATTTTCTCTGATGAATCCCCTTTTCGATTGTTTGGGACATCAGGAAAACGCCTCATTCGGAGAAGGCAAGGTGAGCGCTACCACCAGTCTTGTCTCATGCCGACTGTTAAGCATCCTGAAACCATTTATGTGTGGGGTTGCTTCTCAGCCAAGGGAATCGGCTCTCTCACAGTCTTGCCTAAAAACACAGCCATGAATAAAGAATGGAACCAGAATGTCCTCCAAGAGCAACTTCTCCCCAACCCTCCAAGAGCAGTTTGGCGATCAACAATGCCTTTTCCAGCATGATGGAGCACCTTGCCATAAAGCAAAGGTGATAACTAAATGGCTCAGGGAACAAAACATAGAGATTTTGGGTCCATGGCCTGGAAACTCCCCAGATCTTAATCCCATTGAGAACTTGTGGTCAATCATCAAGACACGGGTGGACAAACAAAAACCTAAAAATTCTGACAAAATGAAAGCATTGATTGTGCAAGAATGGACTGCTATCAGTCAGGATTTGGTCCAGAAGTTGATTGAGAGCATGCCAGGGAGAATTGCAGAGGTCCTGAAGAAGAAGGGTCAACACTGCAAATATTGACTTGCTGCATTAACTCATTCTAACTGTCAATATAAGCTTTTGTTACTTATATGTTTGCAATTATTATATTTCTGTCTGTGATAAAAACATCTGTCAAACACACATAAAAACCAGAGGGCAGCAGATCATGTGAAAATATAATATGTGTCATTCTCAAAACTTTTGGCCATGACTGTATGCACACAGAGGGCACTAGGACCCAGTGTGGCTGAGACAACCAGAGCTGCAGGGCAGAAAGTGAAACTACAGCTGGTGCAGACAGGAAGGAAGGAAGGATGAAGCTCCTCTGGTGAGACAGCAGCTCGGTGCACTGCGCACACAGACAGGCACTGCAACCTGGGGCAGAGGGAGCCGGCATTGTGCTGCTCTCTCCGCTCTCTTTCATTGTGTGCTCCTGCTTCTAGGGGGGACACCTGCCCCCCTGCCCCACGGTGGGTATGCCCATGACAGAGGATCTCATTTCTGGGATTCATTTTGTCTCCATCTGTTATTGAAATGGACCCGGTCAAGGTTCAGGCCATCTGTGATTGGGTCCAACCTACTTCATTAAAGGCTCTTCAGAGATTCTTGGGTTTTGCCAATTTTTATTGTAAATTTATTGGTAATTTCTCTGTTATTGTTAAACCATTGACTGATTTGACCAAAAAGGGTTCTGATGTGGTGAATTGGCCTCCTGAGGCAGTCTCTGCGTTTCAGGAACTTAAGCAGAGATTCACTTCTGCTCCTGTTCTACGGCAGCCTGATGTTTCTCTGCCATTTCAGGTGGAGGTTGATGCCTCTGAAATTGGGGCAGGTGCCGTTTTGTCCCAAAGAGATCCTGAGACCTCTAAAAGTAACCCTTGTGCCTTTTTCTCTCGAAAATTTTCTCCAACTGAACGTAATTATGGGTAATCGGGAGTTATTGGCCATAAAGTGTTCTTTTGAAGAGTGGAGACATTGGCTGGAGGGAGCCAAACATCAGGTGGTGGTCCTCACGGACCATAAGAATCTGGTTTTATCTGGAATCAGCCAAGCGACTCAATCCTAGACAGGCCAGGTGGGCCTTGTTTTTCACACGTTTTAATTTTGTGGTTTCCTTTCTTCCTGGCACTAAGAATGTTAAGGCGGATGCCCTCTCGAGGAGTATCCTTGCGGACTCTCCTGAGTTATCTGATCCTGCTGTTATTTTGAAAGAGGGTGTAGTTCTTTCCGCCATCTCGCCCAATTTGAGACTGGCTTTGGAAGGGTGTCAGGAGGATAAACTCGAGCACTGCCCTATTGGGAAATTGTTTGTCCCAGACCGGTGGAAAAAGAGTGTGATGTCTGAGATTCATTGTTCCTCGTAGGCTGGTTATCCCGGAATTTTTGGTACCAGAGACTTGGTGAGTCGGTCCTTTTGGTGGCCTACTTTGTCTCGTGACGTCAGGGAATTTGTGCAGTCCTGCGGAACTTGCTCTCGCTCCAAGCCTTGCTCTCGCTCTAGTGGTTTGTTGATGCCATTGCCTGTGCCCAAGAGACCATGGACCCATATCTCTATGGATTTTATTTCCGACCTCCCTGTTTCTCAGAGAATGACCATTATCTGGGTGATTTGTGATAGGTTTTCCAAAATGATACATCTTGTGCCATTACCTAAGTTGCCTTCCTCCTCCGAATTGGTGCCTTTGTTCCTTCAGCACGTGGTTCGGTTACACGGCATTCCTGAGAACATTGTGTCTGACAGAGGAGTCCAGTTTGTTTCCAGATTTTGGAGGACTTTTTGTTCTAAACTTGGTGTTCAATTGTCTTTCTCCTCGGCTTTTCATCCTCAGACCAATGGACAAACTGAGAGAACAAACCAGACATTGGAGACTTATCTGAGATGCTTTGTTTCTGCTGATCAAGATGACTGGGTCTCTTTTTTGCCTTTGGCTGAGTTTGCTCTTAATAATAAGGCTAGCTCTGCCACTTTGATGTCTCCATTTTTCTGCAATTTTGGGTTTCACCCTTGATTTTCTTCGGGACAGACGAAGGCTTCTGTCTGTCCGGGTGTTGACTCTGTTGTGGAGCGTATGCAGCAGATTTGGGACCAGGTAGTGGAGAGGTTGTCACTCTCTCAGGAGAGGGCCCAGCGGTTTGCCAACCGGCATAGGACTGATGGTCCTCGGTTTGAAGTGGGGGACTTGGTCTGGTTGTCCTCAAGAAATATCCCTATGAGAGTTGCATTTCCTAAGTTTAAGCCTAGGTTCATTGGACCTTATAAGATCATGGAGATTTTTAATCCTGTTTCCTTTCGTTTACTTCTTCCAGGGACATTTAAGATCCATAACGTGTTCCACAAGTCCTTATTGAAGAGGTTTGTCAAGCCAGTGGTTCCTATGGCTGCGCCTCCTGACCCTGTTTTGGTTGAGGGCAATCTGGAGTATGTGGTTGAGAAAGTATTGGATTTTCGTTTTTCTAGACGGAAACTCCAGTATTTGGTTAAGTGGAGAGGTTATGGTCAGGAGGATAATTCTTGGGTGTTTGCTTCGGACATCCATGCTAGGAGACTGATCCGTGGGTATCACAGAGCTCATCCTGACCGACCTGGTTGCACAAATGAGGGTTCGGTGACCCCTCCTCAAGGAGGGGTACTGTTGTGAATGTTTTAGAAATGAATTCTGAGCAGAAGCTCCCTCTGGTGGTTACAAACAGTACTGAACCATTCAATGAGGATTGGCTATCAGGAATCACAGACTGGCTGGATATAAGGGAGGTTCCCCCCATCATGGTTGCCGGTGATCAATTGTTCTTGTCTCAACTTTGTTTCCTGGTTCACTTGGAAGCTTGCTGAGTCTTGCCTCTTCTCCTGCTCTCAGATAAGATATTTTCTGTTTTTTGTTTTTGTGCTTACCATTTGCATTTTTCTCTGCATTTCTGTGAGGTTAGCCAGGTTTCCCCTCCCCCCCGGGGGGGGGGGCTTGTGCTCCTCTCAGTTCCTCTGGAGCCACTGTTATTTGTTCATTTGCCTTTTCCAGTTTTTTCAGTGGCTGCGGCTTAGTTTTGTTACACCAGAGAACTAATTTAGGTGGTAGAGGTCGTGTGATCTCAGGTGTTTTTGCAATTAGTAGCGTTGGCATTTTTTAGGGTTTTTTTTGGATTGCAGTGAGTATCCTTCCTATCCTTTTCTGTCTAGGCAGATTGGGCCCCAACGTTTGCTCATACTATTTTCTGTCTGTGTCTGTATTTTCTCTTGTCTATCCGCCATTACATGTTTGGGGGCTTCCTATGTTCTTTGGGGATCTGCTCCGGGGCAGATAGCTTTCCTCTTTCTATCTTTAGGTGTAGTTAACCTCTCAGGCTGTGACGAGGCGCCTAGGACCAACGTAGGAACGCTCCACGGCTGCCTTTAGTTGTGGTGGTTAGTCAGGGTACTGCAATCCAGTAGATTCCAACCTCTCTGGTGTATTGCCGTTTTTGCCTGCTCTCCTCAGCTACCAATTCACAACAGGTGCCAAGTCGTGCTGGAGAATGAAATTTCCATCTCCAAAAAGCTTGTCGGCAGAGGGAAGCATGCTGTGCTCTAAAATTTCCTGGTAGATGGCTGCACTGACTTTGATCTTGATAAAACACAGTGGACCTACACCAGCAGATGACATGGCTCCCCAAACCTTCAGTGATTGTGGAAATTTCACACTAGGTCTCAAGCAGCTTGGATTGTGTGCCTCTCCAGTCTTCTCCAGACTCTGGGACCTTGATTTCCAAATGAAATGCAAAATTTACTTTCATCTGAAAACAACAGCTTGGACCACTGAACAACAGTCCAGTTCTTTAACTCCTTGGTCCAGGTAAGATGCTTCTGGCGTTGTCTATTGGTCATGAGTGGCTTGACACAAGGAATGCGACACTTGCAGCCCATGTCTTGGATACATCTGTGTGTGGTGGCTCTTGAGGCAATGACTCCAGCAGCAGTCAACTCCATGTGAATCTACCCCAAATTTTTAAATGGCCTTTTCTTAACAATCCCTTCATGCCTGCGGTTATCCCAGTTGCTTGTGCAATTTTTTCTACCACACTTTTTCCTTCCACTCAACTTTCCATTAACCCCTTAGTGACAGAGCCAATTTGGTACTTAATGACCAAGCCAATTTTTACAATTGTGACCACTGTTAAGTTATGAAGTTATAGCTCTGGAACGCTTCAACGTATCCCACTGATTCTGAGATTGTTTTTTTGTGACATATGGTACTTCATGTTAGTGGTAAAATTTCTATGATATGACTTGCATTTTTCTATGAAAAAAATGGAAATTTGGCAAAAATTTGGAAAATTTTACAATTTTCAAACTTTTAATGTTAGTGCCCTTAAAGGGAATCTGTCACCCCATTTTAGTCATATCAGCTAAAGATGTGACTGAATAGTGTGTCCCATAAGCAAGCTATCGGTATGTAGCTTATATCCAGATACCCCCGTTTTGATAGCAAAATACTTTTGTAAACTTGGGATTCTTTTCTGTAAATCAGGGCGGTCCGGAGGGTGGCGTTAATCTCTCCTCTTCCTCCCCGCTCCTCTGCATCTCTTGCATATCGACGTCTGAATAGCACAGACGGCGTTCTGCTTCCCGCGATAGCGCTTTTCAAATTCCCCCCGCACATGCGCAGTGTGCTTTGCCCAACAGTGGGCAAAGCATAAAATCATTACAGCGCATGCGTAACTATAGCATTCACTTTCCTTGCCTCGGAAGTCGTCCAAGGCAAGCAGTCATTTCCTGGCAAGGAAAGAGTTGCGCATGCGAGGTGATGTTTTTTCTGCTTTGCCCACTGTTGGGCAAAGCACACTGCGCATGCGCGGGGGGGAATTTGAAAAGCGCTGTTGCGGGAAGCAGAACGCCGTCTGTGCTGCTCACAGACGGCGATACGCAAGAGATGCAGAGGAGCGGGGGGGGGAAGAGGAGAGAAAACGCCGCCCTCTGGACCGGACCGCCCTGATTTACAGAAAACAATCCCAAGTTTACAAAGGTATTTTGCTATCAAAACGGGGGTATCTGGATATAAGCTACATACCGATAGCTTGCTTATGGGACACACTATTCAGTCACATCTTTAGTTGATATGACTAAAATGGGGTGACAGATTCCCTTTAAATCAGAGAAATATCACACAAAAGAGTCAATTGTTATGTTTCGGTAGCTGAGGAGTGCAGGTAAAAAGGCAATACACCAGAGCAGTTGGAATCTATGAGATTGCAGTACCCTGACTAACCACCACAACTAGAGGCAGCCGTGGAGCGTTCCTACGTTGGTCCTAGACGCCTCGTCACAGCCTGAGAAACTAACTACACCTAAAGATAGAAAGAGGAAAGCTATCTGCCCCGGAGCAGATCCCAAAGAACATAGAAAGCCCCAAACATGTAATGGCGGTTAGACAAGAAGAAATACTGACACAGACAGAAAATAGTATGAGCAAACGTTGGGGCCCAAACTACCTAAATAGAAAAGGATAGGAAGGGCACTTACTGCAATCCCAAAAAAACCCTGAAAAGCACCAACTCTACTAATTTCAAAATCACCTGAGATCACACGACCTCTACCACCTAAATTAGTTCTCTGGTGTAACAAAATCAAAACAGCAGCCACTGAAAAAACTGGAAAAAGCAAAAGTACAAACATCAGTGGCTGAACTAAACTGAGAGGGCAAAAGCCCCGGAGGGGACCCTGAAGGCCCCCACAGAAGTGCAGGACAAAATGCAAAAATCAAGCACAAAAACAAAAAAGAAAATGTCTTATCTGTTAACAGGAGATGCAGACACGACACAGCAGGCTACAAAAGGAAACAGGACTCAAGGATTGAGACCAGAAAAATTGATCACCGGCAACCCTGATGGGAAGGCGACTCCCTTATATAAGACCAGTCAGTAACACCTGATTCCCACTCCTCACAATCTTCACTGGACAGTCCAGTACCGCTTGTAACCACCAGAGGGAGCCTCCGCTCAGAACGCATTTCAAGTCCATTCACAACAGTACCCCCCCCTTGAGGAGGGGTCACCGAACCATCACTTGAGCAACCAGGTCGGTCAGGATGAGTTCTATGATACGCACGGATGAGTCTCCTAGCATGGATGTCCGACGCAAACACCCAAGAATTGTCTTCCTGACCATAACCTCTCCACTTAACCAAATACTGGAGTTTCCGTCTAGAAAAACGAGAATTCAATATTTTCTCAACCACAAACTCCATATTGCCCTCAACCAGAACAGGGTCAGGAGGCAAAGCAGTAGGAACCACTGGCTCAACAAACCTCTTCAACAAGGACTTGTGGAACACGTTATGGATCTTAAATGTCCCTGGAAGAAGCAAACGAAAAGAAACAGGATTAAGAATCTCCATGATCTTATAAGGTCCAATGAACCTAGGCTTAAATTTAGGAGATGCCACTCTCATAGGAATATTTTTTGAGGACAACCAGACCAAGTCCCCCACTTTAAACCGAGGACCATCAGTCCTATGCCGGTTAGCAAACCGCTGGGCCCTCTCCTGAGAGAGGGACAACCTCTCCACTACCTGGTCCCAAATCTGTTGCATACGCTCCACAACAGAGTCAACACCTGGACAGACAGAAGCCTCCGTCTGTCCTGAAGAAAATCGAGGGTGAAACCCAGAATTACAGAAAAATGGAGACATCAAAGTGGCAGAGCTAGCCCTATTATTAAGAGCAAACTCAGCCAAAGGCAAAAAAGAGACCCAGTCATCCTGATCAGCAGACACAAAGCATCTTAGATAAGTCTCCAATGTCTGGTTTGTTCTCTCAGTTTGACCATTGGTCTGAGGATGAAACGCCGAGGAGAAAGACAATTGAACACCAAGTTTAGAACAAAAGGTCCTCCAAAATCTGGAAACAAACTGGACTCCTCTGTCAGACACAATGTTCTCAGGAATGCCGTGTAGACGAACCACGTGCTGAAGGAACAAAGGCACCAATTCAGAGGAGGAAGGCAACTTAGGTAATGGCACAAGATGTATCATCTTGGAAAACCTATCACAAATCACCCAGATGACGGTCATTCTCTGAGAAACAGGGAGGTCGGAAATGAAATCCATAGAGATATGGGTCCATGGTCTCTTGGGCACAGGCAATGGCATCAACAAACCACTAGAGCGAGAGCAAGGCTTAGAGCGCGAGCAAGTCCCGCAGGACTGCACAAATTCCCTGACATCACGAGACAAGGTAGGCCACCAAAAAGACCGACTAACCAAGTCTCTGGTACCAAAAATTCCGGGATGCCCAGCCAGCGCGGAACAATGAATCTCAAACATCACACTCTTTTTCCACTGGTCCGGGACAAACAATTTTCCAACAGGGCAGCGCTCGGGCCTATCCTCCTGACACCCCTCCAGAGCAAGTCTCAAATTGGGTGAGATGGCGGAAAGAACTACACCCTCTTTCAAAATAACAGAAGGATCAGATAACTCAGGAGAGTCCTCAAGGAAACTCCTAGAGAGGGCATCCGCCTTAACATTCTTAGTGCCAGGAAGAAAGGAAACCACAAAATTAAAACGTGTGAAAAACAAGGCCCACCTGGCCTGTCTAGGATTGAGTCGCTTGGCAGATTCCAGATAAACCAGATTCTTATGGTCCGTAAGGACCACCACCTGATGTTTGGCTCCCTCCAGCCAATGTCTCCACTCTTCAAAAGCCCACTTCATGGCCAGTAACTCCCGATTACCCACGTCATAATTACGTTCAGTAGGAGAAAATTTTCGAGAGAAAAAGGCACAAGGGTTACTTTTAGAGGTCTCTGGATCTTTTTAGGACAAAACGGCACTTGCCCCAATTTCAGAGGCATCAACCTCCACCTGAAATGGCAGAGAAACATCAGGCTGCCGCAGAACAGGAGCAGAAGTGAATCTCTGCTTAAGTTCCTGAAATGCAGAGACTGCCTCAGGAGGCCAATTCACCACATCAGAACCCTATTTGGTCAAATCAGTTAATGGTTTAACAATAACCGAGAAATTACCAATAAATTTACGATAAAAATTGGCAAAACCCAAAAATCTTTGAAGAGCCTTTAATGAAGTAGGTTGGACCCAATCACAGATGGCCTGAACCTTGACCGGGTCCATTTCAATAACAGATGGGGACAAAATGAATCCCAGAAATGAGATCCTCTGTACGCCAAAAAGACACTTTGATCCCTTCACATACAGAGCATTCTCTCTCAAAATCTGGAATACAGTTCGAACATGTTTCACATGAGAGTCCCAGTCATTAGAAAAAATCAAGATATCATCCAAATAAACAATCAGAAATTTATCCACAAAATCCCTGAAAATGTCATTCATGAAGGACTGGAAGACAGAAGGAGCATTAGTGAGCCCAAAGGGCATCACAAGGTACTCAAAATGCCCCTCAGGGGTATTGAATGCCGTCTTCCATTCATCCCCGTGCTTAATGCGAATAAGGTTATATGCCCCCCTGAGGTCAAGCTTGGTAAACCAAGTAGCGTTTTTCACCCTGGAAAACAGGTCAGAAATCAAAGGTAACGGGTATTGATATTTTACAGTAATATTGTTCAAAAGACGATAATCAATACACGGCCTTAATGAACCATCCTTTTTGGCCACAAAGAAAAAACCGGCACCTAAGGGTGAAGAGGATGGTCTGATATGACCCTTCTCCAATGATTCCTTGATATAAGACCGCATAGCGTCATGTTCAGGTACAGACAAGTTAAAAAGGCGACCTTTAGGAATTTACTACCAGGCACTAATTCAAAAGCGCAGTCATAGCTCCTATGGGGAGGCAAGGATGCAGATTTACTTTCGCTAAACACATCAGAAAAATCAATCAAAAAGTCAGGAACATCCTGAGCCTGGGGGGAGGCAGAAAAAACAGGAGTGTTGGTATTAACACATTGGCAGCCCCAACTGGTTACAGACACAGATTTCCAATCCGAAACAGGATTATGAGACTGCAACCAAGGGAAGCCCAGTACGATAATATCATGCAGATTATACAGAACCAAAAATTTACAGCACTCCTGATGATCAGGTTCAACCCTCATTATCACCTGAGTAGAGAACTGAGGTTTATTCTCAGCCAAAGGGGTAGAATCGATCCCCAGTAGGGGAATAGACTTCTGTAGGGGTATCAAGGGAAACCCACAACGTTTAGCAAAATCATAATCCATCAGGTTAATAGCTGCTCCAGAATCAACGAAAGCCTGAGCAGAAAATGAGGACAGAGAGCATATCAGAGTGACAGTTAATAAAAACTTAGTCTGAACACTACCCAAGACAACTGAGCGTGCAAAACGTCTTCCCCGCTTAGGGCAGACTGAAATAGCATGAGAGGCATCACCACAGTAGAAACATAACCCATTGCGCTTTCGAAACTCATGACGCTGTGCCCCAGACACCACTCTATCACACTGCATGGGTTCAGAAGCAGGTTCACAAGGCAACACTATTCCACGCATACTTCTCCGCTCACGCAAACGTCTGTCAATTTGAATCACTAATGACATAGAATCATTGAGACCAGAGGGGACAGAGAATCCCACCATAACATCCTTTACATTATCTGACAGACCCTTCCAAAAAAGGGCCGCCAAAGCGTCGTCATTCCATTTGGTCAGGACTGCCCACCTACGGAATCTCTGACAGTATAACTCAGCGTCATCAAGCCCCTGATTTAATGCCAACAAGGCTTTTTCAGCTTGATCAGTGACATTAGGCTCATCGTACAATAACCCCAAAGCCTGAAAAAATGCATCAACATCACTCAAAACAGGATCCCCAGGTGTCAGGGAAAAAGCCCAATCCTGAGGATCGCCGCGCAGGAGAGAGATGACAATTTGAACCTGCTGCGCTGCATTCCCTGAGGACTTAGATTTTAAGGCAAAAAACAATTTACAATTATTTTTGAAATTCTGAAACTTAGCTCGATCCCCTAAAAACAAATCTGGCATGGGAATCCTAGGTTCCACAACAGGCAACCCAGCAAGATAGATAGCAATACTCCGAACCTCAGTGGCAAGCTGATCCACACGGCCAGACAACTGTGCAAACTCCATTGAGAGAAAAAAAAAAATCCTCCCCAGCACCCAGAGATACAGAGGGAAAAAAAAAATGCAACAAACAGAAAAATATCTCTGACAACCTTTTTTCTTTCACAATATTTTTTCCCTTCTGTGAGTACCATACAATTTTCAATTTTTGGGCCGGTGATACTGTTATGTTTCGGTAGCTGAGGAGTGCAGGTAAAAAGGCAATACACCAGAGCAGTTGGAATCTATGAGATTGCAGTACCCTGACTAACCACCACAACTAGAGGCAGCCGTGGAGCGTTCCTACGTTGGTCCTAGACGCCTCGTCACAGCCTGAGAAACTAACTACACCTAAAGATAGAAAGAGGAAAGCTATCTGCCCCGGAGCAGATCCCCAAAGAACATAGAAAGCCCCCAAACATGTAATGGCGGTTAGACAAGAAGAAATACTGACACAGACAGAAAATAGTATGAGCAAACTTTGGGGCCCAAACTACCTAAATAGAAAAGGATAGGAAGGGCACTTACTGCAATCCCAAAAAAACCCTGAAAAGCACCAACTCTACTAATTTCAAAATCACCTGAGATCACACGACCTCTACCACCTAAATTAGTTCTCTGGTGTAACAAAATCAAAACAGCAGCCACTGAAAAAACTGGAAAAAGCAAAAGTACAAACATCAGTGGCTGAACTAAACTGAGAGGGCAAAAGCCCCCGGAGGGGACCCTGAAGGTCCCCACAGAAGTGCAGGACAAAATGCAAAAATCAAGCACAAAAACAAAAAAGAAAATGTCTTATCTGTTAGCAGGAGATGCAGACACGACACAGCAGGCTACAAAAGGAAACAGGACTCAAGGATTGAGACCAGAACAATTGATCACCGGCAACCCTGATGGGAAGGCGACTCCCTTATATAAGACCAGTCAGTAACACCTGATTCCCACTCCTCACAATCTTCACTGGACAGTCCAGTACCGCTTGTAACCACCAGAGGGAGCCTCTGCTCAGAACTCATTTCAAGTCCATTCACAACAGTCAATAAATAAAATTTCCGACATGTCTACTTTACATCAGCACAATTTTGGAAACAATTTTTTTTGTTAGGATGTTATAAAGGTTAAAAGTTGATCATCGATTTCTCACTTTTCTAATAAAATTTACAAAACCATTTGTTTAGGGACCACCTAACATTTGAAGTGAGGTCAAAATAACAGAAAATACCCAAAAGTGACACCATTCTAAAAAATGCACCCCTCAAGGTGCGCAAAACCACATTCAAGAAGTTTATAAACCCTTCAGGTGCTTCACGAGAACTAAACCAATGTGAAAGTAAAAAATGAACATTTTATTTTTTTCACAAAAAAATGTACTTTGGAACCAAGCCTTTTTATGTTCATAAAGGTATCAGGAGAAAATGGACCACAAAATTTGTTGTGCAATTTCTCCTGAGTATGCCGATATACCGTATGTGGGGAAAGGCACTGTTTGAGCGCATGGCAGGGCTAAGAAGGAAGGGAGCACCGTTTGACTTTTTGAACTGACAATTGGCTGGAATCAATGGTGGGCGCCATGTCATGTTTGGAGACCCCCTGATGTACCTAAACAGTGGAACCCCTCAATTCTAACTCCAATCCTAACCCCAACACCCTTAACCCCAACCATAACCCTAACCACAACCCTAACCCCAACACACCCTTTAACCATAACACACCCCTAACCATAATCCCAACCCTAACCCCAACCCTAGCTTTAGCCCCGACCCAATCCCAACCCTAAACCTAACGGAAAAATGGAAATTCTTTTTTTTATTTTTACCTGATGAAGGAGGGTTTGATTTACTATATTTTTAATTTTAATCACTGTGTAGGGTTTATCACAGTGATCAAAATGAACCAATAGGAAAAAATGTCCTATTGTTGCCGGGTGCCAGCCGGCAGATTTCGGCGTCTGCACTGAGCATACGCCCGCCATTTTCTTCCTGGAAGAAGACACAAGGGGACAGGACCGGGGATGCAGGAGGGACCAGGGACATGAGGGCCCCATTTCTCTCTCCTCTCATGTGCTAGATTATATCAGAGGAGAGAGAAATTAAAAGGGAAAATGGACTTTTTATTTTGCGGTCCGGTTAATCCGTGAATAACGGTGATCGTAACACGGGGTCGGTAAAAACCGATCCAAATCATGTTCTCTGGGGTCTCAGCTGCCCCCTGGTAGCCAAGACCCTGGAGAATTTCCGACGCTGGGTTGCGCTATAACCTTATTTTTCAGCGCGTTAAAAGCGTATTGGCGATTGTTAAGGGCAAGCTAGGGCACCCCCTAGTGTTAGGGTCAGGAAAGGTGCCCCTGGTCCCTGGTCATTTGCTAATCAAATCGTAACACCCAGTTTCCCATTTCCCACTCATTGCTCTGCCTCTTCTTTGGCTTTCTCATATCTCTCCCATAACTGATCTCTCTACTCATCTGTCCCCTCTTTTGGACTCAGCATCAACATCACAGTTGGATTTAGGTTTGAACATATTTTAAAGGTAATGTCAGAGGGAGTTAGGAGAGCAACATTATACTTGGCAAGTCTGTTAGCATAGAGATGACTTGCGTGAGCCCGGGTCAGAAATTCAGTGACTAAATGTGATTCTGTATTATAGATGGGCAATTGAGTATCATGTCTGTAACTATGTCTATGTGGTGTCACTGCTTGAATGCAGAAATGGGACCCTCCTATTACTGGATATAATTATAATTTCTGTGCTAGTGCCTGCCCCTTGCATCTACGTCAGTCACTGGGAGGCATGGTGCGTTTGTTGCGGGAGAAGCGTAGTGGCAATCCTGTTTAATTCGTGGGAAAGTTGATGCTACTTCAACAGCTATCTGATTAATTGCTGGCTTCATTCTGTGAGCCTTGGGCGGGGTTATTATCTATTTAAAACCGTTGAACCTCTGAATCCCACTGCCAGTTAGTTCCTCTTCTCTATCTCTATCTTCTGCTATCTGCTGCTGCTTTGCTTATTGAATTCCTGCTGTTTGACCACGACCGTTTTCCTGACCATTCCTTGTCTTCTGATTTTGTGTTTTGACTGCCCTCCTAGTTCTGACCTGGCTACATTGACTTCTCTTGCCTCTGGTTCACTTCTCCGGCCAGCAGCTCTTCAATGTAAGCAATCAAGTGGACCTTGCTGTAACACCAGATCCCTGTAAAAGGGTTGAAAGGTGAAGGCTGGGATTCCTTTGGAGTGGCTAATGCCAAGTCTGTCTGAAGTAGCCTTTTTGAGCCAGTGGCCTCTGACAGACATTTCAGTAATGAGTCACTGTTCACACACATCAAGTCGGGTAAGAATTCCCCATGAAGAGCTTGATGTAGAATGGCAAAGCCAATGCTGAGGCAGATAGTATATCAGCTTTTAGCTACTGGAACAGTAATTTTTGCTCTGCGAGTTCCATTTTGCCTTGTGTCTGCTTTCACTCTGGTTTTTAACTGAAACATTAAAATCATAACTAAAGTTTGCAGCAAATCAATTATTTGTTTAAATAAAAGATGAGTAATTAAGGATCTAGCAATAATAGAAGGAAAACGCAGCACTCACCAATTGGCAAAAAACTTTTACTTCTTAATCAAAAATCCAAATACATTTTCACAAGGCAGAGTAGCAAAGCATATGACACACAGCAATAATTTCGCGTCCACCAACTGTTTCTCTACCCCTGAGTGTTTGCATCAGTGTGATCATTAAGGAGCAAAACCGAGAAAAATATAACAGGGATTATTTTGCAAATTCTACTGGGCATGATAGATGGAGGACTCCCATCCTATCCTTTATAAAACAGAATGAAAAGATGTTCTGGAATATCATGCAATCGTGTCCCCTGCAGCTAACAACAAGCTTCCTACACTATATATTGTGCATCAACCCTAGACAAAGTCATCACTGTGTAATAATTAAGATATAAATTTTGTAAGATGGCCACTGGACAGGTCCTTGAGGGGAGTTATGTATCATCGAAATTGGTAGTTTCGGTGATGTGAGTTTGGATAGCATGCGCCAGCATATACAGGTGCTTCTCACAAAATTAGAATATCATCAAAAAGTTAATTTATTTCAGTTCTTCAGTACAAAAAGTGAAACTCATATATTACAGATTATAGAGTCATTACAAACATAGTGATCTATTTCAAGTGTTTATTTCTGTTAATGTTGATGATTATGGCTTACAGCCAATGAAAACCCAAAAGTCATTATCTCAGTAAATTAGATTACCAACAAACACTTGCAAAGGCTTCCTTAGCATTTAAAAAGGTCCCTTAGCCTGTTTCAGTAGGCTCCACAATCATGGGGAAGACTACTGACTTGACAGATGTCCAGAAGGCAGTCATTGACGCACTTCACAAGGAGGGTAAGCCACAAAAGGTCATTGTTAAAGAAGCTGGCTGTTAACAGAGTGCTGCATCCAAGCATATTAATGGAAAGTTGAGTGGAAGGAAAAAGTGTGGTAGAGAAAGGTACACAAGCAACTGGTATAACCACAGCCTTGAAAGGATTGTTAAGAAAAGACCATTCAAAAATTTGTGGGAGATTCACAAGGTGTGGACTGCTTCAATAGCCACCACTCACAGATATATCCAGGACATGGGCTACAAGTGTCACATTCCTTGTGTCAAGCCACTCATGACCAATAGACAGCGCCAGAAGCGTCTTACCTGGGCCAAGGAGAAAAAAAATGGACTGATGCTCAGTGGTTCAAGGTGTTGTTATCAGATGAAAGTAAAATTTGCATTTCATTTTTAAATTAAGGTCAGAAAGTCTGGAGGAAGAGTGGAGAGGCCACAATCCAAGCTGCTTCAGGTCTAGTGTGAAATTTCCACAATCAGTGATAGTTTGTGGAGCCATGTCATCTGCTGGTGTAGGTCCACTGTGTTTTATCAAGACCAAAGTCAGCGCAGCCTTCTACCAGGATATTTTAGAGCACTTCTTGCTTACTTCTGCCGATAGGCTTGTTGGAGATGGAAATTTCATTCTTCAGCAGGACTTGGCACCTGTCCACACTGCCAAAAGTACCAATACCTGGCTTAAAAACAATAGTATCACTCTGCTTGATTGGCCAGCAAACTCGTCAGACATAAACCCCATAGAGAATCTATGGGGTATTGTCAGAAGGAAGATGAGAGACACCAGACCCAACAATGCAGACGAGCTGAAAGCTGCTATCAAAGCTACCTGGGCTTCCATAACACCTCAGCAATGCCACAGGCTGATTGCCTCCATGCCACGCCACATTGATGCAGTAATTGATGCAAAAGGAGACCCAAACAAGTATCCAGTGCATATACTGAACATACATTTCAGTAGGCCAACATTTCGGGTTTTAATTTTGGAATAGGCATGTTGGTTTAGGCAGCATTAGGCATTTTGGATTAGGCATCTTGGTAAATCAGATACTTAGGAAGATTTGGTATGAATTTCAACTCTAGGACTGACTGTTCTCAACATTTTCACAAAAAAAGGAACACAAAAGTAAATATAAATTTACAGTCAAATACTTTGACCAATCTGGCCCAAATTTGCTGCATTGGCAAATCAGACTCTTCGGAAGGTTTTAGATCGGGTTTCAAGCTCTCTAGGACCTTCCATTCTCAACATATTTGCAAAAAATGGAATACAAAAGCAAATCTTTATATTTCTTCAGGACACCACTACAAAATTTATGTGCATAACTTAGATATATTAGCTTTATATCAGTAGCAAACTTAGTTTAAACTACACACGCAACAACAACTAACTATAGAGGAGCATTCACCAGTTTGAGGATATTAAACTGGCCACATCATGGTTTACTGACTGCAGCGCTGAGTAAAACATAGTTATTATTATTTACCATTGTCAGAGCTAAATCAGCATTTCTTCAGAAGACCTTGGTTTGTCAGAAAGGCTGATGCATACTAGAAGTTGAGATAAAATGTTCCTTTTTTGTACAATACACAACCTTCCCCCCCAGTTATTAAAAGACACTCTGTGCTGGGAGCTAAGGGAAGGATGAAGTTTTCAAGGTAAAACTAGTATTCTATCTATTTAGTAACAAGTTGTGTAAACACCATATATGGTAATTCCGCTTCCTGCTTCAGGGGTGTATATAAGCCCCTTTGTTAGCAATAAAGAGTAGAGTTTATTGACGCATCCTTTGGTCTGTGTCTTAAGGGTATGCCACACTAAACAGCGTCGCTAACGAGATCGCTAAAATACGTCACTATTTAGCGATCTCGTTCGTGACGCTAACGTGTGTGGCATGTAGCAACGACGTGGCCCCTGCTGTGATCTCGCTGATCGTTCACTAGAGTTCTGGACCGTATTTAGATCGTTGGCGTCCCGCTGGTGAGCCTATATCGCTGTGTCTGGCACCTTTTGTGAACGATGTGCGCTGTTTTTTACATCGCAATGACCGTTAAAGTCGTTAATGAGATCGCTAACCGCTTTTGAGTCGTTAACGAGATCACTAAAGGGTATGCCACACTAAACAATATCGCTAACGGGATCGCTAAAAAACGTCACTATTTAGCGATCCCGTTAGCGATATTGTTCAGTGCGGCAGCTTCCAGCGACGAGCTTCCTGCTGTGATCTCGCTCGTCGCTGGAATCGTTCCGGACCCTATTTCATCGCTGGCGCTCCCGCTGGGTAAGTATCTAATCGCTGTGTGGCACCTTTTCTTAGCGATTTAGCGGTACTTTTGTACCGCTAAAGTCGTTAAGAAGATCGCTAACGGCGATAGCGTCGTTAACTATATCGCTAAATGTGGCCGCATTTAGCGATATAGAAACAATCCCGCTAGCGATCTCATTAGTATGCAACGCTAACGAGATCGCTAGCGGGATAGCTTAGTGTGGCAGTACCTTAAGTGTGGCAGCTACTAGAGACATTAAAACGATCACAAAAACGATCTCATTAGCTTGCGTCGTTATTGAGATCGCTAACGAGATCACTAAGTGTGGCAGTACCTTTATTCTCTCTGGTACCACATTCCGAGGAGGAAAGGGTTAACAAGATAACAGCGACAACAACTGGCGCCCGACCAGGGGACTGAGTTATTTTACTCTGAGGAAGCCCGACCGGTCCGGAAGACGTGGGATGAGCGGAGGTATCTGTTGGTGATATACACAGCGCTGGGGTAAGAATACTTATTATATTCTACCTAAAATCTATATCACTGTATAGTGGACTCCCTCTTCCCCGAGCGGTCGGCTTTCCAGGTAAATCACAGGTATTCCTGGCTCAGGTCCCTTTGAACCAGTAGACCCTCAGATTAATTGTCAGTCCTGCCTTTCCTCCTTTGAATAATGACAGTATGGGTCCAATGATTGTGTTGTGGTTTTGTCTTGGTGTCTGTGTGATTGGATTGTTTATTTGGTTGGCGTACAAATATTGGAGAGCGAGCAGTGAAATGGTTCAGAAACCTTTGTGGCCCATTGTCTTGGTGACAGAGTCTTGGTGACGCAATTGTCTTGGTGACAAACTTGTCTTGGTGACAAGAGAATCTCTTCTAGGTGAGGAGATAGAAAAATGGGGGACCAAAATGCCAAGGAAGGCATTTCTGCTAAAGATTTAGTTGTGCGCAGAGATTGTGAAAAGCAGGCATGAATGAAAACGGAGAATTGAACAGTGATAAATGGAAAAAGGTTCTTTAACTCACATCATGGATGGTTGAGAGACAAAGGACTGTTGAAAACAGTGAACCTGTGGATGAGTGCGTGTGATTACTTAGAAGAAAAGACTGAAGAATTAGGAGACGGAGACGTTATGGACTGACAAAAACAGGGATGACTGATTTACCCTCCTGTCTGCTTCCCCCCCCCCCCCCGGACAGTAGAAATGTACAGACCATGGAGCCCTACAGAGCAGTCGGCTCTAATAAAGCAACTAGACAGGATTTGCAAGCACTTATAAAAGGGAAATTGGCAGATGAAGCTAGATACGATAGACTGACAGATGAGACATACAAGTGTTATGTTGGTAGGAAATGACACAGAAGCAGGGGTTCTGTTTACAGAAGTGTTGAAAAAAAGCATGTAAAGATAGACAGGCAGAGAAAGGAAGTTACACTAGAGGACAGAGTTCAGGGAAAGAGCCAAAAGATTATTTCTGGGCTCTAAGAAAAACTTGGGTGGAAATGGGTTTTGTCCCAGAAAACAAGACTAGTGAGAGGGTTCTGGCAAGTTTTATATGAATGGGTTAAAAAAAAAAAAAAAAAAAGGAAGGAAGTGACAGAAAGCTGAAAGTAAGTAGATCGGATTGGAGATCAGTAAAAGCAGAGGATCTAGCCAGAAAAGCACAGGGGGCACAACATGATTTAGCGCAGGCAAAAAGAGGTAGCTTGCACATGAACCCCCTTGTCTCCTTACCCCCCACTCCTAATTGCACAGTGCAGGTGAACACCAGGGGGACATGAGGTTGAGTTCCAAGTGGACACGGGGGGGGCAGACAATTCAGTAATTACAGAAGAGGACTGGCCATTTGGGAAAAGTGATTTCTCCCACCATGTTATAGCGACTCCTTACAACTCTCCATCTGTCCTGCTCCCCGTCACTAAAAAGATTCCCCTGCAGATTCAAGGAACCACTGTACACACACAGTTAATGGTATCACCACGGAGTCAATGTAATCTTTTAGGAAGTGATGTGTTGTCACAATTGCAAGCACATATTGAGTATCATCCTGATGGAACTGTCACTATGACACCAGGACTGAAGCCGAGCACTCTTTGTAAAATCATGTCGCTAGTAGTGTTGAGCGATACTGCTCGATATCTAAAAATATCGTATCGGAATGGTATCGCCGATATCACTAAATATCGTCGATATCCGATTCTGATACCGGAAGTCCCATGTAAGTCTATGGGAACAAAATATCGCAACAAAAAAAAACCTTTCTTTCGTTGTAAACACAAAATATACACACATAGAATACATATATATATATATATACATGTCATTGTGACATATATATATACATATACTTATAGTTTATACACTTCTACATAGTAAAATAGACTCTGATTCAATTGCCGGGTAAAGCCGTGACATACCCCATAGAAGTCGACGGGCTCGGTGCCGAGTACCCCCAAAACCTCTGGCTCTGTGCGACTCAACTTGGGCGTCACGAACAGGATTCTGTAGCTCGCTATAAGCGAGTCCTGTGTGCCTGAATTGAACTGGTTTTGTGCTTGAGAATTGCTAAAATCATCAGAGAATGTATTTGCCATTTTTCCGCCATATCTGCGTCACGACGAGGCACTGGTGAAGAAGAAGGGCGTGCTCTTCGTGGGTGTACACTCACTCAGTGGCGCGAAAACGATGGCCGACCACTGTAGATGGTACTGCAATGTAAGATCGTGCCCCACAGCTCTTCAGTTCCGCCTCCTCATCCTCCTCAGTGTGCGGAAACTAACAAGAAGGTCCCGCCTCCCTACAAAAGAGGGGCCCTCTCCAGATGCTAATGACACATGTGACTTGGCAGAGATGGCTAATGGACACGAGCAGAAGTGTGAAGGGATGGAGCAGTCAGAGCTCTCCCCCCACGGAAGCGACCCGATCGCCACGGAACCACCGTTGGGCACCCGGCCTGGAAACCCTCCTACGCTGCAAGAAGCGGAGGATACCCTAAGAGGCCTGGCCCGGCACCGGAGGAGGTCGCCAGGATGGAAGCCAGCTGGCGTGCCCTAAAACTAAACTTGGAGCGGCGCCAATCCCTCTTACCTGAAGTGTCTGTACCGGAAGGTGAGGCACCCGTTCTAGTAGAGGAGTCCGTGCGGGCATCCCAGCCCTTGCAATGTGATCCGGTTGACGTTGTCACAGTGGAGGCACCCGTTCCTGCAAAAAACTCTGCACCGGCAGCACCCCAGATCCCGCTGTCTGCCCCCGTCGCTGAGACAGAAGAAGCGACACCCGTTCTCATGGAGGAGGCCGCGCAGGCACCAGAGGTCTACCTGTCTGTACCAGAGCCCCGACTGTCATCTGTTCCAGAGTCGGCTGCTTCCTCCGCAGGTGAGCGCCGCCAGGACTGGGGGGCGCCAGGAGAGCTGCCGCAAACCGGACACTGTAAGCTGCAGTTTGATGGTGGAGACATGGAGCTGCTGGTGAAGGAGAATTTCAACCGGCATCAGGAGGAAGAGTGGAGACGTTGGGAGCGGGAAGCAGAGCGACAAAGGGAGCAGCGAGAAACCCAAAAGCTTCGGCAACGTAACCTGGAGAAGGACCGGGCAGATAAGGACCGGATGAGAAAAGATAAAGGAACCCTGTGGGAGCCGCGGCGTAAGGGTGCAGTACGGAACTTTAAATTGAAAGGTGGTTGGGGCTTCATCCAGGAGCCTGGACTTTATTTAGAAGTTTTTGTAACCCGGCGGGACGTGGAGGCTCACCTCCCAGAAGGACACCCGAGGAGGGACCTGTTGCCAGGAGACTTGGTGACTTACACCCGACACTGGGGTTACAATGGATGGTACGCCCTAAATGTTACCAGGTGCGACCCCTACTCCCCAGAGTGTCAGGAACCTGTGAGACCCTCGGAACCTTCAGCCTCCCACATCCAGGCCTCTGCACAAGTGCCCACCCCACGCCGTAAATCTCCCCAGCCTCCCTCAGTGGTCTCCTCAGCAGCCCCAGCTATGGACATGATAAGTATAGCTGGCCCGTACCCGGCGCCTGTTAGGCCCCCTGGGGTTCGTTCAGTCCGGGACATAGGGTTCCAGACCCGGAGGGAGATGAAAGAGGTGGCCACACAGACACAGATAGCGGGTCACGACTTGACTGTACAGGCCACACGACGTCATCAGGTCCTGGTGTTCCTTGGTGTCTCGGATGTTTGGCAAGCATCAGAAGAGTACCAGGTGGTACCTGGAACACCCCTGCCAAAGAATTAT
The DNA here is from genome assembly GCA_033576555.1 of Oophaga sylvatica. Classification (NCBI taxonomy): domain Eukaryota; kingdom Metazoa; phylum Chordata; class Amphibia; order Anura; family Dendrobatidae; genus Oophaga; species Oophaga sylvatica. The sequence continues at coordinate 24,644,826 of JARQOD010000003.1, read as the reverse complement.
AAATAACCCGGACAGGGTCCCTGTATGTAAATAGTTAAATTGTTGATGTACCCGGACGGGTGAATGTTCATAAAAAAGTTTTTTAATTTAATAAAAAAAAAAAAAACACAGTTTTCATTACTTTTATTACAGTCTCATCCTGCGACGCCATCGATCTCCTGTAAAAAAATGAAAAAAAAAAAGTATACCACCTGTCCGACGCAGTCCACAGTAACGAGTGTCCCACGACGATCCAGCTCTGCTACATCAGAATGACAGGCAGAGCCTGTCATCCCGGCGCAGCACAGCTGATTACCTGCTTCCCCGGCGGTGACGTCATCGGACTGGTTTACGGCCGGGATTACCCTGCAGTCACTGCAGTTATCGCGAAAAACTGCATGTGACCGCCAGGGAGAAGATAATGGCGGCCATCAAGCAGTCCAGGACGTGACCGCCGGAGATCTTCTGCCAGGTAAGTGCCGCTGACTCCTGACAGACCCGACCGACGGACACTCACAGTGACAGTGACAAATCCGATTCCGGTATCCGATATGACGAAAATATCGGTACTCGGAATCGAAAGCCCGATACAGCTAATATCGGCCGATACCCGATATTTGCAGTATCGTATCGCTCAACACTAGTCGCTAGACGTTGCTAGTATAGAGGACATAAATGAATTTCCTTCAATGTTAGAAGGTGTGATACCGCATGATTTCTGGGCTTCAGATAAAACAGATGTGGGCAGATTAAGGGTGCAGCCAGTCATGGTCAAATTAAAGCCAGGTGCAATCCTGCCCCAACAGAGACAGTATCCTCTTAGTTCAGCTCAAGAGTCGGCTATAGCTCAGCAGATTACAGAAAATGGTAGCAAGTGATGTTTTAGTTAAAACCTAGCCCTCACCTTCGGCATCTCTGCAGCTAGGTGGCCTTGACAGAAAAAAAAAAAAAAACTTCAGCTTCCCCCTTCAACTACGAGATTTAACTCTCTATGTATTGGCTGGTACAATATATATATATACACTTTTGTTCCAGATATCTCAGGATGCTGCTTGGTTCACAGTTATTGATTTTGCCAATGTTATTTTTATATGTTGATGACTTACTGATTTGTGCCCCCTCCAGGAAACAGTGTCGTATTGCAACAATATCACTCATGTTGTTTTTGTACCAAGCTGGATGTAAAGCGTCAAAGGATAAACTGCAATTCTGTAAATCTTCAGTTATCTTTTTGGGACATTGCATTACACTGGGGGCGCGACATCTGACCAGCGCTCGCAAAGAAGCTGTACAGAATTTTCCTATTCCTGTTAATGTTGCCGCTCTTAGGATATTTCTTGGACTGGTTTTCATACTGCAGGATGCAGCCTCTCTGTAACGGGTCAAGTAGGTGGAACCTCTGAGCTTTATTTATACAAGAAGGTTATACTTGTAAGAGAGCGGGTGGCGCCCAGGGAGACGGACAGGAAGTCACGGCAAGTGACGGGGCAGTCTCTGGTTATACGGGAAAGGATCACGGCAAGTGACCGGGGCAGTCTCTGGATTGACAGGCAGGTTGTCACGGCAAGTGACCGGGGCAGTCTCTGGATTGACAGGCAGGTTGTCACGGCAAGTGACCGGGGCAGTCTCTGGATTGACAGGTAGGTTGTCACGGCAAGTGACCGGGGCAGTCTCTGGATAGACAGGCAGGTTGTCACGGCAAGTGACCGGGGCAGTCTCTGGATTGACAGGCAGGTTGTCACGGCAAGTGACCGGGGTAGTCTCTGGATAGACAGGCAGGTTGTCACGGCAAGTGACCGGGGCAGTCTCTGGATTGACAGGCAGGTTGTCACAGCAAGTAACCGGGGCAGTCTCTAGATGGACAGGTATATACGACCTGAGATGGTGAAGCCTCCCGGTAGGCTAGCAGGCAGATGGCGGATGGACACTCCCAAGTGAGCAGGCGAGAGTCTCTGGAACAGCCGGGGATCACCGCTTGTGACGTCCGAACCTCCGGGTAGGGCTGCAGTCAGATGGCAGATGATCGCTCCCAAGTGAGCAGGCAAGAGTCTCTGGAATAGCCGGGGATCACCGCTTGTGACGTCCGAACCTCCGGGTAGGGCTGCAGTCAGATGGCAGATGATCACTCCCAAGCGAGCAGGCAAGAGTCTCTGGAATAGCCGTGGATCACCACTTGTGACGTCCGAACCTCCGGGTAGACTTGCGGACAGGTAGCATACAGCAAACGGGCAGGAAACAGGCAGGTAACTGGTAACGGGACCTGAGGGCTGAAGCAGAGTGAAACAGTGCAACAACAACATTGCTCGGGCACCTCCATTAAGGAGGAAGCCCTTAATATAGGGTGGAGTCCTCCGGCATTGGCCGGGGACTTATTTGAAAAATGCGCGCGGCTCCTTTAAGAGCGGGGGAGGGCGCGGGCGCGCGCCCTAAGTCCAGCAGCAGGGAAGGAGCGCGCGGCCCCAGCAGGGCAGAAGGAGGACGCTGAGGAAGGGTAAGGGGGGCGACGTCCCTGCCTGGCAGAGGACGCTGCTGCAGGGGAACAGCGTCCCTGCCTGGCAGAAGGCAGGGACGCCGACGCTACAGTACCCCCCCTCTAGGCCCCCCCTCTTTAGGCCAGAAAGAAATTTAGCTAGGATGAGAGGGGCATGGATGTTCTCCGAGGCTCCCACGTTCTCTCCTCAGGACCAAACCCCTTCCAATCCACCAAAAAATAAGTCTTTCTTCCTACCCTTTTGGTGGCCAGAATGTTCTCTACCTCAAATTCATCGTCAGCAGACACTGGAGCAGGAGGTGTACCTGTAGACTTGAAAAAAGAGTTAAGTACCACCGGTTTGAGGAGAGATACATGGAAAGAGTTAGGAATGCGCAAATTGGCCGGGAGTTTCAATTTATAGGACACCGGGTTGATCTGACTGATGATCTCAAAGGGACCGATGAACCGAGGGCCTAACTTGTAGGAAGGAATCTTGAGCCGGACATACTTGGACGAAAGCCAGACCTTATCCCCAGGACGGAATTGAGGAGGATCCAGACGTCTTTTGTCAGCATGTCTCTTCATACGCTCGGATGACTGAATGAGTGCGGATCGGGTACTCTCCCATATGGAGGAAAATTCTCTAACCAGAGATTCCGCAGCTGGATTGTCCACAGAGATGGTGACAGGAACAGGGATCCGAGGGTGCTGACCGAAGACTACAAAAAACGGAGATTTGGAGGAAGATTCGCTCTCGTGATTATTGTAAGAGAATTCGGCCCAAGGCAGGAGCTCCACCCAGTCAGAATGGTGGGCATTAACGAAGTGCCGGAGATAACTGGTCAGATTCTGATTGATTCGCTCAACTTGTCCATTGGACTGCGGGTGGTAAGCGGAGGAGAAATCCAAGGTGACGTCTAGCAACTTACAAGTGGCTCTCCAGAAACGTGAGGTGAACTGTACCCCACGATCCGACACAATGTGACGAGGCAGACCATGGAGACGGAAGATGTGGCGGATAAAGTCTTTAGCCAATTCGGGTGCAGACGGAAGACCTGGCAGAGGAATGAAGTGAGCCATCTTGGAAAAGCGGTCAGCGACCACCCAAATGACCGTACAACCGGCAGAAACGGGCAGATCTGTTATGAAGTCCATGGCTATATGCTGCCAGGGGGCAGCGGGTACAGGAAGTGGAAGAAGACGGCCGGCAGGCAGGTGTCTCGGAACTTTGTTGCGGGCACAGGAGACACAGGCAGATACAAAGTCTATTACGTCCTTGTGCAGGGTAGGCCACCAATAATGCCGGGTTATGAGTTGGAGGGTCTTTTTCTGACCAGCGTGGCCAGCTAGTTTAGACGAATGACCCCAGTGTAGGATTCTCTTCCGGTCGGTTACTGATACGAACGTCTTACCAGGAGGGAGACGATTTAGACTCACGGGAGCCACCCGCATCACTCTGGCGGGATCGATGATATGTTTAGGTTCTTCCTCGAGATCTGACACCAGGAAAGACCGGGACAAGGCATCAGCCTTGACGTTCTTGTCAGCCGGGCGAAAATGCAAGAGAAAATCGAAGCGGGCAAAAAACAAGGACCACCGGGCTTGGCGAGGGTTAAGTCTCTGAGCATGCTGGAGGTAAGCCAGATTCTTGTGGTCCGTGTAAATGATTACCGGATGAAGAGCCCCCTCGAGTAGGTAACGCCACTCCTCCAATGCCAACTTGATGGCCAATAACTCTCGGTCTCCTATGGAGTAGTTGCGCTCGGAGGAGGAGAAGAGTTTGGAGAAGAAGCCGCAGGATACCATCCTCCCGGATGAAGATTTTTGAGTGAGTACCGCTCCGGCTCCAGAGGAGGAAGCGTCCACCTCCAGGAAGAACTGCTTGTTGCCGTCCGGGCGATGCAGCACTGGAGCGGAAGAGAAGGCCTGTTTTAAGGAAAGAAAGGCCTCCTCTGCTTCGGGCGTCCACTGTTTGGGGTTAGCATCCTTGCGGGTGAGCGCGGAGATTGGAGCAGTCCTGGAAGAGAAGTGCGGTATGAAGAGGCGGTAATAGTTGGCGAATCCCAGGAACCGCTGAATGGCCTTCAACCCCTCCGGTTGAGGCCACTTCTCGATGGCAGACAGTTTCTCCGGATCCATTCGTAGGCCTGTCTGAGAAATGATGTAGTCCAAAAACGGAAGCGAGGTCTGCTCAAAGAGGCACTTCTCATATTTGGCGAAGAGGTGATTCTGCCTGAGCCTGAGCAGAACCTGACGAACATCCCTCCGGTGAGACTGGAGGTCCGGAGAGAAGACCAAGATATCGTCTAGGTACACCACAACGCAAGAGTAGAGGAGGTCCCGAAAGATGTCATTGACCAACTCCTGAAAGACTGCTGGAGCATTACAGAGACCAAAGGGCATCACCAAATACTCGTAGTGGCCGTCCCGGGTGTTGAATGCCGTCTTCCATTCATCTCCCCGACGGATACGAACCAGGTTGTATGCCCCACGAAGATCCAGTTTGGTGAAGATTCTTGCCCCTCTAAGTCGATCAAACAATTCTGGAATGAGCGGAAGAGGGTGCTTATTCTTCACCGTGATCAAATTTAAGCCTCTGTAGTCAATACAGGGACGGAGAGATCCGTCTTTCTTTTTTACGAAGAAGAAACCTGCTCCCGCTGGGGAGGTAGATTTCCGGATGAATCCTTTGGCCAAGTTCTCCTCGATATATTCGGACATCGACCTGGTCTCAGCAGCGGACAATGGGTAAATACGCCCACGGGGAGGCGTAGTACCAGGTAGCAGGTCGATCGGGCAATCATACGGTCTGTGTGGGGGTAATGTCTCTGCTTCCTTTTTATTAAAGACATCAGCGAAAGACCAATATGGAATCGGGAGTCCTGGTAGATTAGCAGGTGTAGGAGAAGGACGGACAGGATGAACAGGCACCAGACACGTTTGATGACAGTCCTGTCCCCAGCGAAGAATCTCTCCAGTCTGCCAGTCGAGCACGGGTGCATGCTTTTGGAGCCAAGGCAGACCTAGTAAGAAAGCGTGAGAGAGTCCAGGTAGAACATGAAATGAGATACTCTCAGAATGTAACATTCCCACCTGCAGGGTTATAGCCTCGGTGATAAGCTGGATGGGACGTGGTAGAAGACCCCCATCTACAGCAGCAACAGATACTGGTTCAAGCAGAGGTTTGGTGGGAATGCGATATTTCTCTACCAGAGCCTGTGAAACGAGATTCCCAGCTGCTCCAGAATCAAGTTGGGCTAGTTCGAAGTAACGGTTCTCACCGAGGAGAATTGAGACAGACAGCAGCAGAGATGAAGAGGATTTATTCTTGTCTAGGTGGACCTCTCCGAGCGAACCTAGACACAGGCGTTTCCCGACCTCTCTGGGCAGGTACGGATCCGGTGCTCCTTACTGCCACAGTAGAAGCAACTCCCCTCAGCACGGCGTGAGTCCTGACGGGCTTTGACCATCTTGGTCTGGTCGACCTGCATGGGCTCTGCCGGGGGCACTTGAGGAGATACGGAAGGAGTTACAGGTCTCTGAAATGAAGGAGCTAGGCGAGGAAACCTTCTCTCACGGGTGACCTCTTTGGCTCGCTCCTGGAACCGTAGATCAATTCGATTGGCCAGAGTTATTAGGTCATCGAGAGAGGTTGGAATGTCCCGACCGGCAAGTTCATCTTTAATGCGGCCGGACAGGCCCTCCCAGAAGACAGCTATCAGAGCGTCATTATCCCAAGCCAGCTCTGAGGCAAGGGTACGAAACCTTATGGCATATTGACCCACGGTGAGACTCTCCTGACGAAGACGCAGCAGAGAAGCTGCAGAGGAGGTCTTCCGTCCGGGTTCATCGAATACCTTCCGGAAGGCTAAGAGAAAAGCAGACAGGTTAACACCAGAGGATCTTCTCTTTCCCAAAGAGGATTTAGCCAGGCCAGGGCCTCTCCGGTGAGATGTGACATGATGAAGGCAATTTTGGCCCGGTCAGAGTTAAACTGGTGTGCCAGGAGTTCAAAATGCAGGGTACATTGGTTGATGAAACCCCGAGCCAGAGCAGGGTCGCCTCCAAACCGAGGAGGAGCTGAAAGTCGAGGTCCTGGAATAGAAACCACGGAGTTGGTAAGCAGCGGAACTGCCGGATTGCGAGTCATGGTGCTCGCGGTGGTTGTCGGGGAAGTATTCAGAGTGTCCAGGCGGGAATTAACACACCGCAGATGACCCAGGATGGACTCCTGTTGAGACCTCTGACGAGACAGTTCATGACACAGGTCAGATAGCGAAGGGGTTTGGGTGCCACCGGGTTCCATGGCCCGAGCAAACTGTAACGGGTCAGGTAGGTGGAACCTCTGAGCTTTATTTATACAAGAAGGTTATACTTGTAAGAGAGCGGGTGGCGCCCAGGGAGACGGACAGGAAGTCACGGCAAGTGACGGGCAGTCTCTGGTTATACGGGAAAGGATCACGGCAAGTGACCGGGGCAGTCTCTGGATTGACAGGCAGGTTGTCACGGCAAGTGACCGGGGCAGTCTCTGGATTGACAGGCAGGTTGTCACGGCAAGTGACCGGGGCAGTCTCTGGATTGACAGGTAGGTTGTCACGGCAAGTGACCGGGGCAGTCTCTGGATAGACAGGCAGGTTGTCACGGCAAGTGACCGGGGCAGTCTCTGGATTGACAGGCAGGTTGTCACGGCAAGTGACCGGAGTAGTCTCTGGATAGACAGGCAGGTTGTCACGGCAAGTGACCGGGGCAGTCTCTGGATTGACAGGCAGGTTGTCACAGCAAGTAACCGGGGCAGTCTCTAGATGGACAGGTATATACGACCTGAGATGGTGAAGCCTCCCGGTAGGCTAGCAGGCAGATGGCGGATGGACACTCCCAAGTGAGTAGGCGAGAGTCTCTGGAACAGCCGGGGATCACCGCTTGTGATGTCCGAACCTCCGGGTAGGGCTGCAGTCAGATGGCAGATGATCGCTCCCAAGTGAGCAGGCAAGAGTCTCTGGAATAGCCGGGGATCACCGCTTGTGACGTCCGAACCTCCGGGTAGGGCTGCAGTCAGATGGCAGATGATCGCTCCCAAGCGAGCATGCAAGAGTCTCTGGAATAGCCGTGGATCACCACTTGTGACGTCCGAACCTCCGGGTAGACTTGCGGACAGGTAGCATACAGCAAACGGGCAGGAAACAGGCAGGTAACTGGTAACGGGACCTGAGGGCTGAAGCAGAGTGAAACAGTGCAACAACAACATTGCTCGGGCACCTCCATTAAGGAGGAAGCCCTTAATATAGGGTGGAGTCCTCCGGCATTGGCCGGGGACTTATTTGAAAAATGTGCGCGGCTCCTTTAAGAGCGGGGGAGGGCGCGGGCGCGCGCCCTAAGTCCAGCAGCAGGGAAGGAGCGCGCGGCCCCAGCAGGGCGGAAGGAGGACGCTGAGGAAGGGTAAGGGGGGCGACGTCCCTGCCTGGCAGAGGACGCTGCTGCAGGGGAACAGCGTCCCTGCCTGGCAGAAGGCAGGGACGCCGACGCTACACTCTCTATGACTGTATCACCATTGTGCCTTTTAACCCCTCTCTGCCATCAGACGTACTATTCCGTCCATGTGACCCTGGACCTAATTCCCATGGACGGAATAGTATGTCATAGGCGATCAGCTGCGCTCCCGGGGGGAGCGTAGCTGATCGCCGCCGGGTGTCAGCTGTATATCACAGCTGACACCCAGCACTATGTGTCAGGAGCGGTCACGGACCGCTCCCGGCACATTAACCCCTAGCACACCGCGATCAAACATGATCGCGGTGTGCCCGGGGCACAGGGGAGGATCGCGCAGGCAGGGGGCTCCCTGCGCGCCCCCCTGAGACCCTCAGAGCAGCGCGATGTGTCGCGCTGTTCCGAGGGTCCGTCCTCCCTCCAGGTCCCCGGATCCAAGATGGCGCCGGGGTCCTGCAGGGAGGCGGCTTCCTCAGTGCCTGCTGAGAGCAGGCGCTGAGGAAGCCTGCAGCGATGCCAGAGCGATCGCTGGTGTGACAGAGTGCTGTGCACACTGTCACACCAGCGATCTGCTAAAATACTGTGATGTCCCACCCTGAGACAAAGTAAAAAAGTAAAAAAAATAAAAATAAAAAGTGGTAAAAAAAATCATCAAAAAAAAAAAAAAAAATTCCCCAATAAATTCATTTCTTCCTGTAAATAAAAAAAACAAAACAATAAAAGTACACATATTTGGTATTGCCGCGTCCGTAACGACCCCCCCTATAAAATTGTCCCACTAGTTAACCCCTTTAGTGAACCCCTTAAAAAAAAAAAACTAAGCAAAAAATCAATGCTTTATCATCATATCGCCAAACAAAAAGTGGAATAACACGCGATCAAAAAGACAGATATAAATAAACATGGTACCGCTGAAAACGTCATCTTGTCCCGCAAAAAACGAGCCATCATACAGCATCATCAGCGAAAAAATAAAAAAGTTATAGCTCGCAGAATGAAGCGATGCAAAAATAATGATTTTTTATATAAAATTGTTTTTATTCTATAAAAGCGCCAAAACATAAAAAAATGATATAAATGAGGTATCGCCATAATCGTACTGACCCGAAGAATAAAACTGCTTTATCAATTTTACCACACGCGGAACGGTATAAACGCCTCCCCCAAAAGAAATTCATGAATTGCTGATTTTTGTTCATTCTAACCTCCCAAAAATCGAAATAAAAAGCGATCAAAAAATGTCACGTGCTCAAAAATGGTACCAATAAAAACGTCACCTCGTCCCGCAAAAAATAAGACCTCACATGACTCTGTGGGCCAAAATATGCAAAAATTATAGCTCTCAAAATGTGGTGATGCAAAAAACTACTTTTTGCAATAAAAAGCGTCTTTTAGCGTGACAGCTGCCAATCACAAAAACCCGCTATAAATAGTAAATCAAACCCCCCTTTATCACCCCCTTAGTTAGGGAAAAATAATAAAATTAAAAAAATGTATTTATTTCCATTTTCCCATTAGGGTTAGTGTTGCGGCTAAAGTTAGGGTTAGGATTGGCGCTAAAGTTAGTATTAGGGTTATGGTTGGGATTAGGGTTAGGGGTGTGTTAGGGTTAGGTTTGTGGTTAGGGTTGGGACTAGGGTTAGGGATATGTTGGGGTTAGGGTTGGAGTTAGAATTGGGGGGTTTCTGCTGTTTAGGCACATCAGGGGCTCTCCAAATGTGACATGGCGTCTGATCTCAATTCCCGCCAATTCTGCGTTGAAAAAGTCAAACGGTGCTCCTTCACTTCTGAGCTCTGCCATGTGCCCAAACAGTAGTTTACCCCCGCATATGGGGTATCAGCGTACTCTGTACCCCAAGAGTTATTGTGCAATTTGTCCTATTTCTTCTGTTACCTGTTGTGAATGGGTTTGAGATGAGTTCTGAGCAGAGGCTCCCTCTGGTGGTTACTAGCGGTACTAGTGAGGATTGGGAATCAGGTGTTACTGATTGGTCTTATTTAAGGGAATCATTTTCCCATCAGGGTTGCCGGTGATCAATTGTTCTGGTCTGAATCCTTCTTTCCAGTTTCCCTTGTAGCCTGCTGTGTCGTGTCTGCATCTCCTGCTATCAGATAAGACAATTTCTTATTTTTTGTTTTTGCTATATTTTTGCATTTTGTCCTGCACTTCTGTGGGGGCCTTCTGGGTCCCCTCCGGGGGCTTTTGCCCTCTCAGTTTAGTCCAGCCACTGTGTTTTGTACTTTTGCTTTTTACAGTTTTTTCAGTGGCTGCTGTTTTTGTTACACCAGAGAACTAATTTAGGTGGTAGAGGTCGTGTGATCTCAGGTGATTTTGAAATTAGTAGAGTTGGTGTTTTTCAGGGTTTTCTGGGATTGCAGTAAGTACCCTTCCTGTCCTTTTCTATTTAGATAGTTTGGGCCCCAGCGTTTGCTCATACTATTTTCTTTCTGTGTCAGTATTTCCTCTTGTCTAACCGCCATTACATGTTTGGGGGCTTTCTATTATCTTTGGGGTTCTGCTCCGGGGCAGATAGCTTTCCTATTTCTATCTTTAGGTGTAGTTAGTTTCTCAGGCTGTGACGAGGCGTCTAGGACCATCGTAGGAACGCTCCACGGCTGCCTCTAGTTGCGGTGGTTAGTCAGGGTACTGCAATCTCATAGATTCCAACTGCTCTGGTGTATTTCCTTTTTTACCTGCACTCCTCAGCTACCGTAACATAACAGTATCACCGGCCATAAAAATTGTATGGTACTCACAGAAGGGAAAAAATATTTGAAGGAAGAAAAGTTGTCAGAGATATTTTTCTGTTTGTTGCATTTTTTTTTTTTTTCCCTCTGTATCTCTGGGTGCTGGGGAGGATCTTTTCTCCCAATGGAGTTTGCACAGTTGTCTGGCCGTGTGGATCAGCTTGCCACTGAGGTTCAGAGTATTGCTGCATATCTTGCTAGGTTGCCTGTTGTGGAACCTAGGATCCCCATGCCAGATTTGTTTTCAGGGGATCGAGCTAAGTTTCAGAATTTCAAAAATAATTGTAAATTGTTTCTTGCCTTAAAATCTAAGTCCTCAGGAAACGCAGCGCAGCAGGTTCAAATTGTCATCTCTCTCCTGCGCGGCGATCCTCAGGATTGGGCTTTTTTCCTCACACCTGGGGATCCTGTTTTGAGTGATGTTGATGCATTTTTTCAGGCTTTGGGGTTATTGTACGATGAGCCTAATGTCACTGATCAAGCTGAAAAAGCCTTGTTGGCATTAAATCAGGGGCTTGATGACGCTGAGTTATACTGTCAGAGATTCCGTAGGTGGGCAGTCCTGACCAAATGGAATGACGACGCTTTGGCGGCCCTTTTCCGGAAGGGTCTGTCGGATAATGTAAAGGATGTTATGGTGGGATTCCCTGTCCCCTCTGGTCTCAATGATTCTATGTCATTAGCGATTCAAATTGACAGACGTTTGCGTGAGCGGAGAAGTATGCGTGGAGTGGTGTTGCCTTGTGAGCCAGCTGCTGAGCCCATGCAGTGTGATGGAGTGGTGTCTGGGGCACAGCGTCATGAGTTTCGAAAGCGCAATGGGTTATGTTTCTACTGTGGTGATGCCTCTCATGCTATTTCAGTCTGCCCTAAGCGGGGAAGACGTTTTGCACGCTCAGTTGTCTTGGGTGGTGTTCAGACTAAGTTTTTATTAACTGTCACTCTGATATGCTCTCTGTCCTCATTTTCTGCTCAGGCTTTCGTTGATTCTGGAGCAGCTATTAACCTGATGGATTATGATTTTGCTAAACGTTGTGCATTTCCCTTGATACCCCTACAGAAGTCTATTCCCCTACTGGGGATCGATTCTACCCCTTTGGCTGAGAATAAACCCCAGTTTTCTACTCAGGTGATAATGAGGGTTGAACCTGATCACCAGGAGTGCTGCAAATTTTTGGTTCTATATAATCTGCATGACATTATCGTGCTGGGTTTCCCTTGGTTACAGTCTCATAATCCTGTTTTGGATTGGAAATCTGTGTCTGTAACCAGTTGGGGCTGCCAATGTGTTAATACCAACACTCCTGTTTTTTCTGCCTCCCCCCAGGCTGAGGATGTTCCTGACTTTTTGTTTGATTTTTCTGATGTGTTTAGCGAAAGTAAATCTGCATCCTTACCTCCCCATAGGAGCTATGACTGCGCTATTGAATTAGTGCCAGGTAGTAAATTCCCTAAGGGTCGCCTTTTTAACTTGTCTGTACCTGAACATGACGCTATGCGGTCTTATATCAAGGAATCATTGGAGAAGGGTCATATCAGACCATCCTCTTCACCCTTAGGTGCCGGTTTTTTCTTTGTGGCCAAAAAAGATGGTTCATTAAGGCCGTGTATTGATTATCGTCTCTTGAACAATATTACTGTGAAATATCAATACCCGTTACCCTTGATTTCTGACCTATTTTCCAGGGTGAAAAACGCTACTTGGTTTACCAAGCTTGACCTCAGGGGGGCGTATAACCTTATTCGCATTAAGCACGGGGATGAATGGAAGACGGCATTTAACACCCCTGAAGGGCATTTTGAGTACCTTGTGATGCCCTTTGGGCTCACTAATGCTCCTTCCGTCTTCCAGTCCTTCATGAATGACATTTTCAGGGATTTTGTGGACAAGTTTCTGATTGTTTATTTGGATGATATCTTGATTTTTTCTAATGACTGGGACTCTCATGTGAAACATGTTCGAACTGTATTCCAGATTTTGAGAGAGAATGCTCTGTATGTGAAGGGATCAAAGTGTCTTTTTGGCGTACAGAAGATCTCATTTCTGGGATTCATTTTGTCCCCATCTGTTATTGAAATGGACCCGGTCAAGGTTCAGGCCATCTGTGATTGGGTCCAACCTACTTCATTAAAGGCTCTTCAGAGATTTTTGGGTTTTGCCAATTTTTATCGTAAATTTATTGGTAATTTCTCTGGTATTGTTAAACCATTAACTGATTTGACCAGAAAGGGTTCTGATGTGGTTAATTGGCCTCCTGAGGCAGTCTCTGCGTTTCAGGAACTTAAGCAGAGATTCACTTCTGCTCCTGTTCTACGGCAGCCTGATGTTTCTCTGCCATTTCAGGTGGAGGTTGATGCCTCTGAAATTGGGGCAGGTGCCGTTTTGTCCCAAAAAGATCCAGAGACCTCTAAAAGTAACCCTTGTGCCTTTTTCTCTCGAAAATTTTCTCCTACTGAACGTAATTATGACGTGGGTAATCGGGAGTTATTGGCCATGAAGTGGGCTTTTGAAGAGTGGAGACATTGGCTGGAGGGAGCCAAACATCAGGTGGTGGTCCTTACGGACCATAAGAATCTGGTCTATCTGGAATCTGCCAAGCGGCTCAATCCTAGACAGGCCAGGTGGGCCTTGTTTTTCACACGTTTTAATTTTGTGGTTTCCTTTCTTCCTGGCACTAAGAATGTTAAGGCGGATGCCCTCTCGAGGAGTTTCCTTGCGGACTCTCCTGAGCTATCTGATCCCTCTGTTATTTTGAAGGAGGGTGTAGTTCTTTCCGCCATTCGCCTAATTTGAGACTTGCTCTGGAGGGGTGTCAGGAGGATAGGCCCGAGCGCTGCCCTGTTGGAAAATTGTTTGTCCCGGACCAATGGAAAAAGAGTGTGATGTCTGAGATTCATTGTTCCGCATTGGCTGGGCATACCGGAATTTTTGGTACCAGAGACTTGGTTAGTCGGTCCTTTTGGTGGCCTACCTTGTCTCGCGATGTCAGGGAATTTGTGCAGTCCTGCGGGACTTGCTCTTGCTCCAAGCCTTGCTCTCGCTCTAGTGGTTTGTTGATGCCATTGCCTGTGCCCAAGAGACCATGGACCCATATCTCTATGGATTTCATTTCCGATCTTCCTGTTTCTCAGAGAATGACCACCATCTGGGTAATTTGTGATAGGTTTTCCAAAATGATACATCTTGTGCCATTACCTAAGTTGCCTTCCTCCTCTGAATTGGTGCCGTTGTTCCTTCAGCACGTGGTTCGTTTACACGGCATTCCTGAGAACATTGTGTCTGACAGAGGAGTCCAGTTTGTTTCCAGATTTTGGAGGACTTTTTGTTCTAAACTGGGTGTTCAATTGTCTTTCTCCTCGGCATTTCATCCTCAGACCAATGGTCAAACTGAGAGAACAAACCAGACATTGGAGACTTATCTAAGATGCTTTGTGTCTGCTGATCAGGATGACTGGGTCTCTTTTTTTGCCTTTGGCTGAGTTTGCTCTTAATAATAGGGCTAGCTCTGCCACTTTGATGTCTCCGTTTTTCTGTAATTCTGGGTTTCACCCTCGATTTTCTTCAGGACAGACGGAGGCTTCTGTCTGTCCAGGTGTTGACTCTGTTGTTGAGCGTATGCAGCAGATTTGGGACCAGGTAGTGGGGAGGTTGTCCCTCTCTCAGGAGAAGGCCCAGCGGTTTGCTAACCGGCATAGGACTGATGGTCCTCGGTTTAAAGTGGGGGACTTGGTCTGGTTGTCCTCAAAGAATATTCCTATGAGAGTAGCATCTCCTAAATTTAAGCCTAGGTTCATTGGACCTTATAAGATCATGGAGATTATTAATCCTGTTTCTTTTCGTTTGCTTCTTCCAGGGACATTTAAGATCCATAACGTGTTCCACAAGTCCTTGTTGAAGAGGTTTGTTGAGCCAGTGGTTCCTGCTGCTGTGCCTCCTGACCCTGTTTTGGTTGAGGGCAATCTGGAGTATGTGGTTGAGAAAATATTGGATTCTCGTTTTTCTAGACGAAGACTCCAGTATTTGGTTAAATGGAGAGGTTATGGCCAGGAAGATAATTCTTGGGTGTTTGCTTCGGACATCCATGCTAGGAGATTATCGTGCGTATCATAGACTCATCCTGACCGACCTGGTGCTCAATGAGGGTTCGTGACCTCCTCAGGGGGGGGTACTGTTGTGAATGGGTTGAGTGAGTTCTGAGCAGAGGCTCCCTCTGGTGGTTACTAGCGGTACTAGTGAGGATTGGGAATCAGGTGTTACTGATTGGTCTTATTTAAGGGAATCATTTTCCCATCAGGGTTGCCGGTGATCAATTGTTCTGGTCTGAATCCTTCTTTCCAGTTTCCCTTGTAGCCTGCTGTGTCGTGTCTGCATCTCCTGCTATCAGATAAGGCAATTTCTTATTTTTTGTTTTTGCTATATTTTTGCATTTTGTCCTGCACTTCTGTGGGGGCCTTCTGGGTCCCCTCCGGGGGCTTTTGCCCTCTCAGTTTAGTCCAGCCACTGTGTTTTGTACTTTTGGTTTTTACAGTTTTTTCAGTGGCTGCTGTTTTTGTTACACCAGAGAACTAATTTAGGTGGTAGAGGTCGTGTGATCTCAGGTGATTTTGAAATTAGTGGGGTTGGTGTTTTTCAGGGTTTTCTGGGATTGCAGTAAGTACCCTTCCTGTCCTTTTCTATTTAGATAGTTTGGGCCCCAGCGTTTGCTCATACTATTTTCTTTCTGTGTCAGTATTTCCTCTTGTCTAACCGCCATTACATGTTTGGGGGCTTTCTATTATCTTTGGGGTTCTGCTCCGGGGCAGATAGCTTTCCTATTTCTATCTTTAGGTGTAGTTAGTTTCTCAGGCTGTGACGAGGCGTCTAGGACCATCGTAGGAACGCTCCACGGCTGCCTCTAGTTGCGGTGGTTAGTCAGGGTACTGCAATCTCATAGATTCCAACTGCTCTGGTGTATTTCCTTTTTTACCTGCACTCCTCAGCTACCGTAACATAACAGTTACCCTTGGGAAAATAAAAAACTGGGGGCGACAAAATCATTTTTGTAAAAAAAAAAAAATGATTTTTTTGTTTTTACGGCTGTATGTTATAAATTTTCTGTGAAGCACTTGGGGCTTCATAGTGCTCACCACACTTCTAGATAAGTTCCTTGTGGGGTCTATTTTCCAAAATGGGGTCACTTGTGGGGGTTTCCACTGTTTAGGCGCATCAGGGGCTCTCCAAATGCGACATGACGCCCCCAGACCATTCCATCAAAGTCTGCAATCCAAAACGTCACTACTTCCCTTCCGAGTCCAGACGTGCACCCATACAGTCGTTTTCTCACACATGTTGGGTATCAGCGTACTCAGGACAAATTGGACAACAACTTTTGGGGTCCAATTTCTCCTGTTACCCTTGTGAAAATAAAATATTGGGGGCGAAAAAATCATTTTTGTAAAAAAAAAAAGGATTTTTTATTTTTACAGCTGTACGTTATAAACTTCTGTGAAGCACTTAGGGGTTCAAAGTGCTCAACATACTTCTAGATAAGTTCCTTGTGGGGTCTATTTTCCAAAATGGGGTCACTTGTGGGGGGTTTCCACTGTTTAGGCGCATCAGGGGCTCTCCAAATGCGACATGACGCCCCCAGACCATTCCATCAAAGTCTGCAATCCAAAACGTCACTACTTCCCTTCCGAGCCCAGACGTGCACCCTTACAGTCGTTTTCTCACACATGTTGGGTATCAGCGTACTCAGGACAAATTGGACAACAACTTTTGGGGTCCAATTTCTCCTGTTACCCTTGTGAAAATAAAATATTGGGGGCGAAAAAATCATTTTTGTAAAAAAAAAAAAGGATTTTTTATTTTTACGGCTGTACGTTATAAACTTCTGGGAAGCACTTCGGGGTTCAAAGTGCTCACCACACATCTAGATAAGTTCCTTGTGGGGTCTATTTTCCAAAATGGGGTCACTTGTGGGGGGTTTCCACTGTTTAGGCACATCAGGGGCTCTCCAAATGCGACATGACGCCCCCAGACCATTCCATCAAAGTCTGCAATCCAAAACGTCACTACTTCCCTTCCGAGCCCCGACGTGCGCCCATACAGTAGTTTACTCCCACATATTGGGTATTAGCATACTCAGGACAAATTGGACAACAATTTTTTGGGGTCCAATTTCTCCTGTTACCCTTGTGAAAATAAAATATTGGGGGCGAAAAAAATCATTTTTGTAAAAAAAAAAAAAGATTTTTTATTTTACGGCTGTACGTTATAAACTTCTGTGAAGCACTTTGGGGTTCAAAGTGCTCACCACACATCTAGATAAGTTCCTTGAGGGGTCTAGTTTCCAAAATGGTGTCATTTGTGGGGGGTTTCCACTGTTTAGGCAGATCAGGAGCTCTCCAAACACGACATGGCATCCAGCCAATTCTGCGTTGAAAAAGTCAAACGGCGCTCCTTCCCTTCCAAACTCTGCCATGCACCCAAACAGTGGTTTACCCCCACATATGGGGTATCAGCGTACTCAGGACAAATTGCACAATAACTTTTGGAGTCTTGTTACCCTTGGGAAAATAAAAATTGGGGTGAAAAGATCAATTTTGTGGAAAAAATATGATTTTTTAATTTTACGGCTCTACGTTATAAACTTGTGTGAAGCACTTGGGGTTCAAATTGCTCACCAAAGATCTAGATAAGTTCCTTAGGGGGTCTAGTTTCCCAAATGGGGTCACTTGTGGGGGGTTTCCACTGTTTAGGCACATCAGGGACTCTCCAAATGCAACATGGCGTCCAATCTCAATTCCAGCCAATTTTGGTTGGAAACAGTCAAATGGTGCTACTTCCATTCCGAGCTCTGCCATGCACCCAAACAGTGGTTCCCCCCCACATATGGGGTATCAACGTACTCAGGACAAATTGGACAACAACTTTTGAGGTCCAATTTCTCCTGTTACCTATGGGAAAATAAAAAATTAGTGACTAAGAGATAATTTTTGTGGGAAAAAAATAGGATTTTTTATTTTCATGCCCGGGCATTATAAACTTGTGTGAAGCACTTGGGGGTTCAAAGTGCTCACCAAAGATCTAGATAAGTTCCTTAGGGGGTCTAGCTTCCAAAATGGGGTCACTTGTGGGGGGTTTACACTGTCTAGGCTCATCTGGGGCACTACAAACGGAACATGACCCCCATCAATGTTTGCATTCCAAAACGTTACTGCTTCCTTTCCAAGCCCTGCCGTGCGCCCAAACAGTTTCCCCCCCCCCCACATATGGGGTATCAGCGTACTCAGGACAAATTGGACAACAACTTTTGGGGTCCAATTTCCTTGGGAAAAATCAAAAATTTGGGACTAAAAAATCATTTTTGTGGAAAATTGTTTTTTTTTTTTTTCACACCCAGGCATTATAAACTTTTGTGAAACACTTTGGGGCTCAAAGTGCTCACAACAGATCTAGATAAGTTCCTTAGGGGGTCTAGTTTCCAAAATGGTGTCACTTGTGGGGGGTTTCCACTGTTTAGGCGCATCAGTGGCTCTCCAAACACGACATGGCGTCCAATCTCAACTCCAGCCAATTTTAGTTTGAAAAAGTCAAACGGCGCGCCTTCCCTTACGAGCTCTGCCGTGTGCCCAAACAGTGGTTTTCCCCCACATATAGGGTATTGGCGTACTCAGGAGAAATTGCACAACAACTTTATCTGCCCATTTTCTCCTTTTACCCTTGTCAAAATAAAAAAAAAGTTTGTAAAAGATAATTTTTGTGGCTAAAAAGTTAAATATTAATTTTTTCCTTCCACGTTGCTTCAGCTCCTGTGAAGCACCTGAAGGGTTAATAAACTTCTTGAATGTGGTTTTGAGTACCTTGAGGGGTGCAGTTTTTAGAATGGTGTCACTTTTTGGTATTTTCTGCTATATAGACCCGTCAAAGTGACTTCAAATGTGAGGTGGTCCCTAAAAAAATGGCTTTGTAAATTTTGTTGTAAAAATGAGAAATCACTGGTCAACTTTTAACCCTTATAATTTCCGAACAAAAAAAAATTTTGGTTCCAAAATTGTGCTGATGTAAAGTAGACATGTGGGAAATGTTATTTCTTAACTATTTTGTGTGACATATTTCTCTGTTTTAAGGGAAAAAAAATTCAAAGTTTGAAAATTGCAAAATTTTCAAAATTTTCGCCATATTTGTGTTTTTTTTCAAAAATAAACGCAAGTTATATCGAAGAAATTATACTTCTAACGTGAAGTACAATATGTCACGAGAAAACAATCTCAGAATCGCAAAGATCCGTTGAAGCGTTCCAGAGTTATAACCTCATAAAGAGACAGTGGTCAGAATTGTAAAAATTGGCCCGGTCATTAACGTGCAAACCACCCTTGGAGGTGAAGGGGTTAAACTAACTCCTGAAGGTATAGACTGTTTTTATTCTCTCAAAAACAGGATTGTGGCAACCCCCAACTATGAACTACCATTCACCCTGTATCTCCACGAACAGCAGGGACACGCAGCAGGGGTATTGACTCAGTTACATGGTGACAATCAAAGGCCTGTAGCCTATTTCAGTGGAAGACTAGATGCAGTGGCTAGAGGTGCCCCGTCCTGTGTACAGGCATTACATGCTGTAGGACTATTGCTCCACAAATCGTTAGACATTGTTTTTTTTTCATCATCCATTGACAGTACTTACACCTCATGATGTATATACTATACTGAACCACGTGCAACCGGCACACCTTTCAGCTGCACGTCACCTTCGATTGCAATGTGCACTTTTAATGCCTCCAAATGTTTCTTTGCAGAGATGTACCACACTTAATCCTGCCACGTTGTTACCTCTCTCGGATCTAAAGGAGGGGTCAGGTATGGTATTGTACAAAGAAGATCCAAGAGAGGAGATTCCTTATGATTGTGTTCAGCTTATGGCACAGGAAACAGCAGGCCTACCCACAGTGTTTGAAACTGAAAGACTTAATGCTGATTTTGAATTTTTTGTAGATGGATCTTGCCACCAAGATGATTCAGGTACCTTCCACACCGGGTATGCCATCGTCTCCCTGAATGCAGTAATCAAAGCAGAACCAATGCTCCCACATCAGTCGGCCCAGGAGGCTGAACTTAAGGCTCTGACCGAGGCCTGTAAGATAGCTGAAGGTAGAATTGTTAACATCTACACAGATTCTAGATACGCATTCGGTATAGCTCATGATTTTGGTCCAATTTGGAAATCTAGAGGATTCCTGACGGCAGCAGGACATCCCATTAAAAATGCTGACGCAGTCCAGCAGTTAATTGATGCATTACAATTACCAAAAGAAGTAGCTGTCATAAAAGTTAAAGCACATACCAGACGCACTGATCAGGTGAGTAAAGGAAACGCAATGGCCGATGCAGCAGCAAAAACAGCAGCCAGTAGACCACTCCAAGGGGTAACGATGCACCAGGTAAGCGCTCCCAAAAATCCCTTTGTGTCGGAGGATGCCTTATCCCAGATGCAGGCTCAGGTGCGCCAGGAGGAAGCAGAAAAGTGGCAAAAAGAAGGTGCATGTCTGAGTGAAGCAAATGGGGTATGGGGAAGAGGGATGCGTCGATGCCTTCCAAGGGCGTTGTACCCTGCGGTCGCCCAGATGTTACATGGGCCAACCCACCAGTCCAAAACTGCTGTAATGAGCGTGATGCAGAAGCATTGGGCGGCACCAGGCTTTTCCACCTGTATAGAAGGTTTGATCCAGGGATGCATGGTATGTGCTACACATAATCAGCGAAGGGTAGTCAAGACACCACCCAAACACGCCCCTCGGCCCCTCTATCCTTTCCAGAGACTGCAGATTGATTATATTCAGCTGCCAAAATCAGGTTCATGGGAGTACGTGTTGGTGTGTTTTGATTTATTCTCAGGTTGGCCGGAGGCTTTCCCGATTGCCAAGGCTACGGCTGCGGCAACCGCAAAGAAGCTGCTTGCGGAGGTGGTGTGCAGGTATGGAGTACCAGAGGTGATCGAAAGTGACAGAGGTACACATTTCACAGGTGAAATAATGAATGAAGTCTTGACAGCTCTGGGAATTCAACAAGCTTTCCACACCCCATATCACCCACAAAGCAGTGGGAAAGTAGAAAGACTAAATGGGACATTGAAGTTAAAAATCCAAAAGGCCATGGCTGAAACAGGGAAATCTTGGCCTGAATGTTTACCATTAGCCCTATACTCAGTAAGGTACACTCCAAATAGAAAAACTGGACTTTCTCCGTATGAAGTACTATTTGGCAAAGTGCCTAGCTTAGGATGTTTCTTTCCCCAAGCACTGGAGATGAGTAACCATGTATAAAGCTCATATGTAAGGGATTTGCATAAAAGACTTAAGAAAGTACATGATAATGTTTTCAGTTCTCTTCCAGATCCGAACCAGGATCCTGGAAGTCACAGCCTGCAGCCCAGAGACTGGGTAGTCATTAAAAGACACATGAGAAAGAGTCTGGATCCGAGATTTGATGGACCTTTTCAAGTTCTACTGACGACAAGTACCGCAGTCAAGCTACAAGGCAAGGAAACTTGGATCCACGCATCGCATTGTAAGAAGATCCTTGGAGAGCCTCCAGAAGAGGAATGATGCTACCAGTGACATTTGCTTGCATCCTTGCAGTAACGGATGCTTGGAACAGACTTAGCCGTGTAGATGGTGATGATAACAGGTTCATTAGACACCACTTAGCTTTAGTGGATGGACTGAAAGAACAAAACCAAAATGTTGCAAACTGTTGGATTTGTACACATGCACCGGTGACATCCACCAGTCTACCATTTCTTGCAGTCCAGTCTCGTGGGAAGAAATTAACTCTTGGGGTAACTGTGCAGACACATTAAGCAACAATGCCACTCAAAAACTTTGGAACACTACGGTAGGAAATACCGGTAGTGGGTTGGACTGATTTTCCATGGTGGCAGGGAAATCTAACAGGACAGATAATTCCAAGACGGTATCTATCTTTTAAAGGTGGGGCATGGGTACCCAGAAATAGAACTAGCATAACCTCTTTGGGAGAAATACCGACACAGGGGTTAAAGATAAGTTTTGGGGTCACTACAGGAAGCTTAGATGCTTTCAAACCCTCCCTATTAGAACGATATCTACACACTGATAGATGGAAAAATAATGTTTTCTTTGAGAATGGAAATGATGAAACTTGTGCTAACAAACCAGGTAACCTGAGGTGTAATAAAGATGAAGGGTATCAGAAGAACACTCCCACCTGCGGAGAACCTACCGCAGGATACTGCTCCCCACTAGGACAAAAGCCCGGATGGTGCATGATGAGTAATATTTCAAAGTTTATAGATTTGGCACACCGATTAGTATTACAGCATTCAGCTATATGGAACCTTCCACCATCAATGTATTGGGTATGTGGGGACAAGGCATTTAAGTGGCTTCCAGTAGGAGTCACCGGGAAATGCACCCTAGCTAGATTGACACCAGCCACCTATCTCATCACTCCAGATAGATTAAATCCATTGTCTATTCCAAAATACACATTACATAAACGATCTGCAGACAATAGACCTCGCCCGAATGGGAGACCACACATAGTGGAGATGGGGATAGCAAATAAATTTTTCAGTGCATTATTCATCTACCCTATGATAACTCAGACGTGGGATAAGTTGGTAGAATCCACAGACTACCTAGATGATCAAATATGGGATATTTTAGATATCCTCAATGGGTCCCTTGCAGTACAGAACCAGCTAATTATTGTTACTAACCAACATACCCTCGTGTTAGATTACCTGACTGCAGCTCAAGGAGGGATGTGCCAGATTATCGGACCTGCATGTTGTCATTATATTGATAATTCTAGTGTTTTAACCCTTAAACATAAGCTAGAGGATGTCATAAAGTTAAGGAAACTATATGATGAGGCAAATCTGAAGAATCAAGATTCATGGTGGGCAAATACCTTCTCCTTTCTTAACCCGCAAATTGGTTCAAAGGTATAGGGGGATGGCTGACTGGGATAATACAAGCTAGCCTACAGGTTTTATTAATATGTCTTGCTATCTATTTAGTTTTAAAAATCTGTTTGATGTGTATTAAATGATGTACTAGGACACAGAGGAGGTATGAAGATGTGTATTGATCAAATGAAGGAACAAAAGGAGGGAATGTCAGAGCTAAATCAGCATTTCTTCAGAAGACCTTGGTTTGTCAGAAAGGCTGATGCATACTAGAAGTTGAGATAAAATGTTCCTTTTTTGTACAATACACAACCTTCCCCCCCCAGTTATTAAAAGACACTCTGTGCTGGGAGCTAAGGGAAGGATGAAGTTTTCAAGGTAAAACTAGTATTCTATCTATTTAGTAACAAGTTGTGTAAACACCATATATGGTAATTCCGCTTCCTGCTTCAGGGGTGTATATAAGCCCCTTCGTTAGCAATAAAGAGTAGAGTTTATTGACGCATCCTTTGGTCTGTGTCTTATTCTCTCTGGTAACACATTCCGAGGAGGAAAGGGTTAACAAGATAACAGCGACAACACCATATATACTCGAGTATAAGCCAACCTGAGTATAAACCGAGGCACCTAATTTTGCCACGGAAAACTGGGTAAGCTTATTGACTCGAGTATATGTTGGGTATGCATTGTCCCCTCATCCCTGTCCTGCTATATGTGGCTCCCCCGGTCTCCTAGTTGTATGCATGGCTCGGCGTCCACCCCCGTCCTCCTCCTTGTACGCATGGCTCGGCGTCCTCCCCCCTTGTATGCATGGCTCGGTGTCCTCCCCATTGTATGCATGGCCTGGTGTCCTCCCCATTGTATGCATGGCCCGGTGTCCTCCCCCTTGTATGCATGGCCGGTGTCCTCCCCCTTGTATGCATGGCTTGGTGTCCTCCCCCTTGTATGCATGGCTTGGCGTCCTCCCCCGTCCTACTCACCCTTCTAGCGCGGTCGCTGCACGTCCCTGCATCTCCGTTGTCCCGGCGCTGCAGCTATTCCTGTGCTCAGTGGTCACGTAGCACCGCTCATTAAGGTAATGAATATGCGCTCCACACCTATGGAAGTGGAGATGAATGCATATTCATTACCTTACTGAACGGTACCACCTGACCGCTGACCACAGGAAGAGCTGCCCAGACAACAGAGATGCAGGGACGTGCGGCGACAGCGCGAAGAGAGTGAGAATGTCTGTTATGATTCGGTAGCCGAGGAGGACAGTAGCAAAATAGCCAAGGCAGCCTGTCACCCAGAGAGGTTGGTAACTAGCGGATTGCAGACCCCTAAACTAACCGCACAACTAGAAGTAGCCGTGGGACGTACCTATGATGATCTAGACGCCTCGACACAGCCGGAGATTTAACTAAGCCTAAAGATAGAAAAAGGAAAGCTAACTGAACCGGAGTAGCGCCCCAAAGGAATAGGCAGCCCCCACACATATATTGGCGGTGAGACAAGATGAAACACAAACGCAGGCAGAAAATAGAGTAAGCAAACGCTGGGGCCCAAAACTATCTAGATAGGACAGTATAGGAAAGAAAACTGTCTGCAATCCGCAAAAAAACAATAGGAAAAATTCCAACACTTCTGATTTCCAAAAATACTGAGACCACACGATCTCTCCCCGCTAGATCAGAACTCTGGTGTGAACAGGTAGCTAACAGCAGATACTGAAAACAGGGACTGTTGTGAAATGCTGGAGGCGGCTTCTGAGCTGGGG
>JARQOD010000003.1:24591870-24620350 GCA_033576555.1 Oophaga sylvatica | reverse complement strand
AGGGGGAACCCAAATATTTGATAGATGAGTGCTCCATTGGAAAGGAAGTGTCGAGTTATTTAATTTCCCTTGCTCAAACAGAGCCAGGTCTCTGATTTATTATAATTTATTTTAAAGCCTGAGCATTTGCCAAAATGATTTAGGCCTTCATGATAACTGGTAATTGCCGCATTGGATTGGAGATGAATAGGAGTTATCGTCGCAAATGCCGCAATTTTGAGTGAGGTGGAGCCTACCTCTAGCCCCTGTATATTGAAGAATTGTGAGAGTTCTAAAGTAAAGGATCTAAAGCAAGGTTAAAAAAGTAAGGGCGATAAGGGCACCTTGACGCGTCCCTCTCTGATTTCAAATGTGGAAGAGAGTAAACCATTATGGCCAGCCTGGACACTGGGCTTTTGTATAACAACTTTATCGCCTCACAGAACCATGGACCAAAGTTTCTAAACTCCAGATGTCGAGGATAATCCCATGCAATCCTTCAAACGCTTTGTCAGCATCCAGGCTGACCACAATAGACTCTAAACAGCCATGAGATTACCCCCAATTTTTTAATTTTGTGCCAATACCTGGTGCTTTTGATTGAGCATTCAGTCCTCTCACATATAACGATGCTATGATCGTTTCTTGTAACCGTCATCCATAACTATTCATTGTTGTGCCAAGTCCCTCGCAACATAATATCCATACCATTGATGTATGCAGGGAAGGAAGGGGGAATAAAGAAGATATATGGAAATGAGCAGATACAGTTAGGTCCATAAATATTTGGACAGAGACAACATTTATCTAATTTTGGTTCTAGACATTACCACAATGAATTTGAAACAAAACAAATCAGATGCAGTTGAAGTTCAGACTTTCAGCTTTCATTTGAGGGTATCCACATTAAACTGGATGAAGGGTTTAGGAGTTCAGCTCCTTAACATGTGCCACCCTGTTTTTTAAAGGGACCAAAAGTAATTGGACAATTGACTCCAAGACTATTTCATGGACAGGTGTGGGCAATCCCTTCATTATATCATTCTCAATTAAGCAATAAAAGGGCTGGTGTTGATTTGAGGTGTGGTGTTTGCATTTGGAAGGTTTAGCTGTGAAGGAAACATGCGGTCAAAAGGAGCTCTCCATGCAGGTGAAACAAGCTATCCTTAAGCGCAAAAAAACAGAAAAAAAACCCATCCGAGAAATTGCTACAACTTTAGGAGTGGCAAAATCTACAGTTTGGTACATTCTGAGAAAGAAAGAAAGCACTGGTGAACTCATCAATGCAAAAAGACCTGGTGCCCACGGAAGACAACAGTGGTGGATGATCCCAGAATACTCCCATGGTGAAAGAAACCCCTCCACAACAGCCAACCAAGTGAACAACACTCTCCAGGAGGTAGGCGTATCAATATCCAAATCTTACCATAAAGAGAAACTGCATGAAATTAAATACAGAGGGTTCACTCACGTGCAAGCCACTCATAAGAATCAAGAATAAAAAGGCTAGGCTGACTTTCCTAAAAAACATCTAAAAAAGCCAGCACAGTTCTGGAAAAACATTCTTTGGACAGATGAAACCAAGATCAACCTCTACTAAAATTTGATGGAAAAGAAAAGTATGGCGAAGGCGTGTTACAGCTCATGATCCAAAGCATACACATCATCTGTAAAACATGGCGGAAGCAGTGTATGGCTTGGGCATGCATGCTGCCAGTGGCACTGGTCACTAGTGTTTATTGATGATGTACACAGGACAGAAACAGCCAAAATGAATTCTGAGGTATTCAGAGCCATACTGTGTGCTCAGATCCAGCCAAATGCACCAAACTGATTGGTCGTCGTTTCATACTACAGATGGACAATGACCCAAAACATAAAGCCAAAGCAACCCAGGAGTTTATTAAAGCAAAAAAGTGGAATATTCTTGAATGGCCAAGTCACACCTGATCTCAACCCAATTGAACATGCATTTCACTTGTTAAAGACTAAACTTCAGACAGAAAGGCCCACAAACAAACAACAACTGAAAACCACCGCGGTGAAGGCCTGGCAGAGCATCAAAAAGAAGGAAACACAGTGTCTGGTGATGTCCATGAGTTCAAGACTTCAGGCAGTCATTGCTAACAAAGGGTTTCAACCAAGTACTAGAAATGAACATTTTTATTTACAATTATTTAATCTGTCCAATTACTTTTGGTCCCTTTAAAAACAGGGTGGCACATGTTAAGGAGCTGAAACTCCTAAACCCTTCATCCAATTTTAAATGGTGATACCCTCAAATGAAAGCTGAAAGTCTGAACTTCAACTGCATCTGATTTGTTTTTGTTTCAAATTCATTGTGGTAATGTCTAGAACCAAAATTAGATAAATGTTGTCTCTGTCCAAATATTTATGGACCTAACTGTATAACAATACAAGACAACAAATGAACGGGCCTGACTCCCTAACTCTAATGATGTAGCCATTCAACTAACTAGATAGTACCCAATAAGGGAAACTTGTTGTGAACGTGCTGGAAACAATGTCTGAGCTGAGGCTCCCTCTGGTGGTTACTGACGGTACGGAAGCTGTATCGAATGACAGGGCCTTCTCACCTGTCAAGCAATAGCTGACAATAAGAATCACTGACTGGGCTGATATAAGGGAGCTGCCTTCCCATGATCCCGCCGGTGATCAATTGTTGTTTCCTGGTTCATTTGGAAGTCTGCTGGAGTCTTGCCTTTATCTGCTACTTTCAGATAAGATATTTTCTGCTTGTTTCTATTGTGCTTGCTATTTCCATTTTGTCTGAACCTTTGTGGAGGTTAGCCGGGTCCCCTCCTGGGGCTTGTGCTACTCTCTGTTTTTCAGTAGCCACTGTTATTTGTTCAATTGCTCTTTCCCTGCTTTTGAGTGGTTGTGGGTTAGCCTTGTTCACACTGAGATCTGATTTACTGGGTGGCGAGATCGTGTGATCTTAGCATTTTTGTAATCAGAAGTGTTGGAAGTTTTCTAGTGTTTTGCTGGTTGCAGATAGTATTCTGTCCTGTCCTATTTAGGCAGTGTTTGGCCCCAGCGTTTGCTCACTCTATTTTCTTCCTGCGTTTGTGTTTCGTCTTGTCTAACTGCCATTATATGTTTGGGGGCTGCCTATTTCTTTGGGGGTCTACTCTGGGGCAGTTAGCTTTCCTGTTTCTATCTTTAGTAAGCTAGCTCTCCGGCTGTGCCAAGGCGTCTAGGACCTCCGTAGTATGCTCCACGGCTGCTTCTAGTTGAGCGGTTAGTTTAGGGATCTGCAACCCATTAGTTTCCAACCTCTCAGGGTTCGGCTGCCTTGCTGTTTTGCTCTTTTCCCTCCTCAGTTTACCATATCATATCAAAACTGATACATTTAAGTAATCATAAAGCATTTTTAACCACATATGAGCAATTTTTGTGAAATTCAACCTCTCTAATATACTCCTATGCATAAAGGTAGATAAAGAGTGAAGAAAACAGAGAAAACACATAACCCTTTCTCTTTGCCCTCTACTATTCTCGCATAGTTCACTTTTTCTCAGATCTTGAGGTCTCGCTTGTCTGTTCATGTTTCTTTGACTCTTAGGGTTACCCGCTTTCTTCCCTCTCTCCTGTACTGGCAAATCTGGAGCCTGAAGATCTGTATGCAAAGATTGCAGTTCCGGGATGGGTTTTAGTCGAATCTCAAGTTCTTCACAAATCTTTTCTATATCTGAGGTCGTTCTGACTGTGAATCTCTTGCCCTCTGCATTAATAAGCAGTCCAAATTGAAAAAGGCTTTGGAACAGAAAGTGTCTTTCTTTCAATATATCTGTGAAAGGTTTGAGTATGCGTGATTTGGCTAGGGTCGAAGGAGCAAGATCTTGGTATATATAGACTGTGGAGTCTCCATATGTCAGGGTCTCCAATGCCCTGGCTTTTTTGAGAATCTTCTCCTTTATGCGAAAATTAAGAATCCTGCAGATTATATCTCTTGGAGTTCTGTTGGCTTAGGTCTAGGCTTCAATGCCCGGTGGCTCTCTCCAGGATCAGCATTGGACCTTCATTTGGGTCTAGCATAGGTGAAAAGAGCTTTGTCAAAATGGCCGTCACATCTTCCTCCCCCCGTCACCTCCGAACCCCTCGAACTCTGAGGTTATTCCTCCTGTTTCTGTTTTCCCATGTCTTCCAGTGTTGTGTGCAGAGTATTAATGTGTCTTCATGGAGTTGCAGGCCTAGCGTCATTTCGCTTGTGCAAGCATTAGTTTAGCTTGCTTTCCTTCCAGTTCCTTCACTCTATTACCTATGTCTTAATGTCTTTCTTAATCACTGAAAGGTCTTTTGCAAAGGCGCTAAGGCGGAGGACGGGATGTTTTTAATAAAACCTCTGGAAATGGGCTTGGCCAAATCTGTTGATTCAGCAGACTCCACTTCTATTTCTTCCAACTCTGGCTCGTCAGAGATTTCTTTAGAATGTAGCATTCCTTGCTTGGAGCTTCTTTGTTTTCTGATAAATTTCTCCATTTTTTTTATTGGCTGGTGTTTCACTTTATTATTTGGTCCAATTAAGCGTCCTATTTTGACCATATTTATTTTCTTATAAATCATATAAGGGTTGCTCTGCTGTCTTTTTTTATATATGGTAAAGCACTGGTACTCAGAGCTCTCCGCCAGAATCAATTAGACCTTATACAGGTAAATCTTGACTGGTATACTTCCTTCCACCACTAGGTGTCTCCAAGGCACTGTATTTTCTCTGAAAGTTCCAACAATGCAAATATAAGCATCATTAACAGGTATAATCTATTTATCTGCAGTCCCCTTCATTATCTTGTTATTATTGATTTAATAAATTCCAGGCTTCGGATCTCAATTTTATCGCTGATGGGGAGTCTTTGCAAGCTTCAGTGCTCAGTGGTTTTAGTAATCATTTTCCCCAATGGTGTTGTGTTTCTTTTAACATCATTTTATATACAAGGAAGGTGTTTATAATGTAGACCTCTTTATAATGACATGCAGCTACAGGTGGCTGAATACTAGAATTTTTAGTGGGCAGTATGAGAGCCACCCTTAGGACAGACAGGCTATTCATAGGGATTCCGTGTGCTGTGGGGTTTTTTTTCTTAGGTGTTCCTGTTCTTTTGAGGCTCTCAGGGCAGTGGTACATATAAGAGGGTGGTGGGTGACGCTCCAAAGGGTACTGGTCTGCCCACAGAACTTCTTGTGGCTGTCCCTCACTGGGTTCCCCAGCACAGTTTTACTTTCTCTACACCCCTAGAATAGTGAAAAGGTCCCTAGCTACTGCTTGTTTGTCACAGTCCCCCCAACCGCGCTCTAAAAGCCCTGCAAGAGCGCCTTGACCTCCGATCTTCTTTCTCCGTCGCCTGCACTCCAAGCACTGCTCCCCATCTGCTGCACACCTCCTCCTGGAGCAAGAGATGAGCCTGGCTCGGCGCTGCAGGCGCAGCTGTGTGCGGCCTCGCACGACTGCTGGCAGTGGGGAAAGGGCTCACCGCGAGGATTCCTCCCTCCTGATCACGGACCACCCTCAGCTTCAGCTGGCCGCTTCCGCACACCGCCCGCTATCCAGTGAGTCTCCTGTCGCTTTTAGGATCCACCTTGAGTCTGAGGTAAGGGACCCGCCAGGCCCCACGCTTTCCCGCTAGGCCGCGCTCCACGCGGTCTCCTCCTGTCACGGCTCAGCCTGTATATTCTCGGCTGGGTCATCAGCTGGGTCCGCTGCAAAGACTGAGCACTATCTACAGTCCTCTGGGGCTCTTTTTTCCGTGAATCCAAGGCTGGATAATTTGGATTATTTCTGGCCTAGAAAGAGCTCCTTTAGTGCTCCTACTCTGCCAGCGGCCATCATGGATCTCCCTCATTTGTTCATTTTCATAGATTTTTTATTATTTTGTCAGATTCAATTATTTCTGTGACCATTGTGTTTTTTTTTGTCATTAAATGAGGGGTACCAAATTTTTGTCCCCTTGTGTATGGCTAGAGACTACTAGGTCTCGCATATAGTTACAGCACTCTACCCGCGGCTTCGCGCACAGAAAATTATACGTAAAATTGTTGTTTCCGCTAAGGTTACATTTTCATTTTCACCCTGAAGTTGACATCTTCTGCGTTCAGAATTAGTTTTTTTCAACTCTCCTTATTGTTAGTTTAGCGTTAATAGTTTATTTTTACAAATTTGTGGTAACACTGAGGCGACAACAACTGCTTTTTGAATTTTTTTGAAATATTAAAATTGACCTTTCACAAACAAAAAAAACTTAAGAGGGTGACAGCATAATGCAACCCTTCACCTCTCCCCCAGTGTAACTGATCAGTGGGTAACGGACCGAGGGGTCTGACTGATTACAGATACACAATCATCTATTGGAGCTTTCTGGTAAACATTTTGCATTTTCCCCCCTCAGGGGCATATATGGAATTTTGGGTCACCACCCTAGAGCAAGCAACGTAGAGGTGACCATGTGAAATCGTCCCCAGATTCCTGCGACTACTGTTAGTGATTGACCTTGTGCTTTGCTTCTGGTCATAGTAAATACAAGTTGGTGTAATGTATGTGTACAGTTCATATAGCTCTTGTGCTTGGGTGCGATGAAAATACTTGAGACACAGGTTGATAAAGAAAGTCTTGTATTGCTTCATACAAATTGGCAAAAATAAACACACAGGTTGCAAACACAGAAGCAGAGACACAGCAGGCCAAGTTATCTAAGTTCATCAATAACTCTCCCCAACAGATTCAGATCTTCTTCTATGTTACCGCAAGTCCATGCAAACGTGAGGCTTTCAAGAGCAGAGTTCAGAGTCCACAAGTGCTTCAGAGTTTCTCAGTAGAAATGGCTGGAGTACAAGGTCCAAGACTTCAGGAGTCAGAACACAGGTTCACTGCAGGCTAGATTCTGAAGCACTGATTGCTCAGGTGTGCTGTTTAAGAAGCAAACGAGAGAATCAGGGCGGAACATGCAAGCTGGAAAACTCCATTTTAAACTGAGGGCAAGATAGCTGCAGCAAAACAGAAAGCAAAATGGCCGACGAACAAACTGAGTTTCAGAAACAGATACACAGAACCTTACATTACTCCCCCCTTAGGGCAACCTCCGGATGACCTCAGACCAGGCTTGTGTGGGTACCTCTGATGAAACTGACGGAGCAAGCGAGGACATTAACGTTATTGACTGGCTCCCATGAGTTGTCCTCCACTGGGTAGCCCTGCCATTTAATCAGATATTGTAACTGATTTCTATACAACCTGGAATCTAAAATCCTTTCCACCACAAAATCTTCCTGACCATCGACTAGCACTGGGTCAGGGCAAGGAGAAGAACGTCCAGAAACGTATTGGGTGTCGCAGCCTTTAGTAGGGATACATGAAAGACAGGGTGGATTCTCATAGTTCTGGGCAATTGAAGACGACAAGCAACGGCACTTATAATCTTACTGATTTTATAGGGTCCAATGTACTTATGTCCCAACTTAGACGATGGAATCCTTAACTTAAGATTTCTGGTTGACAGCCAGACCAGGTCTCCTACCTTAAAAGCTGGTGCAGGTTTACGAAATTTATCTGCTGCCTTCTTGTACCTTTCCTGACCGATTCCAGATTCTCCTTTAGAAGATCCATATTCTTCTGTAAAGTCGTGACTCTTTCAGCCACTGCTGGCAAAGGCGTCTCTATGGGAAATCGTGGAGAATGTTTAGGATGATAACCTAAATTAGAGTAAAAAGGAGACTGTTTAGTGAGGCACTCTGAGAGTTGTTGTAAGAGAACTCAGCCAATGGAAGTAGATCCACCCAATCATCCTGTAGGTGGCAGATAAAGCAGCGGAGATACTGCTCCAGGGTTTGATTGGTTCGTTCGGTTTGTCCATTAGTCTGGGATGAAAAGCAGAAGAAAGGTTTACTTTAATGTCCAATGCTGCACAGAAATTTTGCCAAAACCTAGAAGTGAATTGCACCCCTCGATCCGAAATAACCTCATCCGGTACTCCATGTAAACGAAACACATCTTTAATCATCAAATCTGATGTCTGTTTTGCAGTGGGTAAGCCGACACAAGGGATAAAATGAGCTGCCTTTGTTAAACGATCAACCACCACTAGAATAGTGTTCTTCCCTTGAGAGGTTGGTAATTCCACAATGAAGTCCATAGAAATGGATCCCCACGGGCGGGATGGGTGGGAAGAGCTGTAACAGACCAGTTGGTGAAGAGCGAGGTGTTTTGCATCTTGCACAAACCTCACACGAAGTGACATAGTCCAAAACATCCTTCCTACAAGTGGGCCACCAAAAGAAACGAGAAAGAAATTCCTGTGTCTTTAGAATTCCTCTATGCCCGGCTATTTTGGAATCGTGAATGAGTTGCAATACTCTCAATCTGACTGTTTCAGGTATATACAGACGTTGTCCCAGAATCCACACACCATTCTTAAAGACAAGACTTACGTCCCTTGGGGTTGAGCCAAAAAAGAATCCGCATGGTATGCTTCCTTGATGTCTTTAATTAGGTCTTGATGATGAATCACTCCTAGGAATCTAGAGTCAGGAAGAATAGTCTTAGGAGGAGTAATTGGACGTGTCTCTGCTGAGTAAATCCTAGAGAGTGCATCAGCCTTTCCATTGCGCGATCCTGGTCTATAAGAAATAATAAAATTAAATTGGTTTAAGAAAAGATTCCAGCGAGCCTGGCGAGAGTCAGGCACTTAGCCGACCTGATAAACTCAAGATTACGATGATCTGTCAGAACGACTATTTGCTGTGCAGCTCCTTGCAGAAGGTGTCTCCATTCTTTGAAGGCGGCAATAATGGCCAACAACTCTCTATTGCCCACATCGTAGTTCTTCTCAGCCGAAGACAACTGCTGGAAAAGAAGGCACAGGGATGCAAGACATTCTTCTCACCTGTTCTCTGAGAGAGTATAGCTCCCACGGCACAGTCTGAAGCATCCACCTCTATTATGAAGGCAAGCTCTGGGTTGGGATGTACTAGGATAGGTGCAGTGGTAAATTTATCTTTTAGACGGGAAAATGCTTCCTGGGCTTGGGGAGTCCAGAGAAACTTAGACTCTTTCCGGTAATTGGGTGATAGGTGACACTACCTCAGAGAAATTTCTAATGAAACGTCTATAGAAGTTTGCAAACCCGATGAAGCGCTGTACCTCCTTCACATTTCTAGGACT
This sequence comes from Oophaga sylvatica, assembly GCA_033576555.1. Lineage (NCBI taxonomy): Eukaryota > Metazoa > Chordata > Amphibia > Anura > Dendrobatidae > Oophaga > Oophaga sylvatica. Next base: position 24,611,199 of record JARQOD010000003.1, on the reverse strand, counting down.
TGCCAATCATTGATGGCTTGGGTTTACTTCCATCCATACTAATTCCTTGTGTAGACAGTACATACCCCAGAAATTGAATTTCGGTCTTATGGAATTCACACTTTTCAAGCTTGATGTAAAGATGATTTTGTCTTAGACGTTCCAAGACCATTCTCACATGTCCATGATGTTCCTCTGTGGAGTTAGAAAAAATTAAAATATCATCCAAATAAATTACCACGAATGTATCTAGGAGATCCCTGAAATGTCATTCACCAAGTGTTGGAAAGTGGCTGGGCGGTACTCAGACCAAAAGGCATAACCAATATTCAAAGTGTCCATAGCGTGACCTGAATGCAGTCTTCCATTCATCCCCAGGTCTAATACGGACTAAGTTATAGGCCCCACGAAGATCTAGTTTAGAAAAAATTTAGCATGTCGCACTCTCTCCAATAACTCAGGGATTAAAGGCAATGGATAACGGTTTCTAATAGTAACCTTATTAAGTTCCCTATAGTCTACGCATGGTCTCAGGGATCCATCTTTCTTCTTTACAAAGAATATGGGTGCCCCTGCAGGAGATGAAGAGGGGCATATGAAGCCCTTGGCTAGATTTTCGTCTATGTACTCTTTAAAGCCTTCAGCTCGGGCCCCGCCAGGGGTAGATCTTACCAAAAGTATCTCTGCTCCAGGCAATAATTCAATTGGACAATCATATGGACGGTGAGGAGGAAGCTGGTCAGCGTTCTTCTTGTCACATAAATCCACATAGTCCTGGTATACACTGGTAATTCAGGGACTGACATGGTTCCTTTAGGAACAGAGCAAGCTGAAATTTTTGACTCATCTGTTTCTCTGGAAAGTGTAATTCCTTGGTCTCCCAGTTAATGGTAGGATTCTGAGCCTGCAGCCATGGTAGCCCTAGAATAATGGAAAGTGGGGAGAAGAGATAAGCATAAAGGGACAGTTTCTCTTGATGATCTTTACCCATAAGAACCTTAAAGGCTCTGTTTCCGATCCACTGGTCCAGAGGTCAGCAGGAGCCATCCACAGTTTCCATCTGTACTGGAGCAGCCTTCTTCACTGAACGTATTCCCTGTTTTAGAGCAAAGGAGACATCCATAAAATTTCCACTTGCACCTGAGTCGATCATGGCAGAGCTAGACACCCAGGCTGAGTCAACCCAGAGTTTGATGGAAAGAAAACAGTGAGAATTGTTTTTCTTACAACTCAGCTGGGACACCGCTGAGGAAACTTGAAAGATGGCAGCATTTACACAGTCAACGTCCTCAGAGGTAACGGAGTTTAAGTCCGAGAAATCAAGATCTGTTGCTGCAGCTCTCTCTGGAGCCTGAGGCTCGGACCTGACAGATCCCCCTCGCAACACTCACAATGAATGAGTGCTGCAGTAGTCTTGCGAGAACGGCTGGGACAGTTAATAATAAAGTGCCCTGACTTACCACAATAAAAACATAGATTCTCCTTAAAACGATGTTCCTTGCGTGCATCACTAACCCGTCGTAGTAAAGAGTCTACCTGCATGGGTTCAGGTTCAGGTTCCCGTGTAATCCTATTCAAAGGTTCCTTAGCTGGAGAGGAAGGTAGGAAAAGGTTAGTACGATTGCTTTCGAACCATCTCTCTTGCCTGCGTTCATTAAACGAGTATCAATACGGATGCAGTAGTTAATAAAGTCACCTAACGCAGTGGGAGGGTCGGCACGAGCAAGTTCATCCTTAATTAGTGGGATAACCCTTTTCGAAAAATAGATTTTTTGGCGGAATTGTCCCAGGTGGTATCAAGGGCCCATCTCCTGAAATCCAAGGCATATTCAGCTACTGATGCTTTTCCTTGGCGCAAAGCTAACATGGCTGCTTCAGCTGTTGCACCTCGATTGGGGTCATCAAACACCTGCCCCATGGCTGAAATAAAATCATCAAGGTGATTCAAACAATCATCCTCAGTCTCAATCAGAGGTTTGCCCATATCAAAGCCTTGTTGGTAAGCAACATAATTATAGTAAGCACCTTAGATCGTTCATAGGAAATTGTGAAGCATGTGCAGAAAAAAAAAAATTACATTGATTAACAAATCCCCTGAATTTTCACGTTCACCACCAAACGAAAAGGGGGCAACTTGGGAATCCCAGAACTCGGGCCACGGCAGGAGCCTGGACTTGCCCCTCCAAACCTCAATCCTGGCTCGCAAATCCTGAGTAGTCTGTCCAACCACTTGCAAATTGTGATATTTAGGTCCTGAAGATTTGTAAAACGGTCTTTAAATTCTGCAAATCTGCAAGGATATTATCAGTCACTCCACAAAGTTCCTTTATGCGGGCCTCCATTTTCCAGATCTTTTAGACAGATACTGGAAGAAGAGGAAGAGAGAAAAAAAAAAAATAGTGTTCACCTGTGGCAACACTGAAGAAAGAAAAAACTTTAAGGGAACTGCTCACCTGGAATGGTTGTGAGAAGTCACAACCACTATCATCACAGAAAGCTTTCAACCAGACATCTGATATCCAGAGTTTCAGCAGACAAAAAGAGAAGAGAAAAAAAAACAATAGTGTTTACCTGTGATAACACTGCAGAAAAAAAACTTAAGGAATTGCTCACCTGGAATGGTTGTGAGAAGTCACAACCACTGTCATCACAGAAAGTACAACCGACATCCGATATCCACAGTACAGCAGACAAGCCTTTCCAGACCCAGCAGACACTAACGTTTGGCTTCAGAATCTTGTAATGTATGTGGTACAGTTCATATAGCGTCTTGTGCTTGGGTGCGATGAAAATACTTGAGACACAGGTTGATAAAGAAAGTCTTGTATTGCTTCATACAATTGGCAAAAATAAACACACAGGTTGCAAACACAGAAGCAGGAGACACAGCAGGCCAGAGTTTCTAAGTTCATCAATAACTCTCCACAACAGATTCAGATCTTCTTCTATGTTACCGCAAGTCCATGCAAACGTGAGGCTTTTCAAGAGCAGAGTTCAGAGTCCACAAGTGCTTCAGAGTTTTCTCAGTAGAAATGGCTGGAGTACAAGGTCCAAGACTTCAGGAGTCAGAACACAGGTTCACTGCAGGCTAGATTCTGAAGCACTGATTGCTCAGGTGTGGCTGTTTAAGAAGCAAACGAGAGAATCAGGGCGGGAAACATGCAAGCTGGAAAACTCCATTTTAACTGAGGGCAAGATAGCTGCAGCAAAACAGAAAGCAAAATGGCCGACGAACAAACTGAGTTTCAGAAACAGATACACAGAACCTTACAGTTGGATTGGGACCTGCAGAGGCCTATAATGGAGCACGTCGCTTGGTAAGAAGGGGGTACGCGGAATGAAAACATTTCCCCCTTAGTTTCCCATAAGAATAGTGTCCTCAATAACTTTGGGCTGAGACTCGAACACACGACCTTGTACCGTTACACAACGTGTCGGGTGAAGGTTCCTAAGTAACATTATCGGAGATCCTATCCTTATAGTGAGCCTAGGCAGTGACATCCAGCAGACCCCAAAAGAATTCAGGACCTCCAATGGGAACATTACGGCTTGTTCACTCTCCATGACTGAAGCAATGGACATGTACAAGTGCTTCTCACTAAATTAGAATATCAATAAAAAGATCATTTCAGTTCTTCAATACAAAAAAATATTTAGAATTGAGAGTCCTCAGTGGTTGATACCTTTTAATGGCTAACTGAAAAGATGGTAACAAATTGCAAGCTTTCGAGTCTACTCAGGTCTGTTCATCAGGCAAAGACTAATATAAAATCTGAAGAATCACATATTTATACACAACACAGCACAAAAACAATGCAATAGTTAAGACAAGTGACGTGAAGCAGAACTGTCATTATGGGAGATAGAGATGAACATAAATATTGTAACAGTTCATAGATAAGGAGTGTGAAAGTTGTCTTATCTATTGCATTGTTTCTGTGCTGTGTTGTGTATAAATATGTGATTCTTCAGATTTTGTATTAGTCTTTGCCTGATAAACAGACCTGAGTAGTCTCGAAAGCTTGCAATTTGTTACCATCTTTTCAGTTAGCCATTAAAAGGTATCAACCACTGAGGACTCTCAATTCTAAATATTTTTCTATCTACTGGCTAACACGGTACAAAGAAATACATCTTTACTGTATCAATACAAAAAGTAAAACTCATATATTCTATAGAGTCATTACAGATAGAGTGATCTATTTCATGTGTTTATTTATTAATGTTGATGATTATGATTACAGCCAATGAAAACCCAAAAGTCATTATCTCAGTAAATTAGAATACTTTATAACACCAGCTTGAAAAATGATTTAAAAATCCGAAATGTTGTCCTACTGAAATCTATGTTCAGTAAATGCACTCAATATTTGGTCGGGGCTCCTTTTGCATCAATTACTGCATCAATGCGGTGTGGCATGGAGGCGATCAGCCTGTGGCACTGCTGAGGTGTTATGGAAGCCCAGGTTGCTTGGATAGCAGCCGTCAGCTCGTCTGCATTGTTGGGTCTGGTGTCTCTCATCTTCCTCTTGACAATACTCCATAGATTCTCTATCGGGTGAAGGTCAGGCGAGTTTGCTCGCCAATCAAGCACAGTGATACTCTTGTTTGTAAACCAGGTATTGGTACTTTTGGCAGTGTGGACAGGTGCCTGTTGTGAATGTTTTAGAAATGAATTCTGAGCAGAAGCTCCCTCTGGTGTTACAAACAGTACTGAACCATTCAATGAGGATTGGCAATCAGAATCACAGACTGGCTGGATAAAAGGGAGGTTCCCTCCCATCATGGTTGCCGGTGATCAATTGTTCTTGTCTCCAACTTTGTTTCCTGGTTCACTTGGAAGCTTGCTGAGTCTTACCTCTTCTCCTGCTCTCAGATAAGATATTTTCTGTTTTTTTTTTTTGTGCTTGCCATTTGCATTTTTCTCTGCATTTCTGTGAGGTTAGCCAGGTTTCCCCCCCTGGCTCCTCTCAGTTCCTCTGGAGCCACTGTTATTTGTTCATTTGCCTTTTCCAGTTTTTTCAGTGGCTGCGGCTTAGTTTTGTTACACCAGAGAACTAATTTAGGTGGTAGAGGTCGTGTGATCTCAGGTGTTTTTGCAATTAGTAGCGTTGGCATTTTTTAGGGTTTTTTTGGATTGCAGTGAGTATCCTTCTTATCCTTTTCTGTCTAGGCAGATTGGGCCCCAACGTTTGCTCATACTATTTTCTGTCTGTGTCTGTATTTCCTCTTGTCTAACCGCCATTACAGGTTTGGGGGCTTCCTATGTTCTTTGGGGACTGCTCCGGGCAGATAGCTTTCCTCTTTCTATCTTTAGGTGTAGTTAACCTCTCAGGCTGTGAAGAGGCGTCTAGGACCAACGTAGGAACGCTCCACGGCTGCCTTTAGTTGTGGTGGTTAGTCAGGGTACTGCAATCCAGTAGATTCCAACCTCTCTGGTGTATTGCCGTTTTTGCCTGCTCTCCTCAGCTACCAAATCATAACAGTATCACCGGCCAAACTGAAAATTATATGGTACTCACAGAAGGGAAAAATAGTAAAAAGGAAAAAAAAAAAAAAAAAGGGGAGTTGTCAGAATTTTTTTTCTCTGTTTGTTGCATTTTTTTCCCTCTTTTTCTCTGGGTGCTGAGGAGGAATTTTTTTTGCTCTCAATAGAGTTTGCACAGTTGTCTGGCCGTGTGGATCAGCTTGCCACTGAAGTTCGGAGTATTGTTACCTATCTTGCAGGGTTGCCGGTTGTGGAACCTAGGATCCCCATGCCAGATTTGTTTTTTGGGGATCGAGCTAAATTTCTGAATTTCAAAAATAACTGTAAGTTGTTTTTTGCCTTAAAACCTAAGTCCTCAGGGAACGCAGCACAGCAGGTTCAAATTGTCATCTCTCTCCTGCGCGGCAATCCTCAGGATTGGACTTTTTCCCTGACACCTGGGGACCCTGTTTTGAGTAATGCTGATGCATTTTTTCTAGCTCTGGGGTTATTGTACGATGAACCTAATGTCACTGATCAAGCGAAAAAACCTTGTTGGCATTAAACCAGGGGCTTGAGGACGCTGAGTTGTACTGTCAGAAATTCCAAAAGTGGGCATCCTGACCAAATGGAATGATGATGCTTTGGCAGCCCTTTTTCGGAAGGGTCTGTCAGAGAAGTAAAAGATGTTATGGTGGGTTTCCCTGCTCCCTCTGGTCTCAATAATTCAATGTCATTAGCGATTCAAATTGACAGACGTTTGCGTGAGCGTAGAGGTATGCGTGGAATAGTGTTGCCTTGTGAACCATCTTCTGAACCCATGCAGTGTGATAGAGTGGTTTCTGGGGCACAGCGTCATGAGTTTCGAAAACGCAATGGGTTATGTTTCTACTGTGGTGATGCCTCTCATGCTATTTCAGTCTGCCCAAGCAGGGAAGACGTTTTTGCACGCTCAGTTGTCTTGGGTAGTGTTCAGACTAAATTTCTGTTGACTGTTACCCTGATTTGCTCCCTGTCCACATTTTCTGCTCAGGCTTTTGTTGATTCGGGAGCAGCTATTAACCTGATGGATTTTGATTTTGCTAAACGTTGTGGGTTTCCCTTGATACCCCTACGAAGTCTATTCCCCTACTGGGGATTGATTCTACCCCTTTGGCTGAGAATAAACCCCCAGTTCTCTACTGGTTGAACCTCATCATCAGGAGAGTTGCAAATTTTTGGTGCTGTATAATCTGCATGACATAATTGTACTAGGTTTCCCTTAGTTACAGTCTCATAATCCTGTTTTGGATTGGAAATCTGTGTCTGTAACCAGTTGGGCTGCCAATGTGTTAATGCCACACTCCTGTTTTTTCTGCCTCCCCAGGCTCAGGATGTTCCTGACTTTTTGACTGATTTTTCTGATGTGTTTTAGCGAAAGTAAATCTGCATCCTTGCCCCCCCATAGGAGCTATGACTGCGCTATTGAATTAGTGCCTGGTAGTAAATTCCCTAAAGGTCGCCTTTTAACTTGTCTGTACCTGAACATGACGCTATAAAACGGTCTTATATCAAGGAGTCATTGGAGAAGGGTCATATCAGACCATCCTCTTCACCCTTGGGTGCCGTTTTTTTCTTTGTGGCCAAAAAGGATGGTTCATTAAGGCCATGTATTGATTATCGTCTCTTGAACAAAATCACTGTGAAATATCAATATCCTTTACCCTTGATTTCTGACCTGTTTTCCAGGGTGAAAAGTGCTACTTGGTTTACCAAGCTTGACCTCAGGGGGGCGTATAACCTTATTCGCATTAAGCACGGGGATGAATGGAAGACGGCGTTTAATACCCCAGAGGGGCATTTTGAGTACCTAGTGATGCCCTTTGGGCTCACTAATGCTCCTTCCGTCTTCCAGTCCTTCATGAATGACATTTTCAGGGATTTTGTGGATACATTTCTGATTGTTTATTTGGATGATATCGTGATTTTTTCCAATGACTGGGACTCTCATGTGAAACATGTTCGGACAGTGTTCCAGATTTTGAGAGAGAATGCTATGCATGTGAAGGGATCAAAGTGTCTTTTAGCGTACAGAGGACATGGGCGTACCCAGGATCAAAACTAGGGGGGGCAAGCCAATGTCGCATCTTATACAGGTTACTCATATACACTGTACACTATCCTGCATATTAGGTATGGAGCATCAGAACTGTTGTATATTGTATAATACAGCAGTGTATGCGACACTACGCTGTATATACCATATATTATACATGGCAGTCGCGCTCATGTCAGGAGTGGTACCAGCAAGTCCGAGGATTGCAGTGCGATCCTCGCATGAGTTATACGGCTGTCTGTCTATGCCCTTGTTATAATAATACTGAAATATTAATCTATTATTAAAGTATTAAGGAGCTCACAAGTAAAAAAAAGCCCCCTACCTCCCCTGTCCCCCACCCACACCCCAACTGCCAATTTGTCTCACATGCACCCCTTAGTGTTCTGTCCCACTGACCCCACAATACCCCATCCTCTCACATTAACCCCCCCAGTGCCCTAGCCCCCACAATACCCCATACTCTTACATTCACCCCAGTGCCCTGTACCCTCCCCCACAATACCCCCATCCTCTCACATTAACCCCCCAGTGCCCTAGCCCCACAATACCCCCATCCTCTTACATTCACCCCAGTGCCCTGTACCCCTCCCCAACAATACCCCCCATCCTCTCACATTAACCCCCCCAGTGCCCTAGCCCCCACAATACCCCATCCTCTTACATTCACCCCCAGTGCCCTGTAACCCTCCCCCACAATTACCCCCATCCTCACATTCCCCCCACAGTGACCATGACATGCCTGAGCAGAATAAATTTAATAAATTCCATCCCCTCTTACCATGAAGCTTGCAGGCAGTGGCTGAGGCAGGAGCAGGAAGTGTCCAGTGTACAGTCATGGCCAAAAGTTTTGAGAATGACACAAATATTAATTTTTACAAAGTCTACTGCTTCACTTTTTCTAATGGCAATTTGCATATACTCCAGAATGTTATAAAGAGTGATCATCTTAACAGCAATTACTTGCAAAGTCAATATTTGGCTAGAAAATGAACTTTATCCCCCAAAACACATTCAACATCATTGCAGCCCTGCCTTAAAAGGACCAGCTAACCTCTTTTCAGTGATTGCTCCATTAACACAGGTGTGGGTGTTGATGAGGACATGGCTGGAGATCAATCTGTCATGATTAAGTAAGAATGACACCACTGGACACTTTAAAAGGAGGCTGGTGCTTGGCATCATTGTTTCTCTTCTGTTAACCATGGTTATCTCTAAAGAAACACGTGCAGTCATCATTGCAATGCATAAAAATGGCCTAACAGGAAGAGTATCGCAGCTAGAAAGATTGAACCTCAGTCAACAATCTATCGCATCATCAAGAACTTCAAGAGAGAGTTCCATTGTTGCCAAAAATGCTTCAGGGCGCCCAAGAAAGACCAGCAAGCGCCAGGACCGTCTCTTAAAAGTGTTTCAGCTGCGGATCAGGCTACCAGCAGTGCAGAGCTTGCTCAGGAATGCAGCAGGCAGGTGTGAGTGCATCTGCATGCACTGTGAGGCAGAGACTCTTGGAGCAAGGCCTGGTCTCAAGGAGGGCAGCAAAGAAGCCACTTCTCTCCAGAAAAAACATCATGAACAGACTGATATTCTGCAAAAGGTACAGGCAGTGGACTGCTGAGGACTGGGGTAAAGTTATTTTTCTCTGATGAATCCCCTTTCGATTGTTTGGGACATCAGAAAACGCCTCATTCGGAGAAGGCAAGGTGAGCGCTACCACCAGTCTTGTCTCATGCCGACTGTTAAGCATCCTGAAACCATTTATGTGTGGGGTTGCTTCTCAGCCAAGGGAATCGGCTCTCTCACAGTCTTGCCTAAAAACACAGCCATGAATAAAGAATGGAACCAGAATGTCCTCCAAGAGCAACTTCTCCCCAACCCTCCAAGAGCAGTTTGGCGATCAACAATGCCTTTTCCAGCATGATGGAGCACCTTGCCATAAAGCAAAGGTGATAACTAAATGGCTCAGGGAACAAACATAGAGATTTTGGGTCCATGGCCTGGAAACTCCCCAGATCTTAATCCCATTGAGAACTTGTGGTCAATCATCAAGACACGGGTGGACAAACAAAAACCTAAAAATTCTGACAAAATGAAAGCATTGATTGTGCAAGAATGGACTGCTATCAGTCAGGATTTGGTCCAGAAGTTGATTGAGAGCATGCCAGGGAGAATTGCAGAGGTCCTGAAGAAGAAGGGTCAACACTGCAAATATTGACTTGCTGCATTAAACTCATTCTAACTGTCAATATAAGCTTTTGTTACTTATATGTTTGCAATTATTATATTTCTGTCTGTGATAAAAACATCTGTCAAACACACATAAAAACCAGAGGGCAGCAGATCATGTGAAAATATAATATGTGTCATTCTCAAAACTTTTGGCCATGACTGTATGCACACAGAGGGCACTAGGACCCAGTGTGGCTGAGACAACCAAGTCTGCAGGGCAGAAAGTGAAACTACAGCTGGTGCAGACAGGAAGGAAGGAAGGATGAAGCTCCTCTGGTGAGACAGCAGCTCGGTGCACTGCGCACTACAGACAGGCACTGCAACCTGGGGCAGAGGGAGCCGGCATTGTGCTGCTCTCTCTCCGCTCTCTTTCATTGTGTGCTCCTGCTTCAGGGGGGACACCTGCCCCCCTGCCCCACGGTGGGTATGCCCATGACAAGGATCTCATTTCTGGGATTCATTTTGTCTCCATCTGTTATTGAAATGGACCCGGTCAAGGTTCAGGCCATCTGTGATTGGGTCCAACCTACTTCATTAAAGGCTCTCAGAGATTCTTGGTTTTGCCAATTTTTATTGTAAATTTATTGGTAATTTCTCTGTTATTGTTAAACCATTGACTGATTTGACCAAAAAGGGTTTCTGATGTGGTGAATTGGCCTCCTAGGCAGTCTCTGCTTTCAGGAACTTAAGCAGAGATTCACTTCTGCTCCTGTTCTACGGCAGCCTGATGTTTCTCTGCCATTTCAGGTGGAGGTTGATGCCTCTGAAATTGGGGCAGGTGCCGTTTTGTCCCAAAGAGATCCTGAGACCTCTAAAAGTAACCCTTGTGCCTTTTTCTCTCAAAAATTTTCTCCAACTGAACGTAATTATGGGTAATCGGGAGTTATTGGCCATGAAGTGTTCTTTTGAAGAGTGGAGACATTGGCTGGAGGGAGCCAAACATCAGGTGGTGGTCCTCACGGACCATAAGAATCTGGTTTATCTGGAATCAGCCAAGCGACTCAATCCTAGACAGGCCAGGTGGGCCTTGTTTTTCACACGTTTTAATTTTGTGGTTTCCTTTCTTCCTGCACTAAGAATGTTAAGGCGGATGCCCTCTCGAGGAGTTTTTCCCTGCGGACTCTCCTGAGTTAAACTGATCCTTCTGTTATTTTGAAAGAGGGGTAGTTCTTTCCGCCATCTCGCCCAATTTGAGACTGCTTTGGAAGGGTGTCAGGAGGGTAAACCCCCAGCACTGCCCATTGGGAAATTGTTTGTCCCAGACCGGTGGAAAAAGAGTGTGATGTCTGAGATTCATTGTTCCTCATAGGCTGGTTATCCCGGAATTTTTGGTACCAGAGACTTGGTGAGTCGGTCCTTTTGGTGGCCCTACTTTGTCTCGTGATTCAGGGAATTTGTGCAGTCCCCGCGGAACTTGCTCTCGCTCCAAGCCTTGCTCTCGCCTATGGTTTGTTGATGCCATTGCCTGTGCCCAAGAGACCATGGACCCATATCTCTATGGATTTTATTTCCGACCTCCCTGTTTCCAAAAGAATGACCATTATCTGGGTGATTTGTGATAGGTTTTCCAAAATGATACATCTTGTGCCATTACCTAAGTTGCCTTCCTCCTCCGAATTGGTGCCTTTGTTCCTTCAGCACGTGGTTCGGTTACACGGCATTCCTGAGAACATTGTGTCTGACAGAGGAGTCCAGTTTGTGTTTCCAATTTTGGAGGACTTTTTGTTCTAAACTTGGTGTTCAATTGTCTTTCTCCTCGGCTTTTCATCCTCAGACCAATGGACAAACTGAGAGAACAAACCAGACATTGGAGACTTATCTGAGATGCTTGTTTCTGCTGATCAAGATGACTGGGTCTCTTTTTTTGCCTTTGGCTGAGTTTGCTCTTAATAATAAGGCTAGCTCTGCCACTTTGATTCTCCATTTTCTGCAATTTTGGGTTTCACCCTTGATTTTCTTCGGACAGACGAAGGCTTCTGTCTGTCCGGGTGTTGACTCTGTTGTGGAGCTATGCAGCAGATTTGGGACCAGGTAGTGGAGGGGTTGTCACTCTCTCAGGAGAGGGCCCAGGGGTTTTGCCAACCGGCATAGGACTGATGGTCCTCGTTTGAATGGGGGACTTGGTCTGGTTGTCCTCAAGAAATATCCCTATGAGAGTTGCATTTCCTAAGTTTAAGCCTAGGTTCATTGACCTTATAAGATCATGGAGATTTTAATCCGTTTCCTTTCGTTTACTTCTTCCAGGGACATTTAAGATCCATAACGTGTTCCACAAGTCCTTATTGAAGAGGTTTGTCAAGCCAGTGGTTCCAAATGGCTGCGCCTCCTGACCCTTTTTTGGGTTGAGGGCAATCTGGAGTATGTGTTGAGAAAGTATTGGATTTTCTTTTTTCTAGACGGAAACTCCAGTATTTGGTTAAGTGGAGAGGTTATGGTCAGAGGATAATTCTTGGGTGTTTGCTTGGGACATCCATGCTAGGAGACTGATCCGTGGGTATCACAGAGCTCATCCTGACCAACCTGGTTGCACAAATGAGGGTTCGTGACCCCTCCTCAAGGAGGGTACTGTTGTGAATGTTTTAAAAATGAATTCTGAGCAGAAGCTCCCTCTGTGGTGTTACAAACATACTGAACCATTCAATGAGGATTGCTATCAGGAATCACAGACTGGCTGGATATTAAGGGAGGTTCCCCCCCATCATGGTTGCCGGTGATCAATTGTTTTTTGTCTCAACTTTGTTTCCGGGTTCACTTGGAAGCTTGCTGAGTCTTGCCTCTTCTCCTGCTAGATAAGATATTTTCTTTTTTTTTGTTTTTGTGCTTACCATTTGCATTTTTTCTGCATTTCTGTGAGGTTAGCCCAGGTTTCCCCTCCCCCCCGGGGGGGGGCTTGTGCTCCTCTCAGTTCCTCTGGAGCCACTGTTATTTGTTCATTTGCCTTTTCCAGTTTTTTCATGCTGCGGCTTAGTTTTGTTACACCAGAGAACTAATTTAGGTGGTAGAGGTCGTGTATCTCAGGTGTTTTTGCAATTAGTAGCGTTGGCATTTTTTAGGGTTTTTTTTGGATTGCAGTGAGTAATCCTTCCTATCCTTTTCTGTCTAGGCAGATTGGGCCCCAACTTTGCTCATACTATTTCTGTCTGTGTCTGCATTTCCTCTTGTCTATCCGCCATTACATGTTTGGGGGCTTCCTATGTTCTTTGGGGATCTGCTCCGGGGCAGATAGCTTTCCTCTTTCTATCTTTAGGTGTAGTTAACCTCTCAGGCTGTGACGAGGCGCCTAGGACCAACGTAGGAACGCTCCACGGCTGCCTTTAGTTGTGGTGGGTTTGTCCCGGGTACTGCAATCCAGTAGATTCCAACCTCTCTGGTGTATTGCCGTTTTTTGCCTGCTCTCCTCAGCTACCAATTCATAACAGGTGCCAAGTCGTGCTGGAAATGAAATTTCCATCTCCAAAAAGCTTGTCGGCAGAGGGAAGCATGCTGTGCTCTAAAAAATTTTCCCGTAGATGGCTGCACTGACTTTGATCTTGATAAAACACAGTGGACCTACACCAGCAGATGACATGGCTCCCCAAACCTTCAGTGATTGTGGAAATTTCACACTAGGTCTCAAGCAGCTTGGATTGTGTGCCTCTCCAGTCTTCCTCCAGACTCTGGGACCTTGATTTCCAAATGAAATGCAAAATTTACTTTCATCTGAAAACAACACTTGGACCACTGAACAACAGTCCAGTTCTTTAACTCCTTGGTCCAGGTAAGATGCTTCTGGCGTTGTCTATGGTCATGAGTGGGTTGACACAAGGAATGCGACACTTGCAGCCCATGTCTTGGATACATCTGTGTTGGTGGCTCTTGAGGCAATGACTCCAGCAGCAGTCAACTCCCTGTGAATCTACCCCAAATTTTAAATGGCCCTTTTTAACAATCCCTTCATGTCTGCGGTTATCCCAGTTGCTTGTGCAATTTTTTCTACCACACTTTTTCCTTCCACTCAACTTTCCATTAACCCCTTAGTGACAGAGCCAATTTGGTACTTAATGACCAAGCCAATTTTTACAATTGTGACCACTGTTAAGTTATGAAGTTTATAGCTCTGGAACGCTTCAACTACCCACTGATTCTGAGATTGTTTTTTGTGACATATGGTACTTCATGTTAGTGGTAAAATTTCTATGATATGACTTGCATTTTTCTATGAAAAAAATGGAAATTTGGCAAAAATTTGGAAAATTTTACAATTTCAAACTTTTTAATGTTAGTGCCCTTAAAGAATCTGTCACCCCATTTTAGTCAATCAGCTAAAGATGTGACTGAATAGTGTGTCCCATAAGCAAGCTATCGTATGTGCTTATACCAGATACCCCCGTTTTGATAGCAAAATACTTTTGTAAACTGGGATTCTTTTTCTGTAAATCAGGGCGGTCCGGAGGGTGGCGTAATCTCTCCTCTTCCTCCCCGCTCCTCTGCATCTCTTGCATATCGACGTCTGAATAGCACAGACGGCGTTCTGCTTCCCGCGATAGCGCTTTTCAAATTCCCCCCGCACATGCGCATGTGTGCTTTGCCCAACATGGGCAAAGCATAAATCATTACAGCGCATGCTAACTATAGTCATTCACTTTCCTTGCCTCGGAAGTCGTCCAAGGCAAGCAGTCATTTCCGTGGCAAGGAAAGAGTTGCGCATGCGAGGTTATGTTTTTTCTGCTTTGCCCACTGTGGGCAAAGCACACTGCGCATGCGCGGGGGGAATTTGAAAAGCGCTGTTGCGGGAAGCAGAACGCCGTCTGTGCTGCTCACAGACGGCGATACGCAAGAGATGCAGAGGAGCGGGGGGGGGAAGAGGAGAGAAAACGCCGCCTCTGGACCGACCGCCCTGATTTACAGAAAACAATCCCAAGTTTACAAAGGTATTTTGCTATCAAAACGGGGTATCTGGATATAAGCTACATACCGATAGCTTGCTTATGGGACACACTATTCAGTCACATCTTTAGTTGATATGACTAAAATGGGGTGACAGATTCCCTTAAATCAGAGAAATATCACACAAAAGAGTCAATTGTTATGTTTCGGTAGCTGAGGATGCAGGTAAAAAGGCATAATACACCAGAGCAGTTGGAATCTATGAGATTGCAGTACCCTGACTAAACCACCACAACTAGAGGCAGCCGTGAGCGTTCCTACGTTGGTCCTAGACGCCTCGTCACAGCCTGAGAAACTAACTACACCTAAAGATAAGAAAGAGGAAAGCTATCTGCCCGGAGCAGATCCCCCAAAGAACATAAAAGTCCCCAAACAGTAATGGCGGTTAGACAAGAAGAAATACTGACACAGACAGAAAATAGTATGAGCAAACGTTGGGCCCAAACTACCTAAATAGAAAAAGGATAGGAAGGGCACTTACTGCAATCCCAAAAAAACCCTGAAAAGCACCAACTCTACTAATTTCAAAATCACCTGAGATCACACGACCTCTACCACCTAAATTAGTTCTCTGGTGTAACAAAATCAAAACAGCAGCCACTGAAAAAACTGGAAAAAGCAAAAGTAACAAACATCAGTGGCTGAACTAAACTGAGAGGGCAAAAGCCCCCGGAGGGACCCTGAAGCCCCCACAGAAGTGCAGGACAAAATGCAAAAATCAAGCACAAAAAACAAAAAAGAAAATGTCTTATCTGTTAACAGAGATGCAGACACGACACAGCAGGCTACAAAAGGAAACAGGACTCAAGGATTGAGACCAGAAAAATTGATCACCGGCAACCCTGATGGGAAGGCGACTCCCTTATAAAGAACCAGTCAGTAACACCTATTCCCACTCCTCACAATCTTCACTGGACAGTCCAGTACACGCTTGTAACCACCAGAGGGAGCCTCCGCTCAGAACTCATTTCAAGTCCATTCACAACAGTACCCCCCCCTTGAGAGGGTCACCGAACCATCACTTGAGCAACCAGGTCGGTCAGGATGAGTTCTATGATACGCACGGATGATCTCCTAGCATGGATGTCCGACGCAAACACCCAAGAATTGTCTTCCTGACCATAACCTCATCCACTTAACCAAATACTGGATTTCCGTCTAGAAAAACGAGAATTCAATATTTTCTCAACCACAAACTCCATATGCCCTCAACCAGAACAGGGTCAGGAGGCAAAGCAGTAGGAACCACTGGCTCAACAAACCTCTTCAACAAGGACTTGTGGAACACGTTATGGATCTTAAATGTCCCTGGAAGAAGCAAACGAAAAGAAACAGGATAAGAATCTCCATGATCTATATAAGGTCCAATGAACCTAGGCTTAAATTTAGGAGATGCCACTCTCATAGGAATATTTTTTGAGGACAACCAGACCAAGTCCCCCACTTTAAACCGAGGACCATCAGTCCTATGCCGGTTAGCAAACCGCTGGCCCTCTCCTGAGAGAGGGACAACCTCTCCACTACCGGGGCCCAAATTGTTGCTACCCCCACAACAGAGTAACCCGGACAGACAGAACCTCCGTCTGCCTAAGAAATGGGGGAAACCCAATTACAGAAAAAAAGAGTCATCAAATGGCGAGCTAGCCCTTTTATTAAGAGCAAACTCACAAGGGAAAAAAGACCCAGTCATCCATCCAAACCAAAGCTCTTAGTAATTCCAAGTCGGTTTTTCTCTCATTTGACCTTGGTCGAGGAAAAACGCCGAGGAGAAAGCAATTGAACACCAAAAATTTGAACAAAAAGGGCCCCAAAAACTGGAAACAAACGGGACTCCCTGTCAGCACAATGTTCCGAAGCCGTGAGACGAAACCCGTGCTGAAGGAACAAAGGCACCAAATTCAGGGAAAGGGAACTTAGGTAATGGGACAAGATGTATCATTTTGGAAAAACTTATCACAAATCACCCAGATGACGGCTTCTCTGAAAACGGAGGTCGAAATAAACCATAGAGATATGGGCCATGGTCTCTTGGGCAAGGCAGCATCAACAAACCACTGGGGAGAGCAAGGTTGGAGCGCGAGCAATCCCGCAGGGGCGCACAAATTTTCCCCGAATCCGGAAAAAGGGGAGGCCACCAAAAAGCCCTAACCAGTCTCGGGGAAAAAAAATTCCGGGGCCCCGCCGCGGAAAATAATCTCAAAATACACTTTTTTTCACTGGCCGGGGGAAAAAAAATTTTTTCCAACAGGGGAGCGCTCGGGGCCCATCCCCTGCCCCCTCCGAGCAAGTCCAAAAATTTGGGTGAGATGGCGGGAAAAACCACCCTTTTAAAAAAACAGAAGGGTCAGTAACTCAGGGAGCCTAAAAGGGAAAATCCTCGGGGGCTCCCCTTAAAATCTTTGTCCAAAGGAAAAAAGGAAACCAAAAATTAAAACGTGTGAAAAAAAAGGCCCACCTGGCCTGTTAGGTTGAGCCCCCTTGGGGGAGATTCCAGATAAACCAATTTGGGTCCGTAAGGCCACCCCTTTTTTGGCTCCCCCAGCCAATGTCTCCCTTTAAAAACCCACTTCAAAGGGGCCAGTAACCCCGATTCCCCAAACGTCATAATTATTTTTAGTAGGGAAAATTTTCGGAGAAAAAAGGCAAAAAGGGGGGTTTTTTTTTGAGGTCTCGGGATTTTTTTTTTGGGGCAAAATGGCACCTTGCCCCAATTTCAGGGCATCAACCTCCCCCCGGAAAAAACAGAGAAACATCAGGCTGCCGCGGGAAAAGGAGCAAAAGAATTTTGCTTAAGTTCCCCGAAAGCAGAGACTTTCCCCGGGGCCCCAAAAAACCACTCAGAACCCCCTTTTTGGGCAAATCAGTTAAAAGGTTTTTAAAAAAAAAGGGAAAAAAATTCCAATAAATTTTCGATAAAAATTGGCAAAACCCAAAAATCTTTTTAAAAAGGGTTTAGAAGTAGGTTGGACCCCCAAAAAAAGATGGGTAACCTTGACCGGGTTTTCCCTTTTTTAAAAAACAGAAAGGGGACAAAATGAATCCCCGAAATGGGAAACCCTGCCCAAAAAAAACCTTTGATCCCTTTTTATACAGAAAATTCTTCCAAAAACTAATACAGTTCGAACAGTTTCACTGAGATCCCCGTCATTAGAAAAAAAACAAGTTTTCATCCAAATAAACCCAAACGAAATTTATCCAAAAAACCCCGAAAAAATTTTTTTTATGAAGGACTGGGGAAAAAAGAAGGAGCAATTTTAGCCCAAAGGCATCACAGGACTCAAAATGCCCCCCCCGGGGGGGTTTAAAGCCGTTTCCATTCATCCCCGTGTTAAGCGGGGAAAAAGGGTTTTTGCCCCCCCGGTAAAAATTGTAAACCCAAAAAAAACTTTTTTCACCCTGGAAAACAGGGGCGAAATCAAAGTTAAAAAGGGAATTTTTTTTTTCAGTAATTTTTCAAAAAAACGATAATCAATACACGGCCCTTAAAAGAACCCTCCTTTTTTTCCACAAAAAAAAAACCGGGGCCTTTAAAGGGGGGGAAAAGGGGGCCGAAAAAACCCTTCTCAATGATTCTTGATATAAGCCCCTAGCGTCATGTTCAGGTAAAAACAAGTTAAAAAAAGGGGCCTTTAGGGAAATTTTCTCCCCGGACAAAAATTTAAAAAACGCAGGGCTAGTCCTAGGGGAAAGGGAAAAAAAAAGGGTGCAATTTACTTTCGCTAAAAAATCAAAAAATCAATAAAAAGTCGGGGAAAAAAACCGGGCCCGGGGAGGCAGAAAAAAAAGGAGTTTGGTAAAACCCCTTTGGCAGCCCCAAAGGGGTTTACAAAAACCCGATTTCAATCCCAAAAAGGATTATGAACGAACAAAAGGGGGCCCAGTACGAAATATTTGCAGATTATACAGAACCAAAAATTTTACAGCACTCCTGATGAAAAGGTTCAACCCCCTTATCACCTATTTGAGAATGAGGTTTATCTCACCAAGGGGGAGAATCGATTTCCCCCTAAAGGGGAAAAAACTTCTGGGGGTATCAAGGGGAAAACCCCCAAAAATTTTGCAAAAAACATAACCATCAGGGGTTTAAAAACTGCTCCAGAACAAAGAAAGCCTGGCAAAAATGAGGACAAGAGCATATCAGAGTTTACAGTTTAAAAAACTTAGTCTGAACACTACCCAAGCAACTGAGCGTGCAAAACGTCTTCCCCCCTTAAGGGGGGGGTGAAATAGGGATGGAGGCACACCCAGTAAAACATAAAACCCCCCGCGCTTTCGAAACTCATGCGCTGTGCCCCAGGGGGCCCCCTCATCACATGATGGGGGTTTTTAAGCAGGGGTTTTTAAGGAACACTATCAAAGCAAATTCCCCCCAGCAAACGTCCAATTTTTTCCAAAAATAGAACATTGAACCAGGGGACAGAGAATCCCACCATAACATCCTTTTACATTATCTGACAGACCCTTCCCAAAAAAGGGCCCCCAAAGCTGTCATTCCCCCTTTGGGCCCGGACCCCCCCCAAACCCACGGAATCTTGACAGTTAAAAATCAGCGTCATCAAGCCCCTGATTTAATCCAACAAGGCTTTTTAAACTTGATCATGCATTAGGCTCTCGTACAATAACCCCCAAAGCC